>BSBM01000258.1:11440000-12640000 GCA_027924585.1 Larix kaempferi | reverse complement strand
AATCATACTATCATGCCCACCGAGATCCACGATGGCAAACTGCCATGGATGAAGAGTACAGTTCTCTTCAAAAGAACAATACATGGGAGCTAGTTTCTCTTCCACCTGGAAGAAAATTAGTTCAATGAAAGTGGATATACCACACGAAGGTTGCTGCTAATGGCTCTATCAACAAATACAAATCTAGGTTGGTGGAAAAAGGTTTCTCTTGAGTCCAAGGTGTGGACTACACTGAGACTTTTGCACTGATTGCAAAGATGGATTCCATCCGCCTAGTTTTTTCCATTGCCGCATCCAAGCACTGGGAAGTGCACCACATGGATGTGAAGAGTGCCTTTCTACATGGAGACCTTGATGAGGAGGTATATATGAAACAACTAGAAGGATACATATCAGTTCCATCATTAGTTTGCAGATTGAAGAAATCTTTGTATGGATTGAAACAGGCCCCAAGAGCTTGGTACGCAAAGATGGACTCCTTCCTTCTTTCTTAGAATTTCAAAAGATGCAAATCTGACCCTAATTTGTACCTACAGCAAGTTAAAGGTAATTTGTTGATTGTGGTTTTATATGTTGATGATCTTCTCATTACTGGTAGCACTCTCCTTACAATTAACAAGCTGAAAACCTCTTTAAATCTAGCTTTTGATATGACCTCAAAACTTTGATGGGATCACATTATCTCAGAAAAAGTATGATAAAGACCTGCAATTAAAGTTTAATATGTTAGAATGTAAGGCTGCTCCATTTCCATTCCTCTTAGGTATCGGTATTGAAGAGGGAAATACTACATCGCTTGCAGATTGCACTATGTATCGACAGTTGATTGGTTCACTAATATACTTGATACACTCAAGGCCTGATATATCCTATGCCGTGAGTGTTGTATCAAGGTATATGCAACAGCCCCATGAGCTTCATTGGCGGGCAGCCAAGCGGATCTTGCAGTATGTGCAAGGTACGAAACATTTTGGCATACATTATGCTGCAGATTCTGAGATAGATTTCATTGGTTTAACTGATTCAGATTGGGCAGGTGATAGCATAGATCGGAAGTCCACTTCCGGATATGTTTTCATGATTGGACATGGGCCTATTTGTTGGTCAAGCAAAAAGCAGGCAGCCTTTACGCTTTCATCAGCAGAGGCAGAGTATCGAGGGGCCGTCAATGCCTGCATTCAGGCAGTTTGGTTGCAGTGTATTCTTTCCGAGTTTGATTTTGGTAGCACTACTTCGACTGTCCTATTTTGTGACAATCATAGTGCTATTAAGATCTCCACCGATCTAGTTCAACGGTAGAGGACCAAACACATTGAGATTCATATGCACTACATTTGAGAGTTGGTGCATGATCGCACCATCATTCTGCAATATTGCCCTACCGATGAGCAAATTGCATACATCTTCACCAAGAGCTTCACTGAGAAGAAGTTCTCTTACCTCCATTCACTGTTGGGGGTGAGTTCCATCATGGTGGAGACAGATTAGATCCATTTTTATGTTTAGCTTGAGGGGGGGCTTTCTTCCCACTGGGTTTTCCCTTTTTCCTCACTTAGATTATTTTAGCATTTTTTTTGGATTATTGTATTGGGGTGACCTTTGGTCTTAGTAACCAGGGCCCTACATTTTATTTTTTACATCATAGTATAGCTTGAGGGGGGGTGTTAGGATATCATCATTCACTTTTGTACTTTGCATGCATTGCATGCACCCACATGCTGCCCAGTCATCAGTATGGTACCTCCAGCACCTAGTCCTTAGTCTCCCAGCACTCGAGAGCTACTTTCCACTCAGATTTAGCCCTCCTAGCCTGTCATGCGGCCAGTTCTCACCTTCCATTGGAGAAGGGCGCCTTTCTCACCTACCAGTCCAATTACACTTCAGTTATCACTCCGATTGACCCATAATTGATGTTATCACTCCGATTGAACTCCGATGAGACATGACTGATAGTTCTGAGTACAGTTAAGCCATAATGCGCCCTCCACTGAGTCTCCATCCCTAGATTAGTGCCACTTACCATCAGTTACACTTATTACACTCAGTTAGACTCAGTTTAACACCTGTTTGACAGTGACTTGTGCATTGATGACCACCACTGATTGATGATGAGGACTCCTAGTTGGAGCCAAGCTATGCCATTCAGTTAATTCGAATGACCTCCTTAGGCAATTCGAATTGCTCACTCATTGTGACAGTATTGTATTGTATTTTCACCCTTATTGAGATTATAGAGCACTGATGCATGATTTTGCACAATTTACACCATATTTTTTGAGTTTCATCTATTGTGATTGATTTACTTGTTCATTAGCTATGTTGTGACTGATTTTACAGCATTGCGAAATGCAGATTGCGGAGGACTAATTTTTCCAGGGGTGCAGATTCAGGTTTCTGATTTCCGTAACCCGCATTGCAGAATGCAGATTGCTGAGGTGATTTCCGCGAGGTTGGGCAATGGAATCATGGAGCAGTATGGTTCTTTGATTTTAGGGCATCTTCTTGGCACACCACATTATTGCAAATTTCATTCCTGTGTGCTTTAGTTCAACTGTGGATGCTTCAATGACTACAAATTCAAACAACTCCAGACTTCATGTATCCCTTGCACACTTCATACTCTCCTTGCACACACATCCACGTTTCAAATCTCACTATGCACATAACACTGCGAACGTATTGTCTATTGTGTTCTCATAATTCAATTCAATCTCTGTGCTTTCTTGGAGAGAAGTATAGTGCCATCGATTTCAATACAGAATCTCATAGTTGTGGGCTTCAAGAGACACTATACCCTTTTTGATTGTGAGAACTCTCTACGTCTTATTCACCAAAAAAATAAAGATCTGTAAAGCTTCATCTTGTATTCAAATCATCACTAAGACAAACATCCGAGCTCTTGCAATAACAAAACACAACCCCAAATATAAAGATATCTTTGCTCCTGCAATACATTTCAAATATCTCACACACTTTTCACAATTCTCCGTTTGCTTCAACAAATGACCATATATTTATATAAGTCATTTGTAATAATCATGGACCCAAATGCTGAATGATTTCCTTGCCGAACCGTGTTCTTGTGGATCCAATGTGGCAATAAATGGATGTTTTAATTCAAAAAAAATTTTTGAAACCATCTTTCCCTCCATCATATGGAAGAGCACTTTAAATTTTCCCTTGTCTTGCAAATGTAGAGATCCAAGTCAAACCATGGGTGCAAAACCAATATGCGCTTCGAACTTCTTGACATTTCCAATGTGGGATGAGTGTTTACATGTGGACCTTCCAGTTAAAGAGGGGGGCGAGATCACCCAAAGGGTCATTCCTGTAATTCATAAACTCAACATTTTGACTAGCTTGACCCAAGCCATTGCACCAATGGTGACACCTGGGAGTGATCGAGAGGATGAAAAAGCGATGTCATGCCCATGGCACACTATACCCATGTTCCAGGTTTCCAATAGCCGGTGTGCAACCATGCCAGTGTATGAGGGTGAGTATTGAAATTGAATAAGGATCCTAAAACTATATGGGAGGTACCGGAACAAGAACTTACTCTTGGGAACAGTCCATGTTTGCTTCTCTTGAGCCATTTAGTTGACTCATGATATTTGCATCAAGTTTCTTTCATCATATAGACACATCATCATTGCTTTAGGGAATTCTTCAGTTTTCTTTGACATTGGCTTGTCTTCATGGCTTGACTACTTCAAGTTTGCTTCTCAAGGCTTCATGAACATTACTCAAATAGTCTCCTGCTTTCACTACCACATCATCATCGCCATTTCCCCATCATCATCATCACTTCCCCATCATCATCATCACTGCCACTTTGACATCAATGACAACATTTTCTCAACACTAAGATCCAAATACAATATACTCGACACATGACTCATAAGGAATCCATCCTTATTTATAGATCATAAGACAACTATAACCATAAAAACCTCTTAACTACCTAGTGGACCTTCTTTAATGAGCCCCCATTACATTTATTCACTATTAACTACCATAGTGGTCCTTATTTAAGAATAACAAACATAGTGTACCTAGTCCACTTTACATTGAATGGCCTCCACTATTACACTAATGGGCCCTTCAACCCCCCATTACATCCCTAGGGAGGGTCATTGTTGGGGCTTTAATTGTATTTTAAAAACAACTAAGTAACCTTCACATTAATTATCAATCTAGGAACGTCTTTTTGTTTCAAGGTTATGTGCAAAGTCTATACGGGCTACAATTTCCACTGCGGTGTTGAGTTTTCTAATGATAATGCAGTATGCAATCAAGAATGTAATCAATCCACACACCGAAATCAATTGCAATCTAGCTTGGAAAGATAATCAATCATAACACAACTCTACAAGGAAAAGAATCACACAGACAACCTCTACTGCAAAAGAAATCACACCACTCTTTCTCATAAATGAAATCACACAACTCACCATTTGGAAAGGAAATCACAAGTAACTACTAAAATAAATCACACTTGATCCACACTTATTCACACAATTCTCCATTAGAAATCCCACAATGTGAAACCAAATATTTGTAACATGAATGCTAATGTCCAAATCAAATGCAGTTGGACACTTGTTTTTAAAGAGAATGCACTCGCTATAATGTAAAACCAAGAAAACTATCTAATGCAAGGGAATCCAACCGTATGACAAAATTGATATTCTAAGTAATAACAAATAGAAAGCACTATGTAAGTAACAACTTAATGGAAACCAATTTCAAAATCAATCTGCAAGTAACAACCAGGCCTAAACTATTATGCAAGTAACAACTATGGAAAATAATGAATAATTGTTCAATTAAACTTAAGCATAACAAACCACGATAAAGCTCATTAACAGATTGAATGAAGTAACATTGTATAAAATATAGTAACGATCTATTCAATCACTTACAATATTACAAGCAACTATGATAAATATATCCAACAAATAAATAAACTAGTAGCTCCTGATTAGCGAAGGGGCCCTTTCTTCTCCAACTAGGGATGCTAAACAACTCACAAACTAACGCTTCAAATCCCACGCACAAGCATAATTAACGCTTCAGATCCCACGCACAAGCATAATTGATATTATAGAAAAGTTATAATACAATGAGTCTCAACAATACTCTTCCCTATGCTCTGTTTCTCTCCTTCCCTACATGAGATTGATTGCATATTTATACATAAAATCCTTGATGAATATCAGGAACCGAATTCTAGACTTGGAGTTTGTTTAAACAACTTTGCTAGTTTTGAAAAACGGACGTATTAGCAAATCTGGGAATTAAATCTTTATAAAACCACCCGTATCTATCAGATCCTTGACCTTCTAAGGATTATGCTCGCAAATCACCTAATTGGGTCCATTCTGCACAAAACCCATGTTCCAAATTTTGGAAATTCATCTTCATCTTCCCGCAAATTACATCACAAAACTATCTCTTCTTATATGGCACATGTTTGACTGAGATCACTTGACCACAAGCTGGAGGTTGCAATGTTGGAGCTGGGTGAGAATTGAGGATCACAAATCCATGTCATCGAACTTGGGAACAAAACCATGTTGTGTATTTCCACGTGGAGTTGCGCTAGTATGCCAAGCTTGAAGGTTAGAACCATGAGTGTTGTTATTGCTGTTATAAGAAGTCTATTCACAAACCGTCATCAACAAAACCATGCATGAAAATATTTAATCTATCAAAAATAAAGGAAAATGAGCATTAATTAACTACTAAAGCATAAATAAGTATGGTATGGTGTTTGACGAGAAATTGTAGTAAATGAAGTGATATATGAGTGATAAGAGAAAGTAAAAGGAATGAAATGGATGTCTGGAAGTGATGCAAATGGTGACAAATCAATGACCTAACATCTCCCCCAAAATGAACATGTTGCATGTCCTCATTCAACCCAACACCTTTGTAGCATCCAAGCTGTAAGGACCCATCTAAATGTTGTTTTCATTTTTCCATGCATAATAACTAACTTTGATTTTCCCAACAAATGATGTTGATACAATACTTCTTTTCAAACAACACTTTGAAACATCTTCATGTTTGTCCCGTTTTTGCAAAGTTCAAATTTCTTGTAAAAGAGTCATCTTAAAAAACATGTCATTATTGGCCAACCATGACTAAGACAAGCGATCTAACTTATGATTTTCAAGCCATGGTCACTTATCTTAGTGGCCTTATATTCAATTCCCATAGCCAATGTACCTTCAATAGTTATCCCTCAAGTTATTTGTAGAAATTATGATGGAGTAACATTAATCTGCAACAAGTAGCAACATGTTGCTACAAGTAACAACAAGTTTTTTCTCACAAAATACAAATTGGGTTTTGTTGAAATTTTGCAGGAAGGTTTTTACTATTCTAATGCTTCTCCACACCAAAAATCAGAAATACCCATATCGTGAATTTTGAGAAAAAAAATTGGCTATAGGCGAGGATGTCCATTTTCTCAAAATTTACAAACTTGGTTGGTAAGAAACTTATTGCGTTTGTTCATCTTGATGTAGTGCTTCTCTGCTCCAAGTTTCATGAGAGCCCAATTCATAGTTTAGAAGATATGCTAAAATCATTTTCTACACTTTTAATAATAATAGAAGTTATCTTCAAATGCACAACAATCCTTTCTCCCCCAAGCTAAATATTTTTTCGCCCTCGAAAAAAAATAAAACATTGAAAAATACCCTGAAATACCATGCTCTTCGATCAGTCCTTCTTGTGGGCAACAAACCACAATACGAATGCATGCATTAGAATGTCCCAAACCATTCATCAATGAGAGCCACATAGAAGCTCAATCTTACAAGAAAGGCATACAAAAAATATGTAGTGAAGCCACAACAACGCATATGGTTGTTAGGAATAGTGTGTCTTTCACCTAGAGTGTGTTGCGATTTGGAATGACTCAAGTTATACCTGCAAATTTCCAGAATTTTCCCTCATACCAAGGCATGTATGTTGCTACAAGAATCATGGGTGGTCTTCAAAAAACACACATGTTGGTTTATCTTCAACACTAAACCCATCACCATATGCTTTAAGGACAACCATCCTTGTTGGATACCAAAAGTGAGTGTTCGAGGCTAAAAGGCCGCTTAACTGCTTCAAAAAGTGCTACTACGGTATGCCCAAATGATGGTCAAACCAAAAAGAATAGGAGATGCTTCAATACTGTTGAAATTAACTTCACATTAGATCTTGAAAAGCTTCTATAGAACTATCATGAAAGGCTGAAACAAATTCATTTGTGTTGATCCTCATGGTTAATAAGAGACAAACCAAAATGTATAACAAAAGGGCTTGTCTCAACCTGGCATACTTCAAAGAAAGCTTTAATTTGATGCCAAACAAAGCTTTAAACTCTTAGTTTTTGTAAGGATCTACAAGCCATGACTATAATATAATGATCAAATCAGTAGTAGACAACTTCAACAATGAAACTTCTTCAAATAGTTGAGAGAGCATACACATTAAATCTAGAAAATGCAAGAGTTGTGGAAAACATGATGAGATTTTCTAAGAACAGCGAGAGTATGTGCATCAAAGTCCTTTGTTATTTGATTTTTCAAGACATATGGAGAGTGAAAATCCATGAGAAGATCTTCCAAATGAAATTAGGGATGGAGGACTATCACATATTCATCTTCAAAGAATATTTAGGGGTTAAATCTGTTCATCGAATCTGCTCAAAACACGTTACTAGTGGAAGGATGACTTTTGAAAACTTCAATCAACCCTTATATAATGAATTTGTTTGCTCTTCAAAATCACATCCACAAAACTAAACCTAAGACCTCAAAGTATGTGCAAATTCCAATCTTACCATGCTTATTCTCCCATTAAAATGGAATATTTTGAATTTATATGAGCTTATTGTTATAGATAAGGGTTGATCTAAGTACTTGTAAGTTTGGAGCTCCAAAACTAGGCCTATGATGCTCAAAATGCCCAAGATGGTAGGATAACTAGGCATACTCATGAGAGACCTCAAACCAAATGGTAGAGAAATTCAAAACATTTCTTTTAGCCATGCAATTCCTTGGATTCAAAGGCACATCTGCAAATTTCAATGTGCAAGAGGGCGCTTCCACCAATTGCTGAAAGAGGGCAATTTCTTCTTCTTCTTTTAAGCACTGTAAGGTAGAAGAATGAGAATACTGAAACCAATGACGATGTGAACAGTCAACAGTTTGCAAGTGAATGGGTAAATTCCTTGCAATTTAACCTATCAAAACCAATCCACGTTTATATGATTTGAGAGCAAATTGCAGATTAGATATTGTTGTAGCTATTTAGTCAAGGGAACTAGAGTTGTGGGTGTAAACAACCTTTTAGACAAGTTTTTGGGCAATGTTTGAAATTCCAGTGATTTGCAATTCAACCAAACACCATCTAAAACAATATATTGCGTGCAACAAATCAAATAGCAAGAAATAGTCTTTCCATGGGCTATGGTGTCTTAAATATGGACTCACCTTCAATCTGTTCAAACTTTTGTATTTGAATATGCTCAAAGCTTCTAAAAATACCCTACTCAGAAATATACTACCACCACATGTATATAGGATCAAAATGCTTTTTCTTTCCTATTGTATGACAGTGTATTCTTATGTGAGAATGTTTCTAATAAATCTCAGCTTGAGTTATATTCATAGCAGCTTTGAAGATGTATTCTTTTAGCTGCTTTCCAGTGACTTTCATGAGGCGTTTTCATATAACGGTCAACACGACCAACGACAAAGGAAAGGTCAGGACGGGAATGAGTCAAGTATAAGAGACTACCAACAAGCTGACGATACAAGGTGGCATCTACTTCAGGTGAAGTACAAGTGGCAGAAAGTTTGACTCCAGACTGGAAGGGAGAAGGGGCTGGTGTACAATCTTCCATGTGAATGTGAAAGCGACAAAGGTCACAAGCATACTTAGACTGAGAAAGAAAGATTCCTTCTTTGGTTTGCAGGACTTGGAGACCAAGAAAATAATGCAAATGTCCTAAGTTTGACATTTCAAAATTTTGCTTAAGACTGGATTTCACATGGGTTATAAGCTTAGGGTCACTACCAGTAAGAATAAGGTCATCAACATATAGAACAAGTATGATGAGATGGTTTCCTACTTTCTTGGTATAGACATTGGGGTCAGAATGGAATCTAGAAAAACCAATGTCAAGGAGAAAGCTATCCATTTTGGCATACCAAGCTCTAAGAGCTTGCTTAAGGCCATATAAGGATTTCTTAAGGCGGCAGACAAGGCTAGAGTTATTCTGAACATATCTAGGAGGTTGTTCCATGTAAATTTCCTCTTGTAAATAACCATGTAAGAAGGCAGACTTGACATCCATTTGATGGAATTCCCAGTTATGTAAGGCTGTAAGGGAAAGAACAAGGCGGATGGAGTTCATTTTTGCGACAGGAGCAAAGGTTTCATTGTAGTCAATCCCTTCAACTTGGGAAAAACCTTTGGCAACTAATCTTGCCTTAAGTCTTTCAACACTTCCATCTGATGCATACTTAGTTCTGTAGACCCATTTACATCTGACAAGTTTTCTTCCTTTTGGAAGAGGTACAAGATCCCAAGTATCGTTCGCCATTAAGGAACGATATTCTTCATCCATAGCTGCATCCCAATCTGGATTTCCTGAAGCTTCTGCAAACGTTTCTGGATCATGATTCTCGGAAACTTGAGCCAAAAGAGAAGAGGCTCGCTGAAACTGAGAATGTGTTCGACGTTGATCTCTAGGATCACCGGCAAGATCACCAGCTGCTTCACATGTTGAACGGACCCATCGAGGAAGCACTTGTGCTGGTGCAACTGGAGGAACATGAGGAGGCGGAGATGGATTTTCATCCTCACTGTCATCATCAGAAACTGGAGTTGGAAACCTATCAAGGAAGTTGGAAGAAGAAGAAGGCACAATCGCCAAATCAGGCTCGCAGGCCAAAGATGGCACAATCGCTGAGTTAGGCTCGCAGGCCAAGATATTTTCATCAAATTTAACATCTCTTCTAATGATTACATTTAAGAGTTAGTTTAGACAAGTTTCTGGGCAATGTTTGAAATTCCAGTGATTTGCAATTCAACCAAACACCATCTAAAACAATATATTGCGTGCAACAAATCAAATAGCAAGAAACAGTCTTTCCATGGGCTATGGTCTCTTAAATATGGACTCACCTTCAATCTGTTCAAACTTTTGTATTTGACTATGCTCAAAGCTTCTAAAAATACCCTACTCAGAAATATACTACCACCACATGTATATAGGATCAAAATGATTTTTCTTTCCTATTGTATGACAGTGTATTCTTATGTGAGAATGTTTCTAATAAATCTCAGCTTGAGTTATATTCATAGCATCTTTGAAGATGTGAACCAATATATGCATCAGGTTAACCTAGAAAATAAACTCATACCTCTCTTTATTTTACCCATGTGCTTTAAGATAAAATGGCTTCTACAATAATTTCTTTTACTGTAGGTTCTTGTGTCCGGCCAATTCCCTTCTTCTAGTGACTTCCTTGGGTTTGCGTATCAGCTACTTCTTGTCTTCTCACCGTTGGTGTTTGTATATCTTCCTTGATGGCTTGGTTCATTGTTGTTGTTTGTTGCACAAGTTGCAGCAATGCGCAACTTGTGAAACAATTTTTATCATCTTATTCCTTCCGCAAGGTTGTGGGGGATAATTCCATGGGTAGGGTATGATGATGTCATGGGTCACAACGAAAGTGGATAATTCTTAGTGTATTTTCATGATATTCTCCTAAAATTTTAATAAATCAAGAACTCATGCTATTTTACCTCAAGTTTTACCTCCATGAGAGATTGGATTGGCATGGATGGACAGATGTTTTGTTGAAGCTGATTTAGGCCGAATTGTTGTTGAGAGTGGTGTTGGAGAATTCATGCAAGCTAAAGAAAGTACTCTAAAAATGAACTTCATTGGGATAAAAAAACATTTAAATCCTGAGAATGATTAAGGTTGATTCACTGTAGTGGTGGATCTAGATACCGCTAATTGTTGGAAAATGAATGAAAAAAATGATGCTAAACTGAATGAAAGAATACTGCTGAACTGCTGGAACAATATAAATATAAAGTCTTTGTCCAATATAAGTGCTTGTGTACAAGTTAATCCATGTGAATGAATGTTCTTGAAGTCGACATGGAGAAACTTCATTGGATTACCAATCAATAATGAAAATTGTTAACCAACGTGAGACAACTCACCGGTGATGATAATGAGCTGTCAAGGTACAATAGAACACCTGGCAGGTATGAATGAGTGTGTTGAAGTCAAATCACATGCAGTATATGATAAACAAGAGACATTGATGTATTCCCTTGATCGTCAACGAGGAAATTTTCCATTGTTGCATGTAAACTCCAAGTTATTATACATAACTCAAGTCTTGTTGCCCAAATAATGTGTTGAGGCCGATGGGGTAAGACCATTAGAAGGTGGACCTTAATGAATTCCACATCATCCAATACGAGTACAAAACAAATGATTTTGAAGAACCATAGTGAAAAATAGAGCCGACATGTAATTTGCAGAACGTATGATGAAACTTGCCATCCAGTAACCTAGTTTTCAAGCAAAGTTCATGTCCTAAACTGGTTTTCCCAAATGGACTTATTTTCTATTTACTATTTTATTTATTTATTTTACTTTTCCACACTATCCTACCCTACCTTACTTGAAAAATGAAATATCTTCAAGTATAAGAGTAATTCTAGTAAAGCCATTTTCCAAACAAGGTCGCAAGTATACCCATAACCAAATCTGAAAAATGTATCTTAATGAATACTGGGATATGAGAGACCAAATTCCCTTGAAATGACGGTGCCAAGAATTGTTGAAATATGGAGTAATGCTGCAAACTGATGGCAAGTTGAAACCAAGCTTCAATATAAACCTTGCTTTCTTGATTTCCCGTAGTTCTCATATCATGAAGTCCTTCAGAAAATTGATCTTCCTGAATGCATAAGGAATCTAGATATGGTGACAATGATGCAGATAATTCTGCAATTTTTGGTTCCTGTTTCTATTCTTAATCAGATGTTATCCATGTCTTGTTTGTATTGTTTGTTTGCTAATAGGGAATAGAAGAAACTTCATTTTTTTCGATGTTCTTTGCAATTTTTGGATTTAAAACTTTCCTCGATCGCAAATGACTTTCCTACCGCTGTGCACATGGTTCTTGTAGCAGTGCATTGTCTTATTGCAATGTTGCAGGAGTGGTATAATAGGTAGGGAAAATAAGGAAATTTCACAGCTCAACACTGTAAGAGGTTTGTGCCACTTTATTATTGTTAGGGTGTGGGATGGATTGGACAAGAATTTGTGCAGGGCACAAAGGAGTTTGATGAGAAGGTAATTGTAGTAGGTGTAGCTGATTGCTTTGTGTGGCTGATCTTGATGGGAAAATAAGATGTTGTTGAAAATATTGTGGAGAGTATAGAGGATTGGTTTGTGCTGCAACATGAGGGAAAGTATCCATGCGATCATAAGATGTGCCATTCCAATTTTGTGGACAAGGTTGGTGGGAATCATGCTGAGGCTTCCATGGATGCCATGGTGCACGAGTATTCCATGATTGGTTAATAGAATAAGAAAATGGAGGGATAGAGTTTTGAACCATACAGGTAGGCAACAGTTGCCATGGTTTTTGTAGTGCCATTGCATAAAGTGAACTTGCAGCTTTTGAATCTCCTTGATATGCTACTTTCATCTCGGGCAATGAAGGGTAGCTATCAATAGGATGATTCAGGTCATGCGTGCCACAACTTTTGAGGAAATCCAAAGGGAAATCCCCTACGGGATGTTTCTTTTGGCACCAAGGACAAAATGCTTCTTCAAAATCCTCCTACTTTTTCTTAGCCTGCAAAGTATCCAATTGTGAATTTAGAGAGCTAATAATATCAGTTTTAAAAATTTCAATAAATTACCGATTTCAACTTTGGTAACTCCTGTTCTTGTAACAGATTTCAAAAATCGAGAAGAAAGCTCTCTAGAGTTCTTACTAGCCTTGGAGTTTCCTTTTGAATACCTTCTACATAACTCACAAACATCATCATATGGTAGTTGAAATACATTACCTGTTCCCATCAGATTTAGGATTTCTAAAGATTCATCTTGGATTCCTTTGAGCATGAGTGTTTTCAAGGTATCCTTCCCTAGCTGTATTTGTTTTGATCTTTGAAGGTTGTATTGAAATCATTCCACATAGTCCTCCAAACTTCCTGCTTCTGCTTGTGTCATTCTAAATATATCTTCACTGTGGCCTTGCAATAATTTTGGTACTTCTTCAAGAATACATTCTTCATATCTTCCCATGTTTGAATGCAGTTCCTACTGAGGCTCATGAACCATCGAAGAGCTACTCCTTTTAGAGTAAGAGGAAATATATTCAACTTTTGAGCATTAGTACAATAATCATATCCTCTACAAAGTACTTCAAATTCAAATAAGAATGCATCTGGGTCTTCATTTATCAAACCGTGAAAATTTGGTAGAGTAGATGGGGGAATGCTTTGCATTGGTGCCACTCCTCCTGGATCTGTGATGGGAAATTCAAAGGTAATAACATCTTCCTTGTTATATTCTGGATCTTTCTCACCTACCATCTCTTCCCAAAATAGAATAAGTTCTTCATGTTTTCCTCCTTTGGATGTTCATGTCAATTGGTTAAAATAATGGGTGGTGATTACAACACGACCAAGTGGAATGATATGATTTGTTCTTCTTCTACCTTTATTCATGCATCCTATATGTTCTTTTACCCATGCCAATTATATGCTTCGGTGTAGGTGAGCCAGGAGTCTACCACGGGGCTCTCTTTTAGAGGGATTGGTTGCGGATGCGTAGGTTCTTACCTTCCATATTTACTTCTAAGGCCTCAGTAGTACTGGAGATGTAACTATATTATCTCTAAAGTGTACTCTTGCACCCTTACCCCGACAATAGTGCCAAAATGTTGGGGCTTTAATTGTCTTTTAAAAACAACTAATTAACCTTCACATTAATTATCAATCCAGGAACACCTTTTTGTTTCAAGGTTATGTGCAAGTCTATGTATGCTACAATTTTCATTGTAGTATTGAGTTTTCTAATAATCGTGCAGTATGCAATCAAGAACTTAATCAATCCACACACCAAAAGAAATTGCAATCTATCTTGAGAAGGGAATCAATCATAACAAAATTATGCAAGGAAAAGAATCACATAGGAAACCTCTGCTATGAAATAAATCACACCACTCTTGCTCATAAATGAAATCACACAACTCACTGTTTCGAAACGAAATCACAAGTAATTGTTGAAAGAAATCACACTTGATCCACACTTATTCACATAATTCTGTGCTAGAAATCCCACACCGTGAAACCAAATACTTGTAACAACAATGCTAATGTCCAAATCAAATACAATTGAACACTTGTTTTTAGAGAGAATGCACCCGCTATAATATAAAAAAAAGAAAACTATCTAATGCAACAGAATCCAACCATATGACAAAACTGAGATTCTAAGTAACAACAAATAGAAATCACTCTGCAAAGTAACAACTTAATGGAAACTAATATGGAAATCAGTTTGCAAGTAACAACCACGCCTAAACTATTATGCAAGTAACGACTATTGAAAATAATGAATAATTGTTCAATTAACCTTAAGCATAACAAACCATGATAAAGCTATTTAACAGATTAAATGAAGTAAAAACATATAAAAGATAGTAACGATCTATTCAATCACTTACATAACTACACACAACTATGATAAATCTATTTAACAAATAAATAAAGTAGCAGTTCTTGATTAACGAAGGGGGCCCTTACTTCTCCAACCAAGGCTGCTAAATAACTCACATATTAATGCTTCTGATCCCATGCACAAGCATAATTGATATTATAGAAAAGTTATAATACAATGAGTCTCAACAATACTTTGCCCCGTGCTTTGTTCCTATCCTTTCCTACATGATATTGATTGCATATTTATACACAAAATCCTTGATGAATATCAAGAACTAAATTCTAGACTTGGAGTTTGTTTAAACAAATAATTTTGCTAATTTTGAAAATTGGACGTAACAACAAATTTGGGAATTACATCTTTAGAAAACAACCCATATCTATCATATCCTTGACCTTCTAAGGATTATGCTCATGAGTCGCCTAATTGGGGCCATTCTACACAAAACCCATGTTTCGGATTTTTGGAAATTCATCTTCATCTACCCTCAAATTACAACGCAAAGCAAAATTACCATACAATGTAGTTGAAGATCTGGTGAAGGTCCCAACACAGATGACACTATGTTAGATGCACATAGGAAAATTGCTCAATTAGAGATTCTTTTGTGCGTCCTACAAGCTCTACCTACCTCACAATTAGAGACAAGAGCTCCACCTTCCATAAACCTACTTTATCCAAAGGAGGCATATGATGTCATTGAATTAAACCTTAGACTTCCTCCTTTTTATCTTTCAATAAAGTTTTTTTATTTTTATTTTGTGCTCCATAACTATGCCATATGTTAGGGTTAACCTTAACTTGGGAATCAGTCAAAGGTGGTTTAGGTCTCAATTAGTTTTGGGAATATGGTTTCTTGTAGCCCATGGTGTTGGACCAATGTATTGCATGTAAATAAGCCTATAAAAGTCTTGGCACACTCCATTGTAAGGCAGCTTGGAGGTGAGTGGGTGAGCTCACTTGGCCTGGTTGACCAAGGATAATGAAGCTTCATTGTTGTTGGTTTTTCTAGGTTATATTGTTGTCTCTTAAATATGTTGTGATATGATTGTGATTGTTGCTTGTTCTCTCATTATTATATGTATGTTCGTCTAAACCTAAGAACTGGTATGAGAGCTCAGGTGAGCTTGTGTGAAGGCAACGAATTGCTATCGGCTACCTATGAATAAACGACCGAGCTATAGAGGGGCTCAGGGTTGGTGGACCGACCCCTCGACCTGAAGGTTCGTGGGGTTTTGGGGGTGGGTGTTAGGATAATTAATACTCCATCCTTGTCCTACTTAGCATTATTTATTTTTCCTAGTAGTTAATGATGTCATTTCCCCCTAGTGGTGTGCATATGTCACCTAGGACTCATTAGCCACCTAATGCGCCCTGCATGCATCATTTTAGGACCACCAGAGTCAGTTCCATACATTTTAGGAGCCAACTCAATGATATGGTTCAGTCCACCCAAGTTAGCTGACTCTTGTGGGGGGTTAATGCTCTGATTACCACTATTTGTGGCCTCATGCGCCCTTTTCTGAGTGATTTGCATGACAAACTCACTAATGTGCCCCTTTTGGTCAGTTAATTGACCGTGTCTTCAGTTAAATGAGTTTTGGTTCAGTTGAGTTGAGTTTGGGTCTTCTGAAGCACTCTAGAGGTGACAATTACTATGCTAGACTGACTGAGACTCAAATTCTCCTAGGAGATACGAATTCTCTCCATTGTAACATCATTGTCGACTATACTGATTATTGAATGATTACACACTATTATGTTCCTATATGAGTTCTCATGCATGATTAATTGTCTGCTCATTTTTACTGCAATTTTCACTGTAATTAATCTTTTCTACTTGTTATCCACTAAGTTGCACTTAGGTGGATTTCCAGTAAGCAGTCAAAGACTTGAACAATTCAATTGCTCGTCACATATGTTCCGAAGTTCACCAGGCCATTTGGGCCCCTTTTTAATTTTTTTTTAGTGCATGACCATACCCCACGAGGTTTGTAATAAAGTGCGCTAGCATGGTGGCCTTTGAGTGACTCAATTCCCTAGGACTTGACAACCAAAGAAGGTATTCCGAGGAGTTTTTTCCCTTGTTGATTATGCTTTGCCTTTAGCTGAGTATAATCGATGAGTTTTTCTCCTGCACCTCCAAAGCTGGAATGCCCAAAGTGGTGGTTAGGCCTTATGGGGTTATTAGAGCCCATTTTGTAACGTTTATAAACATGCCAGACGCTAAATTTTTATCGTTTGGTCATGTACTAGGCCTCCCTGAAGTTTCAGTTAATTCCGAGATTTTTTTTTTTTTTTAAAGCCATTTTTAATGGTTTAAATGAAAAAGTCCAAATGGTGATAAAAGTGTGATCCAGAGTCGGAATTTGGCGCAAGGATGCTCGTTTTCACGCTCAGAGCATCCTCTTTACATTGGTACTCATTTTTCCTATGTTTCGGGCAACCAAAACGCCCTGTGGAATAGTTTTTCCTATCAGAGCTACAGATTGGCATTAGCATTTAATGCTAAAAATGCATTAAAATGCACCAAGTCCAAAAATTAAAAATTAAAAAAATGGGTATTTGGCACATGCAAAATTACATGGATTAAGTCACATTTGGATGGGCGACTTCATTAAAGAGTTAAAACATATGTTAAAGGTTGAAATGAAGTCAAAAGTTGAATATTTTATTCGCCCTCCATCCCTCACGTGGGCATCAAAACCACTTGGCATCAATTTATGGTGGGAGATTAGGATTAATTTTAAAACCTTATGTATAAATCATTGGATGGGCGACTTTATTAAAGGATAAAGCATGTGATTGGTAGTCAAACTTAAAGGTGAGCTAATGGTCATTTCCAAAGTCGTATTTCATACTACGTAGAAGGAAGTTCACGTGGGCCATCATCCTCACGCAAGCCGTGCACGGATTTGGTTATTGATAAGTGGCACAACCCATGTGTTAAGCTTCTATTTAAAGCTCCAGCTAACCCCACCACCCAACAAGATATGGAAACTCCTCATTCGAGCATTTGCACTCTCTCTCCTTCACATGGGCCAGCTGCTCCACATAACTGTGTTCAAGTTGTGAGATGAAAGCAAGGCTTGAGGTGGCACAAAGTATGGTTTGGTTGCTATTTTAAAACACCAATCAAATCTGTCCATCACTCAAAGCATGAACGCAGCAAGGAAACATAACCTCTCGCTCTCTTCCTCACGTGAACAACTCCTTCAAGTTGGTAGCTTCCTCTTGCAATTGATTTTGTCCAAGTGAATGGTACTTCTCCATTGGATACTAGCTTACTTGCTCTACAATCTAGGAGGCTGCCCTCCTTAGGGTTTTGTGCCCTAGATTTCTCATTTTGTTCTATAAATTGAGGAGCTTAGCTCTATTGTAAACGATCTGAGCAATGAACCCTGTTCTTGTAACCTTTTTATTCGAAATAAAGTTGAAAGGCTTTGGAGGCCATATGTTGTGCAACTGTCTCATTGGACGTATGTTTTGTTGATGTTCTGAGGTGATATCTCACTAGTCACTCGTCATTTTGCAAAAATATTATGTGATTATCTAGCTTAGATGGCCTTTATGCCGATAATGTAAGCATTCATCGTTTTGATTTGCTTATAAATGCTTGATTAGTTAGAAATAGTGAAGCAACAAGTGTATTCAGTTGTACTAATGCCCCTCAAATCTCTATTAATTGTGTATTCTAGATTTAATCCCTCCTTTTTGCAAGTGTTTGTGACAGTGCAGGACAAAGTCCAAGGAAGGAGAAAGGATCTCGATTGCATCCTTATCCATCTTAGACGATTGATTACCTTGGACTAATTATCGTTGAGCTGCAGGCACATTGGGTTCTATAATCTTTCAATATTGAAGCTAGTTTTGTGCTGCTTCTACACTATAAATCTAAAATTTTCTTTGTCACTTAGTTACTTTTGCTTAATGAAAGTTAGATCTGCATTTACATATCAATAGCTTTCTGTCAGTAAGCATACAAATATTAGATCTAGATTGCCTTCAAATTTCATTTTTTAAACTAGATCTAAGCACGCAATTCTTTATACTTGAAGTAGGCATTTTTCCTGAAAATTTTTCCAAGTATAAAATCTTAAATTTCTTTTGTATTTTATTTGATTAACCCACTGATTTTGGTGTTGTTAGCTTGCTGGTTTTTAGCAGGTCCAACAAAAAAGAGAAGGAAACTCTGGCCGATTTTTGCGAGAAAGTGCCGAAAAACACTTCCAGAAGACCATATTTCACCAACACTTCATTCTATAAATTGTAAGCCCTTAGATCCTAATTTAAAAAGGACTAAGAGGCACTTCTTTCAGCAAGCATTGTAAAAATATTAAACGAGAGCAAGTGGGCTACATAGCGCCCACATCCCATCCCCTCGGGGGGATTCACGTGTTCATTTTTCGTGGCGTGAATTTTTCTAACATTTTGTGCAGGGTGTATACTTTGATTAGTTAATTTTTGTAGTCTTTTCATTAAATAGAGCCAATCTCGTTGCCACGAAGTATGCTCTCACCTCCACCCAAAGGCATCGCCGATTAGTGGAGGTTGATCAGAAAGTGACACATAGATTTGGCAGGTTTATTTGTTTTATGTAAGTTATTGATTTAATTTCATATACTGCAAGCATAAGAATTTGAACGAATATTCTGTTGTGTCTCGAAGTATGCTCTTTCCCCTGCGGACACTGGTCCCAGGGAAACCAGAAAAGAGTGCAAAAACTCATTTAACTTTTCACACTTAACTTAATACTTACTTAATAAAATCAACATCCCTTTTAAGATAAGTGAAAATTCGGCACTTCGGTTAGACTTTGTGTGGGGAAATTCTGCCTGGGGACGTGGGAACTACTGGGACGAGACCTCAGAGCACCAGTTGGACTACATCCTCGTTGGTGTAGTGTTGAACACCGCTCTCGAGACTCCGGCCAGCCCACATGTCCTTGTACGGAACCACCAAAATCTTGATTTCCGGACATTACTCCATGTACCTCATGGTATATCGGGAGCTTCCATTTTCCCCTTTAATTAACTCATCCTAATAATTCCTAAAATTGACCAAGAACACAATTGCAAAACATTTACTTTCACAGCAACATTTAATTTGACTCCACGACATTGGTCTCTGATTTTGGTTATTTACTTTTAAACAATATTTTGTTGTGATATTTATATTCATATGTGTTGCGTAATTATCTTTATTTTGCAATAGTCTTGGTCAAATGTTCTAACTCCAAAAACTCCTAAGTAACATCTCTCATCCAGAAGAACTAAGTATCTAAAGCCTTAGTAACATTAATAGGGTCCACCCCCCTTGGCTTCGTTAGGAGTTAAGCCTAAACAGAGGAGTCAAGATTAAGTGATAGTACTTGACTCAGACTTGCCCCCAAGGACACACCTAGCAGCTTGAATATTTCTGCTGCGTTATCCCCAGGTGTGTAAGAGGCGACAACATTTTGGCACTATTGCCGGGGATAAATCTTTTTATTCCTAGAGTATGAGTTTTGTTTTCTCTTTTTTGTTTTTTCTTTGTTTGATGAATGTTTAGAGTAGATCTTTTATTTTCATCTGGAGACTCCACTAATTGTTTCTTTTTCTTTTTTCATTTATATAATTTTTCAAAGAAAAGCAAAAAATAAAAATTTCCGTGAGTATTTTAAAAGTATATTTTTATTCTCACTGGTGACCCCATTGAAGGGATAAAACCCTTGTATCTCATATATATTGTTGAGACTTATTGTGTGTAGATGAGTCCATACAAGTACAAAAATTTTAATAGCTCATGGTTGAACCGAGGTCATTGATTTGTTGTGATATTGATCTTAAGAAAAGAGAAACTGCTGCTCGGATCTCCCTTGCATGTCTGCCCATTGATTACTTCAAAATTCCAGGATTTCGTAATCAGTTTGAGGGTGAAAATACATCTTATCCCCTTCCTCTCTTTCATGGCCATGATGAGGACTACCCAACCAGATTCCATGTTATGACTTTCCTTTCACATATGAGCAAAGTTAAAATACACCATGAAGATCATATGATGCATATGTTTGCTTATTCTTTGCAAGGGGATGCTGCATGTTGGTTTTATGAGGGCCTTCCTGATAAATCCATTACTTCCCTCATTAACTTCTTTGAGACATTTTTGAGGCAATGGCATATATATGATCATATTGGGTTATTTGATATTGAATTATACATTAGGAATACTCTTTCTTATTTCTTTCCTTCAAAAGAGTTTCATAAGGAAGAGCCCGAGTTACCCAATGTCAACATGATGCATGAAAAACCATTTTCAGAGATTCATGTTGATCCCATTGAAGATGAGCATGAGGAACCATTCATTGAAGATATTATTGAAAACCCTCCTCATGTTACCTCAACAGAAAACATTGAAGATTGGGATTTTCTCAGATTTATTTTAGTGATGATGAGCACATTTGTACTCCTAATCCACCTCTAGAAGAAACCATTGCAGAAGCCCACATTGAAATTCATGAAGAAATTTGCAAAGTATATAAGATGATGGTTTGGAAGGCTTACTTCCTTATGAACTTTTTTCTGAAGAGGAGGATTATGAGCATGAAGAAGACAGACATAGCTTGAATTATGATATAAGTGGAAATGCACTTAGGTGGATTTCCAGTAAGCAGTCAAAGACTTGAACAATTCAATTGTTCGTCACATATGTTCCGAAGTTCACCAGGCCATTTTTGGCCCCTTTGTAAATTTGCATGACCATGCCCCACGGGGTTTGTAATAAGTGTGCTAGCATGGTGGTCTTTGAGTGAGTCAGTTCCCTAGGAATTGAAAACCAAAGAAGGTATTCCAAGGAGTTTTTTCCCTTGTCGATTATGCTTTTCCTTTAGCCGAGTATAATCGATGCGTTTTTCTCCTACACCTCCAAATATGGAATGCCCAAAGTGGTGGTTAGGCCCTAGGGGGTTATTAGAGTCCATTTTTAATGTTTATAAACATGCTAGACGCTAAATTTTATCGTTTGGTCATGTACTAGGTCCCCTGAAGTTTCAGTCAATTCCGAGAAAAATATTTTTTTTTTCTCATTTTTAAGCCATTTTTAATGGTTTAAATAAAAAAATTCAAATGGTGATAAAAGTGTGATCCGAAGTAGGAATTTGGCACAAGGATGCTCGTTTTCACGCTCAGAGCATCCTCTTTACCTTAGTACCCCCCGGTTTTCCTATGTTTTAGGCGACCAAAACACCCCATGGTGCATTTTTTCTTATCAAAGCTACAGATTAGCATTAGCATTTTAATGCTAAAAATGCATCAAAATGCACCAAGTCCAAAAATTAAAAATTAAAAAAATGGGTATTTGGCACATGCCAAATGACATGGATTAAGTCACATTTGGATGGGCAACTTCATTAAAGAGTTAAAGCATATGTTAAAGGTTGAAATGAAGTCAAAAGTTGAATATTTTATTCGCCCTCCATCCCTCACGTGGGCATCAAAACCACTTGGCATCAATTTATGGTGGGCGATCAGGATTAATTTTAAAACCTTATGTATAAATCATTGGATGGGCGACTTTATTAAAGGATAAAGCATGTGATTGGTGGTCAAACTTAAAGGTGAGCGAATGGTCATTTCCAAAGTCGTATTTCATGCTACGTAGAAGGAAGTTCACGTGGGCCATCATCCTCACGCAAGCTGTGTACGGATTTGGTTATTGATAAGTGGCACAACCCATGTGTTGAGATTCTATTTAAAGCTCCAGCTAAGCCCACCATCCAACAAGATATGGAAACTCCTCATTCGAGCATCTGCACCCTCTCTCCTTCACGTGGGTCGGCTGCTCCACATAGCCGTGTTCGAGTTGTGAGATGAAAGCAAGGCGTGAGGTGGCACAAAGTATGGTTTGGTTGCTATTTTAAAACACCAATCAAATCCGACCATCACTCAAAGCATGAACGCAACAAGGAAACATCACCTCTCGCCCTCTTCCTCACGTGAACAGCTCCTTCAAGTCGACAACTTCTTCTTTTAGTTGATTTTGTCCAAGTGAATGGTACTTCTCCATTGGCTACTAGCTTACTTGCTCTACAATCTAGGAGGCTGCCCTCCTTATGGTTTTGCGCCCGAGATTGCTCATTGTGTTCTATAAATTGAGGAGCTTAGATCTATTGTAAACGATCTGAGCATTGAACCTTTGTTTTTGTAACCTTTTTATTCGAAATAAAGTTGAAAGGCTTTGGAGGCCATATGCTGTGCAGCTGTCTCATTGGATGTATGTTTTGTTGATGTTCTGAGGTGATATCTCACTAGTCACTCGTCATTTTGCAAAAATATTCTGTGATTATCTAGCTTAGATGGCCTTTGTGCCGATAATGTAAGCATTCATTGTTCTGATTTGCTTATAAATGCTTGATTAGTTAGAGATAGTGAAGCAACAAGTGTATTCAGTGGTACTAATGCCCTTCAAATCTCTATTAATTGTGTATTCTAGATTTGATCCCTCCTTTTTGCAAGTGTTTGTGATAGTGCAGGACAAAGTCTGAGGAAGGAGAAAGGAGCTCAGTTGCATCCTTATCCACCTTAGATGATTGATTACCTTGGACTAATTATCGTTGAGCTGTAGGCACATTGGGTTCTATAATCTTTCAATACCGAAGCTGGTTTTGTGCTCCTTCTACACTATAAATCTAAAATTTTCTTTGTCACTTAGTTACTTTTGCTTAATGAAAGTTAGATCTGCATTTACATACCAATAGCTTTCTGTCATTAAGCATACAAATATCAGATCTAGATTGCCTTCGAAGTTAATTTTTTAAACTAGATCTAAGCACACAATTCTTTATACTTGAAGTAGGCATTTTTCCTAAAAATTTTCCAAGTATAAAATCTTAAATTTCTTTTGTATTTTATTTGATTAACCCATTGATTTATGTACTGTTAGCTTGCTGGTTTTTAGCAGGTCCAACAAAAAAGAAAAGGAAATTCTAACCGATTTCTGCCAGAAAGTGCCGAAAAACACTTCCCGAGGACCATATTTCACCAACACTTCATTCTATAAATTGTAAGCCCTTAGATCCTAATTTAAAAAGGACTAAGAGGTACTTCTTTCAGCAAGCATTGTAAAAATATTAAACGAGAGCAAGTGGGCTACACAACGCCCACATCCCAACCCCCCTGGGGGGATTCGCGTGTTCATTTTTTGTGGCGTGATTTTTTCTAACATTTTTTGCACGATGTATACTTTGATTAGATAGTTAATTTTTGTATTCTTTTCATTAAATAGAGCCAATCTCGTTGCCACGAAGTATGCTCTCACCTCCACCCAAAGGCATCGCCGATTAGTGGAGGTAGATCAGAAAGTGACACATAGAATTGGCAGGTTTATTTGTTTTATGTAAGTTATTGATTTAATTTCATATACTGCAAGCACTAATAATTTGAACGAATATTCTGTTGTGTCTCGAAGTATGCTCTTTCCCCTGCAGACACTGGTCCTGGGGAAACTAGAAAGAGTGCAACAACTCATTTAACTTTTCACACTTAACTTAATACTCACTTAATAAAATCAACATCCCTTTTAAGATTAGTGAAAATCCAACACTTCGGTTAGACTTTGTGTGGGAAAATTCTGCCTGGGGATGCAGGAACCACTGGGACGAGACCTCAGAGCACCAGTTAGACTACATCCTCGTTGGTGTAGTGTTGAACACCGCTCTCGAGACTCCGACCAACCCACATGTCTTTGTACGGAACCACCAAAATCTTGATTTCCATACATCACTCCATGTACCTCACGGTATATCGGGAGCTTCCATTTTCCCCTGTAATCAACTCATCGTAATAATTCCTAAAATTGACCAAGAACACAATTGCAAAACATTTACTTTCACAGTAGCATTTAATTTGACTCCACGACACTGGTCTTTGATTTTGGTTATTTACTTTTAAACAATATTTTGTCGTGATACTTATATTCGTATGTGTTGCGTAATTATCTTTATTTTGCAATAGTCTTGGTCAAATGTTCTAACTCCAAAAACTCCTAAGTAACATCTCTCATCTAGAAGAACTAAGTATCTAAAGCCTTAGTAACATTAATAGGGTCCACCCCCCTTGTCTTCGTTAGGAGTTAAGCCTAAATGGAGGAGTCAATATCAAGTGACAGTACTTGACTCAGACTTGCCCCCAAGGACACACCTAGCAGCTTGAAGATTTTTGCCGTGTTAACCTCAGGTGTGTAAGAGGTGGCAACACTGCTCATTCTTTCTCTGTGAGGTATACTCAGCTCCATGATCTGCTGTGATTTAGAATTTCACATGGTATCAGAGCTTAGTGAGCGTAGGTTGAGTAGGTGCTTTCAGTAGTGCACCAGAAGCCTATGGATTTCCACAGCAAATCCTGCTGCCATTGCATTGAATTCATTTGAGAAATCCATTGAGGTCTAGCTAGGTGTGAAGGATCCGGATGAAAATGCCTATTGTCCTGAAGCAATGCTCAATAGTAGTTTATCTCCAAAATTGAATTTTTTTGCAGGATTTTGAAGGTTTTTCAATGCAGCAGTAGCAATAGTTTCAGTTTTTATTCTCTCTAACAGTTTCACATGGAGAATTCGAATGTTCCTTTGTCTCCAAGGATCTCGACACCCTTCAATTATCTTAATTGGAGGGCTGATATGCAGATGGTGTTGCGCAACAAGAGTTTGTACAGGGTCACAATGGGAAAGGAGGTCGAACCTCAGGCAGCTGTTGAGAAGGTCAAGTATCTAAACAGATTAGATGAAGCGATTGGTTTGATGTGTATTCATATTTTCAGAGATTTGCTCTTCCACCTTAATGGATTGAAGACTTTAAGATAGGTTTGGTTAAAAGATTAAGGCCCTCTTTGACAAGCAAGATGAGATGAGGGTCCATATTCTAGAGAGTGAGTTAATTGCTCTTCAACCCAATAGTTTCGAAACCATACAACAATTCTTCTCTAAATTCAAATCCGTGGTCATGCAATGCAAACAATGTGGCATTGAGAAGAAGGATGAGCAGTTGGTGCTATCCATTCTAAGCAAACTTGGTCCAAAGTTTTCTATATTTGTTTCTACCTTCCATTTAGGGAGATTATCAATCCCCAATTGGAAAATTCCTTCTTTAGATGCATTCAGCGAATCTCTCATCCAAGAACAAGATGAATTGATTCAGATGGGCACCTTGAAGGCCTCCACAAATCAAGCTCTTATGGATGGAGAGTCAAAAAGTGCGAATTCCAAAGGGAAGAACAAAGGTAAAGAGAAGACGCAATTTGATACCAAGCAGAATCTAAAGTCTAATCCATTGGAAGGAGCCTCCAACTCCAAGAAGGATAAGCAAAAGGGGTTTGAGAAGACCAAGTGTTCCTATTGCAAGAAAGGAAAACATCCAGAGATATCTTGCATGAAGAAGAAGATAGATCAAATGACCAAAATTCTTGAACAACACAACATTGCCCTCTCATAAGGCTCAAGGGAGACTGATTCTGGAAGTGAGACAGATGATCATGAGAGATGCCATGCATTGAAGGATGGATTCTCACAATCACAAGCCTTCCTCATAGATTCTGGAGCCTCCAACCACATGGTTGCCTCCAAAGAATCATTTTCTTCTCTGGATCTCAATGATGGTCCTAGTATTCACATGGGAGATAATTCAAATATCTCTGTTGAAGGGAATGGCACAATACAACTAGAGCATGGAAATTTAAAAAATGTTCTGTATGTGCCTTCTTTGATAGCAAAGTTGTTATTTGTTTATTAGATGACACACATAGGTTCACCGAAGAAAGTTATTTTTGGACCTGACACAGTTGAGATTGCAGAGATTTCATTTGGGAAGTTAATAGCGAAAGGGGTTGCAAACCATGCCTCCAAGGCATATGAATTCTCTCACTTTTTGCCATACTCTCTACCTACTCCATTTGCATCTGATGAAGATCAGAATGATGTCTCTTCTAATGATCTAGTTTTAGATTCCGAAGATGAGGACCAAGATCTTGATGTTGAGTAAGAAGTTCAAGCAGATCTAGATCCAGATCCAACACCTGCTCCTAATCCATGGCCAAGGCTGATATGGGATCACAAAGTCCTTGAAGTTGTTGGGAACATAGTTGGGGATCCACATAACCATAGAAGAACTAAATTTCAGTATCAAGATGCAACCCTTGCACTATGTCATACATATCCATTTCTCTCAGAGAGGTGCTACATGATAGTGGGGTATGATCCACAATCTTGCAAAGAGACTTGCCTTGATGGATCTACAATCAAGTTCAAAGCTCGGTTGGTTGACAAAGGGTACTCAAAGGTTCATGATTTGGACTACAATGAGCTATTCGCTCCAGCAGCAAAGATGGTTTCTGAAAGACTTGTTTTGGAAAATACAACTTCGAAACAGTAGGAGGTACATTAGAGGAGCAGATCCAGTTCCAGATCTGGATCCAACACCTGCATTACTATCCTACATAGGAGCAGATTGCCTACATTTTTACAAAGTCTTTCACTCACAAAGTTTTTGCACATGTGAAGGTTGTTTGAGTTTCCTGTTGTTCATTTTTGAGGGGGGGTATTTTTTCCATGAGGTTTTTCCCCATTTCTTTGTTTTATGGACAATTATTTTTTATCATTTATTTGATTTTATGGGTGACCTTTGGTCTCGGTAACCAGGGCCCAGGATGTCCAAGTTTGGATTAAGGGGGTGTGTTAGGATAATTAATACTCCATCATTGTACTACTTAGCATTATTTCTTTTTCCTAGTAGTTGATGATGTCATTTCCCCCTAGTGGTGTGCATATGCCATCTAGGACCCATTATCCACCTAATGCGCCCTGCATGCATCATTTTAGGACCACCAGAGTCAGTTCCCTACATTTTAGGATTCAACTAAGTGATCTGGTTCAGTCCACCCGAGTTAGCCGACTCTCGGGGGGGGGGTTATGCTCCGATTGCCACTGTTTCTGGCCTCATGCGCCATTTTCTGAGTGATTTGCATGACAAACTCACTAATGCACCCCTTTTGGTCAGTTAAATGACTGTGTCTTCAATTAACTGAGTTTTGGTTCAGTTGAGTTGAGTTTGGGTCTTCCAGAGCACTCTAGTGGTGACAATTCTTATGCTAGACTGAATGAGACTTGAATTCTCCTAGGAGATTCGAATTCTCTCTATTGTAACATCATTGTTGACTATATTGATTATTGAATGATTACACACTATTATGTTCCTATCTGATTTCTCATGCATGATTAATTGTCTGCTCATTTTTACCGCAATTTTCGCTTTAATTCATATTTTTTGCTCATTCTTTCTTTGTGAGGTATACTCAGCTCCATGATCTTCTGTGATTTAGAATCTCGTTTTTTGTTTTGTTTGTGTTGTGGTATGAGATTGGAAGCTATGGAAATTGTGAAGAAAACAACTTTTGAGGAGATTGTCCATGAAGAAGAAAGAAACACGCGAGAGCCATGGGTTTTCCTCCATATTTGTTGAGTAGTTCGGTGTAAAGGAGTGAAGGTGACAGAGCCTGGTGTGTCGTTATTACTCGTATCCGGGGGCATGTGTAGATGAGGTTGTGGATTTTAGCACATAAGGAATGTAGAAGAAGGTCCAAGACTGCATGAAAGAATGGCATCGCTCCAATTGAAAACTGAGGGCGTGACCCAAGTGGAGAGGCCGGGGTTGATATAGGAAGAGAACACGCATCTAAGGTGCTAGACAGGATCCACCCAACAAATCACATGACGCTTTCTCTACCAGCGTGTGAGGCCAAAGATATCTGAGTATATATGGAAGAGATCCGTTCTGGTTTTGTTGAATGGAATCGGTATGGACGAGGATGGTCCACAAAGAAGGAGTCGTAGAGAGAATCCCTAGATCTCTAGATTACATGATGAAGCGTATATGGATCTGTTGTCGTGGATCTAGACTCAGAAATTGTATGTGTTGGAGTAGTAGTTGGAAATCCCATCTAAAATCGAGTTTGAGGCATAAAAGGCGTCGTGGAGACAATAAACCACCAGCGAAGAGATCATTTTATTTTTATGTTCTGTGTGTAGTATATTGTCACTGAGAAGTCTGATTCTGAAGTGTATTAAGGCCGATCTATGACCATGCTTGGAACCCTAAGATGCCAGAATTGGAGCGGTGGTAGATCTGCTGCAAAAAATGTTGCGTAGTGTTAACGAGTGAAGTCGCAGGTAAAGTGAATCGGACCACAAGGTTTGCGCGCTGGGATCTGGGTCCGATTCAAGCCCAAGTTTGAATCAACTACTGTAGTTGGTGTCCAGTCATCCAATGGGTTGTCAAATATGAGAAATATGGCACAATAGGGAAAACACACGCCTAGAAGCCGAGTCAGAGAAGTTGCACGAGTCCAAGCTCAGGGCCAAGGGCCACTGGTATGCTTCATTGAAAAACTATTGATGTATTCCATTCTCCTTCTGTATGTGCTTGAGGACGTCATCTTAGAGTGTTGGGCATAGAAGCCTCAAGACAATGTATGGCAGGATGAAGCCCAATCGACAACGATCTCAAGTCCGGGCATGTTACTTTTTTTTTATGGCACCAAAAAAGCTATTAATGTAGTCATTGATAATAAATTGGATATGTTTAAAGCATGCAAGCATATGCCTAACTATGAAGAATGGGGCGAGCAATATGAAGAATGGGGCTAGCAACATGAGAGATATGAGTCATTAGGTGGAAGGAAGAATCGATGAGAATTTATTTCTTTGCATATGTGATGGTTCATGGGTTTATGAATCTTGGTGAATGATGAGTAAGAAAGCGAGCATGGAAAAGTGAGAGGATGAAGCAATGTATGGCGATGGTGTAGTAACCATAAAGACACATGAAAAAAAATTAATGGATTAGTTTTATGTAAATGGGTATCACAGGGGCATCCCTTGTAACTTACGGTAAAGTCATGTTGAACTAGGTGGTAGGAGGGGCATACCGAGATTCCTCGGTTAAAAATTTGAGGGGAGTTGGTGATTTACTCAAAGTCAAGTTTAAAGGAGAGATTGTTAGGGTTAACCTTGACTCGGGAATGAGTCAAAGGTGGTTTAGGTCTCAAGCAGTTTTGGGCACATGGTTTCTTGTATCCCATGGTATTGGCCCAAGGTATTGCATGTAAATAAGCCTATAAAAGGCTTGGCACACTCCATTGTAAGGCGTCCTAGAGGTGAGAGGTGAGCTCACTTGGCCTGGTTGGCTGGTTTTGATCAAGGATAATGAAGCTTCATTGTTGTTGGTTTTTCCCCTCATGGGGTTTTCCAGGGTATATTGTTGTCTCTTAAATATGTTGCTATGTGATTGTGATTGTTGCTTGTTCTCTCATTATTATATGTATGCTCATCAAAACCTAAGACCATAGACATAAGCACAAGGCATAATGTCATGCTTCTTTGAGTTATAAGGAGACTGGTCTTGAGTGCACTTGGCCTTGTAAAGAATTGTTAACTTTGGATTCAAGAACAATGGAAATAATTGGTTATATCAAATACTTTTCCATTTCCTTTAACCAAGCTACTAATATGAGCATGAGCATGCTTATACACATGATTATAGTTGACATGCTTGAGGCATATGGATCTAGATCGTTTAGAGAACAGAATGAATGCAATGATATTGCAAAGAACACAGAAGTACAATAACACCCAAATTTTAATAATGAACGAAATTGAAAAAGATTATAAATTGAAAATCAATACAAACTAGCTAGAATGGTGGTAGCTTATCTTTCAAGAGAGTTGTGCTGGATACACTTATTTGCAAGAAGAAATTACAAGATGCCAAAAGTGCCTTTCAACATAAAGTATGATGCCCTAGGATGCACAAACCCTAAATATCCAAAACTATAACCCTAGGTAATGATGTGGGAAAAGGAATGTGAACCCTGTGGAGGCTAGTTAGATACGCCAATTTCCCAGGGGTTCAAATTTTGTATACAAACTCCATTTGGGGCATTTATTGGATTGCTACAAATATTAATTCATGATCTATGAATTTGGTAGGCCATGCAATCAAATTTTTTATGGCTTACATTCACTGCCAAAAACACAAGTGAAATGCCTGAAAAATGCAATGAAATTTCAAACCTAAAAAATTGGCAAGATGTGGAACCATTATGAATTAGTGGAATAGGTGGGTGGCCACTGGTATCCACCTAGATTAGTCATCCACAGTTAGGAATAAATGGTCCCCATTATTTCAAGTTCCTCCATCATAAGGGGAAACTTCTATTGAATTTGAATCCTGCTGAAGAAGTTTCCTTGCTTTGACGACCTAATGTAGTTGTATGCTTTGTTGGTAGGTTCCCTTCATCTTAATGGCCATGATCTGGTCTACTTTCACCTAATCAATGTAGTTAGGATTGTTTTTTGTAAGAGACAAGTGCTTGACCACCTTTCAGTTGTCTATGAGAGATGGAAAATATAGTTGAAGCAACTCCACATTAAATACAAAGTGCAAAGCAAGGAAAGGGGGAATAATTTATTCAAAAGCATTCTAACCACAAATTTTGGGATTGTGTAAGGCCCATATCGAAGTGGGTGAAGCTTCTGTTAGGATATCATGAGGCATTGTTTTGGCAAGTGCAACCATACCTTACCTCCCACTTGAAATTTGTGTGGAATCCAATGTTGATTATGGCACTGCTTGTACTTGGCATTAACTTTATGCAAACTATCAAGAGCTTGTTGTTGGGTGTGCTAGATCTGTTCAACAAATTTGGTTGGTTTATTAGCCTCAGTTTGAGCATGGAGGATTTTCTTATGTATGTGCATTGGGCAGTGCCACATCAATTAGGGGTAATGGTTGGAACCCTAAGGATGTGGCTAAGAGAGCTATGAAGGGATATATTGTAGCTACGTTGAAGATAAGGAAGGATCTCATTCCATGTGCATGGATGTTTAGAGTTTATATTCTCGGGATATGAACAATCATCATGTTGACTATCTCTACCTATCTATGGGTTTGGGGGTGGAAGGAAATCGGGTTGGTCAATTTAGTGCCCATCATCAACCATAAGTTGGACTTGAAAGTACTCAAGAGCCTATTGTCTTGATCTAAAATAATGGTCCATGGGAGCCCAAAATGAACCCATACATGTTTGAAGAAGAGTTGAACAATGGAATATGTTGTGATGCTCTTCCTGCAAGGCATTACAATGACCATCTTAGAGAATTGGTTAAAAATCACAAATACACAGTCATTGTCATGCTTGGTTAAAGGCATGCCAAACATGTAGTCCATGGAGATGGACTCCCAAGGTTTGTATCAGGTAGGTAGAGGAGTGTACAACGGTTACTTCTTGATGACATGTTTGTTAATGGTACATGCAATGCATAATATTATATACCTATCGACATCTTATTGGAGCTTTGACCAATAGAAGTACTTTTGCAACACTGGCACTCCACAACGAAGTGCCCTGCCACTTAGCTATAATGAACCTCCCAAATCATCTTGTCATGCTCGATTAAAGGAACGTAAAGGTGGCACAAGTGTCATAACAATTCATCCTAAAGATGAAAGTTTGAGACTGGTTTTCTTGTGCACAATGCTTGACAGGTGGCAACAAAGTTAGGGTCGCTGTCATATAATTGGTACCACATGGAGATCTTGTGTCCATAAGAGTTTAGAACAATAGTTAGTGCTACAACCAAAGGTTGGTTGAGGTAGTCTACAATGTGATTTTCATTTCCCTTCTTGTACATGATGTTTAGGTGGAATTGTTGTAGATAGGTGGACTACTTTTGTTGGTGATCGTTTTGTAACTTTCCTTGCATCTACATGAGTGACATATGATTGTGATAAGTGTAGATGATCGTATCCTTCCCTATGATGTAATGTTTCCATCGAAGACAAGCATGCACAATGGAATACATCTCCTTGTCAAAGGCGGGTAACCTACAAACCACATCAAAGAGTGTTTCATTGTGATAGGCCATAGGATGTCCGTACTTAGTGAGGATTGCATCGATGACATAATCATAAGCATCTATTTCAATCTCAGAGGGTTGTTGTAGGTTTGGTGGGGTGAGTATCAATTTTGAACCAAGGTGATGTTTTAGATCCTTGAATGTTTCATTAGAGAAAATTTGAGGTCTAAAACAAGCCTCCTAAGGAAAATAATAAAATAATAGTTAGAATAAATAGAATAAGAGTTACAAATTTTGAAGGGAAAGAAATAAAACTATTTTTTCCTCTTATTTTCAACTTAAATCCTTTTAGGTTTACTCAAATTTCAAGTATATGCACTCATTGTTGTGGAATTAAATTCCATATCCAATAAGTACACCCACTACATACTTTTAATAAACCCACCATGGGATACACTAAAAATACAATTAAAGACATGTTTAAATACTTTTTTTATTTATTGTATTCTCAACTCATCTCACTATATGTCTATTAAAAGTATGCATTATGGGTACTCTTCATTGGATGTGAAATTCAATTTTGCATCCAATGACTGGATACACTGGAACTCTGAATAAAGTTATAAGGATATAAGTTGAAAATATGTGAAAAGAAAGTATTTTTTTTTCTTTCCCTCCAACACTTTTTACCCTTATGGCTAACATCATCATCTTGAATCCTATTGTTTATTTTAAAGTGTATTTTAATAGTACAAATTTTGTTTTGAGGCCCATTTTTTACCCCAAAATTTTTGACGTTTATGTAGCATCATAATATATTCTTAAGAAGTCCTAGATAAAGTGGAAGAAATGAAGAGCACAATTACCCCAATAAAATGGGTAAAATAACCCTAGAAGATAAAAAGACAAGTCGGCTTGAAAGATAAAATAAAAGATAAATAAATAAAAGTCAAGCCGACCTAATTGAGTTAGCTTCTAGTGAAAAGAAGAATATAAATAAAGTGCTTTCACACTTCATTATTACAACAACAGGTTCATCTCTCTCTCTCAAGTGGTGCGCACTTCTCTAGGAGGACAAGTGAAGAAGACAAGAAGCAAGAAGAAGTTCACTTTGGGTTGTAGAAGACTAATTTCCAAGGCTCTTACTTTTGTATCTTCTCTGTTTGTGATCTATCTTGTTCAAGATCACTTCTATATCTGGATGTACTTGTATTCTGTACTGAATCTCTGAATAAGAAAGGATTGTTGGGTTTTTCTCGAGTTTGGGTTTTCCCAGGGTAAACTATTGTGTCTCTTGTGTTTATGTGTATGCTTATGATATAATTGAAAGAGATGAAAATTATACTGCTATATCATTAAAAATCTAACAGGTTATAGGCCCACACCACACTTCTGCTGTGCAATTGCTGAAAAACTAGGGAATCCTGGTTTGGACTATTCTCTCTATAGATTGTCTTGAAAGAGCACTTGGCAAACTCACCCAACTAGGAGGGCGCACTTTTTTGTGGAGGAAAATTCCAGTTTGCTGATTTTTCAAGTTTGACTTAATTTATGTCGAGGTCAAGAAACTAGGGATTCATGTTTTAAGCCCTTTTGATCACTGTTTGGGCTCGAACTTAGCTTTCTCCAACTCACCCTAGGAGGGTGAACCTATCTATGGAAGCATATTTCAGATTCGATAATTTTTCAGTTTTGACCTAAAATCCGCAAAAACTATAGAAACTGTAGAAATTAGGGTTTTAGATTGCAAGTTGTTCTGACCTCAGATCTAGAAGAAAGGGAGGTCTATCCATCTTGGATTGGGAGGGTGCATTATCCTATGGATTAAGTTTTATCAAAATCCAAGTTTAAATTTATAACCCTCTCCTCCTAGGGTTTCTACACCTAGTCGAAGTTTAGTTCAGTCAAGATGGTTGTTGGGTAGAAGACCGATTGGAGGGAGTTTCAAAATTCCGGTCTTGGAAGAGTAGGATGCTTATGCTCCTGAATGAACATGATCTCAAGGATCAGATACTCAAAAATATTGTAGAGCCAGAGGGAGCTCAAGACAGAACAAGACACAAGAAGAATGAAGCCATAGCCATGAGGATTTTGATGGATTCAGTAAAAGATCATCTTGTACCCTTTATTGCAAACCAAGACACTGCTAAGAAGATGTATGATGCCTTGAAGAAACTTTATGAGAATGAGAATCCTAGCAGAATATTGGCCCTAAAGGATCAACTTTGTCAAGTGAAGTTCACCAAGGACGATTCCGTTTCTTCTTACTTCTTGAAGGTTGCTTAAATCAAAGATCAGCTGGCAGCTGTTAATGAAAGTGTCCCTAATAGAGAACTTGTGTTGACATCTATGAGTGAAATTTCTCTAGAATGGAAGCCATTTGTGAAAGGAATATGTGGTTGTGGTCAGTTACCAAGTTTTGATCAGTTTTGTTCAGAATGTATCCAAGAAGAAACAAGAGAGCTTGCCTCTACCTCAAAGGAAAATGAAGAAGATCTAGTTTTTGCAGCTAGAATTGGCCCAAGAAGAAGAAAGGAAAGCGAAACAAGGGCAAGAAAGGCATCAAGTCAGTTCAAAATCCAAAGATCAAGACAGATAAATCCAACCTCAAATGTTTCAATTGTGGCAAGTCATGTCACTTTGATTCAAAATGCTGGAAGAAAAGAAAAGTCAAGTAACATGCCTCTACCGTTGATGTTGATAAAGAGACTGCACCAAAGAAGTCAATGAATGCAGAAGATGATGACCGTCGAAAAGAGTATTTCCTTTAGTACACTAATGATTTCATTATCTCTAGATGAGGAGATTCTATCAAGATCCAGGTTGCAGTTTCTTCAATAGGCTTCCGACAAGAAATAAGATAAATATCTAAGGACTTCAGTGATCCCTGCAAGGAAGTAGAGATCAAGAGGGAGTGCACAAAACAATAAAAGATAAGTATCTGTATTGGCATTTGAGTTTTTCTTTAAATCCTTGAATGTTTAGTTTAAAGGATAATGTTCACAACAATTATGTGTAGATACGTGATACAATTGATTGACGAACAATAAGCTCATGTAGTGCATATATATGTTGGGTAAGTAGCGTGTAGTGTTGCACAACAACCCATGAACCCTTGTTGGAACTAGTCTAGGATGACACCTCTTTGCTGACATAGTTGGAGCAGTGCACGCTCTTGCTAGTATGTTCTGGTGGAGATGGAAGGAATCCATATAGTCGCCACGTGTGTTTGGGATATGGATGGATGTTGTGCTAAAGCATTGGCTAAGATGCTTACATAACTATGTGAACTATTGTATTGAAATGCCAATATGATTTGATTGAATTTCATGATTATGCAATGTTGGTAACTAATTGGATAAACTTGACTTGTAGGAAAGATCATGTTTTGTAATCTACAAGAGACGTGTTCCGAAGAACAAGTGAGAGATGTTCAGCAAGAGGACAAGTGATGGATGTGAAGATCTCGTTGATACTTAGTATTTGAGAGGGAGCATGATGCTTAGATGTAGAGGGTGTAGGGCGCTTGAAGACTGATGGTTGCAACATCGGTGTAACATTTTCCCCAAGACTGTGAGAATGATGTGTCCCTCCTAGAGAGGGAGATGGAGTTGATTCTCCCGAGTTCTGTGTGAACTCCTTGTCTTGTGTGGCCTATGGTTCTGCGTGAATAGAGATGAGTTCTGTGTGAACGCGTTGTCCTGTGTGGACTATGGATCATGTGTACCTAATACATTCACTCATATAACCGACAGGTCCAAAGGATCTCATATGGATATTGATGGATGGAAGCAGGAGGCTCCAACGAATTTTGGTCTCTCTCTACAACAAATATTCATCCTTCCAATGATTAAGAGGAATTGTAGCTGATGAGTTCTCTAAAGTTCCTTAGTTACTTTAGCATGTTACGTGAGATGTGGGGATCACATGAAGAGCGGTTGGCTTCCAGTTGGAATCCTGACAGACTCTAAAATTGGTTAGAGCATTACTTGTGCCTGAATGTTCATATTTGTTCAGTTAGAGCAGTGGCTCAGGATTCAACATGTGCAGATGGCACAAATTGTTGATAATGATTCCTTGATTGTGATGTTGTTCCCACCAAGTACAGAGATTCATTGATAGATGTAGAGGGAGATATCCTCTGAGTTTGAGATGAAGAACCTTGGCATGATACATTATTTCTTGGGATTAGAGGTGTGGCAGAGACATGATGAGATCTTTCTAAGTCGGTGGAAGTATACTATTGATTTCCTGAAGAGATTTGGGATGATGGAATGTAAGTCCATGGCTACACCCATGAAAGAAAATATGAAAAAGTTACATGATGCTGCCATATTTTCATATTTAGTGGATTCCACCATGTACCGCCAGTTGATTGATGCCTTGTTGTACCTGGTTAGTACCAGGCCATATATCTGTTATACAATGAATGAATTGAGTCAGCACATGGTCGAGCCAAGACAAATACATTAGACATCATCTAAGCATGTGCTAAGATATCTTCACGGCACAATTATGGATTGAGATATACCTCAGGTGATATAGTGAAGCTGGTAGGTTTCACCAATTAAAATTGGGATAGGAGTGCAATTGACAGAAAGAGAACCTTTGGGTGATGTTTTAGCTTGGGATCATATATGGTTTCTTGGTTCAACAAGAAACCGTCTTCTGTGGCACTCAGTACAACATAGGCATAATACATTGCAGCTAGAAGGGAGAGGTGAAGCTCCAGTATATCTCCATAGATGAGTAGATTGCAGATATCCTTACCAAGCCTTTGTCTAGAGTGAAGTTTGAATACTTCTGTGAAAGGATTGGGGCGGTGGAGATTCCCTTCCTGAAGAAGGGAGATTGATGACCAATATGGATGTTGATGAGGCACAAGTCGAGAATTTTTCCTGACTCCTTTGTGGAGTGTGTCCCTGTGTGGGATGGTTCTTGTTTGGAACGTTCTCATGTATGGAGAGGATTCCTTTGTGGAGTGTGTCCCTATGTGGGATGCTTCCTATGTGGAACGTTCTCCTGTGTGGAGAGGAATCCTTTATGGAGTGTATCCATGTGTGGGATGATCCCTATGTGGTATGTTCTCCAGTGGGGAGACTGCTCCTGTGTGGAGCTTGGGCCCAGAGGGGTGGAATAGTTGTAGTCATTACCTCCTTCCAGTTGTAATGACTGGTAAATTGGAAGAAGAGTCTTCCTGGGGATGTGGAGCCTCCCTTCGATTTGGGATTGATAAAGTGCTTGGAAGAAGTGTCTTCCTGAGGAGTGCAGCCTCCTTTCAGGTTTAGACTGATAAAGAACGAGGATGTGTTCCTATGTGGTCTAGGTTGACCAGGCTGATTGGATGGATTAGATATAATCTTTGGAAAGATGATGTGGTTCCAGTGGGAATGGTTGTTCTGGTCAAAAGGACTTAATCAGAAGAGACCTTTCTTATGATGACGATATGTATGAGACAAGCCGTTACGATCACATAATATCTAGATGTGTTCCAGAGTGATGATACCTCCCTAGCTAAGAGGGAGTGTTGATGTTTTCATGAGTTCTATCCTTGATTATCAATGCAGACTAATTAGTAGAGGGATTGGATGCTTATCCTAGTCCAGTCATGTGGACCAGAGTGATGGTACGCTAGAGGTCACATTACGTACTCAATATGTGGAGTGCTCCTTAACATGAGTGATCTATTCTTTATAGAGTGTCATGACTTGTCTATGTTAAAAGGATACTTTATCTCCTTGTATATTAGAAAAAGCCTAGTCTAATGTTAAAGTTGACAATTGGATCTAGAAGTGTCCGAGAATTCTTAGAGTACAGTCAAATCAATATTAGAGCTCTTGGGTAAGAATGTGATCGCATGTGATGAGACATCAACAATGAGAACTTTTCGATGATGAAGAAATATCCAAAGAAGTCAAGACAATCCATTGAAGAAGTCCTAAAGAATGTTGAAGAAGAACCTCTAGAAGACAAACAGTGTTGAAAATAGTGTAAGAAGAATACATTCCTTACTAAGAGGGAGTGTTGTTGTTTATGTAGCATCGAAATATATTCTTAAGAATTCCTAGTTAAAGTGGAAGAAATGAAGAGCACAATTACCCCAATAAAATGTTAGATTTTTAATGATGTAGCAACATAATTTTCATCTCTTTCAATTCTTAATTATTGTCATCCTACATTCATCATTGCATAATATAATCATTCATTAGCACCATAAATAAAATCAAGGATCATTGAAAGATAACCATGCACAAGAGACACAAGTATTTTACCTTGGGAAACCCAAACGGGAGAAAACCCAACAAATTTTTCTTAGAAGAAATAATCAATCCAATACAAGAACAATACCAATCATGAAGATTAAGCCCTTAGAACAAGAATGTGCTCTTCTTCCACAAGAATCCCTAGAGATATAAGATAATAAGATAACCCCAAAATTATGCTTCTTGTCTTCTTCACTTGTCTTCCTAGAGAAGTGCGCACCACATGAGAGAGAGAGATGAACTGGTTGTTGTAATAATGGAGTGTGAAATCACTTTATTTATATTATTCTTTTCACTAGAAGTTTCCTCAATTAGGTCGGCTTGACTTTGATTTGTTTATCTTTTAAGCCGACTTGTCTTTTTATCTTCTAGGGTTGTTTTACCCATTTTATCGGGGTAATTGTGCTCTTCATTTCTTCCACTTTATATAGGACGTATTAAGAATATATTCCGATGCTACATAAACATCAGCACTCCCTCTTAGAGAGGAATGCATTCTTCTTGCATGATATTCAACACTGTTTGTCTTCTAGAGGTTCTTCTTCAACGTTCTTTAGGAATTCTTCAATGGATTGTGTTGACTTCTTTGGATTATTCTTCATCATCAAAAAGTTCTCATTGTTGATGTCTCATCACATGTGGTCACATTCTTACCCAAGATCTCTAATGTTGATCTGACCATACTCTAAGAAGTCCTAGAAACTTCTAGATCCAATTGTCAACTTCAACATTATACTAGGCTTTGTCTAATATACAAGGTGATAAAATGTCCTTGTAACATAGACAAGTCATGGCACTCTATAAAGAATATATCACTCATGAAAACATCAACACTCCCTTTCAGCTAGGGAGGCATCATCACACTGGAACACATCTGGATATTATTTGATCGTCATGGCTTGTCCCGTACATCTTCTCATCATAAGAAATGTATCTTATGATCAAGTTCTTCTGACTAGACAACTGTTCGCACTAGAACCTTCTTCCTCACTGGAACCACATCATCTTTCCAAAGATGATATTTGATCCATCTGATCATCCTATTCAACCTTGAACACAAAGGGACACATCCTCATGCTTTATCAATCTAAAACCCAAAAGGAGGCTACACTCCTCAGGAAGACACTTCTTCCAATCAATTTATCGATATCAAATTGAAGGGAGGATCCACATCCCCAAGAAGACTCTTCTTCCAATTTACTAGTCATTAAAACTGGAAGGTGGTGATGACTGCATCTAGTCCACCCCTCTAAGCCCAAGCTCCACATAGGAGCACTCTCCCCATTGGAGAACATCCCAAATAAGGATCATCCCACACAAGGACCCACTCCAAAAAAGATTGCTCTCCACACCAGAGAACGTTTCCACACAGGAACCATCCCACACAAGGATCCATTCCACAAAGGGGTCCTCTCCACACCGGAGAATGTTCCACACAGGAACCATCCCACACAGGGATCCACTCCACAAAGTATTTCTCTCCACATCAGAGAACGTTTCCACACAGGAACCATCCCACACAAGGATCCACTCCACAAAGGAGTTAGACACAAGTCTTGGCTTGTGCCTCATCAACAACCATACTGGTCATCACTCACCCTTCCCGAGGAAGGGAATATCCACCACCCCAAGCCTTTCACAGAAGTATGCAAACTTCGCTCTGGACAAAGGCTTGGTAAGGATATATGCAATATGCTCATCTATGGAGATATATTGGATCTTCATTGCTCCCTTCTAGTTGCGTTGGCTGCGATGTACTTTGCCTCTACTATACTGAGTGCCACATAAGACAATTTCTTGCTCAACCAAGAAACGATAATTGATCTCAAGCTAAAACATCACCCAGAGGTGCTCTTTCTGTCAACTGCACTCCCAACTCAATCTGAATTGATGAAGCCTACCAAATTTACTCTATCGCCCAAGGTATATCTCAATCCATAACCAACTGTACCACAAATATATCTTAGCACATGATTAGCGGTTGTCTAATGTACTTGTATCGGCTCTATCATGCGATGACTCAAATGCAATCACTGTATAACAAATATATGGCCTACTATTAATCAATCAATTGGCAGTACATGGTGAGATCCACTAAATCTGAAGATATGGTAGCATCATGTAACTTCTTCAAATTTGATTTCATGGGTGTAGCCATGGACTTATAGTACATCATCCCAAATCTCTTCAGTAAATGAACAATATACTTCCACTGACTCAGGAAGATATCATTATGTCCTTGCCACACCTCTAATCCCAAGAAATAATGTATCAGGCCAAGTTTCTTCATCTCGAACTCAGAGGCTAGCTCCCTTTGCATCTTCCAATGAATCTCTCTGTCTCAGTGGGAACAACATCACGATCAAGGAATCATTATCAACAATTTGTGCCATCTGCACATGCTGAATCCCGAGCCATTGCTCTAATCGAACAAATCTGAACATTCAATTACAAGTAATGCTCTAACCAATTTTAGAGTCTGCCATGATTCCAACTGGAATTCAACTGCTCTTCATGTGATCCCCACATCTTAGGTAACATGCTGAAGTAACTAATGAACTTCATAGAACTCATCAACTACAATTCCTCTTGATCATCGGAAGGATGAATATTTTTAGTAGAGAGAGACCAAAATTCTTTGGAGCCTCTTGCTTCCAACCATCAATCTCAACATGAGATCCTTTGGACCTGTAGGTTATATGACTAAATGTACTAGGTCCACACTTGATCCACAGTCCACACAGGACAAGGAGTTCACACATAACTCCTATTGGTTCACATAGAACCACAATCCACACAGGACAAGGAGTTCACACAGAACCATAGTCCACACATAACCATATTCTACATAGGACAAGGAGTTCACACGAAACTCAGGAGAATAAACTCCGTATCCCTCTCAAGGAGGGACACATCATTGTCCCAGTCTTAGGGAGAATTTCACACCGGTGCTGCAAGCATCAACCTTCAAGTGCCCTACACTCTCTACATTTGAGCATCCTGCTCCTCAAATACTGAGTTTCAACAGGATCTTCACATCCATCACTTGTCCTCTTGCTGAACATATCTCTCTTGTTCTTTGTAATAATTCTCTTGTAGGTGATAGGACATGATCTTTCCTACAAGTCAAGTTCATCCAATTAGTTACCAACATTACATAATCATGAAATTCAATCAAATCATATTGACATTTCAATGCAATAGTTCAGATAGTTATGTAAGCATCTTAGCCAATGATTCAACACAACATCCATCCATATCCCAAACACACGTGGTGGCTATCTGGATGCCTTCCATCTCGACCAGAACATACTAGCAAGAGCGTGCACTGCTTCGAGTATGTCAGCAAAGAGGTTTCATCCTAGACTAGTTTGAATAAGGGCTCATGGGTTGCTATGCAACATTATAGGCTACTTAACCAACACACACACACACATAACATGCACTACAAGATCCTACTACTCCTCAATCAATTTTATCACATATCTACACATAATTGTTGTGAACATTATCCTTTAAACTAAACATTCAAGAATAACTCAAATGACAATACAAATACTTATCTTTTATTGTTTTATGGGCTCCCTCTTGATCTTTGCTTGCTTGAAGACATCACACGAGTCCTCAGATCTTCATCTTCTTTTTGCAACCTGGATCTTCATACATCACCAATGACAATCACATCATATTGGTACTGCAATCATTGGTGCACTCATAGAGTGTACTATAGGAAGTACTCTTTTCGACGGTCATCATCTTCTGCATTCCTTGACTTCTTTGGTGAATTCTCTTTATCAACATCAATGGTAGAGGCATGTTGCTTGAGTTTTCTTTTCTTCCAACATTATGAAGCAAAGTGACATGGCTTGCCATAATTGAAACATTTGAGGTTGGATTGATCCTTCTTGATCTTTTGATTTTGAACTGACTTGTTGCCTTTCTTTCCCTTGTTCTACTTTCCTTTCTTCTTCTTCCCAATTGTAGTTGCAAGAACTAGATCTTCTCCCTTTTCCTTTGAGGTAGAGGCAAGCTCTTGTGTTTCTTCTTGGATACATTCTGACCAAAATTGGGCAACTGACCATAAATTATTTTCACAAATGGATTCCCTTCTAGATAAATTCCACTCATAGATGTCAACACTGTGAAATTGCCCACATAAGATCCAAAGAGATGATGTAAACCTCACAGTGAAAGAATTAAGGAATTAAGGAAGAAGAGAGAAGCAATAGAACATAGATCCAATAGAGGCAAAATAATTACACACCTTACATTAATCAGAATAGTAACCGGGTAAATATACAATGCTGAGTATGAGGATTCGAATTCACTAGGTGTAATTCGAATTATCCTTCATGCACGGATCCATAATCAGTGGAGAGTCATCAGTGCCAAACTAGGAGTCTATCTCATCATCAGTGAAGTCATCAATGCACAAGTAGTGATCAAACGAGAGTCAAACTGAGTCTAACTGAGTGTGGTTGGTGTAACTGGCACATGGAAGCACTGATATAGTGAAGGAGACTCAGTGGGGGGTGCTCATGGAGCTAACTGGAGTCAAAACAGTCTATCTAGTCACACTGGAGGTCCAAAAGAGTGATAAGGTCAGTTAGGAGTTAGTTAATCCTTAAATCAAGGAAGAACTGAAGATAACTGAACTAAACTGGACTGGCAGATGAAGAAATGCGCCCTTCTCATGCAATAACTGAAAAGAGGGTGCACTAAGCTCTAGGAGAGCTAATACTGATCTGAGAGAAGCTCCTGGGGCTAGTTTGCCGAGGGCTAGGTGCTGGTGATGCAAACCCTAATTGCATGCAAACCCTAATTTTGCATGCAGGACTGAAAATGACAGAAATGTTAGAAGGACTAGGATGGAGTATAGGAATATCCTAACACCCCCCCTTAATCCATCCTGGGCCCTGGTAACTAGGACCAAAGGTCACCCATACAATCAATGAAATGATAAAAGAATACTGCCTCAATTTTTTTTTTTTTTTTTATAACTCAAGGAGCCATTACTCTAAGCAGAAAAGAAGCAAGCTTTCATCAGTGAAAACTTTGCAAAGAGACTTGGTAAGCTAATCCTCTGTAAAGTGCGAATGCAAGTGCTAGAGAATGTGCTGAATGTAGCAAGTCTTTCAGGAAACTTTTCTGTCACTGGAGCGAATGTATCATGATGAGTTTTCCCAAAGAATGGAAGAGTAAACCCCATCATCATGCTGCATCTCTCATGGAGAGGTGGATGGCATAATGCAAGGTTAGCATGCTGCTGAAGTCTAGTAGTTCTGTAAGCAAATAAATCATCAACTGTGTTCTTAGTAGTAGCAAGGACTGTGTGAGAACATATTTCTCTTGAATCTGGACTAAGAATAGATGTTGGTTCTGAATCTTCTTGAACCATGATCTCAACATCAAAATCTTGATCTTCTTCCTCACTAGAATATGAGTCACAGGAAGAGAAGTCACTGTGATCTTCATCAGAATCTGAAGGGATAGTTGGAGAGAAGGGCATGAAGTGGGAGAACTCATATGCCTTTGAGGCATGATTAGCAATCCCATTCGCTATAACCTTTCCAGTGGAGATTTCTGTGATCTCTACTGTGTCTGGACCAAAAATTACTTGTTTTGGAGATCCTGTATGAGTCATTTGATATACTGATAACAAATTAGCTGTAAGAGAAGGAACAAATAAGACATTTTTGAACTTACCATGCTCCATATGAACTGTACCCAAACCTTTGGCAGAAATCTGAGAGTTGTCTCCCATGTGAATGGTAGGACCATCTTGGAGATCCAAAGAGGATAAGGATTCTTCTTGTGCCATCATGTGGTTGGAAGCTCCATAATCTATGAGGAGAGCTTTTGTCTTTGAAAAACCAGCCATCAATGCATGACAATCATCAGATCCACTTCCAGAATCAGACATCTTTGCTTCTTTTGGAACAACAATTTGGTTTTGTTCAAGAAGCTTGGTTAGAAGATCAATCTTCTTATGCATGCAGGCATGCTCAGGATGGTTTCCTCTCTTGCAGTAGGTACAATTTGGTCTCTTTTGTTTGTCATTCTTGGATCTTGAAGGTTTCTTTCCTTTGCCTTTTTGTCCCCCTTTTGCATTCGCTCCACTTGATTCACCAGCTAAAAGAGCTAGATCTCTGGAGGTTTTGATGTCACCCATTTGAAACAGTTTGTTCTCTTCTTGAGTGAGGGATTCAATGAAGTCACTTAAGGTGGGAAACTTCCATCCAGGGATGGACATTCGAACAGAATGAAAGGTAGATACAAAGACAGAAAATTGAGATCCAAGTTTGCTCAATATAGAGAGTATCAATTGCTCATCACTTTTAGTGATGCCACATTGCTTGCAATGCAAAACCAAATTCTGAAATTTGGAGAAGAAATCTTGGATGCTCTCGAAATTGCTAGGTTGAAGGGAAACCAATTCATTCTCAAGAATGTAGCCTCTCAGTTCGTCTTGTTTGCCAAAAAGACTCCTCAATTTTATCCATAAATCATATGGAGACTTCAATCCATCGGCATGAAACAATAGATCATCAGATATATGAAGGCATATGAATCCAAAAGCTTCATCCATTTTGTTTAGGTGCTTGATTCTCTTTTCAGCTTGATGTGGTATGGCATCTTTTTCCTCAACTACTCTAGTAAACCCTCTTGATAGCAAGAGTATTATCATCTTCCTCTTCCATTCGAAATAATTGAAAGGAGTGAGAAGTATAGAATAAGGAGCATTCGAATTGCTCATTTTGATTGCTTGAACAAGTGCAAATGGAAAGCCACTGAATCTGCTGCTGCAACTGCTGGAACTTCAAAGTACCTGCAAAAAAACTCTCAAGAATGGAGGTAGAATATACTCTCAAGGCTCTGATACCATATGAAATTTCCCACATAAGATCCAAAGAGATGATGTAAACCTCACAGTGAAAGAATTAAGGAATTAAGGAAGAAGAGAGAAGCAATAGAACATAGATCCAATAGAGGCAGAATAATTACACACCTTACATTAATCAGAATAGTAACCGGGTAAATATACAATGTTGAGTATGAGGATTCGAATTCACTAGGTGTAATTCGAATTATCCTTCATGCACAGATCCATAATTAGTGGAGAGTCATCAGTGCCAAACTAGGAGTCTATCTCATCATCAGTGAAGTCATCAATGCACAAGTAGTGATCAACCGGGAGTCAAACTAAGTCTAACTGAGTGTGGTTGGTGTAACTGGCACATGGAAGCACTGATACAGTGAAGGAGACTCAGTGGGGGGCGCTCATGGAGCTAACTGGAGTCAAAACAGTCTATCTAGTCACACTGGAGGTCCAAAAGAGTGATAAGGTCAGTTAGGAGTCAGTTAATCCTTAAATCAAGGAAGAACTGAAGATAACTGAACTAAACTGGACTGGCAGATGAAGAAAGGCACCCTTCTCATGCAATGACTGAAAAGAGGGCGCACTAAGCTCTAGGAGAGCTAAGACTGATCCGAGAGAAGCTCCTGGGGCTAGTTTGCCAAGGGCTAGGTGCTGGTGCTGCAAACCCTAATTGTATGCAAACCCTAATTTTGCATGCAGGACTGAAAATGACAGAAATGTTAGAAGGACTGGGATGGAGTATAGGAATATCCTAACAAACATAAGTTCACTATCAGGGACACTTTCATTAACAACTGCCAACTGATCTTTGATTTGAGGAATCTTCAAGAAGTAAAAAGAAACTAAATCATCCTTGGTGAACTTCACTTGACGAAGTTGATCTTTTAGGGCCAAGATTCGGCTAGGGTTCTTATGATCCAAATTTTAGGGGGAATATGGTATAAATTCAGATGTCTTCATCATAACAACATTAAATGGAGAGGCCACCCTCTCCCATCCATGGTTTTGGATTCTTCCAAGTGATTCTAGAATCTCACAGTTTAGAATACACCCATCCATGGTATTTGGTAGCCCATGGTTTTGGCCCCAAGGCACATTGCAATAATGTTATATAAAGGCTTTATGCCTTCTCAATAAAGCATTGAATGATTTCTGATATCCTACATTGGGACTTATTATTGTGTGTAGTTTTGTGAATTTTTTCTTGGTTAATTCATTTAAGTTGTTGTTTTGAGAGGTGAGGCTCTCTGAGCCTCACCTTCGATCTCGTTTATGGATCAAATGATAGAAATTTTGCAGGTTTAATCTCCTCCTCTCTCAGCATTCAAGACTTCCGGTTCTTAGCTCCCAAGATCCAGATCAATGGTACGAGAGCATGTACGCTCTCCTTCAGAGCAAGGGTTTGAAGCTTACTGCGGGTTCAAATATTTTTCCACCCTCAGATCTTAGTACACCATTACAAAGAGAACCATACATGGATATAATACATCCATTGGTATGCAACATTTTCAATAATTTTATAGGGTGTCAATGCTTCCCATGGAGGTTCCACAACCTCTGCAACAACCCATGCTGCTCTATAAACCCTTGGCCCTCTACATTGGGCACTCTCACATTCATCAAAATTTAGAGGGATGTTGAGAACTCTACAGGAAATTTCATAGGATCTACCATAGCTCATTTGAAATTTTGTTTCGTCATCTCAAATGGGTATTTCACAGAATTTCATTTCGTTTCCTGGTTTGTGAGATATGCTTGTGTAAAGAAGCACATGTTTATACATAATGCGGCCGCACGTACAACAACTTTAAACAAGTGCTACACACTCTACATAACGTTTCAGAGGCTCTACCATAGCTCATTGAAAATCTATTTCTGTTATCTAAAATGGTTATTTCTCGATTTTTCATTTGGCTTTATGGTTTGAGAGATATCATCGACTGGAGCAACATATGTCTGCAAAATAGTGTGAGCGCGTCTATTGAGATTCAACAGACATTTTCTCACTCTCTGGGAAATCCCAGAGCAAGTACGTTATATGGATGGAAAGGTATCTCCGAGATATAGATTGGGTCTTCAACGGAATTCAATTTCATTACCTGCATCAGAAGCTATGAATGCATTTGTAGCAAGACATCAACTGCACCAAAAATCATGAATTTTTTAATTTTTGGACTTTTATTAAATCCTATTGTAATCATGGTTATGGGTTAACCACACAAAACCCATGGTTATGGGTCAACCACAAAAAATCCACGTTATGGGGAAACCACACAAAACCCACACTTATGTATTGTAATCACGGTTATGGGTCAACCACACAAAACCCATGGTTATGGGTTAACCACACAAAAACCATGGTTATGGGTCAACCACACAAAACTCACAGTTATGTATTGTAATCACGGTTATAGGTCAACCACACAAAACTCATGGTTATGGGTCAACCACACAAAACCCACGGTTATGGGTTAACCACACAAAACTCTTCTCTTCATTGGAATCAAGTTTATCATTGCCACCATGGTTATGGGTCAACCTCGCAAAACCCATGGTTATGGGTCAACCACACAAAACCCTTCTCTTCATTGGTAATTGTCACATTATAATCATGGGTCTCTTTTTAGCATGGGTGAAATGATGAGGACCATCATTTTCTAAGGGGGGAGGAATGATCCGAATTCTAGAGGGCATATGGTATAAATTTAGATGTATTCATCATAAAAGCATTAAATGGAGAGGCCACCCTCTCCCATCCAGGGTTTTGGATTCTTCCAAGCGATTCTAGAATCTCACAATTTAGAATACACCCATCCATGGTATTTGGTAGCCCATGGTTTTGGCCCATAGTATGGTCCCAAGGCACATTGTAATACTGTTATATAAAGGCTTTATGCCTTCTCAATAAAGCATTGAATAATTTATGACATCCTACATTGGGACTTATTATTGTGTGTAGTTTTGTGAATTTTTTCTTGGTTAATTCATTTAAGTTGTTGTTCTGAGAGGTGAGGCTCTTTGAGCGTCACCTCGGATCTCGTTTATGGATCAAATGATATAAATTTTGTAGGTTTAATCTACTCCTCTCTCGGCATTCAAGACTTCCGGTTCTCATCTCCCAAGATCCAGATCATCATATTCTCATATAGATTCTTCAAGGCATCATACATCTTCCTAGAAATGTCTTGGCTTGCAATAAGGGATACAAGATGGTCTTTCACTGAGTCCATCAAGATCCTCATGGCTATGGATTCATTCTTCTTGTGTCTTGTTCTCTCTCGGGCTTCCGTTGGCTCTAAAATATTTCTGAGTACATGATCCTTAATATCATGTTCATTTAGGAGCATAAGCATCCTACTCTTCCAAGATTGGAAGTTTGAAACTCCCTCCAATTTCCCTTCTACTGTGAGTCCAACAACCACCTTGTTTGAACTGAAACTGGACTACCTGCAGAAACCCTAGTAGGAGAGGGTCAAAAATTGAAATTTGGAATTTGATAAAACTAAATCTAAAGGCTAATGTACCCTCCTAAGGCGAGTTGGATGGACCTCCTTTCCTTCCATATCTGAGGTCAGAACAACTCGCAATCTGAAACCCTAATTTCTGCAGTTTCTACAATTTCTGCAAAATTTAGGTCAAAACTGAAAAATTCTCGGATCTAAAATCTGCTTCGACAAATAGGTTCTCCCTCCTAGGACGAGTTGGAAAAATATAAGGTCGAGCCCAATCCGTGATCAGGAAGGCCTTAAAATAGGAATCCCTAGTTTCTTGACCCCGATAGAAATTAGGTCAAACTTGAAAAATCTGAAAACTAGAATTTGCCTCCACAGAAAAGTGCACTCTTCTAGGTAAAGTTTCCCAAGTTATATTTTCAAGACAATCTATGGAGAGAAGAGTCCAAACTAGGATGCCCTAGTTTACGAAAATTGCACAGCGAGAGCTTGGTGTGGGCCCATAACCTGTTAGATTTTTAATGATGTAGTAGTATAGTTTTCATCTCTTTCAATTCTTAATTATTGTCATCCCACATTCATCATTGCATAATATCATCATTCATTAGTAGCATAAATAAAATCAAGGATCACTGAAAGATAAACATGCACACGAGACACAAAGATTTTACCTTGGGAAACCCAAAAGAGAGAAAATCCAACAAACTTTTCTTAGAAGAAATAACCAATCCAATACAAAAACAATACCAATCATGAAGATTAAGCCTTAGCACAAGAATGTGCTCTTCTTCCACAAGAACCCGTAGAGAGATAAGATAATAAGATAACCCCAAAATTATGCTTCTTGTCTTCTTCACTTATATTCCTAGAGAAGTGCGCACCACATGAGAGAGAGAGAGATGAACTTGTTGTTGTAATAATGAAGTGTGAAAGCACTTTATTTATATTCTTCTTTTCACTAGAATTTTCCTCAATTAGGTCGGCTTGACTATTATTTATTTATCTTTTAAGCTGACTTGTCTTTTTATCTTCTAGGGTTGTTTTACCCATTTTATTGGGGTAATTGTGCTCTTCATTTCTTCCACTATATTTAGGATTATTAAGAATATATTTCGATGCTACATAAATATCAACATAAAATGGGTAAAATAACCCTATAAGATAAAACGACAAGTCGGCTTGAAAGATAAAATAAAAGATAAATAAATAAAAGTCAATCCGGCCTAATTGAGGAAACTTCTAGTGAAAAGAATAATATAAATAAAGTGCTTTCACACTTCATTATTACAACAAAAAGTTCATATATCTCTCTCAAGTGGTGCACACTTCTCTAGGAGGACATGTGAAGAAGACAAGAAGCAAGAAGAAGTTTGCTCTCGGTTGTAGAAGACTAATTTCTATGGCTCTTACTTTTGTATCTTCTCTGTTTGTGATCTATGTTGTTCAAGGTCACTTCTATATCTGGATGTACTTGCATTATGTACTGAATCTCTGAATAAGAAAGGATTATTGGGTTTTTCCGGAGTTTGGGTTTTCCTAGGGTAAACTATTGTGTATCTTGTGTTTATGTGTATGCTTATGATATAATTGAAAGAGATGAAAAATATAGTGCCATGTCATTAAAAATCTAAGAATTTCTCTAATTTCAATTGTGACACAAATCAAATAAATTTAGCTTTGTTCCCACCCTTGGTCACTTGGTTTAGGGCCAACTGATATGAGAGAACCCCAACATGAACCTATGATATAATTTGGAAAGGCCTAAGAAAATGTAGAGATCTATGAGAGTTGTTGGAGCCAACCAATCATGAATGTCTTGTATTTTGTTTTGATCCACATCCACACGATGCTTGTCCATAATCTATCCTTGATATTGAATTTTTTGCATGTTGAATGAGCATTTCTCCAAATTGGTGATTAATGTTTCTCCATGTACCATCCTCTTTTGCACAAACACAATTAGGTTCATGCAAGGTGATGAACTTTGTAGAATGTGGTCCTTTTGGATGAACTATTAAATTTGACGTTTGATTTCTTCATTCTTGAGAAGAGAGCGCTTGTATACTAGGTCATTAAGAAGAGGAGATCTAGGCATCAATTTAACCGAAAGCTTGACTTGGCAGTGTAAAGGAAGCCTTATAGGTGAAGCAAATATATATTGTATTCTTTCATTATCTTGTCCACTTGCTTCTGTTGTGTATAGGTACCCCATGTAGAGGTTGTGTCAATTGTAGTGATCTTCCATTCACCTTTCGACCTAATCATGAAGAGGGACAATTTTTTTTTTTTTGAGAGATCACCTTCCCACACTATTTTCCTAAGATCAAAGAAACTGCAATAGTTGGAACTTTGTATGGTATCATGTATAGATGACTTCCTAAAGTAACAATGACACTACATGGCTTAGACTCATAAACATCATGGTGTTTTCACATATAGGGTTGTCCTAAAATAACATCAAAACTTCAAGTTGGGAAACATCACATAGTACCTCATCCCTGAAGGGCTTGATTCCATAGGGCATGCAACATCGTTGGTTGATGCAAATGTTTAGTCCTTCGCTCAACCAATCCATGGTGTATAGTTGGGGCTGTGATGTTGTTGGTAGCTATAGTATCCTTATGAATTTGATTTAGATGAGGTTCTTCTGGCTACTGTTGTCAACAATGAAATGTAACAAAGTCCCCTTTACCCACATCTATGAATGAAGAGGTTCTCACCTTTATCCTACTCCTCTAACTCTTTTGGTTGGATATTTGGTATTGCAATGGTAGCACTAGGTTCTATGTTAATGATTTGCTTTCATTTATCTGGTTCCAAGTCGAAGTTCAAACTAGGTTCTAACTCCAAGGATTTGATCTTGATCAACAATGACTACTTCAAGTGACACTCATCGGTGTTGTGCCACGACCTTTGCGGAACTCACACCACTTTCTAGTGTCCTTCTTCAACTTCCCATTACCCTTATTTGCTTACTACTTGGACTAGTTTTCCTAAGGCTGGCTATCGTTTCTATATCCTTTTTTTTTCAAGTTAGGGCCACCTTTACCGATTTTTTGTTGTGGTTGAGTCATGGACCCAAAATCCCGCTTATTCTTTTGCTTGATTTTAGCAACATAGCAATAAGCGACTCCTAGTAAATATATGTTGAGGAAATCCATATTTTTTTGGATGTATCTATGTAGGATACTATGATACTTCAAGACCAAGAATTGTTCAGAGTCTCTAAAACCCAACTTTAAGTGGAAGGTATGGAAGATATTGGTGAACTCCGACAACATTTGGTATCTCTCCAGGCACAAAATTTTCCATCTCATGTATTGGTTGTCATAGTTTCCAACAAGGTAGAATTCCTCCTTGAGGGAATAATGAAAATCCACCCAAGTGGGTTCTATCCTATATGTTGTAGAATTATCTCTAGCATGTCCCTCATAGTAATCATCCCACCAATATTTGACACATGGGAGGGACTCAAGGAGTTCAAAGGTGATCTTTTTGTTGTAATTTTTTTTCTAATAGAGAATAACCCTCTAATATATTTAACCATTTCCCCAAAGCATATGAATATATTTGGCCTTCAAATAAGGGAATGACGAAGTTAAATTGTGCCTTGAAGGGTGGTTCACCTTCAAAATTATCACTGGTTGAAGGTGTCTTTTCCATCATTGGCAATGGTCGAAGGATTTGGGAGAAATTATCCACATTCTCTTGTTCCTTTGTCATGTGAGGTCCTCCTCAAGAAACAACTCATTAGGATCTCCTACTCCATCATCTCTCTTTTCTTCCATGTCAGCTTGGTTGGGCGAATGGAAACACCTTTCCCCAATATCAATTAGTTCAAGACCCAACTCCCGATACATGGATCTCATCGGGGACATGCACTGAGAAACAACAAAGAGAAAATTGCTTTGATACCACTAATTTGTATTATTTAAAGAATGAAATAAAGGTGGAAATATACTAGCATAGATCCATCTTAACTTTGACTCTACCAAGCGCCGAGAGGGATCAAATCTCTTCACGTGTAAACCCCTTTTAGAGTGGTAACCTTGAAAAAATATTTACACAACATTAGATTTGATCCCTCTTAACGCTTGGTAGAGCTAAAGTTAAGAAAAATCTATACTAATATAATTAACTTAAATTTATTTTAAATAATTAAAAAAAATGATTACTACCATTGTAACTTAAATTCTATAACTCTACATTATTGTAATTATGAATTGAGTTATACATTATTGTCATTATAACTTCAATTCTACATTATTATATTAAATCATATTAAATGACACAAAAAATTAATTAAATTTTATATTATTTTAAAAAGACTTTTTATGTTTGTTTGCTATTCCGTTTTTTTTTCTTAACCCTCCTTTATTGCCATAGTTATTATGAAATAAGCTTGGATGAACATTTCACATTTCATTAATATTGTCATTTGTGGCCTAGACGAAATGCCACAGGTGAGACTGCCGTAGAATTTCATAATATTATCCTTTGCAGTTTGAATGTTGTAGGTTAGATTCTCGTGAAATGATTTAGTTGGAAAAATTTGTTCTTGCATAATTCAACTTAATTGTAATTTTTGTAGCTTCAATTTTGCATATTCGATTCCCTTGACGTTGTTACAAAATACTTACATTCTTCCTTAAATCATGCCAAGACAATAACTTCTCTAGTGTAGAGAGATAGAGGTTCCTCGAGATTAATTACGTATTTAACAGAGACCAATTCCCACAAACCAATATAAGCGATGATGCATATATTTGAGCACCAAGCAATATATGAGTACTGCAACATTATATGTACATATTTTGTTATATTTTTTTAAAGCTGACATGTGCCACGTCAGCGTGATAGATGTGACACATCTCACTCACTTAGGTTGTAGAAAGCGCCTCTTTGGTGCAAAAATGTATTTTAAGAACCCCCTAAATTTCTATTTATAATAAATGGGCGAATCCCCATGATATATAGAAAATATGAAGGCTATTTTATCAATTTTATATTAAGTATGTATAATTTTTTGGCAAATCTCTCATTGAATTATATAATCTTGTAAAATATTGGCGAATCTTTCACTAAATTATAAAACCTTGCAAAATCTTTGTAAATCTTTTACTACAGTATAAAACCTTGTGAAGTCTTGGCGAATATTTCGACAAGTTTATCGTTGGAAAGTCATGGGCCGCTACATGCCCAACTACATGGCTATGAATGAAGTCCCATCCCCTAGGCATGATGCCCCAAACACCCACAAAAATGTTATTTCCGCATCGTCGATCACAAGATTCACAATCCCCATGTTTCTTAGGGAAACTTTGGATATGAGGTGATGGGATTTGGAACTCTCCTAGATGCAAATGGGTCGTTATAAGACATAATAGTAAATATCAATTTCCCTTCTCATGTGAACATTAAGCAACTTGAAAGACAAGATTCAACCCATAAAATCTAGACGAATGTAACTTTAACTTTGATTTGATCGATAAAAGGCGAAAGAGCCCCTAACAACTGCCATCTATGGATATCGGGGGACGAATGGGAGATTCTTAGTGATTTCCATGGGCAAACATAGGTTTAAATCCATTTTTAGAGGGGCAATTTTTTTATTATCTTGGATCCCCTTTTTAAATTCGATGGGGCTAACCTCCTATTCATTAAAAATAAATACATAAAATGTGGGCTAATCATACCTAATAGGTGTTTAATAAAAAAATAATCCAATAAAAATTTAAAACCCTTAAATTTAGCCCTTGGGCTAAGACTAGCCACTAAAATTTTCCATGATACACACAACGATATTGTAGAAAACACAATATTATAGTAAAACCCAAATTTTATTAATGAATGAAGTGAAAAAAACTATAAACTGCAAATTAATACAAACTAGCTAGAATAGTGGTAGCTTATCTTTGAAGAGAGGTGTGTCAGTTATGCTCATTTGCAAGAAGACATTACAAGAAGAAAAAAGTGCCTTTTCACATAAAGGGAGATGCCCTACGATGCAAAAACCCTAAAGATAAATCGCTAACCCTAGGAAATGATGTAGAAAAAGGAATGCAAGTCCCAAGGAGCTTCATTGATACATCAACTTCCCGGGGTCGTAACTTTTGCTTCAAACTTTATTTAGGGCATTTATTCGACAATTAAAAAGATTAACTCATGATCTATGAGTTTGGAAAGCCACATAATTGAATATTTTGTGGCCTACACCCACTTCCAAAAGCATAAGTGAAGTGTTAAAAAAACGTGTTGAAAGTTTGGGACCTTAAAAACTGAAGTAAAACTGCCAAGATGTAGAGCCATTATGAATCGATGGAATAGGTGGATTGCCACTAGTAGCCACCTAGATTAAATATGTATTTTTTTAGGGAGAGAGTGGTCCACCAAAGTCAAACAAGGTTGCTACTTCATGGAAGGAACCCACTTCACATTTCCTCATAAAGGTGCATAAGTTATTACTAGAAGAGATTCAAAACATCGAGAGTAGATTGTACATGCTTCTTATAACACTAGGAATGTGTTTTTCCAAGACATGGGAATGGGTACTTATGCTATATTGTCTGAATAAGATATTAATGTCCCTCTTCTAAAATAGGATGAAATGATTTGGAGGATGGAATTTGGTGCTAGGGTCCTTATATCTGATATCAAGGGGAAGGCCATCCCTTTCTCTTTCAGATTAGAGTTCCCAAACACCAAAAACATGGTTGAATATTAAGTGTTAGTCAATACCTCCAAAATGGTTTAGACTTAGGAATTCACCATTGGTTAGTTAGTGGGGATTAAGAACTAGCAATGAATAAAGTTAGAGACTTATGTGGTTCATAACCCCATCTCAAATAGTACTACCAAAAGGATGAGGAATTCCATGAGAAGTTTTTTTCTTTCAACATTTAATCCATACAAAGGGCTATGAACCATGTATTAGATACTTTGGCCATGGCTAGCTTTTATTTTACTTTAGATTTCATAGGATCTATTGTTGATATCAAAGTACAATTCTTACATTGGCCCGTGTTACTTGATAATGTTGATGTTTGGCGAGTCTTCAATTCTAACAAAAAAATTGGTAGATTCCATCAAAATAGGGGGGAATTCAAAGACTTGCATTTCAATCATGAAGTACAAGAGGAAACCATGGATATAATCAAATTCAAAAACTAATAAAACCCCCCTTGGACTCTTTACGTTGGAATCCATGTTTTATTCCAACGATACTTCAACCCCCACACCCAATATCAACAATAAATCAAAGAAATGAAAAATAAATTATCCTATAAACCTTAGAAAAAAATAAGATCCAAAGAGAGTTTATGTAGGGTCATAATATTCTCCCAACGATATCAGTTAGTTCGTCAAATTCTCGTTAGAGTTCAAAGATGTTTTTACATGGTAGTATGAGGAACTCAAGGTCTTTGATATGGAAGAAATAATTTGTTCCATATCTATAATCCCTTATTCAAAGCCTTATCAACAAAAATAAAGGAAGAATAACTTGAACTTAGAAAAAATTATTAGGGTTGAGTTAGATAAGATGGAAGTTACAAGGGTCACATATCTTGTATGTTACTAGTAGTGTGTATCCAATTTAGTGTCGGTTAGGAAGAAACTATGAATATTCAATTATGTATTGATTTTCAACATCTAAAGAAAGTGTCTTTAAAATAAAACTATCCCATCCCACTAATGGAGGAGATACTCTAACAAGTTTCTACTACTCAAATGAAGTGCCTCTTAGATGGCTACTCAGGATACAATCAGATAGCTCTCAATACATCTGATAGTCACAAAACCACCTTCACTACTCATTGGGGCATGTATGCATATGAAAAGATACATTTTGGTCTAATTAATGTGGAAGTACTTTTCAATGTGCTAAGGGCATCACTTTTGGAGGCTTGATGGGTAAGAGCATAATAGTATATTTTAATGACCTCACTATATTCTCGAAAGAACGAGGTAGCCACCATGACCACCTTTGACAAGTCCTTCTTAGATGTTTTAAATTCGACATATCCATAAATCCTAATAAGACCATATTTAATGTTACCAAAAGAAAATTATTGGGTCACATTGTGTCTCAAGAGGATATCAAAGTTTATCCTGAGAGGGTGATAGCATTCAAGAGGTTTCCTTTACTTACCAACAAGAAGGAGATGCAATACTTATTCGGAAAGATAAATTTCCCAAGGTACTTCAGTCGTACTTTTGATCAAGTTTTCAAACATTTAAATAAGTTAATGAAGAAATATGTTATGTTCAAATGGGATCCTCCCACACAACAATATTTCAAGTGTATCAAACTATCTATTGCTTCCACGCCTCTATATATTTAACCCAATCACTCCAATTATTTTTTCATATCCACTAATTCCCTAGAGGAGTCTTTTTCCACAATTTCATTACAAAAGGGTAACAAAGAAAATCTTAGGCCAATTTCCTTTGTAAGCCGTAGTTTGAACCCACATCAATTGAACTATTCCCAAATAGAAAAACATGGTTACTCATATAAAGCCTTGGTGTTGTTTCAACACTACATCCTAAGCCACATTGTTTAGATCTTTGTGCCTACATTTCTCTTAACCATCGCTTTGAATCAAATTGAATGGCTTGGTAAATAGTCTGAATGGATCATGTGCATGCAAGAATATGCCTTAGATATAAATCAACAAAAAAAATAAAGGGAACAATGTTGACTAAATGTTATGTAACCAAGTCCCATATATAGCATAAAAAAAACAGAAATATACAAAAAGAAAGTAATCAATGCCTTAATAATGAATAACTGAGATGAATAACAATCCTCTTCGAGGGAGTAACCTCCTTACACAATGTACTAAGTACATAAGACAAGACAAGATGCAATGATGACTAAAATGAAAAGGTATCCTTCCTGTTATAGGTCAAATCTGCACTTCTCCGTCCGTGATCACATTTAGCTGTTGATCACACAAAAGGACAACTTGGATTGAAGAGCATGATGACCCTAGATGATGAATGGCCTAGAATTACCCCTTTGCAGCTGAAAAAACCCTCTTTTTACCTACTTTTAAGGAAAAACGCTACCCTACAAGCATGATAGTAGCATTTGCCTCCAGAAATACTCTACTCCACTTCATTAAAGTAGCGTTTTCCCTCAGAAATACTCTACTTTGATTCAATAGAGTAGCGTACAGCTTCAGAAATCTTGCAAACGCTGGTTGTAAAGCAGGGAAGTTGCATGTTGAACGCTACTCCACTTAAGAAAAGTAGCGTACACCTTAAAAAGTAATGAAAAATATATTAATTTGACGAATTGGGATTAGTTGAAGTTGGTTTTGCAACTTCCCTAACTTCCCAATCAAACTACCTCTCGATCCAAACTGCCTACCTTGTCCCATAAATACAAGGAGGATCCATGAGAGGGGTTACTCACAATAGGAGGAGAAACTATGCATTAAGGGTTGTTACACTGGAGGAATTCCAAAGTTAGTGTGAAGAGCAGGAGCCTAGGATCCGGTTGCACAAGCACTCTGAATGATCAGGTATAATTGTACTGATTATTTGCTTTTGACAATAAAGGTTGAAATGCCCTTCCCATCCCAATCAAATGTCTAATGGATTGCATGTTTGTTTGGATTAAATGCTTGATTGTATTTGATGTCTAAATTGTATTTCAATTTCATCATTGTTATACCAGTCAAGATACGCTGAGGAAGGTATCTTTGTATTGCAGGTTCATCAAACGGAAGATCAAGTGGAGGATCGATCGAAGGAGCAAGCGAAAGCTAGGATCGAACTTCGTTAATAAGGTATGCCTTCAAGAACCTTGATCTATTTCCTTTTGTAGAAGCCTATGTGATATGATCAATGTATTTACCTATCACCCCAAAAGTTGGTAGTGTCCCTCTCCTCGCTATAGGGTAGAATTCCCGAACAACACTTCCTAAATATAGGAGACAAAGGGGTACAATAAGAACTAATAGACCCAAGAGGACATCAGTAATATGTAATGCACCATAATAAAGGGGGTAATGTGCCAATATTTAGGGCTTAACACTAAATTGCTAAATAAATCCAATGCCTCGATTATAGGTGAGTTGCCTTTGTTAGAAGACTTGATTGCTGGTTGGACACCCAACCATGGTATAAACATATCATATATTTTTTAATCAATGGTGTTTTTCCAGCAAATATGGATAATAAATCCAAGATAACACTTCACTTACAAATGGTTTGGTATGTATCACAGGACAAATCATTTACAGGAGAGGCCTTGATGGGGTGTTTCCATGTAGTCTCACTCCGAATAAAGCTCAAAAGGAACTTGAACAATGTCATTTTAGGGTTTGTGAAGGTCCTTGTACAACCAAAACCACTACAACTAAAATTTTACAAGCAATATAGTATTGGCCTTCCCTCTATCAAGATGTCCATCTATTGGTTTGAAAATGTGAAGCGTACCAACATTTCACTTGAAAGCAAACGTTAGATACTATGCCCCTTAATCCCTTTGAAGTACAAGTCCCTTCCAAAAGATGGGACATGGACTTCATTGATCTAATCTCTCTTCCTTCTATCATGGGCCATATTTTTATCTTAACTGCTACAAACTACTTTACAATGTGGGAAGAAACTATACCCCCTAACAACACTACAAAACAACAGGTGGTTGAAATCATTGAACCCAACATCTAATCTCACTTTAGAACACCTTATGAGATCTTCACTAATAGTGGATCAAATTTTATGTCAAATGTCATACTTCACCTTGGTATTGCTTATGGCATTCACTTGTTTTTATCCTCTACATATTACCCCTAGGGTAATTGATTGGTTGAATCAATGAATAAAATTTGAATCAAAGGCATTAAGTGAGATTCACAGACAAAACTAAACTTTTATTTACACACCCAAGATAGCTTTGGGTCAAAGACCCTATAATCTAGTGTATGAGACTCCTACTATTATACTAATTAACTTGCAAATTCTAGCCTTGAGGTTGGCTATTACTGACTCTAGAAGATGATTTCTAGCCTTTACAACATTGTTTAAACACTCTACTTGAATTAGAGTCTAGAGGAGGTTAGAAAAGACACATTCCAACACCTCCAAAAGAAACACAACATCGTCAACTGGTCATTCATAAAAGGGGCATGACACTTACAAAGCAGGAGATGATGTTTTGCTCTAGGACAAGGCACAAGAGTCCACTTCCAAACATCAAAAGCTTGATCCATTATGGTTGGGTTCATACATGATCTTTGAGGTTTTAGGGACAAATTCCTCTAAATTGAAAACTTTAAATGGTGAACCACTCCAATTCCCAATGCATGGTCACCACCTTAATCTATTTTACACTAAGAAACCTCATCTTTTCTTGTATATATGTCACTTCAATTTTTGTTTCTTCTTTTCAACATACATATTTTACTTTACTTTAATTTTGAGATTTTGGTTATGAGTGTAGGCCTCTTTGATTTTCCTCTTGGATTTGGCCTTTTAAATTTAATGCCAAAGGTTTCCTATTTCTCCTCAAAATTTTGGTGTGTTGGTTTTAGCATTTAAAGTAGATTTCATGTTACTAAATTGTTGATTGCAAGAGTGCCCTCCAAAAAACCCTTATGATGAGTGTTTTTCCTAAAGTAAATTGTTACTTAGTATCACTGTGAATAGGATTGAGCTTGATTGTTAGTAGGTTGACATTGGTAGGTTAAAGTCTAAGCCCGATTTAGTATAAATGTTGCTTCATAAAGATGAAACCTGGTGGCATGATGGCTAACGTAGCTACACGATTGCAACTATTTTTTTCCCAAACTTGTGATTTGACACTTACCAAACAACTCAATTAACCTATAGAGTACAATCACTTGATAATTTTTGAGATATGCAAAATTTATCATATTTATTTTCTCCCATCATTAATTTGTTTACATGCTAGTTTCTTTATCCATTCGGTATTTTATTGCAAGAGTCTGATTTGCTTGTTCATGTGTTGAGAATTGAAGGTATGCGTAATACTTTGTGTTGAGCCAAGGTTCATTTTAAGCTTCAATTCTCATAATGAAGCTATAATACGGGTGAGGTGCCAATGTCATGTGGGCCACATTGCTCAACAAAACTCATGTCATTATTCCTCTTCTTCCTTTTTTGGTGAATCTTGATAGAAATGATTGTGTATGCTTCTTTTACATGAGTTCCATTTTTCATTTCATCCCCAATGTGAAAATGTTCCTCATACTACAATCAAATCCCACCCCCTCACCCATCTTGGTCACTTCATAAGTTAAAAAGTTGCCAACAATTCTTGTTGTTATGTGGGTGATCCCATAGTTTGACATGCCTTGGAAGGAATTTCCTCTCTAGTGTAAATAATCTTGACCTTGAAATTTTGGTTTGGGCTCAATATGATGTTTCACATTGTTTATCTTCCTAAGTTAGTGGGGGGGGTTTCTTTAAGCAACCTTTCAAACTCTGATTCTAGTCAAAGAAGGTGGTACGAGTCATTGTTACTATGGCTCTTGTGCTATTAAAGATTATTGGAGGGTTAGATTGAGTGGTTATTAGCAATATGAGTTCACTTGGTCTTCTTAGAGTGCTCGGGTCTTAGATTGTTTAGGCCTCACTTACTAAGTTTGGTTTAGTAAGACTAAATGGTTTCCAAATAGACAATATTTTGTAGACTACTGTTATTTGCTAGATATTTTCATGGAAACCATTAAGGCCATAGTGCCCAACAAGATCTTATCAATATGAAATGTGCAATCCAACCTTGTTTGGACTGTTTCATATGCACTATATTTTGGCCTTTGGGGAGGCCACCCCCAACTTAAATTAGTTGTAAAACCATCCCATATTATGAATCCATGTGTCAAGGTTAATTATATTATATTTCATAATATGTAAACAAGATTTACAAATATTTCAATGTTGAACTCTTTCATTGGTGACTAGGTGCATTGCACATGAGTTGGGGTCAAGACCTTTGCAACAATGTGCTTTAAGTCTCATTTTGACTCCAAGTCCCACCTTGGTCTGCTCTAACCAACCTATATGAAAAATTCAGAGCTTTGCAGATAAAACAATAAAATAATAATAATATTTTTAAACGAGAAAAAATAAGAAGAATCCAAGGGCATGCATGCATTGCCATCATGCAAAAAGAAAAAAAAAAGAAATAGAAGATATACAGAACCCTCCTAACTCATTATTCAAGGCTTCATTTGTCAAAATATTTGGTTGGAGAAGAAAGCTTTAGTTCATGGGCACTATTGATTTTCTAGTCCATACAATCTCCATGGACATCATAGAGCAAGCACATCCAAGATTCCTACTTCACTAATTGCATGGGTTCTTGAAAGAGATGGTTCAATTTTTCATGGTGTGTATAGGTTCTAAGTTTTATTAGTTCAATTCATTGAGGTTATAGTGATGGTTTGTATTGATTTGTGGCTCTAGTTTAATAGTATGAAGATTGAAAGTAGAGGGGATGATTTGATCCCATGACCCCCCTTGTTGTGCGGTTTAATAACCTATGACTGGGAAAAGGAGGTCACCAACATACATCAAATTTTATTCATTCAACACTTCTTTCCGTTCATAAAAGAAATAGGATTCAAGATGAAAATCATACCTGGATAATCGACGGTTGATCCAAGCTTTAAAAATCCAATCTTCTTGATCCACTGTTACACTGCTCCAACTGATGAACCTGCAAACACACATACTACCTTTCTCAAAGCAATTTGACTATATAAAGATAAAAAATTGAAATCGAAACTCATATATAGATTCATATGACAGACTCAAACATCAATTTTATACAAAGACAAGTGTTATTGGAAGGGAAATCTCTGATTTTATTTGAATTAATAAAAACTGGTTATACCTGTCCTGCAATAGGCATTCTTGTAATTAAATCCTGGGCTCCTGCTCCTCTCTCTTGAGTAAGTATTCCTCCAGCATAACATTATCTAAAATTGGCTCCCCCATCTCAAGCCTCTCCCCTTGTATTTATGGCAAGGCTATGAGGTTGGGCTCGAAAGGCAGTTGGTCTAGGAAGTTAGGGTAGTTGAATAATTATACCAACTAATCCATAATTAATTGTTTTATATATGTTTTCGATATTTTAAAAGATACCCGCAAGTATGAATTAGGACAATTAGCGAATGACCTGCGACTCTTATGTCTTGCAACTAGCGGGTGCAACATTTCAAATGATACCCACGGGTTTTCTATAGAGATACCCGCGGCCGACCTGCGAGTTGGGATATATTAAAGTTGCGGTTATGCTTCAAAATAGTCACAAAAGATATGTTTGTTGAGTAAGGGATTGCAAGGTTCATATCCAAATCATCTAAGGTCAAGTAAGCTCTTCCATCCATAGTGTCCTTCTGTGTGATCGACAGGGCGATGTGGTCATAGACAGAGAAGTGATAATTTGACTGATAACACCCCTCCTCTTCCATTATCATCTACACCATAAAAAAGGTCCATAACAAACCCTTCAACCATTTCCCAATATTCCATGCACCTCCACACCAACCCATAGCCCAAGACATTAACTTATCCTTTGTCCCATGGACATCAATTCCTTCCATAAGTCACCAACCTTATTCATAACCCTTTAATCCCTTCCTAATCTCTTAAACCCTTTTCCCACTAGACACCAAACATTATTTTACGTCATCAAACTCTAGATTAATCCCTCCCATCCATATTTCCATCATGCCTGTAATAAACCCATCATTGTATTCCTTCACCACCCCCATGGTTGTGCACCCACACCTCATCACTTGTGCCGATGAAAATCACACCTACCTCTCATGTTTGCACTTAAATTCACCTTATATGCAACTCAGGTGTTGCTACCACCCCTCCCATTGGTGACAAGTTCCATTGTGGCCACCCTTATACCCTCGTGGGAAATGATTTCTGGTTCATCCACTAAGGTTTACATAGAAGTGGGGTTGGGGGATTGTCCCTCCACCAAGGCAATGTCACCATTGCCCCACCTGATAACCAACAATGGCCACCCAATATCTTCCATTAGGAAATATTTTTTTTCTTCTCAAGAGTCCGATGTAGAGTTATATATATATATATATATATGTTTCAAATGGATATATGATATATGTTTAAAAAACCTTGGTATATTAGGTTATAATATTGTCAAGTACATATATATATTTTTATATATAAACCCAATACTATGATGAGGTTATGAAATGTGAATTTTTGGTGTTGATATGGTTTCAAAGAAAAGTTTGATAAGGTTTGGAAATCATTTTTTTTTAGGATAGATGATTTCATATATAAATAATAAAAAAATCAAAATTTATCTGGTTATATATATGAATTCCAAAATTTCTATGGTTTCAAGTTTTTATATCATTTGAACCATATATAAACATTTTAATTTTTTACCTCAAGGGACATTGAGTGAAGTTATTATCATAACCTCCTCATAAATTCATCCTAGGATTCCAATGATATTTCCAAGAGTGACTAGGACCCTTTTTTTTTAAAATTAGTGCTATTATTAGGCTTAATTCGAAGCCTTCAGAGCTAAATTTGGTCAAACTAAAGGAAACCCATTTGAGCTACAACCTCGAAGACTTGTATAAACCTACTAGTTTCACAAGATTAATTCAAAATTTGGGTTTTACATCACAAGTTTACCAATTTGTCCCTTAGGTCCACCACCTTTCTGAAGCCAGATATCACTTAATTTGAGATTGATTTGTGCCAAACGAAAGGCATTGTAATGCTAGTCTTTATGAAAACACTATGATCCTACTTAAACTCAAATTCATGAATATTGTGCACTTCAATACAACAATACTATTTTTCAAGCCTGGGGGGTCTTTTTCCCAAATGAATCCTAGGGTTTGTCAGATGTAATAATGCTTGAAGACCAACACTATATGCAAATTTTGGACTACAAGAATGTTTCATTCAAATGTACCCAGTGTAGATCCCATGGCCACTTAAAAATAAGTTGTCCCTACAACAACTTTGAAGAAGTAGGGGGTACCCATCTGGTGATGAGTCCCTCTGACTTCGGGGTTGACTCTTTATCCAATACATAGAGAAGGAATAGGGCATAGGAGGACATATATACAGATCTAAAGAAGCTTCAGGCGGATCACATGAGATTAAATGAGGAATTCAAAGAGGTTACAACCCTTATGACAAAGAAAATCAAGATCCTGGAAGCAAACGTTCTTTCCTCTCAGGGTTTAAATGCTTCTCTCCTAGACTCTCAGGATATGGACAAGGCCAAAGGAAAACAACCAATATATATTCCTGATGAAGAGGGACCCTCAAACCCTTCTTCAGCCCCACAATCAAACCCTATTCTAGGCGAATTCCTCCTGACGAATCTACAAGAAAAGGACTACGAGGAGATAGAAGCAGACTTCCTCATCGACAACTCAAGTGGGGACAAAACCAACAACTCATACTCTATGCCTTATTTCTCCAAGCGATATTTAACCCGCTCATAGAAAAAAACCTCCCTTGTGTCAAGCCAGAGGATTATCCATTGTTCAAAGTTCAATTCATGCCATCACCAAAGGTCGAAGATCAAATATGGATTAGGAAAAGACATGGGCATAATGAGAAGTACAAACAGGCAACAAGAAACAATTCATGGGGTTCTTAGCAAATCAGCCTCCAAGGATTTAAAGAAATTATCATTTTCTCTTTCAATCTAAGAGGCTTAGGGACGGCCTCGAAGCAATGGTACCTGAAATGCCTGGTTTACAAATATCACCCTAATGTTCCACACCTACAAGAAACTATGTGCACAATAGATTCTACGAATATGATACTTCACAGATGTTTTCTGGAATGTTCTTTCAATTCCATAGACTCAAAAGGCCACTTTGGGGGTCTGGCTATTGGATGGGATCCCCGTTAAGTTCCTATCCATGCTAATCTCTCTACATTATATATTAGCTTCCTTCTTTTTGAAATCTTTAAATCAGAATATTGATCTATTGAATGTTTATTCCCCCTCTCCCTCCCACCATAGTGTCGATCTTGATCATGTAAACGGCTAAAAGATTATTATGAATGAACCTATGTCGAGAGGTACAAGAATTTGGAAATAAATTAACCAAAGCATAAAACATGTTATTGCTTGACGTCTTATTAGTAATGTGTTAGGTGGAGTGATCCTTCATCGAATCAATACCGATTCTCTTCACTTTGGCTTCCTCCTTTCAATGACCTATAAACTATGTTGGATTGGTAGGTTCTCGAATGTTCTCTTCAACAAGGTCCCAAAGATCAACCTCCTCCACAAGGATCTGAAGCCTTAGCTTCAACGGAATTTTTTTTTGTAATTGTAGCTCCATCCAATCTGGCACACTCTCTTAGACCGAGAGCAACCTTCCACATCCTATAAAAGTCTCCAAAAAATCAACAATATATGAAGTAGACAAAATAACCCTTCCAAGGGTGGAGGTGCTTATTTCAACCAACAGACCCAATAACTTTAACTAGTTCAAGTACCTATATCAGTTAATCACTACCTAAAACACAACTCCCAATTACTCAAGAGTGATCTCAACTACAACAACTCTAATACCATATTGAAAGTGCTTTTGCACTAGGTAATTAATGCAAATCTAAAAATCACCTTCTTCCAAGATGGTTCTTTGAATCTTAAGCCTATAATTTTTAGCCTTTAGGACAACCGTAAATTAATGTGTAAAACTGTTATAATTGTTATTATAGCAATATAATTTTCATCTCTTTCAACTTATAATAATATAGGATCACTGAAAGAACAACTATGCACATAAACAATAGACACAATAGTTTATCCTGGGGAAACCCAAACTCGGGAAAAACCTAGCAACCCTTTGTTACTTAGAGATTCAGTACAATAAAGATAAAACTACAAGAAGAATAGATTCCCAAAGAAATCAGCTCCAAATGTCTTTTGCTACCCAAAAAGTTGAACTTCTTCACTTGAGCGAACTTGCTTGAGATGAGTGATCAAATGAGGGGAGCAACACTTTTATTTATACATTACTTTTTGTTAAATTCCCAACTAGGTCAACTTGACAGTTTCACTGGGGCCAACTTGTCATTTTGAAATATAAAAAATACATTTATTGTTTGTTTTATTTTGTAGTTCAGCTGGTCTAGTGAGGATGCCTCACATAGTTTCATCAACAACACTCCCTCTTAGCTAGAGAAGTATCATCACGCTGGAAATCATCAAGCATCATCTGGTTGTCACAATTGGACTCATACATATGGGAATCATCTGATTGTTACTGTTGGACTCGTACATCTCGTCATTATAAGAAAGGGTCAACATTGTCCATATTACATGATAACATCCCATACAGAGATTTAAGTATAATCTACACAAGAGTCCTCTCCACACATGATAATGTTCCTCGTAGGAACAATAGTCCTTACTGAACTGAGCTCATCTAGTTCTACCCAGGACCACCTATCCTAACTGGACTAAGCTCATTTCGGTCTACACAGGACCGCCTATCCTAATTGGACTAATATCATTTCGGTCTACACAAGACCGCCTGTCCTATCTTGATTGAGCTCATTATCAATGTACAATGATTGCTTATCCTATTTGGATTGAGCTCATTATCGGTCTACAAGGACTGTCTGTTGATCCATATCGTAGTTGGCATTATTGTCTGATGCTGACTTCAACACATCTGCAACAAGTCATTGATGTTGATACAACTCCGACGAGCTTCAACTTCGACACACTTCGTGACTTCGACACAAATTTGGAAATTTGTCGAACTGCGGCATGACTTCGACATGTTCAGTGACTTCACAATTTCGCGACGTCGACATACAACGTAGACCTGCAACTTGTGCAACACGATCTGCGACTTGTGACTGTCGAACTTTGAAAAATTGTCTCTCTGTCTTCCAATTGACTGTAACGGTTGAACTGCCAAATCGTTATAACTTATTTGTAATTGAACGTAACGGGAAAGCACCCAAGCGTCTCAACACTCTCTATATAAGAATGTAAACTATTGTAATATACAAGCAAGCATAGAATCAAGTCAGTAATATAAATCAGTTAACATTCCTACATATTGTCTATGTGTATTTGTGTTCTGTCTGTGTAGTGTATTCCTGCTTTGTGCATTCTGTTTCTTAAGCTTCCGCCATAACAGAGCCGACTCATTCAGTTGAACTGTTGTCCCCCTCGTGCTTCCTGGTCACATGTGGATCATTGGTATCATAGCTCTAAGCTTTGTTCGTGCTTTAGTTTGTGTAGACACTTCCAGCGAAGTTACCGACTTATGCCTGTTCAAATATGCTCGCAATATCAGCAATCCAAGTAGACGCTACCTCCAGAAATGGCAGAAGAAATAGACGATAGACATATAGCCGACAAGACAACATAGTTTATTGAACAAGCACTAGTTCGACAATGAACTGAAATGTTCACCGAGTTCAATGAAATTCTCACGCAATTTGCTTCGACATCTGGAGGATTTTCGACGAGAACTCACTCCGATAAAATCAACCCCTTCAAAGTGAAAATGAATTTGGACATACAGAATCTTGAAGGCAATATTGACGCAGAATCCGTCGACAATTGGGTGCAACAATTGGAATCCTATTAATTTGTGAATCAACTCTCAAAAGATGACAAGATCACCATTGCAGCCTTAAAGATGTCAACATCTGTGCACTGCTGGTGGGAGAACCTCTCGAAAAAGATGGAGAAAAGCGAAGACCCCATCGACACATGGGATAAATTCGTCGAACACATCCGAAAGGAATTTTACCCACCCAAATACCTCGAGCAACATTATAAGAAGTGGCAGCAGCTAAGGCAATGGAAAGGCCAATCAGCACAGAGTTACACCGATGAGTTCTATCGACTCATGGCTAGACTTGGCGTCCAAGAAGAAGAGAAATTGCTTGTTCTGAAGTACAACAGTGGATTGTCCCAGTACATTCAGCAAGAGATGGAATTTCTGACTATCAATACACTTGTGGATGCTTTCTACTATGCCAACAAATTCGAAACTAAGCAGAAAGGAAAAGCACGTTTCGCGACAAAGCCGACATCAGGACGATCACCCGACAAGAAGACACCAGTCGACTTCGACAAGTCGAAATATTCTCATCCGAATCCGCCAAATACAGATCACGACAAAAAGCCTTTTTAGAAAAGGGAACGTAGCAAACAACCGCCCAACGGGAAATGGTGCGATTACCACCACTCATCTTGGCATGATAGGTCTGAATGCAAAGCTCGGAAGATATTTTTGGAAAAAGTGTCGACATCCGACGCATTCGACAAGACAGTGGAAGAATTTGATCCAGACGCAATGAACCTTCTGACATCGACATCGACTGTTGATGTATATGTAACTTCAGAATGTATTTCACATATGTATATTGTATTCCTATAGAGATGTTATTATTCCTCTATACGGAAGTGTCGTCATTTATATTGTAAGTGTCGTAACTTATACTTGATGGGTTATTAGACCACCTTGATGGGATCGGCCCTGTATAAGTCATGTGGGTCAAAGGGTTATTAGACCACCCTATTGGGGGTCGGCCCTGTCAGCATTATGTTAAGTGGTTAAGTTGAGGCCGACCTAGTAAGGTTATTAGGCAAGTCAAGTCAAGTATAAATGCGGGAGGCACTCTATTTGATCACTCACTTTCTCACATATACACTCATTGGAGAGTGGCGCCCTAGTGGAGGAGGAGAATCTGTTGCTAGGAGACTATCTCTTATGCTTGGGTTTTGTATCATTGCTCTATCTATCTTTGAGGAAGTTATTGGGGTTTTTCACCTTTATGGTTTTCCCCAAGGAAACTATGTGTGTCTATTGTCTCTTGTGATTGCTTCTTGTGATTGATATGCTATACATGTTATTCTCTCAGATAAGATCCTATATCATATTGAATTGATGCTAAAAAATTAACATGGTATCAGAGCTAACTTGAGAAGAAGACACTGCACAGTTGTGGAAGCTAGGGATTCTTGTTTATTGGGTTTCTCTCCACCAATCTTGAAAGGCAGTAGGGTAGATTGACTCTCCTAAGCAAGGCGCATCTTTCTGTCCAATCAGAATTCAATTCTGAGCACTTTCATTTTTTGCCCTAAAAATTAGGGTTTCCACAAAAAGTGGAATTTCTGAAATCTGAGACCATGGCTGGAAGCTCCTTGAAAAAATCGAAGTTTAGAGCTTTGGATCGAACTTTTTGGTTGGGTGAAGCTCTGGGAAAATCAAACCCTAGTTTGGGGTCCTGTCTAGTGAAGCCATAAATTAGGGTTTCTGCAAAAGTTGGAATTTATGAAATCTAAGACCATGGCTGGAAGCTACTCTGAAAAATCGAAGTTTAAAGACCAAGATCGAACTTTTTGGATGGGTGAAGCTCTGGGAAAATCAAAACCTAATTCAGGGTCCTCCCCAGTGAATCCGAAAGTTTGAAAAGCAAATTTGAGGGGTGAAACTTTGCAGTTTTCAAATTCTAAGTATACCAGCTTGATCCGCTCATCAAGGAACATCTTTCTATCCTTTCAGAAGTTTGAATTTTTAGGGTTTCTTTGACAAACCCTAATCCAGCTCCAGATCCAGATTTCTACAAATCAAGTGGTAAGACCTAAATCTTTTCTATTTCATTTGAAGTACTCTTTAAGATGTCTCACCACACCAAGCTTGAGGATAAGCTTAAAGGGATGATAACTTCGAGCATGGAAGTATAGGATTGGGTTAATTCTAGAAGAGAGTGAGTTGGACACCTACATAAGTGAAGGGGTTCCTGTCCGAGAGGGACAAGAGACTAAGGCCTTACACAAGAGGAACTTAGTCAAGGATAAAATGATCATTGCTAATTCTATCAAAAACCATCTCATGCCACATGTGTCATCTTTGAAGACACCTAAGGAGATGTTTGATTCCTTGACCAAGCTATTTGAAGGGAAGAATATAAATCGGAAGATGACCTTGAGGAATCAATTGAAGAATATCAAGTTCCAGAATGCAGAGGCCATGCAGTCTTATTTCTCAAGGGTCTCCTAGATAAAAGAACAACTTGAAGCTGTGGGAGAAGTTATAGAGAATGGAGAAGTGGTAATGACCACTCTTAATGGCCTTCCTAGGTCATGGGATTCCTTCATCCAAGGAATTTGTGCTAGGAAAAAACTTATCTCTTTCAGTAAGCTGTGGGAAGAATGCTCACAGGAAGAAGCTCGGATTGTAGCTCGAGAAGAGAAGATGGGGAATGAAGATCAAGCTCTCACAACACATACCAAGAAGAGGACACTTTTCCTCAGATTGTCCTAAGAACAAAAGGAACAACAACAACAACAACTACAAGCAATCTGACAGGTATGACTTACAGGTATGTTTTGAAATCTGTTCATGATTAAGTTTATAATATGATTGTCCTCATGTTATTGAGTTTAGTAACAATCTTGTTTAATTTTAGACTTGTCTTATCACCCTATTAAAAGTATGAATGCATGATAGAAGACATTCATTGATTAGGGCTATGACACTTATGATTGTATTATGTTTGTACTAATGCACTGTGGTGTTGTATGAGGAGAATGTTATTCGCTAACATGAAAGGTACAAATCAAGCTCTAGATCAAGACCATGATGACATGAAGACAAAGACTCATCCACTCATCCATAGTCATGGATCACATAGAGGTATGTACAATTTGGTTCTACAATGGTTAAATTATTAGTTATGCAGGTCATTGAAGAGAACAAGAAAACATTGCTAGACATAACTAGCAAATATGATGATCAGGTATGTTTTTCCTATATCAAGTTAGAATCCTACCCTATGTAAGGATCTTATACTTTTGTATGATTGATAATGATTACTCATGAAGTTACAAGTTTGAGTAATCTAGGGTTTATGCATATTATGTTCCTTACTTTGATTAATGATATGACTAACCAGAAAAGTCCTATATAAACCTTGAATACTAATGCTTATTATGTGTGTTTGAAATGATCATGACTATACATGTTTAATATTATTGTGTTTTGATAGTATTAAGATTATACTAATGAATGTATGATTATGTATGCGATCTTGAGGATAACACAATGATGATACTAGTAAGCATGCATAGTGATCGAGGATGGATACAAGTTCAAGGACAAGTAATCTAGGAAGTAAAGATCAAGGGGGAGCACACTCCAGTAGTTCCTACAAGGAAACAAATATTGAGAGGGAGTCCACCCAACAAACAAACAAAGATAAGTATTTGAATTGTCATTTCTTGTAGATTTGATTGTTTAAATAATACTGTTCAAAGATGTATATACTTATGTTCCTAGACTTAGGTTGTTTATTATGCATATTAGAATAATTGCATTAATGAACAGTATACTACTAATATGCATGTAATGGGTAAGTGGCCTATGGCACTGTACAACATTCCATTACTACTTGTCTAGAATGAAGCCTCTTTGCTGACATGTTGGGAGTTGTGCACACTCTTAACAATGTTTTGGTAGAGATTGGAAGGCATCTAGAAAGTTATGGAATATGGATAAATGTTGTATTGAAGCATTGGCTAAAATAATTGCATGACTGTATGACATATTTCTTTATGTGTAAGAAATTGTTCTGAAAACTATGAGATGTCTCTACTCATGAAATTTAACTTGTTTTGTAGGAAAGATCGTATACCATCACCTACAAAAGAAGGACTACAACATTTGTTCCAGCAACAAAGTTGTCTATTGAAGAATCTAAAGTTCCCAGGATTCAGGATACAATAATGGAAGAATGCCATGATCGAGGAATACTAGTCGACCATGAAGAATGATGTTTGGGATGCGGTCCCAATACCTGAAGGGAAGTCTGTTGTGACTTCCAAGTAGATCTATAAGATCAAGCATGCTGCAGATGGTATCATAGAGAAATACTAGGTGAGATTTGTAGCTCATGGATTCTCCCAGAAAGAGAGAATAGACTATGAAGAGACTTTTTCTCTTGTAGCTAGATACACTTCCATCAGAACAGTACTTGCTATGGCTGCAGTGATGAAATGGAAGATACACCAGATGGATGTCAAGACAACTTTCTTGAATGGTGTAGTTGAGGAGGAAGTGTATGTGGAGCAACCACTTGGTTTTGAGACACATGACAGAGAGTCATATGTATGCAGATTGAAGAAAGCCTTGTATGGATTGAAGCAAGCTCCTAGGACTTGGTATGGTAGGATAGACAACTTTCTATCCAGTTTGGGCTTTACCAAGAGTAAAGTGGATTCCAAACTTTACTACAAGGTTGAGGAAGAAAATCTAGTGATACTACTTTTGTATGTGGATAACCTATTTGTTACAGGTGAGGATAGATTGATTGCCGATATGAAGAGGAAGCTTGTTTCCGAGTTCGAGATGAAGGACTTGGGGATGATGCACTATTTTCTAGGCATGGAGGTGTGGCGGAGTGCAGATGGGATCTTCCTTGGACAAGGGAAGTATGCAGTAAAGATCCTGAAGAGGTTTGGGATGATGGACTGCAAGGCCATGGCCACACCTATGGCATCGAACCTGAAGCTTCTGTGTGATGCTTCATCTGAGCCAGTTGATGTCATGGTGTATTGTCATATGATTGGGTCCTTGATGTACCTGACAAACACGAGACTAGATATTTGATTTGCAGTGAACACATTGAGCCAGTTCCTAATGGATCCCAGAGGTTTTCACCTGGTTGCTGTAAAGCATATTCTGAGGTACCTGAAGGTTATAATTGATTATGGGCTCAAGTATGATGCGAATCAAAAGTTTAACTTGCAGGGTTATGTTGATTTGGACTATGTAGGTAGTGCTGTAGATAGGAAGAGCACTTCTGGGTGCTGCTTCAGTATAGGATCAGGAGTGATCTCTTAGTTTAGCAGGAAGCAGTCCTGTGTAGCACTAAGTATAGCCGAAGCAGAGTATGTTGCAGCTTGTTCGGCTAGTTGTGAGGCAGTATGGCTGAGGAAGCTATTGTCTGAGTTATTTGAATTCCTGTTGGATGCTACTGGTATCTTTTGTGACAAACAGAGTTGTGTGAAGTTGTCTAAGAACCCGGTATGTCATGACATGTTGAAGCACATCGAGATCAAATATCACTATATCAGGGATATGGTGCAAAGCGGCGCAGTAAAGCTCCTGTATGTTGCAACGGATGAGCAGGTTGTAGATGTGTTGACGAAACCACTTGCCAGAGTGAAGTTTGAGTACTTCAGAGAAAGGCTTGGTGTTCTTCATATTGAAGATACTTCGAGGAAGAAGTGATGGGACACATTTGCAGAAGCCATTCCAAGCATGGTTAGAGGAGGATCCTTCCCATGGCTGTGGATGTAAGCGCTGTGTGATGAGCATCAGGATGATGCTCCAGTTACTGCTCGGTATGATCAGTTGGATCATGTATATGTATATGCATCAGTTGGATGCTTTGTATGATCAGTTGGATCATGTATATGTATATGCACTAGGACGATTCAGTGATGATGATCAGGATGATCATGTGAGAAGAGTATCAAGATGATACTCTGGATGATATGCATCAGGATGATGCGATGATGATGATCATATGTGATGATATGTATCAGGTGGATACATTACATAATCAGTTGGATTATGTGTGTTGAGTTCCGAAGACATAGATGCACATGAGCCATTCTCTCATGGTGGTAGGTGTGTCCTCCCATGGTGTAGATATAAGGGCTGGGGCCATTCCGACATGGTTGAAGTGTGTCTTCCCATGGTCGTTGATGTAAGAGCTATGCCATTCGAGCATGGTTGAAGTGTGTCTTCCCATGGCTGTGATATAAGTGCTGTGCCATTCGAGCATGGTTGAAGTGTGTCTTCCCATGGCTACAATATAAGTGATGTGCCATTCAAGCATGGTTGAAGTGTGTCTTCCCATGGTTGCGATATAAGTGCTATGCCATTCCTAGGATGGTTGAAGTGTGTCTTCCCATGGCTATGGATATAAGTGCGATGCCATTCTTGCATGGTTGAAGTGTGTCTTCCCATGGCATAGATATAAGTGCTGAGCCTTTCACAGATGGTTGAAGTGTGTCTTCCCATTCCGGTGAATGTAAGTGCTGTGTGATGTGCATCTGGGTTGTGCTTCGTGAACGTTGCTATGATCAGTATGATCATGAGTATCAGTATGATACTCTAGGGCCATGGACAGGTTGTGCAATGTCATGTAAAAGGTCCTGGGAGATCCGATAGGTTGAGATGTGTGCTCGTAAAATTCCTGGGATGCTCTTTCGAGGTTTTGTTGAATCACGTAATACGTCCTGAGGATTCCATAGTATGGCCAGTGATGATGAAGACCTACAGGTGGTGGGATTACATCCAACATGAAAAAAGGGCTGGCTCTGTAGAACTTATTATGACGAGCAGATTAGAGATTGATTGAAATAGCAGCAGCATAGACAATGATGATGATCCAGTGACGATGATCCAGAGAAGAAGACTTGTGCTAGCATATTTGTGTTGAGAAATACCTTCCTAGTTAAGAGGGAGTGTTGATGTATATGTAACTTCGGAATGTATTTCACATATGTATATTGTATTCCTATAGAGATGTTATTATTCCTCTATACGAAAGTGTTGTCATTTATATCGTAAGTGTCGTAACTTATACTTGATGGGTTATTAGACCACCTTGTTGGGGTCGGCCCTGTATAAGTCATGTGGGTCAAAGGGTTATTAGACCACCCTATTGGGGGTCGGCCCTGTCAGCATTATGTTAAGTGGTTAAGTTGAGGCCGACCTAGTAAGGTTATTAGGCAAGTCAAGTCAAGTATAAATAGAGTGCGGGAGGCACACTATTTGATCATTCACTTTATCACATATACACTCATTGGAGAGTGGCGCACTAGTGGAGGAGGAGAAGCTGCTGCTAGGAGACTATCTCTTATGCTTGGGTTTTGTATCATTGCTTTATCTATCTCTGAGGAAGTTATTGGTGTTTTTCACCTTGATGGTTTTCCCCAAGGAAACTTTGTGTGTCTATTGTCTCTTGTGATTGCTTCTTGTGATTGATATGCTGTACATGTTATTCTCTCAGATAAGATACTAGATCATATTGAATTGATGCTCAAAAATTAACATCGACCACTCCAGCAACCTCGAATATCGTCGACGAGGAGGAACGAGAGCGCCTGTTCCATACACGGATATGGGTTCAGAATAACTCATTACATCTGATTGTGGACAACGGTAGCAAGAAGAAATTCAGTTCTGAAGATCTTGTGAAGAAACTAGGTCTTGTCACCACTCCGCATCCTCAGCCTTACAACATCGATTGGATGAAGGATGGAAAGGAACTATAGATCACCTGACAATGCAAACTCGCCTACTTCATAAATCCTTTTGAAGATGAAGTACTCTGCAACGTAGCACCACTCTCCGTAGTCGACGCCCTGTTTGGGAAACCTTACCTATGGGATCTCCATGGAATTTATTAGTCACGACCGTAGAAGGTGATTGTCAAAATCTAGAATCGATGGTACATCATTCCAGAGTGATGACCTACACCAATGGTTTCGATGATATCTGCTAAACAGACAAAGAAGCTCATCAATCATGCTCAGAAGTTTGTGTTGATTATGATCAAACTGCAACATTCTAAGAAGACTGTAGCAACGAGTTGACTCACCGACCAAAGCAGCTCCCTACAGAATCAGTTGATTGACCACATTCTCGACGAGTATCAGAGTTTATTCCAAGATCCAGAAGGAGTACCTCGACATTGCCAGGTAAAACACTCCATTGAAATTGCTCCTGGTTCTTCTTTTCCTAACACATCTGTTTATAGAAGATCCATTCTCGAAAATGAAGAGATTCACAGACAAATTCAAGAATTGATCGACAAAGGTCATATCCTACCTAGCTCCTCTCCTTGTGGAAGTCTAGTCATCCTCATTCCAAAGAAAGACAGAACTTGGCACATATGCATCGACTACAGGGCACTCAACAAAATTTCGGTGAAGAATCGGTACCCTCTATCTGTTAGGATATTCGTATACTCCATCCTAGTCCCACCAGTATTTTGATCATTTACATTTTCAGTCATGCATGCACCTTTTAGGGTTTGCATGCATCCCAGTCATCAGTCCAACACCTAGCCCTCAGTTAGATAGCCCCCAGGAGCTTCTCACTATTCAGTTTTAGCACTCCAGTTGCTTAATGCGCCCTTCTTCCTTGATTTTAGGGAGCAACTCACCCTTCTTCACCTACCAGTCCAGTTGTCACTCAGTTACACTCAGTTACAGTCAGTTACACTCAGTTACAGTCAGTTACACTCAGTTACACTGAGTTACACTCAGTTACACTCAATTACACTGAGTTACACTCAGTTACACTCAGTTACACTTAGTTACACTCAGTTACACCTACCAGAGTTAGTTTGACTGATGGTTGACAGTTACTTGAGCATTGATGACTCCACTGATGATGATGAAGACTTTCAGTTGTGCTCCGATGATCATGAGGACACCTAGTTGTGCTCCGATGACACTCTATCGATCTTATGATCACTCTGAGAGGCTAATTCGAATTGCCACCTTGGGCATTCGAATCCTCTCTACCATTGTACTATTTATTTGTCCATATTGTGATTAATTAACTAGTGTGTGTGAAGTATTATTGCTTCTATCCGAGTTCTACTGTACCATATTATTCTGTTGCTCATTATACTGTATTGTTCACTCTTCTTCTATTTTCCTGCTTAATCATAATTACTCTTGTGAGGTATACATCATCTCTTAGATATGCTGTGAGGATTTTCACATGGTATCAGAGCATGTTGAGAGTATTGTTTATCTCCATTCTTGAGAGTTTTTTGCAGGTTATTATCCAGATTTCGAGTGCAGCAGTTTCTGCATTTTTGCAACAGTAGTAGTTGCAGTTATTCTATATTGTTTTTGCAGGTCTTCTACAGCTTCAATGTATCCTAAATTAGAAGAAATCACTCCTCTTTCTCTATTCAACTATAATGAATGGAAACAAAAATAATAGCATATTTAAAGAGCCATGATCTCTTTGATTGCTATTTTGAAAGAGAGTTCGAATCCTCTACAAAGAATATTAAATGGTTGAATAAAGGTGACATGCACATTGGAAGAATGAAGCTTACTATGACTGATTACATATTGTACCCGACCATCATTGATATTGAAACTCCAAAAGAGTTATGGGATCATCTGGATGAAAGATTCGGCAAAAAGAATGATGGATTTGGTCCAAATCCCTTCAAAAGCAACCAAGGTGATGCATTCGCTCCACTTGATGGTCTCTCAAATCATGATGCATTCGCTCCTCTTCATGGTCTCTCAGATCATGTTGCATTCGCTCCCCTTGATGATCTCTCGGGTCATGAACCAGTATCATCTCATATTGAAGTTGTTGACAAAGAACTTGCAGATTCTCCACTCATGCTCAAACTTTCTTCTCTTTCTGTGCTAGCTCACACTCTAGATATTGCAGAAGGTCCTAAATCCTGTCTTGCACCAGAGTCTGTTGGTTTGCATCATGATCACATGATTATTTCAGAGGTCAAAACAACTATTGAAGGTAATGCATTCGCTCCTCTCCAACTATCTCCTCTTTTATACTACTATATGATCATAAATTCATGCTTTCAGAAGGTCATTGAAGAATATGGCCATTGCCATTCGCTTGGGATAATTTCTCATGCATCTATTGGTTTTGATCTCACCTCTCATGGTTCAAAGGAGATCCAAGAAACCATGATTCAAGTCTTGGATCTAATTTGGATTCTAAGCAATTACTGCTTGGGATAATTTCTCATGCATATGATAGTTTTGATCTCACCCCTGCTGGTTCAAAGGAGATCTCAAGAAACTATTTTTTAAGTCTTAAATCTGATTTTGATTTCAAGCAAACATGTAATAGTTATTTTTGGCATAATCTCACCCATGATGGTTCGAAGGAGAAGACAAAAGACTATATGCACTTTCACAGATTTGATCCTACCTCAGTTGATTCGAATCACAGGTTCAAGGATCATTCTCATACTGTTGGATTTATTCTCATCACATTCGATCTGAAGAGAAAGTACAAGCACATGCTTTTTGAGCATGATCCACTTCTTCCCAAGAAGAAGATACCTCCAGACATATGACCAAGAATCACACATGCTTGAGTTTGGAGCATTTATTTTTATGTGTGCATTACAGTCTATTTTTTGAGGAGGGGGTATGTTTCCCATGAAATTTTCCCACTTCCTTGGTTTATTGATTGTTATTATTCATTGTATTGGGTGACCTTTGGTCTTAGTTACCAGGGCCCAGAATGGATTAAGGGGGGGTGTTAGGATATTCCTATACTCCATCCTAGTCCCACCAGTATTTTGATCATTTACATTTTCAGTCATGCATGCACCTTTTAGGGTTTGCATGCATTCTAGGGTCTGCTTGCATTTTGCATGCATCCCAGTCATCAGTCCAACACCTAGCCCTCAGTTAGCCAGCCCCCAGGAGCTTCTCACCATTCAGTTTTAGCCCTCCAGTTGCTTAATGCGCCCTTCTTCCTTGATTTTAGGGAGCAACTCGCCCTTCTTCACCTACCAGTCCAGTTGTCACTCAGTTACACTCAGTTACACTCAGTTACAATTAGTTACTGTCAGTTACAGTCAGTTACACTCAGTTACACTTAGTTACACTAAGTTACACTCAGTTACACTAAGTTACACTCAGTTACACCTACCAGAGTTAGTTTGACTGATGGTTGACAATTACTTGAGCATTGATGACTCCACTGATGATGATGAAGACTTCCAGTTGTGCTCCTATGATCATGAGGACACCTAGTTGTGCTCTGATGACACTCTATCGATCTTATGATCACTCTGAGAGGCTAATTCGAATTGCCACCTTGGGCATTCGAATCCTCTCTACCATTGTACTATTTATTTGTCCATATTGTGATTAATTAACTAGTGTGTGTGAAGTATTATTGCTTCTATCCAAGTTCTACTGTACCATATTATTCTGTTGCTCATTATACTGTATTGTTCACTCTTCTTCTATTTTCCTGCTTAATCATAATTACTCTTGTGAGGTATACATCATCTCTTAGATCTGCTGTGAGGATTTTCACACTGTCATGGATAGACGAGCTCATCGACTGTCTGAAAGGTGCTAAATTATTTACTAAGCTCGAACTCAAGTCGAGATATCATCAGATTCCAATCGAGCCCTTAGATGTATGGAAAATTGCTTTCAAGAACAAGGAAGGATTGTTTGAATGGTTATTCATGCCTTTCGGCTTAACCAATGCACCTGCGACCTTCATGCGATACATGGATAACACTCTTCGACCCTTCATCGAAAAATGTGTCATTTTCTACCTCGACAACATACTGATTTTTTGTCGAACATGGGAAGAACATGTCGGACAGCTTCGACAAGTCCTTGACACTCTTCAGCACCATCGACTCCAGTTGAACATGGACAAGTGCACCTTTGCGATGACCAACATCAAATATTTGGGGTATGTAATTGACTCTGCAGGCATTCACGTCGATCCAGAAAAAGTACAAATCCTCCAAGATTGGCCCATTCCTCAAAGCATTCAAGTACTAAGAAGTTTTCTTGGTTTGACGAATTTCTATCGATGATTCATACTCGGCTTCGGCCACATAGCCTGGACCTTGAATCAGTTGATGAAAGGAAATGGGAATATTGTCTTCAAATGGACACTGACAAAACAAGAAGCTTTTGAACAACTCAAGCACAAGCTCTGCACTGCACTAGTACTTGTGCTACTTGATTTGCATCATCCCTTTGAGATTGAGACGGATGCATCGGATTATGCCTTGGGCGCAATGATCACTCAGTCTGGTCACCCAATCGCTTTTCATTCCGAGACTTATGACAGAATTAGAAGATACTCAACATATGAAAAAGAATTGTACGCCATTGTGCAAGCTCTCATGCAATGGAGGCATTACATCCTTGGCAAGGAAACAGACATCCTCACTGACCATAATCCTCTACAGTTTGCTCCGACCCGGTCAAAAATTCAAACAACTTGACAACTTAAGTGGATTAATTACCTACAACAATTCCAGTTGGTGATTAAGTATCAGAAAGGTAAATCTAACTCCGCCACCGATTGTCTAAGCAGACCGCTCATTACTCTCCTTTTTATAGTGATGAGTATGCAGGGATATGACACCACTACTTGGCCTCAATTGTACCAGGAAGACATCGAATTTTCTCCAGTCTACTGACAGCTATAGACTGAAAAGTCGTCGACCATCGACTATTTTTTGAAAGACACCTTGCTATACAAGCTTGGACAACTTTGTGTACCGACCGGTGAGTGTCGACAATAACTCATTTGGGACGTGCACTACAGCTAGACTGTAGGACATTTTGGAGTAGTGAAAACACTTGCTATTATCCAGAAGTATTTATTTTGGCCTACACTTAAAACTAACGTCAACAAGTACATTTTATCATGTGTGGTTTGTGCCATTGCTAAACCGCTTAATCGACGACAAAGATTGTATGCACCACTGGCAGTTCCTAGTCGACCATGGGAATCCATTTCTATGGACTAATTGATGGGCTATCCTACTACCAAACATCAACACGATGCGATCTTAGTAGTAGTCAACAGATTTTCCAAGATGGCCATTCTCATACCATGTAAGAAGACCATGACAGCGCACCAGACTACTCAGCTCTTCTTTACACATGTTTGGAAACACTTTGGTTTACTCACAACCATTACTTCCGACCGAGATGCCAGATTCGTCAGCATATTTTGGAAGACTCTCTGGAAAATGCTAGACACACGACTCTCATTGTCGATAGCTTTCCATCCTCACACCGACGGACAGACGGAATTTGTGAATCACTTGGTCGTACAACTGCTTCGCATGTACAACCGTAAGAATCGACGCAGATGGGATGAAATTATTCCATACATACAACACAGTTACAATTGTTCTCAGCACAACTCTACAGGAAAGAGTCCATTTGATATTTGTTAGGGATTTCAATCCTTAGTGCCTATCGACTTGATCAGATCCTCGACATAGTCGAACTTCGACAACGACTACAGTCAGTGGGAAGTTGATAAAGCCCTGAAGTTTCGAGATCAGAATTGCGACATCTCGAAGCAAGCATAGGAAATGTTGCAATGAGAAAACGAGAAATATAAGGCCTGAAATGACAAGCATCGTATCCTCATGCATTCCAAATTGGGTATAAAGTCTGGTTACATCTCAAGAAGGAGCGCTTCACCGGTCCATTCAAGAATCTCAAGACTTTGCGATATTGTCCATACAATATTCTTCGACAGATTGGTGAAAATGCTTTCCAACTCGACATTCCTGCGTGCCTTGGTGTACATCCAGTATTCAATGTGGATCTACTTCGACCATACCATGCACCACTGTTGGAACAAAATGACTTACCAAAATCCGATCCCAATGACATCAATCCAGATGTTCAGGAGCCTCTTCCTTTTGACACCATTGTGGGATGACGGGTATGCCATACAAGGACGAACACATTTCCCTTGTTTCAGGTTGTTAAAGCTAGAAAGATCCCAGCACAAGGAAAGTGGTACTCTGCTACTGAACTGACCGACAAGTTTCCTCACCTCTCCGAGCAAACAATGGGGACCATTGTTTCTTAAGGAAGGAGGTCTGATCCATATCGTAGTTGGAATTATTGTCGGATGCTGACTTCGACACATCTGCAACAAGTCATAAACGTTGATACAAATCCGACGAGTTTTGACTTCGACACGACTTCGACACACTCCATGACTTCGACACAACTTTGGCAAGTTGTCGAACTGTGACATGAATTCGACATGTTCAACAACCTCATAGTTTTGTGACATCGACATACAACGTCGACCTGCGACTTGTGCAACACCATCTGCGACTTGCGACTGTCGAACTTTGACAGACTGTCTCTCTGTCTTCCAGTCGATTGTAACGGTTGAAATGCAAAATAATTATAACTTCTTTGTAACTGAAAGTAATGGGAAAGCACCCAAGAGTCTCAACACTCTCTATATAAGCATGCAAACTATTGTAATATACAAGCAAGCATAGAATCGAGTCAGTAATAGAAATCAATTCGCATTCTTGCATATTGTCTATGTGTATTTGTGTTATGTCTGTGTAGTGTATTCCTGCTTTGTGCATTCTTTTTATTAAGCTTCTTCCATAATAGAGCCGAATCATTCAGTCGAACTGTTGTCCCCCTCTTGCTTCCTGTCCACGTGCGAATCACTTGTCCTCCTGGATTGAGCTCATTATCAATCTACAAGGACCACCTGTCCTACTTGGACTGAGCTCATTATCGGTGTACAAGGGATTCCTGTCCTACCTAGACTAAGTGCACTCCCTCTCATTGAGGGAATCATTCTCCAATACCCTAATTATTTCATGGAAGTACGCAAACTTCACTCTGGAAAGAGGCTTGGTGAGAATGTCTGCAATCTGATCATCAGTCGGGATATATTGGAGCTGAACTAATACTCTCTGTACCATATCTCTGGTAGAGTGGTACTTGATTTCCACATGCTTCGATATATCATGTGATACAGGATTCAATGAAATATTCACACAACTTTGATTATCACAGTGAATCACGGTAGGCTCAAGTGTCTATCCGTAAAATCCTGCAAAGAGATTTCAAAGCCATACTACTTCTCGTGCCGTAACACTTGCTGCAATATACTCTACCTCTGCTATGCTCAATGCTACTGAGGGTTGCATCCTGCTACACCATGAAATCACTAAAGAGCCCAAACAAAAGCAACATTCGGAGGTGCTCTTCCTATCCACAACACTTCCTGCCCAATCAGAATCTATGTATCTGTGCAATCTCATATCACTCCTAGAAGCATATCTCAGTCCCACAATGCCATGTAAGTATCTCAGCACATGATTCATAGCAACCCAATGTACTTGTATTGGTTCACACATAAACTGACTGAGAGAACTCACTACGAAGCAGATATCCATTCCAGTGTTAACTAGATACATCAATGAACTGATCAGTTATCTGTATGTGGTGTGATCCATCAAATCTGACTCAGAAGCTGAGTCACTCAACTTCTTCAGGTTTGTCTCCTTGGGTGTGTTCATGGACTTGAAGTCCAACATACCAAAACTACTCAATCTATCAATGATATACTTTCCTTGGCTCAGGAAAATATCATACCGTCTCTGCCACACCTCCAAACCCAAGATGTAATGCATCAGACCAAGATCCTGCATCTCGAACTTAGAGGCTAACACCTTCTTGCACCACTCGGTAAGTTTCTCGTTTCCTGTGAGAATCAAATCATCAACATATAGTACTAGTATCAATGGTCTACCATCCTCAACCTTGTAGTAAAGGTTGGAATTTGCCTCACGCTTGGTGAATCCCAAGCTCACCAATTATCCATCAATGCTGGCATACCATGCTCGTGGTGCTTGCTTGAGTCCATACATGGCCTTCTTCAGTATGCACACATGGGATTCCTTCCCACGAATCTCGAAACACTTTGTTTGATCAATGTAGGCTTATTCCTCAATCACTCCATTGAGGAAAGCAGTTTTAACATCCATTTGAGGTAACTTCCATCCCATAGCTGAAGCTAGAGCTATGATCGATTTGATGGTCATGTATCATGCAACTGGATAAAATGTCTCATCATAATCGACTCCCTCTTTCTAAGAGAATCCTCTAGCCACAAATCTCGCTTGTGTTTCTCAATGCTCCCATATGTTGCATGCTTAATGTTGTATATCCACTTGGAAGTCACCACTGAATTCCCTTCAGGTCTCAGCACAACTTCTCACACGTCATTCTTCATGATGGATTGGTATTCTTCCATCATGGCATATTTCCAAACCTGCTGGCTGGAAGCCTCCTCGTAACTGGAAGGACCATAATCAATGATGTGGGACATCAATGCTACATATCCTGAATATCTTCGAGGTTTCTTTTTCTCCCTGAATGTGCCTGGGGGAGCAACATGATTTTTTGCATTCTCTATAGTCTGTCAAGCACATACATGCCTCTTCTGACCAATATAAAAATATCTAGGAATGTATGTGGGCTCTAATGGATCAACGAGATCCATCATATCGACAGAATCTATTGGATCTATCAACTCCCTCTGGACTGCTGAAGAGGGAGGGGGTAATGAATCCATCTCATTTGGAGCTTCTTGCTCCTCACTGTCCATGGATGATATTCTAGCCTTTATGAAGGCTATCTCCTCTTCGAACGAAACATCCCTACTAACTTCAATCTATCTCTGACTTGGGATGTAGATACGACATGCCTTCGAAGATTCACTGTACCCAACAAATGTTCCCTTCTTTCCTGAAGGTTCTAGTTTTGTTCTCTTTTCTTTGGGTACATGAATGTATACTGGACAACCAAATATTCGCAAATGACCAAATTCTAGCTTCACACCCGTGAAGGCCTCTTCTTGAGTCATATTCTTCAATATCTTGTGTGGGCCTCTATTATGAACATATATTGCAGTGCTTGAGGCTTCTACCCATAGAAACATCGATAGATTTTGATCATGAATCATGGCCTTGACTACCTCAACTATAGATCTATTCTTTCTTTCTACAACCCCATTTTGTTGAGGATTGTAAGGGATGGTATAGTCCCTCTTGATTCTTGCTTCCTTACAGAAATCACTGAACTCTGAGGAGGTGTAGTCTCCTCCATTATCGGACCTCAAAACCTTTATCCTTTTCGTAAATAGGTTCTCAACCTGGGCCTTGAATTCCTTGAACTTGTTCATAATTTCTTCATATTCCTTGGAATTCAAGAAGTAAATCCATGTCTTTTTGGAGTAGTTATATATGAAGGTCACATAGGACCAAAATCCTCCCAAGGATGCAACTGACATAGGTCCACATAAGTCTAAGTGTACCAACTCTATAATGCAGGTGAGAAAGTATTCTACGCCATAGTTCACTCAAACTGATAGAGTCATGTACTAGAGCCTGAACTAGCTGTATCGTCAGTCTGTATAAGCTTTCTTCACGAACACCAATTATTATTGCTAAATCAATAATGAAATTTTTGTTCCATGTAAGAACCTTCCCATATGAGAATGAAACTTTATAACCCTTGTCTTCTAGTGTGGATATAGAGACAATATTTATTTTAATTCTTGGCACATATAGTACTTCTCCTAAATGCAAAGAATCACCATAATCTAACTGGAAAGAAGTGCCCCCAGTTCCTTTCATAGTATATCTAGTATCGTCTCCAAGAAAAAATCTTAGGTGCAATTCTCTCTCATCTATATTTGAGAGAAAATCCTTATAACCTGTCATACGTTTAGAAGCACCACTATCTAACAACCAAATGTCATTATTTGTAGGAATAGTACCTGAGAGTGTTGAGATGAAGAAGAATTCTTCTGCATTCTTTGATTTATTTGATTGAGTCTCTTCATCTACATCAGCTGTGGAGGCATGTTATTTCCTCTTCTTTGATGTACATTGGTTCTTGTAGTGGCCAACATTTATACACTTGAAACATTGGACCTTTTAAAGGTCTTTCTTCTTCCTTTGATCAAGGGTTGGACTTGATCTTATGCCTTTGTCTTTTCTTCCAAATTTCTTCTTTCCTCTTTTCTTGGTATGTGTGATGACAGCTTGATCCTCTTCATGAGGGGTATGTATTTTTCCTCTGGCCACAAGTGATGGCCCCCATTCATAGGTGAGAAAAGTCATCTAAATCCTTTTCTCAATCAATCAAATTGGTCCAGAAAGAAGGTATTATGGTATCAAGTTGGTAAAAGATGAATGCATCCTAGTTAGATTTATAGAAGATTTCAATTCACATATTATGGATGATGTAGTCTTCCTTTCTAGCTTAAAAGTACGCATATGACACTAATATGATTGGTTTTTAGCAGCACACCTTTTAACACAGGTTTAGGACAAAAACATTGACCCAGTTTTGCTAGAAGAGAGTGAAAGGAGAGCAATTTTACTTCACTTAGTTGGCATAGTTTTAAGGAATGTGAAAGACTAGTGCCCAGGACAAGTGAGATCCAAAAGAGAAGATGTAGTTACTAAGAACAACTCCAGTGCTCGACGATTCTAAGACAAATATGATTGAGGCCTAGTCCCTGAGGACTGGACAAAGCTTAGTTGGACCGTTAGTATGAATCATCCTCCATAAAGCGCCACAAGCAGTTACAATTTAAATAGTAGTAGTTCATAGCATTAGAATAGCTCTATTTAAAAGACATCGTCTGGCTCACGAAGCAGGCCTGATTTGGTATAAGCACAATTATATTTTCATCATTCGAGGAGCATCATAACAGTTTTGAGACTTATTATGTTTAACAATGATTTGTAAGTAATGAAGACTTCTTTCATCTTATCTTATTGAGTAAATTAGTGTTCATGTGTTGCCATGGGTAAGGGCCTATCCATAGGCAATAACAAGAGCATGTGAGTTAGATTGGATTTATTTTCTTTTGAATGAATGAGATAGGTTAAAACAAAACAATGTAGATTCATTATAGTTTGTAGCCAATTTACAATATGTTGATAGAGTAGCACTAAATAGATTATTTCTACAATTTGAATTCAGTTTGAATGCTTTTTATTATTTATGCAATTTCTCAATACAACATTTATTTTATGAGACATGGTATTTGATTATATGAGTTCGGTTAAACATAATATTTTCAAGTTTGCTTAATTATTCACTCAGATCTTGATGTCACCTAAAATTCCTAGACTTAATGTGTAAATGAGAAGGTAGATCAGGACTCAATCCTCAAAAGGCTTGTCTAAAGCTCGGCGAGGAGATCATGAAACTGGTTCATAAACCATTGATAAAGGGATTGGTATCTAACCAGATAATGGGATCCATGTCCCTTGCAACCCCTAAGTCATAGATCATAATTCCCTTTTTCTTTTTATCTGCATTTTTCTCGCTTTAGAATACTACTAGGCATCGTTAGAAGTTTCTTTGTAGTTGCACATATTGTGCAGGACCGTCGTAAGTTTGTACGAATCCCTGGGTTGATGATTAAAGGGAAGGTTTAGATACATCACCTTTGCTGGTGTCTTGTCCCGACAGGATACAATATTGATTTTTGATTAATTAAGCCCGTCAACAAGTCTGGTTTCTTCTTCTGTACAGTCTGCCCACAATATTTCAAAATTAAGTAGCTTAGATCTTCCAGTTATACTTTGAATGAATGGTTCCCAATATTGAGGGAGACCATTCAGAGTCATCATGAATAACTCCCTATCTACAATAATCTCACCAATAGTGTCTAATTGATCTTTGATCTTTGTGATCTTCATGAAATACGATGGAATAGTATCAGATCTAGACATCTTGATGTTTGAGAGTTGTTGCCTCAGGGCAAGGGCCTAATGATATTTGTGTTCTCAAACAGCTTCTTCAAGGTTTCAAACATTTCCTTTTTCATCTTCTTCTGATAAATTTGAGGAATCAAATGGTCCTTGACTGAATCTATCAGGATCCTCCTTGTCTTGGCATCATTGTTCTTCCACTGAGTCTTCTCTGCTTCTTCTTCAAGTTATGACACTTCATTCACAACAAAATTTAGTATATAATTTTCTTCTAGAGCAATAAGCACTCTATAATTCCATGAATGGAAATTTGAATCTCCATCAATCCTATCTTCAACCTTGATGCTTGATATTTTAACTGAGAAGCAAAACTGTAGCCTGGATCAGAAACCCTAATAGGAGCTAGGTCAATAATGAACTTTGGATTCTTGGAAAAACACTTCCATGAATGAATTTTCCCTCCTAGGGCGAGTTGAATTAACCTCGTTTTCTTCCCGATCTATGGTCAAAATACTGAGAACCATCCAACCCTAATTCTTGACTTGCTGCAGTAATTAGGTCAAAATTTGAAAATCTTCAGAAGGAATTTTGCTTGCACGGGAAAGTTTGTTTACCGGACAATCCACTCGAGCAGACGCGAGCCAGATCTCCCTAGCTCAATGCGAGTCTAGCACAAATAAAACAGACTACGAATGCATTTCCTAGATCTACTTAAGGATCGAGTACTAGATGTCTTACCTTTCACTTCGCTATCCTTTCTCTTGAATGCTGCTCCACGTCTCACGGTCATCAGATCCAAGCTGTAAGACCCGTCAAGACAAGACACAAGAGAAACAACTAAAAGGGAATCTATACAATAAGAGATCTAAGTAAACAGTTAAGCAGGTAAACTACTCAATATTGTTACACACATGAACAATATTGGTGGAAAGCATTTGTATTACTGTAAAAATAGAGAAGTACATAGCAGAGATATAGAACTACAACCAAGGCTTAACACTGCAACCCTTCTCCAACAAAGCCATTTGCCATTTCCTCCTAAGGAAGCTTGAGTCTCTGAAGGATGAGTAGAGATCTCTCAAGAGTGATTTCACCAGCATGTAGACACCATAGACTTCCCCCTCTTGGAGAGGAGTAGAGCTTCTCTTATATAGGACTAAGTGGATAGGGTATGGATAGGATAGGTTGAGAGATGGTAGGAGAGAGATAGGGGATCCTCCCAAGGTGTTAGGAATCGAGTACCAACTCCCCTAGAGGTCAGGGATAAGCCCCCAAGTTAGCAAGTTTCGAGAAGAACCTTGAAGAAGCTATTTTTTCCCATAAACTGACTTCGTTACACTCTGCAGTGAAGCAAACTGCGACGTCGCATGTTGCATGAGTGCAACTTGCGACGACCTCTCAAAACCTGGTACAACTGGGTACAAATCCTCCCAGGTTAATTACTCAGTCAAGACATCTTCAGGGTGTATACACTAAATCTCATGATGGGTAGATTTTGGGTGTAACAAAATGCCGCCCAAAGCATGAAGCTGTTGAAGATAGACAGGTGAAGTGCTTTGATAGAAGAAATGGCAATAGACTTGTCGAACGAAGGACACTGCTGCAGTACAACTGACTCTGAACTGATAATCTCATATGAAGTACAACATGGCTGCCGACCAATACAATGCAGATCCATGGTAGTAATGACCGACTGAACACAATCATGGCTACTAGACACAAGCGTAGATCCATGATGAGATGATAACACAGCCACGACCAATACAAATGTGGATCCGTGTGATATAACTTAATACAAACTCCATCGCAACCTGGGTAAAACATGACTTCCCAGGGTCTTCAAGTTGAACCCGCAATGATACTAATCTATCCATGTGATTACAAATGTCTTGACGTCGAACATGGTAGAAGCCACTTAATTACCGACCATTGAAGTAAACCATTAACAAGCGCGAGGGAAATCACCATTGATTACATATCATCAAGCATGAATAGATGGGTTGAAGTCGAATGCAAGACGAAATATTTTAATCAAGAGTCAATGATGTAAACTCATGTTGAAAGCGAGGTAACCTGCCATTGAGGCATGCAGGGCCAAGGTACTTGATTGGTTTCTAGATTCAATCCTCGGATGATGAGTTGAAGTCGACAAGCATGAATCTGTCGAAGGAGGGCCATGACGAATCCCCGATCAATCGACACGAAACACAACAAAAATTGTGTAGAGTAGATCGGATGGTACAGTAACATGCAAGACCGACTCAGAGTAGACCGAGATGATGGCAGGTGTACTAACTACAGATGATAAATGATAGACATATTCTTGAACACGGGCATGGCATGACTTGGCAGTATTGACGTGACGAGTGCGACACAAATCCTTAAGGCGACTGATGATGGAAGCTTTCTTTGAATGATTCAAAGGAGTAACAAGACTCAAGAAATAAGTGCAACTCGAGGACAAACGGATGATCCAAGTGCTATATGCAAATGCAGATGAGTGCCATGTTCAAAAACGACTACATACTGCCACTAACAAGGTACGTAACACAAAAAATTTCCTTTTTCCCCATCATGAACGATGAGTACCTCATGTGTTTTTTATGAGCTTGATGAGGGTAACTAGATGCTTGATATAGCTCATCTCATAGATGAGTCCAATCCCAAATATTTATCGAACCTGGGACAGGAGGGGTTCGTCCCATGGTGGGCCCTTCAATGTAATAATTTAACGAGTCCATAGAAGGAAACTCAGTCGTCATTTCATGTTTAGAGAGTCTGAAAAGAACTAAAGAAAACTCCAATGATCCTTTTTCGTAAAGTTAGCCTCATTGCCCGAAAAAGGGTAAAACAACGCGGGAGAGGACTCTTCCAGTCATGATCGGCTGGAGTATACCTTTTTCGTAACTAGTGCCCCCTGGTCCGGAAAAGGGGTAAACTATCACTAGGAAGACGATCATTCAAATTCTTTTACAAGCGTGAACGCGACAAGTTCACTTGGCAATCTTTTCATATTTCGAGAGCCTGAAAAGAGATTAACGGTAGACTCCGGGGGGTTCCTTTTTCGTAGGAGTTTAATGAGCCCGAAAAAGTGATAAATCATAACTCAGTAACATATTCTCATAGTTTCAAGAGCACGAGAAAGAATAAAGAGTAAGCTCATTAATTGCAATCTATGAAAAAATGGGTAAACGACAAAAACTCACAAGGGGTGTTCATACTTGAAAAGACTGTTCCAATATGAAAATAGCGTAGAAAGGCACTTCACAACTCCTGCACACTCAAAAACTAGGTCAAATAGTCAACTGAACGTTCAAATATGATAAAACTGATCCAAACTATAGAAGATAGCATAACGACATCAAATATTTGAAAAAGGAATATTCCATTTGTTCTATAAATAGAAATAAAAACCAAATATATTCACCATTGTTCTATTTGCCAAATTTCGGAGGAATAGTGCCATTTGCTACCAGATTTTCATTTGTCAATTCCAGGAGCTACGATCAACCGTTTCACGTGCCTTCAGGAACAGGTAACACTAAAATTCAGCCAGCAAAATCATAGTGGTTTACAATTTTGATTTTCAGTCATTTTTTTGGGTTTTGGCTTGATTTGGGAAGGACCATTGCGCCCTCGGCTCGTCGCAGTTGGCCCTTTCGGGAACTGCGACGAGACCAAGTTGTCGCAAAGGTCTCACAGGTGGACTACGATGACGTCGCCCTGTTTGCAAAAATGGGGTGCGACGATGGCGACGTCCATCCCCAAACTCAAACAAAACTCAAAATAGGGACTTCCAGTGAGTGAGCAAGTCTTAACATTGTTAAAAACTCCTTGGTGACAGGTTCCAAGCATCTAGAATGGTTCTAGAATGGCGGGAACAGGAACATGAATTAGATGATGAACAAGCTACCAATGATCCAAATTGTGTGGGAGCATTGTGAAACTGTGGGCTTCTCAAGTTCTTCCACATTCAGGGGATGAGATCCCAACTTCCACTATTGATCCACATGCTCCAATGCTGGGATGCAGCCCAAGAGTACTTCATGATTGGTGAGGATGAGCTTCACATAGATGTGGAAGACATCTATTTTTTGACTGGTTTGTCCTGAAGGGGGGACAATGTGACACTCACTGGATCACGTGGGAGTGATCGAACCGTGGAAGACTTGATCCGACAACATTGTGGTCCCAACGCCCGTGCATCTAGCGGGAATATTTGCATTAAAGATGTACAGGAGCGCCCGTTGCGGGCCATTCTATTTACCATTACGAGGATGGTGGGGAGTCAAGCTCCTCACCTAGCCACCAGAGCACAGATGCTTTATGCAGAGGAGTGTTTGTCCCCAAAGATCTTCAATTGGTGCAAGGGGGTCCTCACAAACGTACGAGCTCAGCTAAAAAAGTGTCAGCGGGGAGAGCTTAAGTAGTTCGGCTATGGTTCTATCGTGATCTCATTCTTGTTGGAACGGGTTCCCCTTTTGCGTCCTCAGGTGCCACTAGAGGATAGGGACCTCAGAGATCCACACATGTCCAGGTGGATCGATGTGATGGCTCGACATGGTGGGGGTCCTATCATCAGATTCCCTCCTGAGTTCTTCGCTTGGCAGGAAGGCCAGTTACTGATGGTGGAGGACTTTCCATATAGTGGCACTGAATTCACGGATGACCCAGAATTTCCGCTACCTGAGGGAGAAGCATGGGGAGACCTCGGTAAGAACAAACAACCCTTGAACGTTTTAAGCTTTGTGCATTTATAATTTTTTTTATATAGTGCTGACAGGTGAACAACATGTGTGTGCAGATGTGGGGCCTATACGTCCAGTGGGGACCTCTCTTTTGGATAGGAGAGAGAGAGGAGAGGTAGCGATGGTGGATCCAGCTGTGCATGCTACCATCATAGAGATGGATAGAGTCTATGACAACATGAGTGGGTTGACACTGGCTGTTCCTGAGCCGAGGGTAGATGAGGTGCCGCGGCTTTTGCAGGTGCAGACGGTTGGAGCGACTACACGCTCCAACGCACTGCTTCGCAAGGTTGCGAGAGCAGTGGACTATTTCCAGACTCAGCCGGCTAGGGATGTTAGACCACCTAGGGTAGTACGGGCCAGGCGATAGGCCACATGTTGCCATTGTGTGTGTACTAAGAGCTTAGAGGCCTCAAGTTTTGTACTACTGAAAGCTGCGAAGCTTCATATTTTGTAGAGACTTACTGAAAGCTATCGAGCTTCATATTTTTGTATCAACACTACCTTTTTGTGATTATATATATATATAGACAGTCCGACGATTTATACATTATGTGTTTCAAAAATTAATGATTTGATCTTGTTTATATGTTTGCTTCTATACAGTGTATTATCTACATGTTGTGAATGCTTTTACATGTTATGAGTATCATGTGTGTGCGATGTACCAATCTAGAATGAAGTTGGCCATCGAGTCAGCAACTGTGTTTAACTCTCATGGAATGTGCAGGTATTGAATGGTTTCAAACGACCTTTCCAAGAGACGAGCCCGTCTAAAGAGACGGAGTAGGGTAGGATCACGTATAGCATAAACTCGGTTAAGCTGGGAAACCACCAGTTGAGAATCCATGTGGATGACAATGTGGTTCATGCCCAAGGAAATTGCATTAGTTAAGGCTCCAACTACCGACAGATACTCTGCGGCATTATTGGTTGCGAATCCAAGGCAACTTCCTCCTGAACTGATGAGTTCGCCAGTTGGGGAATACAGTACCCAAGCTGTCGAAGCAAGGTTACGGGTATGCCGGCTGGCGCCATCCGCGAATCCATAGCACGTTGTGATCTGCACACGCAGACATAACATGGTATGAGAAGCGAAAACAAGATCTAAAGACACTAAAAAACAAGTGCGTCACACCACACAAAAACACACAAGCATGCCATGTACAGTATATACAAGAAAATCTATGCATGAGAGGGTCAGGCATAGTACCTCTTCAGGTAAATCCCATTACGAGGTTCACCCAAAGATATTCCGTCATAATCTTCAAGCTCATAAGCTCCCTTTTCCAAAACACGTTTGAGGATATAAGGTCCGTGCCACATGGACTCGAACTATCCTCGCCTAGTTTGTCATGTTTCTGGTCGTATGTGAGGACCATGTCACCATCGTTGAAGATACGGGGTTCAACTGACTTGTCGTATTGAGCTTTGATGCGTTTCTTGTGTGCTTCATTAGCAAGAGCAACATCTCGGCGAGACTTGTCGAGTTTTGCTAAGTACAAGAAAGGTTCTTCCTCGGCAGTAGTGTTAGGAAGAAGTTCGACAGCGAGTTGTAGAGACGGAATTGCATACTCTATAGGCAGGACAACTTCCAATCCATACACCAATTGGAAAGGAGTGAATCCTGTGGCGATTTTGACAGAGGTTCTGTAGGCCCATAATGCTAAAAAGAGCATATTATGCCAGTTGGACTTGTGCGTACCTACAATCCGTTGGACCATAGTTTTCAAGACCTTGTTAATGGCCTTGACCTGTCCATTGGACTACGGGTAGTAAGGTGTTGAGTTTTCATGTCAAAAACACAATATATCGCTCATTTCATCAACCATATGGTTCTGAAAGTGAGAACCGTGATCGGTAACTATAGCCTGAGGAACTCCAAACCGCGCTATTACATGATTGAGCATGAAGAGTGTGGCGGTTCTGCCGTCGTTTTGGTATGTAGGCATTGCCTCGGCCTACTTTGTGAAGTAATCCACAGCTATGATGATGTAACTATGCCCCCCGGCTGAGGTAGGCTTACAATGCATAAAATCGATGCCCATTTTGCAAAGGGGCCCACGGCAATAACCGGGTGTAACGAGGTGGGATGGGTGCACTTCTTCGTATGGAAGTGTTGTCATGGAGGACATCTTTTTACGGCCTCAATACAATCTTTGAATATAGTAGGCCAATAATATCCTGCGCGCAAAATATTCTGGGCTGTAGCCATCCCAGAGAGGTGACCGCCACACACCCCAGCGTGATAGTCATTCAGAACACGTTCAGCCTCATCGTGGGTTAGACAACGTTGAAGAATGGAATCGATGCCACGGCGGTACAAAGTATCATTGATGATCAAATAATACTTTGCATGGTGACGAATTCAATAATGGTCATCGCGAGAGAGTTGAGGGTTGAAGCGTTGGGTTTGAAGATATAAAGAAATATCTCCATACCACGGATCGGTTGTACTGATGAAAAACAGTGACTCATCTGGAAAGGAGTCATTGTGCTCAACTTCTACATCAGCACGGGGAAATTCACAAATCAGCTCCGCAAATACCAAGGACTTTTTGGACTTGGATTTCTCGAAAAGAAGATCGAATTCTTGCAGTATCATGATGCAGCGTGAATACTTGCCCCCAAGCACCTGATGTGTCAGTATGTCCCGACAGGATACAATATTGATTTCTGATTAATTAAGCCCGTCAACAAGTCTGGTTTCTTCTTGTGTATAGTCTGCCCACAATATTTCAAAATTAAGTAGCTTAGATCTTCCAGTTATACTTTGAATGAATGGTTCCCAAGATTGAGGGCGACCATTCAGAGTCATCATGACTAACTCCCTACCTGCAATAATCACACCAATAGTGTCTAATTGATCTTTGATCTTTGTGATCTTCATGAAATACGTTGGAATAGTATCAGATCTAGACATCTTGATGTTTGAGAGTTGTTGCCTCAAGGCAAGGGCCTAATGATATTTGTGTTCTCAAACAACTTCTTCAAGGTTTCAAACATTTCCTTTTTCGTCTTCTTCTGATAAATTTGAGGAATAAAATGGTCCTTGACTGAATCTATCAGGATCCTCCTTGTCTTGGCATCATTGTTCTTCCACTGAGTCTTCTCTGCTTCTTCTTCAAGTTATGACACTTCATTCACAACAAAATTTAGTATATCATTTTCTTCTAGAGAAATAAGCACTCTATAATTCCATGAATCGAAAATTGAATCTCCATCAATCCTATCTTCAACCTTGATGCTTGATATTTTGACTGAGAAGTAGAACTGCAGCCTGGATCAGAAACCCTAGTAGGAGCTAGGTCAATAATGAACTTTGGATTCTTGGAAAAACACTTCCACAAATGAATTTTCCCTCCTAGGGCGAGTTGAATTAACCTCCTTTTCTTCCCGATCTGTGGTCAGAATACTGAGAACCATCCAACCCTAATTCTTGACTTGCTGCAGTAATTAGGTCAAAATTTGAAAATCTCCAGAAGGAATTTTGCTTGCACGGGAAAGTTTGTTTAACGGACAATCCACTCGAGCGGATGTGAGCCAGATCGCCCTAGCTCAATGTGAGTCTAGAAAAAATAAAACAGACTATGAATGCATTTCCTAGATCTACTTAAGGATCGAGTACTAGATGTCTTACCTTTCACTTCGCTATCCTTTCTCCTTAATGCTGCTCCACGTCTCACAGTCATCAAATCCAAGAAGTAAGACCTATCAAGACAAGACACAAGAGAAACAAGTAAAAGGGAATCTATACAATAAGAGATCTAAGTAAACAGTTAAGCAAGTAAACTACTCAATATCATTACACACATGAACAATTTTGGTGGAAATCATTTGTATTATTGTAAAAATAGAGAAGTACATAGCAGAGATATAGAACTACAACCAAGGCTTAACACTGCAACCCTTCTCCAACAAATCCATTTGCCATTTCCTCCTAAGGAAGCTTGAGTCTCTCAAGGATGAGTAGAGATCTCTCAAGAGTGATTTCACCAGCATGTAGACACCATAGAATTCCCCCTCTTGGAGAGGAGTAGAGCTTCTCTTATATAGGACTAAGTGGATAGGGTATGGATAGGATAGGTTGAGAGATGGTAGGAGAGAGATAGGGGATCCTCCCAACGTGTTAGGAATCGAGTACCAACTCCCCTAGAGGTCAGGGATAAGCCCCCAAGTCAACAAGTTTCAAGAAGAACCTCGAAGAAGCTGTTTTTGCCCATAAACTGATTTCGTCGCACTCTGCAGTGAAGCAAGCTGCGACGTCGCATGTTGCATGAGTGGTGTATACACTAATTCTCATGATGGGTAGATTTTGGGTGTAACAGAATGCCCCCCAAAGCATGAAGCTGTTGAAGATAGACAGGTGAAGTGATTTGATAGAAGAAATGGTAATAGACTTGTCGGATGAAGGACACTGCTGCAGTACAACTGACTCTGAATTGAAAATCTCATATGAAGTACAACATGGCTGCCAACCAATACAATGCAGATCCATGGTAGTAATGACCGACTGAACACAATCATGGCTACTAGACACGAGCGTAGATCGACGATGAGATGATAACCTAGCCACGACCAATAAAAATGTGGATCTGTGTTATATAACTCAATACAAACTCCATCGCAACCTGGGTAAAACATGACTTCCCAGGGTCTTCAAGCTGAACCTGCAATGATACCAATTTATCCATGTGATTACAAATGTCTTGACGTCGAACATGGTAGAAACCACTTGATTACCGACCATTGATGTAAACCGTTAACAAGCGCGAGGGAAAACAACATTGATGTCAATGATTTCCAAGGTATCACAGTACATATCATCAAGCGTGAATAGATGGGTTGAAGTCGAACGCAAGACGAAATCTTTCAATCAAGAGTCAATGATGTAAACTCATGTTGAAAGCGAGGTAACCTTCCATTGAGGAATGCAGGGCCAAGGTACTTGATTGGTTTCTAGATTCAATCCTCGGATGATGAGTTGAAGTCGACAAGGATGAATCTATCGAAGGAGGGCCATGATGAATCCCCCATCAATCGACACGAAACACGACAAAAATTGTGTAGAGTAGATTGGATGGTACAGTAACATGCAAGACCGACTCAGAGTAGATCGACATGATGGCAGGTGTACTGACTATAGATGATAAATGATAGGCATATTCTTGAACACATGCATGGCATGACTTCGTAGTATTGACGTGAGGAGTGCGACACAAATCCTTAAGGTGACTGATGATGGAAGATTTCTTTGAATGATTCAAAGGAGTAACAAGACTCAAGAAATAAGTGGAACTCGAGGACAAACAGATGATCCAAGTGCTATATGCAAATGCAGATGAGTGCCATGTTCAAGAATGACTACATACTGCCACTAACAAGGTACGTAACAGAAAAAATTTCATTTTTCCCCATCATGAACGATGAGTACCTCATGTGTTTTTTACGAGATTGATGAGGGTAACTAGATGCTCGGTATAGCTCATCTCATAGATGAGTCCAATCCCAAATATTTATCGAACCTGGGACAGGAGGGGTTCGTCCCATGGCAGGCCCTTCAATGTAAGAATTTAACGAGTCCAGAAAAGGTAAACTCGGTCATCATTTCATGTTTAGAGAGTCTGAAAAGAACTAAAGAAGACTCCAACGATCCTTTTTCGTAAAGTTAGCCTCATCGCCCGAAAAAGGGTAAAACAACGCAGGAGAGGACTCTTCCAGTCATGATCGGTTGGAGTATACCTTTTTCGTAACTAGTGCCCCCTGGTCTGAAAAAGGGGAAACTATTACCAGGAAGACGACCATTCAAATTCTTTTACAAGCGTGAACACGACAAGTTCGCTTGGCAATCTTTTTGTATTTCGAGAGCCTGAAAAGAGCTTAATGGTAGAATCTGGGGGGTTCCCTTTCTGTAGGATTTTAACGAGCCCGAAAAAGTGATAAATCGTAATTCGGTAACGTATTCTCATACTTTCAAGAGCACGAGAAAGAACAAAGAGTAAGCTCATTAATTGCAATCTATGAAAAAATGGGTAAACGACAAAAACTCACAAGGGGTGTTCATACTTGAAAAGACTGTTCCAATATGAAAATAGCGTAGAAAGGCACTTCACAACTACTGCACACTCGGAAACTAGGTCAAATAGTCAACTGAACGTTCAAATATGATAAAACTGATCCAAACTATAGAAGATAGCATAACGACATGAAATATTTGAAAAAGGAATATTCCATTTGTTCTATAAATAGAAATAAAAACCAAATATATTCACCATTATTTTCTTTGCCAAATTTTGGAGGAATAGTGCCATTTGCTGCCAGATTTTCATTTGTCGATTCCAGGAGCTACGATCAACCGTTTCACCTGTCGTCAGGAACAAGTAGCACAAAAATTCAGCCAGCAAAATCATAGTGGTTTACAATTTTGATTTTCAGTCATTTTTTTCGGGTTTTGGCTTGATTTGGGAAGGGCCATTGCGCCCTCGGCTCGTCGCATTGGCCCTTTCAGGAACTGTGACGAGACTGAGTCATCGCAAAGGTCTCACAGGTGGACTGCGACAACGTAGCCATATTTGCAAAAACAGGGTGTGACGACGGCGACGTCCATCCCCAAACTCAAACGAAACTCAAAAGAGGGACTTCCAATGAGTGAAACAAGTCTTAACATTGTTAAAAAATCCTTGTTGACAGGTTCCAAGCATACAGAATGGTTCTAGAATGGCAGGAACTGGAGCATGAATTAGATGATGAACAAGCTACCAATGAGCCAAATTGTGTGGGAGCATTGTGAAACTGCAGGCTTCTCAAGTTCTTCCACATTCAGGGGATGAGATCCCAACTTCCATTACTGATGCACATGCTCCAATGTTGGGATGCGACCCAACAGTACTTCATGATTGCTAAGCATGAGCTTCACATAGATGTGGAAGACATCTATTTTTTGACTGGTTTGTCCCAAAGGGGGGACAATGTGACACTCACTGGATCATGTGGGAGTGATCGAACCATGGAAGACTTGATCCGACAACATTGTGTTCCCAACGCCCGTGCATCTAGCGAGAATATTTTCATTAAAGATGTACGGGAGCGCCCTTTGCGGGCCATTCTATTTACCATTACAAGGATGGTGGGGAGACAAGCTCCTCACCTAGCCACCAGAGCACAGATGCTTTATGCGAAGGATTCTTTGTCCCCAAATATCTTCAACTGGTGCAAGGGGGTCCTCGCAAACATACAAGCTCAGCTGACAAAGAGTCAGCGGGGAGAGCTTAAGCAGTTCGGCTATGGTTCTATTGTGATCTCATTCTTGTTGGAACGGATTCCCCTTTTGCGTCCTCAGGTGCCACTAGAGGATAGGGACCTCAGAGATCCACACATGACCAGGTGGACCAATGTGATGGGTAAACATGGTGGGGGTCCTATCATCAGATTCCCTCCTGAGTTCTTCACTTGGCTGGCAGGCCAGTTACTGATGGTGGAGGAATTTCCATATAGTGGCACTGACTTCACGGATGACCCAGACTTTCCGCTGCCTGAGGGAGCAGCATGGGGAGACCTCGGTAAGAATAAAAAACCCTTGAAATTTTTAAGTTTTGTGCATTTATAATTTTTTTTGATATAGTGCTGACAGGTGAACAACATGTGTGTGCAGATGTGGGGCCTATACGACCAGTGGGGAACTCTCTTCTGGCTAGGAGAGAGAGAGGAGAGGGAGCGATGGTGGATCTAGCTGTGCATGCTACCATCATAGAGATGGACAGAGTCTATGCCAACATGAGTGGGTTGACACTGGTTGTTCCTGAGTTGATGGTAGATGAGGTGCCGCGGCCTTTGCAGGTGCACACGGTTGGAGCGACCGTGCGCTCCAACGCACTGCTTCGCAAGGTTGCGAGAGCAGTGGACTATTTCCAGACTCAGCCAGCTAGGGCTGTTAGACCACCTAGGGTAGTACGGGCCAGGCGATAGGCCACATGTTGCCATTGTGTGTGTACTGAGAGCTTAGACGCCTCAGGTTTTGTACTACTGAAAGCTGCGAAGCTTCAGATTTTGTGGAGACTTACTGAAAGCTATCGAGCTTCATATTTTTGTATCAGCACTACCTTTTTGTGATTATATATATATAGACAGTCCGACAATTTATACATTATGTGTTTCAAAAATTAATGATTTGATCTTGTTTATATGTTTGATTCTATACAGTGCATTATTTACATGTTGTGAATGCTTTTACATGTTATGAGTATCATGTGTGTGCGATGTACCAATCTAGAATGAAGTTGGCCATCGAGTCAGCAACTGTGTTTAACTCTCATGGAATGTGCAGGTATTGAATGGTTTCAAACGGCTTTTCCAATAGACGAACCCGTCTAAAGAGACAGAGTAGGGTAGGATCACGGATAGCATAAACCCGGTTAAGCTAGGAAACCACCAGTTGAGAATCCATGTGGATGACAATGTGGTTCATACCCAAGGAAATTGCATCAATTAAGGCTCCAACTACCGACAGATATTCTGCGGCATTATTGGTTGCGAATCCAAGGCAACTTCCTCTTGAACTGATGAGTTCGCTTGTTGGGGAATACAGTACCCAGGCTACCGAAGCAAGGTTACGGGTATGCTGGCTAGCGCCATCCGTGAATCCATAGCATGTTTCCATCTACACACACAGACAGAACATGGTATGAGAAGCGAAAACAAGATCTAAAGACACTAAAAAACAAGTGCGTCACACCACACAAAAACACACAAGCATGCGATGTATAGTATATACAAGAAAATCTATGCATGAGAGGTTCAGGCATAGTACCTCTTCAGGTAAATCCCATTACGGGGTTCACCCAAAGATATTCTGTCATAATCTTCAAGCTCATAAGCTCCCTTTTCCAAAACATGTTTGACGATATAAGGTCCATGCCACATGGACTCAAACTTTCCTGCGCCTAGTTTTTCATGTTTTTGGTCGTATGTGAGGAACATGTCACCCTCGTTGAAGATACGGGGTTCAACTGACTTGTCGTATTGAGCTTTGATGCGTTTCTTATGTGCTTCATTAGCAAGAGCAGTATCTCGGTGAGACTCGTTGAGTTTTTCTAAGTACAGGAAACGTTCTTCCTCGGCAGTAGTGTTAGGAAGAAGTTCGACAGTGAGTTGTAGAGATGGAATTTCACATTCTATAGGCAAGATAGCTTCCAATCCATACACCAATTGGAAAGGAGTGAATCCTGTGGCGGTTTTGACGGAGGTTCTGTAGGCCCATAATGTTGAAAAGAGCATATTATGCCAGTTGGACTTGTGCGTACCTACCATCCGTTGGACCATAGTTTTCAAGACCTTGTTAATGGCCTTGACCTGTCCATTGGAGTACGGGTAGTAAGGTGTTGAGTTTTCACATCGAAAACCCAATATATCGCTCATTTCATCAACCATATGGTTATGAAAGTGAGAACCGTGATCGGTAACTATAGCCCGAGGAACTCCAAACCGCACTATTACATGATTGAGCATGAAGAGTGTGGTGGTTCTGTCGTCGTTTTGGTATGTAGGCATTGCCTTAGCCCACTTTGTGAAGTAATCCACAACTACGATGATGTAACTATGCCCCCCGGTCGAGGTAGGCTTACAATGCATAAAATCGATGCCCCATTTTGCAAAGGGGCCCACGGCAATAACCGGGTGTAATGGGGTGGGATGGGTGCGCTTCGTCGTATGGAAGTGTTGGCATGGAGGACATCTTTTTATGGCCTCAATACAATCTTTGAAGATAGTGGGCAAATAATATCCTGCGCGCAAAATCTTCTGGGCTGTAGCCATCCCAGAGAGGTGACTGCCACACACCCCAGCGTGACAGTCATTCAGAACGCATTCAGCCTCATCGTGGATTAGACAACGTCGAAGAATGGAATCGATGCCACGGTGGTACAAAGTATCATTGATGATCATATAATACTTTGCATGGTGAAAAATTCGATAACGGTCATCGCGAGAGAGTTGAGGGTTGAAGCATTGGGTTTGAAGATATAAAGAAATATCTCCATGCCACGGATCGGTTGTACTGATGAGAAACAGTGACTCGTCTAGAAAGGAGTCATTGTGCTCAACTTCTACATTAGCACGGGGAAAGTCACAAATCAGCTCCGCAAATACCAAGGAATTTTTGGACTTGGATTTCTCGAAAAGAAGATCAAATTCTTGCAGTATCACAATCCAGCGTGAATACTTTCCCCCAAGCACCTGACGTGTCAGTACGTGGTACTTGGGGTTCGAGTCTGCAATGATGGTGGTGGTGCGGAGCAGGATGTAGTGTCAGAACTTTTGGACGACGATGACCGCCACAAAAGCAAGTTTTTTGACATGTGAATATCTAGTTTCAGTGTCGGTGAGACCCTTACTTGCATAGTATATTACATGTTCCTGGGTGTTTTGATCCTCTTGTACCAGACCATGGCGATAGTGGTGGCAGAAGCAGCGAGATATAAGATGCAATCTCGGAAATAATTCGGGGTTGGATTATGGGGGCATGTGTGATGGCAAGTTTGATGCTGTCGAAGGATTTTTGAGCTTGATCGTCCCAAATGAACGGGACGTCCTTCTTAAGCAATCTCATGTACTGTAATGACCCTTTTTAAATTTTTTATTAAAATGCCAATTTTTCCACTTTTTCCCCAATTTCGACTTTTGACTAGTTTTACTGTTTTGACCTCCAAATTAACCCAAATGATCCCAAATATTCTGTAGGAGCATATGAATGGTATTTATACTTGAATATTAGGTTCAGGGATGTTTTATGTCCCTCCAAATACTGATACAAACTTGATTTGTATTCTGATCAATATATGTAATTTTGACTAGTAATTTGTGCATCAAATCCCCTCGGGGTAACACTGCAAATGGCCTTCCAAATGCCTCCAAACTCCCACAAATTTATGAAAAGAGGTATGTAATGTGTTAAGTATGTGATTAAGGTCTCATATGAACCATTAATTGATTTTTACTACTGTTCTAACTCTCTCACATTCAACAGCAAAAATCCCCAATTCGACCCTTCGAGAAATGGCACTATTTCACCTCTCAATACAAACAAACTGAGTAAAAATGCTTCAAATGCTCAAGTACAATACATGAAACTTGTAGAATATATCGATGGAAGTATATGAATCACAAATATATCAGAGAATCATCCATCCATTCGAAATAATAAACCTTATAGTATCATACATTAAAGCATTGGGGAAATGGACATTGTTTGCTCATTAATCAATAATTTTGCATACAGTCAATGGGTATTTTGACCTGAGAGTTTCTGAATATGACTAACAGAGGATATGAAGCTATTACAATCAGAAAAATATCATATGAATCTCTCCTAATGAGTGCAAGATCTCAACCAAAGCGCAATCCCTCAAGGAGCCTGAGTATGCCTTCAAAATTGGAAATGGTGCAGAGAAAGTGCTGCACTAAACCAAACCATGAAAATTCCTATAGCTGCTACCTGCAAATAAAAATCCATTAAAGCACCATGAAATACCTAAGTGGCCTCTCTAAACACCAACTTGGATGGGAATCTTTCACCCTCGAAATTGGCTAAGGCAAGAAACTAGTCATCCACTAGTTCTCTCTTCACAAATGCAATTTTTCTCAAATCATCAAAAGCCATTCTCATACTTTATTTCTACATTTTATAACCAACATTAGCCTTCAAGGGGTCTAAATCCTCTCAATAGATTCAATAAATTTCCATTTAGAAAATATTTCTTATTTGCCATTTGTCTCCTAGTTCCAACCTTCCATCTTCTCCCAAATTCAAATTTGAGTCTCTTTAGCTTCCCCCAACTCCATGAGCGCCTTCCTTGAGCCTATTTTTGGGGCTGACATGTCATAATGGTCAGGTGTAAGAAGTCAGGTCTGAATTTTGTAATAAATCTCATAGATGCTTCATTATTGTTGTCATAAAACTAGGGAATCTAGCCCAAGTGTCCACTAGTCTCCAATTTGACTCTTCCTCTCCCATAGAGGTTACTATTCCATCCCATTTCGACCTAACATGCTCAATGGCATGTGTTATGACTTACCAACTCACCCAAGAGTATTCACCTTCCCATGAATTCGAATTGGAAAGAGAGAGCTACCATGTGTCATTGAAAAATCAAGCTAGTGTGGGTCCCACCACCTCCATATGTCTCCAAAACCACTTGCCACTTAGAATTTCTCTTGAATTTATTTATTCACCATATTTATTAAATTCTTGAACCCTTCTAATGTCTAAATATCATTTATTAGCTTCCTTATTACCATCCCACATGTGCCCGTCCAACCTAGGAAACTAGTAGGATTGATGACATTGTCTTACTATGCACTTATTTGAATGGGGACATTACAGTCCTCCCCACCCAAGATTTCTTGTCCTCAAGCAATTTTATATTTGGATGCTTCAAAATCTTCTCCTCTTCCCATTTGGCATCTTCATTTGGTAAGTCCTTCCATTGCACTAAATATTCTTTGATGATTCTACTCCTTAACCTTCTTTCCCGTGTCTTCAAAATCTTTTCCGGAACAAGCGTGAGCTGACCTTCATCATACAAAGGAGGAATTATTTCTGAAGTGATGATTTGTTGACCAAGAGCTTTCTTGAGACAAGAAACATGAAATACATTGTGGATTTTACTCCCTTCCGGAAGTTCTAGTTCATATGCTACTTCTCCAACCTTCCGCACTACCTTGTATGGCCCATAGTACCTTGGTTTTAATTTTTCTGCTCCATTCTTTTTGAGAGATGTTTGTTTATATGGCTGAAACCTTGAATATGCTAAATCATTGACTTGAAAGGTTCTTTCTTTTCTATGCCTATCAGCATATTGTTTTTGCTGATTTTGAGCAACCTGCAAATTGTCTTTCAAGAGCTTTAAAATTTCTTGGCTCTCTTCCACCCAATCTTTAACCTTTGGGGCTCTACTATCACCAAATATAATGTCAGCAAATGTAAGTGCATCATAACCATATAATTCTTTGAAAGAAGACATTCCTATTGACATATGATAAGTGGTGTTGTAGCAAAACTCACCCAAGTGTAGCCATTTTTCCCATGCTTTTTGCTGCCCTCCCACATAGTTTCTTAGGTATCCTTCCATACATTGGTTTACCCCCTCTGTTTGTCCATTAGTTTGTGGATGATAGCTGGTACTTGGAGTCAATTGAGTGCCTACCAATCTAAAAAGTTCTTACCAAAAAGCACCCATGAATCTACTATCTCTATCACTGACAATGCTCTTGGGGAGCCCATGCAATCTGAAGATTTCTTTGAAAAAAATATCAGCCACTTGTGCAGCACTAAAATATGATGTAACAGCAAAGAAATGAGCAAATTTTTTCAACCTATCAACTACCACATAGATGCAATCCTTACCCAGGGATTTAGGCAATCCGGTGATGAAATCCATGGAAATACTGTCCCATTTTTGCTCCGAAATGGGAAATGGTTGTAATAGGCCAGCTGGACATGTAAGTTCTGATTTGTTTTGTTGACATGATTTACATTCATTCACATACTTATGAACATCTTCCTTCATCCCCTTCCAAAAAAATCTTTGCCTCAACCGTCTATAAGTTTTGAAGATCCCCGGATGGCCCGCTAGTGGGGAATCATGTGCTTCTTGCAAAATTTGGTACTTGAGCTTGGAGTTATGAACTAAATAAATTCTTCCCTTATAATATATCATCCCATTCAAAATCCTATAATTATCATCCCCTTTGATTCCATCCAACACATCACAAGCAAATTTGTCTTTGGCATATTCAACTAGTAGCATGTTTTTCCAATCCTTGGCAATATCCATGAGAGAAAAAGAAGGCCTTCTTGACAAAGCATCTGCTACTATATTATTCTTTCCTTTGACATATTCAATATCAAAATCATAAGCTTGAATCTTGCTTACCCACTTTTGTTTCCTTTCATTTAGATCTTTTTGGGTGAGAAAATGTCTTAGACTATTGTGGCAGTTTTCACCACAAACTTGCTGCCCACCAAGTATTATCTGAATTTGGCCAATGCATGCATAATGGCCAACATTTATTTATCATAGATGGAGTAAAGTTTTTCATGAGGCTGCAACTTTCTGCTCTCAAAGGCTATGGGGTGTTGGCCTTGCTTTAGGACAACCCTTATTCCTCCACCTGAAGCATCACATTCCACAACAAAAGGTTTAGTAAAATCAGGAAGTGCAAGTTTGGGACAACTACTCATTACCTCTTTCATTTTTTGGAAGGCATTTTCATCCTCTTCATCCCACTTGAAAGCATCCTTCTTAGTCAAATCAGTGAGTGAAGAAGTCAACTTGGAGAACCCTTTCACAAATTTTCTGTAGTAGGTGCATATGGCAATAAAGCCTCTCAATTCGGTAATATTTTTTGGTGATGGCCATTCCAAGATAGCCCTGATTTTTTCCATGTGTACCTTCACTCCTTCTTGCCCAATAATGTGCCCAAGATACAGTAGTTCTTTCATCCCAAACTCACATTTTGATAACTTAGCAAATAAGGACTCTTCTTGCAAGATTTTCAACACAATCTCTAACTGCTGCAAATGCTCTTCCCATGTTATACTGTAAATGAGAATATCATCATAGAAAACAAAAAAAAAACCTTCTTAGTTGCTTGCAAAATATCCTATTCATACATGCTTGAAAGGTGGCTGGAGCATTAGTTAACCCAAAAGGCATGACAAGAAATTCAAAGTGGCCAAAATGACATCGAAAAGCGGTCTTTTGCACATCTTCATCTTTCATTCGAATTTGGTGATACCCTGATCTAAGGTCAATTTTTGAGAAGTATTTGGCCCCATGTAGCTCATCCATGAGCTCATCAATCCTAGGAATAGGATACCTATTCTTGATAGACTTTTTGTTCAAGGCTCTAAAATCTATGCACATTCTCAATGTTCCATCTTTTTTCTTCACTAGCACTACTGAAGAAGCATAAGGGCTAGAGCTTGGTCTAATGAGTCCAAACTCTAGGAGTTCTTGGATAGATTTTTCAATATCATATCTGAAATTTTTAGGATGTCTATAAGGTGGTATCTGAATGGGTGAAGTACCCTCCTCCAAAATAATACTGTGCTCAACCCCCCTATCCGGTGGCCTACCATGTGGAAGGTCTCTAAAAACCTTTTCATATTTTTGCAAAAGTCTCTCTATCTCCTTTGGGTGTTTGACAATATTTATAGTTGGCTTGGGAGATGTAATATGACATTCAGCAACCCATTCTATATCCCCATGCCTCAATATAGATCTCATACTATTGTAAGTTACTACTTGATTTGGATAAGTGTGTTGCCCTCTCACAATTTTTTGTACTCCTTTTGAATCTTGGAATTTCATTTTGGGAATTTGATAATTTACTGTATTATCTCCTATTGAATATAGCCATTGCACTCCCAAAACCACATTAGTATCAGCAACATCAATCACATAAAACCTTTCAACAAAAGTATAGTTACCTACGGTGACTTGCAGCTTTGGAACCCATGTTTTGCATTGCATTGTGTTGTGACCGGGAATGACAACTGTGAATCCATCAAATGGTTCAATAGGTATCTTTCTTTTCTCTACCATCTCTGCATCAATGAATTTATGAGTGGCTCCTCCATCTACCAAAACTAAAGTTCTTTGTCCTTGTACCACACCTTTGCATCAGATAGTATGATAGCGAGGTACTGCTGAAAGCACTGCCATTCTTGCTTTGTCCGGTGAAGGCTGATTTTCTTCTTGTCTTTCCTCTTCTACTGCTGTCTCATATGCCTCTTCTTGATCTGAAATGTGTCCATCTTCATCCATGCCCCCATCATACCCCTCATTATTAGAAAATACTTCTATGTATTGAGCCTTTCCTTTGGTACATTTGCGCCCCGGTGTCCATGGTTGGAAGCATGTGAAGCACAATTTCTTTTTTCTAAGTTCATCCTTGTTTAGTCCCTCTTTTTTATTCATCTCAAATGACTCTCTTTTCCAAGGTTTTTTATCATATCCATCCCTTTTCCAAGGTTTCTTTTCAAATTTGTAGCTAGGCTTAGGAGGAAATCTCGTTCTAGGAAGCACATTTTGGAGATCCCTAGTCAAGCTCATTGCATCTTTTAATGTAGTTGGCTTGTGGGATTTGACCAAACCTCTTAAGGGTTCAGCCAAACCTTCAGTGAACATAAATACTAATCTTCCCATAGATACATCATCCACCCGGACTAATAATTTTTGAAAGTCCAACATATATTCGGTAGGGGACCCAGTTTGCTTCAATTGAGCTAGTTCTTTGAAAGGCAATTCTGGATCTTTTTGTTCAAATCTTTCTAGTACCTTGTCAACAAATTCTCCATATGTTTTAACCTGATTATGACCCAAGGTTTTCAGCCCATGAAACCACCATTCATTGGCATCTCCTTCCAAATGCAAAATGGCCATTTTTAATGCATCCTCTTCCAACATAGGATTCAGCTGAAAATATACATCCAATTTTTGCACCCAAGTGTTAGCAGAATTTTGAGAAGAACCATCAAAAGTAGGAAGTGACATTTTTACAATAGCACTATTCAATTCTTTGTTTTGGAATGGACTCCTATTGTCTCCCTTCCTTTTAATCTTTTGCATAGCATCAATGTAGTCACTGAGTGGTACACCTCTTTTACACTCTTCATTCAAATCATTCCAATCATTTACTAGTTTCTTGTAATCCAATTCAAGATTGGGCTCTTCTTTGGGTGTGAGAAATTTAGGTGCAGTATGCCTTTGTGTGCTTTGAAATTCATCATGTCTATCAAGAGGTCCTGTACTTGAGAAAATATGCTCATTCCCTTTCATCTTTTCCCCTGAGTGTGAACTACTATTATCTCCTATCATCCCTTTGCCTGAAAGTTGGCTACCCAACAATTCAAAACCTTTCATCATTTGTTTATTCATATCTAGAATAACCATGGTAATTCCTTCAAAACATGGTTTTAAGGCTTCAATAAATTCCTCCTTATGTCTTAATTTTTCCTCCTCCTCTCTACCCATTGTTTTAGAAAAAAACTCTTTTTTCTGCTACTATCTCTTCTTCAACCAAAACTTCTTCAACTATTGATTCAAAGGGTGGTGGTTTATTTGTTTGGATTCTTGTTAATACCATCAGGTTCCAAGACCATGCTCTGATACCACTTGTAATGACCCTTTTTCAAAATTTTATTAAAATGCCAATTTTTCCACTTTTTCCCCACTCTTGACCTTTGACTAGTTTTACTGTTTTGACCTCCAAATTAACCCAAATGCTCCCAAATCTTCTGTAGGAGTGTATGGATGGTATTTAGACTTGAATATTAGGTTCAGGGATATTTTATGGCCCTCCAAATACTTCTGCAAACTTGATTTTTATTTTGATCAATACATGTAATTTTGACTAGTAATTTGTGCATCAAATCCCCTCGGGGTAACACTGCAAATGGCCTTCCAAATGCCTCCAAAATCCCACGAATTTATGAAAAGAGGTATGTAATGTGTTAAGTATGTGATTAAGGTCTCATATGCACCATTAATTGATTTTTACTACTGTTCTAACTCTCTCACATTCAACAGCAAAAACCCCCAATTTGACCCTTGGGAAAATGGCACTATTTCACCTCTCAATACAAACAAACTGAGTAAAAATGCTTCAAATGCTCAAGTACAGTACATGAAACTTGTAGAATATATCCATGGAAGTATATGAATCACAAATATATCATAGAATCATCCATCAATTTGAAATAATCAACCTTATAGTGTCATACATCAAAGCATTGGGGAAATGGACATTGTTTGCTCATTAATCAATAATTTTGCATACAGTCAATGGGTATTTCGACCTGAGAGTTTCTGAGTATGAAGAAAAGAGGATATGAAGCTATTTCAATCAGAAAAATATCATATGAAGCTCTCCCAATGAGTGCAAGATCTCACCCAAAGCGGAATCCCTCAAGGAGCCCAAATATGCCTTCAAAATTGGAAATGGTGGAGAGAAAGTGCTGCACTAAACCAAACCATGAAACTTCCTGTAGCTTCTACCTGCAAATAAAAATCCATTAAATCACCATGAAAGACCTGAGTGGCCTCTCCAAACACCAACTTGGATGGAAATATTTCACCCTCGAAATTGGCTAAGGCAAGAAACTAGTCATCCACTAGTTCTCTCTTCACAAATGCAATTTTTCTCAAATCATCAAAAGCCATTCTCATACTTTATTTCTACATTTTATAACCAACATTAGCCTTCAAGGGGTCTAAATCCTCTCAATAGATTCAATAAATTTCCATTTAGAAAATATTCCTCATTTGCCACTTGTTTCCTAGTTCCAACCTTCCATCTTCTCCCAAATTCAAATTTGAGTCTCTTTAGCTTCCCCCAACACCATGAGTGCCTTCCTTGAGCCTATTTTTGGGGCTGACATGTCATAATGGTCAGGTGTAAGAATTCAGGTCTGAATTTTGTAATAAATGTCATAGATGCTTTATTATTGTTGTCATAAAACTAGGGAATCTAGCCCAAGTGTCCACTAGTCTCCAATTTGACTCTTCCTCTCCCATGGAGGTTACTATTCCATCCCATTTTGACCTAAGATGCTCAATGAAATGTGTTATGACTTACCAACTCACCCAAGAGTATTCACCTTCCCATGAATTCGAATTGGCAAGAGAGAGCTACCATGTGTCATTGAAAAATCAAGCTAGTGTGGGTCCCACCACCTCCATATGTCTCCAAAACCACTTGCCACTTAGAATTTCTCTTGAATTTATTTATTCACCATATTTATTAAATGCTTGAACACTTCTAATGTCTAAATATCATTTATTAGCTTCCTTATTACCATCCCACATGTGCCCATCCAACCTAGGAAACTAGTAGGATTGATGGGATTGTCTTACTATGCACTTATTTGAATGGGGACATTACATGTACCCCTTAGTTTTTTCTGTGAAATTACAAACAAAACGTCTTAAATAAGTCGCCTTCCCTTGGAGACTTTGAAGTTCCGTCACAGTGGTGGGAGGTGGGAAGTTGATAATGGCCTCCACCTTTAAGGGATCAATGCGGATCCCATCCTTCGAGACGTTAAATCCTAAGAGGCATCCGGACTCAACACAAAAGATACACTTGTGAGGATTCAGACGGATATTTGACCATCTGCATCTGAGGAAAATGGCCATCAGATGATCCATGTGGAACTCACGCTGCTTTGAATGAGTAGGGAGATCATCCAAGTAAGGTTCCACAAAGTCCTTAATATCATGGAAGGCATACGACATGGCTCGTTGGAACGTGGCGCGAGCATTTTTAAGGCCACACGGGAGTTTTCAATATGCAAACGTCCCCCAAGGACAGATGAAAGCCGTCTTATGTTGGTCGGCTGGGTTGATCTCAATCTGGTTGTAACCATAAAATCCATCCATGAATGAAAAGATGATGCTTCCGGCACAATTGTCGATAATCTAGTCCATGAATGGGGTCGGGTAGTTGTCCTTCAGACAAGCCTTGTTAAGGTCCCGATAATCGACACAGACGCGAATGGTGCCCTACTTTTTGTTCATAGGGACGACCTTTGAGACCCAATCCGTCAATGGGACAGGATAAATGAAACCAACCTTCAAGAGCTTTTCAATTTCTGCCTTGATTGCTGCAATCTTCCGGGGGTGTATTGGTCGCAACTTTTGACGTACAGGTTTGATGTCGGGATAGGTCTTTATCTCGTGAGAAACAATTGCGGGGTCTATCCCAGGCATCTCCTCATAGGACCAAGCGAATACGTCTCGAAATCGCTTGAATAAGGCCGTACCCATAGCTATTTCTTGAGGGGAACACTTTTGGCCTATGCAAATGTGTTCCACTACACCCGGTTTTACCGAGATGTCTACCGTGGTGGTAGGCTCAATGTTGGCCAAGTTTCCCTCCGTGTCTGAAAGACATGTAAGTATGGGAGAATGAGGGAACGGGTAGATATCCGGGAAAAAGATGGTGTGAATGTTGTTCTCTATGTACTCCAGCGGTGGAAGAAAAGAGGACCTATGTGAAGGTCATCCCACGGGCCATCATCAACATTCATAACTTCCATGATGGACTCATCTGAATGAAAAGTCTGAAGTAAGAGGTCGGGTAGGGATGATGCCCGTTCTAGAGAACAAGATGGGGAGGCCATGGTTAGGGGGTCCTCCGGAGCTGATTGGATAGCCTCGTAAATACATTTAGCGGGCGAAAGAGGAATTGCGTCTGCAATCAGGTGTGTTGTGGCTTCGTCTGGTACAAGCCAAGTATCAGTAGAGTGAGATGAAATCTTCGCGGAGATCATGTTCACCAAGGCAACATGATTAGGGGGGTCCTAAATGGGAAAAATGCCCATGAGAGATGGATCTTTCAAAAGGCCAACCCCTATACTCTCATACTATTTTGACGTTTGTCCAATGGAAGGAACTTGGTCACCAGGATGAGTAGTAGTGTCCGACGTGCAAAAATCTAGTTGGTCAAGGGTAACAATTTGTCCTTGGTGGGGGAATTGTACCGTGCGGTAGACTGAAGAAGCTACCGCCTGCATGGCGTAAAACCAATTGCGACCAAGCAAGAGATTATAATCTATTGGGGCAGAGACCACTTCCACATTGATGGTTACGGTCTTTCCACCTAGCTCGACTGCGAGAGCTTGTAAGATCCCATGAGGTTGAAAGCCACGACCGTCGAATGCTTTCAACATGGTGGGAGAGTGATTCAATTCGGGAGAGCTGATGGCTCTCCAACAGGCGATCGACATGACAGATGTAGAGGCGCCTTCATCCAGAAGGGTACGATGGAAAATTTTCCCAGCGAGGTTTGCAACTATTTGAAATGTGAGCTGATGGGAAAGCCTTGGCTTGAAATGGTCAAGTCAGAACATGATGGTATTCAAAGAATCAGGGTCAACTGCATCGATTGCTGCAAGGAGAGTTTTGTGTTGATTGGGACAATTCTGCAAAACTTCCAGCGTGGTCATGGTGCAAGGGGCTTGTGCCAAGTCTTCTACGATATTGTAATTATGTGCTGCCCAAGTATTAGGATTAAAAATAGCTTTTCTAATCGTGCCCTTGGGCAGTCGCAATATTGAATCGAAAGATGGATTCTCAATGGTGAGAGAAGTTGATGGTATAGTGACATCAAGTAAGGAGTTGGAAGCGTTTTAAGCATTACTCCCAACAGGTTCCTTTGAAGGGACCGTATCGTATGATCGCGAGCGAGTGTTCAAATTGATCATCTCATTTCGCACCATGAGAACATGCGCGGTATTAGATGATTCCCCCTGGGATGGGGGAGGTTGAGCAATCATCTGCTAGTTTTGAGCGGGAAACATATCGTTGAGGACTGCGGGAGTGGGTTTGCCCCTAAGAAACTTTTGGACTTCGTCTCTATGGGGACACTCTTTAGAGAAGTGATCATCTCCACGCAGTAAACAAGGATATTTTAGCTTCTGTTTCTGTTTGGCATCATCAGGAGTGCTCTTTTGTTCTTGCTGGGGGGAAGATTTCTTAGGTTTTCCCTGGTTTTTCTTCTTACTGCTAGACTTCTGAGGCGAAGCTGATGAGACAGAATTCACTTCTTCAATAGCAGCAGGAGCGGATGACTTAGTGGTGCTGAGAGCAGCCTGTGTTGGTAATGGGGATGAACCCTGGGGGTTCGAAGAACCAACCGTTTGATGAGGAGGCTGGGTGTGAAGGGATCCGATGATGCCATCGGCTTGGTGTCCCTTCAGTGGTTTTGCAGGATCATTAACGTCACGGGGTGTGTTAGGAAGAATATCAAACAAAGTGCCAGATTGAGTGTAGACTAGGTCTAGTATGTGGGCACTCGCGATGTCTTGTTCTTCGGTGACAACACCTTGCATGGCGACATCTCTTGCTATGACAGGGATGAGCGACTTCGTAAACCAGTATGCTAGGAGTTGATCTGGAATGGGAGCTTTGATGAGACGACGTCTCCTTCGCCACTCATGGATATGATCAGAAATATGAGCAGTGGTATTTTGACGGAGCGAGGTTAAAAGCTCAGTACCAATTTCATACCATACAGGCAGATGGAAATGAGTCAAAAAGTTCATGGCAAGAGAGCCAAAATCAGGAAAAGAGTGAGGTGGCAACTCAATGTACCACTTGGCAGTCGAACTGGTGAGAGTCCTTTGAAACAATCTAAGACGAATCGAGTCGTCCATTAAGGAATTAGATGAACACCATAAATGGTAAGTCATCATGTGGATTTTAGGATCTTCACCCGTCTTGCCGTCAAATTTCGGGATATCAGACGGAAGTTTCACCAGAATAGGTGGCCAATTAGTTCTGTGGTAAATGGGGTTGTTGGTTAAACGAGATAAGTCAGGTAGGTCCAAGGTATCCAAAAAGGGCAGCTGTGGATTAGGCTGCGTGTATTGATAATACAGATAAGGCATGTAAGGACCAGAATGATCGTAAGGTGTACCAGGAGGAAACTGGCCGTAGGGGGGTGTGCCGACCGGACCGTAAGGGGGTCCGCCACCATAGGGTGGTCCATTCCAATAAGGTGGGGGTCCACCTCCACCACCAGGAGGAGGTGGGGGTCCATAACTGTAATAAGGCGGCCCACCACCACCTCCGCCTGGAGGGGGTGGTGGACCACCTCCGCCACCAGAAGGATGGGGGCCCCCACCACCTCCGTCGCCGGAAGGATGAGGGTCTCCACCACCACCACAACCAGCATGGCAATTAGGTCCTCCACCTGGAGGGGGTGGTGGACCACCTCCACCACCCGAAGGGAAATGTCCTCCTCCACCATAATAGGGTGGTCCCCCGCCGCCTCCATCTGGAGGGGGTGGTGGACCATTCCCGCCACCACCGGAAGGGTGAGGGATATTGTTGGTAGAATGAGGTGGGCCTCCACCAAAGTTAGGTGGGGGCCCGACGCCTCCAGCAGGAGGTGGGGGAGGACCGATCGGAGGTGGTGGTGCTTGAGGGACAGTTGGTTGGGGTCCATGTTGCAACATAGGTTGTTGCCCCCATAGAGTGTATGGATTCCCAAGATAAGGTATCCCGTATGGTGCATTTTCGGGATTAGATTGGCTCGGCACAGGGTTAATAGAACCTGGATACGCTTGACTCCATGAGGGTAGGGTTACATTGGATGGCCCCCCAACATGAGATAATCCCATGGTGGATGGTCTGGCAGGTTGGGGAGGACCAAAGGAAGGTCCGTTGGGGATTCCACCGCCTATGTTATGGTTAGGAAATGGGTGTTTCCCCCAGCCACGACAGGCTGACCACTATTCGAAGGTTGAAGCAACGTAGGTTGTTGATTAGCTACCGTAGTAATAACATTACCAATGGGATAATCCATGGGAGTGGAATACCCCCCCCTTGAATTTTGAGGTGGGGGAGGAACTGGTAAAGTAACCGTAGTAGTGACAGGTGTGTTAGACTGTTGTCCTTCCATCGGTTGGTTCACTTGAGGTGCAGGACTGGATTCTTGCGAGGGCTGACCAGTCTCGTTAATGGTCACGTGGTGGGAAGATTGTTCCGGTGATCCAAAAGATATCGGATGATCTGGGATGGGTCGGTAAAGGGGTAACGATGGGTCTTCAACCCTTCGTTGGAGACTTGACTGCTGAAACTCCTCAGCCATGGAATGAAAGTGAGCTAAATGGCCATGATAGTAGGCTAAAGGGTCATCCAGAGTAGTCCCACTGGGTGGTGAGGTGATGGCAAAATGAGCCACTGGGTGACCAGTAGAAGATCTCCAGTAAGCTGCTGAAGGACCAACAGTTGCTGTAGGGTCATCCTGGGGTCGATTTATCCATTCCAATGATCCAGGTTCTCCTGGGATGACGAGAGAAAGGTATTGTGAAGCGGGGATTTGTGCTCCTTCATCCTGCGGGGGATGAGAGGCAGGTGAATCCGGAGGAGTTTATGGGAACAAAAGTCCTCCAACGTTCAGAGTGGGGTTTTCCACTTCAGTAACTACGACCGTGTTACACTGATCCATTCTTACCCTTGAAATAACCTCCTGATTAAGGGGATATTCGGGTGATAAGTTTAAGATCCTACAGGATCTTCTCCAGGGAAAATCCTCCAGAGCGTCAGGAAAGTCAGCTAGAGTGGCTGAAACAACGTTTCTCCTAAGGGCAAGCTAAAAAGAAAAGAAGTCCAGAAAAACCTACTCGAACTAAGGCAACAAGTAGACTTATGTGATAGAGTGGATTCAAAAGTCTGGAACCTCACGGGATTATCAAGGCATCGCAAACCGCGATATACTGCAGGGTCCAACAATATGACGCGACAAGGAGGATTGGGACCGTACCCTCGCCTGCATACCCAATTACCTAGACAGTACGTGCGTGCTAATCTCCCTGAGTGCTGTTCTCGGTGTATTGATTTGCCAAGACGGCCAAATGGTTAACTTAGTTGGTTTCAGGAATCCTAGTGGTGTCTCCCGATATACGCAAGGTATGTGGGAGCTCAAATCCATAGTGGTGCTATCTAATGCACAATCATTCGGAAAGAGACCTTTCGATATACTACCGAATACGTGATACACCCTTCGATATACACCAAGTATGGATTATGGTACTTGGTGGGTACATGAAGGAGCTCGATATACCGATAAGTACGTGGAAGACTACAATACCCCTGGGATACAGTGCTGGAAAATAATGACAGCTGCCATGCTTAACGACGCCGGAACACGTCTCTAACTTACACACAAGTTGCTAAACATTTTACCTAGTTCTACCATTAATTTTATCTTGGACGGTTAGGTGAATGCATGAGGTGAGTACATAATCGAAAGCATAATGCAAGTCCTAGATACATGCACAAAATATTCTTTTCTTTCAATGAATTCTAGCTATGGGAAGGAGAAATTTTTTTCTTTCCGTCGATATTGCCAAAACAACACAATGAAGAACAATCCCAATTCAAACAAAACTTGACTATGAAAGTATTCTTTTCCTTTTTCAACGAAACAAAAAAAATCACAACACTACTATCCAAATCACAACATTTTTTCTTCTTCTTTTCAAAACGAGAATGATACTAGGCAATGAAAAGAGAGAATTCTAAGATGGAGTATGCAAGCTTTTCAATTTCACTTTCAATGGCCCAAAAGCAATGAAAAATAAAACATGCACTTATCTTTCCCTAGCATGGAAACACTTTTGCAAAATTGGAAGTGTAGCTTGAGTCTTTCAAGAAGATGAGCGATTCATATTTCAAGATAAACACAAATGATTATACATTCATTCAATTTCCCAAAAGATTGATAAATGAAACATTCCAATGCAAGAACATTTTTCTTTCAAAAACACTCAATAAATTATGGGAAAGAAGCACTTTTTGACCTTTCGATAGACACATCAAAGAATAAACTTGATAACAATTGAGCTTTCGTATCTAAATGAACAAAAAGAAAACACTACTTTCAGCACTAGTACACTCAGAAAACTCAAGAAAAGACAAGCACTCCATCAAGCTGAAAGACACACTTAACTCAAAATCAAGCAGTAGCAAGCAAACCAAGCAATCAAAGCTCAAACAATGATGAAAACGAGGTCTGGAAGCTGATCTAATGTAATGATCAGATCAGGAATGGAAGGAAGGGAATGCAAGGGTGAGTGGATGAAGGTGGAGGAGACAAGAGTATCCACCACTACCGATCTTCAAACTTGTAATGTCCCCAGTTTGACCCCATGGCATTAACATTATAAATGATGTAATATTGTTATGAAATCATGGTGAGGAGCTCAAGGCCAAGGCCCCGCCATCGATTTCGTGATGCATATGGTTTGCGTGCTAGCAATGCACAGTGGAAATTCAAATATCATGTAATATGCATTTTAATAAAAATACCCACAACTAGCTATGCAATGCAACAAAGAGATGGGGGCATGATTTCACAAGGAATTGGGAGGGAAAAACATTCAAACCCTTGAGCCACTAGAGTCAAGCCAAGTGTCAATGAGAGAACCCATCAAACCCTCAACTACCCATGTTGACTTTTGTACACAACCATTGATTTCTCCCAAGAATTGGTTGGGGAAGTTAATGCCTTGGGAATGGGGAGGTATGGCTGTCCAAAATCGGGTATGGGCAAGCCACCCTTCATGGAAAATCGTGTGGGTCTCCTTGGGAAAGGGAGAGCCACGAAATTGCTCTCCAGCCATTTTTTTTATCCATAACCATTCTTCCTCCCCCACGAGTTCGGAACTACCTGGGCATTTTCCAGGCATGGGGAAAAACGTTTTCTTCTTTTCCCCAGCAGAGAAGGGCGTTTTTCTGTGTTGGATACTAGTGGGGAAGAGGGGAAAATGAATGACATTACAATAGAGGCCGTTTTGGGCTGAGATATTGGGGAAGAAATCGTTTTCATCCCTGTGGTTGTTTGCCCCATCCTATAATCCGTTGTTGGTTGGGAACGTTTTTGGGAGAACCCATGGCCATCTCGTTTGTAAATCTTACTGTTATCCCTGCCCCTGTTTGTGCATGCCGTGTGAGAGAAGAGTATAATGGGTATGGGTGATGGGTAATCCCTTGTGCTGGCTTGGGCTTGGGAATAAGCATCCATTGTGCAAATGTAGCCTGATAAACCCAGTTAGACTGGCTTGGCTAAAACAAAATGGTTAATGGACTGTGTGTGAGCGTGAATGTCCCTTTGTCCTTGTGAGAATCATGCCCAGCTCGGGGGTGGCCTTCGGACAGACTCAGTATAAGCTGTCGAAGAGCCTATGGTTGGGTGGAACGTTGCAGCGACATAGCTAGTTGCTTGGGACAATTGAAATGAAGATAAGTGTTTCTGTCTATGTATTTATTTCTGAAATGTTTTTATTAATGATTGAAATTGACATGTTGAATGTATTCGAATGATTGTGTGGATGTTGTTTCCGCTGTGCATGATTGATTGTTTACATCTGCACATTCATATTTTATTTCTTTTAATAAATGAGTGGGCTGAATTTTGATTAAAAGCCCCATCGATTGGTAGTATGTTCCTTACCTCGCAGTGGTCAGCAGGTGGGGACATTACAAAACTTGACCAAGACGAAACTGAAAATCAATCCAAACAAGCCAAACAATCGACACACAAATCAAAGGTGGGGTCTCTGGCTGGATCTTGCAGCACATAGGGAGTTCATATAGCAAACCAAAGTTTAGTCTGACAAATGGAGAGGGGATTCCTGCATGCCAAATTTTGACAAATCGACGCACTCTGTGCTTGTACGCAGTGCTACGTCGCAGTCCACCAATGGGAAGTGCGACAATGTCGTAGTTTACCAATGAAAGGGATGCGACGAGTGACTAATAGGTAAAGAACAAAGGCCAGAGATGACACAATGTCGCTCTGTTTCCACTAAACAGGTGTGATGGGCGAGATCTAAGTCCAAAAATGAATCAGATCTCCCAGCAATGAAACATGGAATGGTTTGAAAATGAGTTGTATAAACTGAGAGGAAGCAAATCAGAGTCTTCAATATGAATATCCGATAGTGAAATCAACTCACGAAGCAAAAGACAAATAGAAGGCTTGTGTCAAGCAATGAATTGAAAATGACTCTCAGACAATTATAGAATTAAACATGTATTTTCCACAGTATGGTCACCAGATTTGTTTATCGGACAATCCACTCGAGCGGATGCGAGCCGGATCTCCCTAGCTCAATGCGAGTCTAGAACAAATAAAACAGACTACGAATGCATTTCCTAGATCTACTTAAGGATCGAGTACTAGATGTATTACCTTTCACTTCACTATCCTTTCTCCTGAATGCTGATCCACGTCTCACGGTCGTTAGATCCAAGCTGTAAGACCTGTCAAGACAAGACACAAGAGAAACAAGTAAAAGGGAATCTATACAATAAGAGATCTAAGTAAACAGTTAAGCAGGTAAACTACTCAATATCATTACACACATGAACAATATTGGTGGAAAGCATTTGTATTACTGTAAAAATAGAGAAGTACATAGTAGAGATATAGAACTACAACCAAGGCTTAACGCTGCAACCCTTCTCCAACAAAGCCATTTTCCATTTCCTCCTAAGGAAGATTGAGTCTCTCAAGGATGAGTAGAGATCTCTCAAGAGTGATTTCACCAACATGTAGACACCATAGACTTCCCCCTCTTGGAGAGGAGTAGAGCTTCTCTTATATAGGACTAAGTGGATAGGGTATGGATAGGATAGGTTGAGAGATGGTAGGAGAGAGATAGGGGATCCTCCCAAGGTGTTAGGAATCGAGTACCAACTCCCCTAGAGGTCAGGGATAAGACCCCAAGTCAACAAGTTTCGAGAAGAACCTTAAAGAAGCTATTTTTGCCCATAAACTGACTTCGTCGCACTTTGTAGTGAAGCAAGCTGCGACGTCGCATGTTGCATGAGTGCAACCTGTGACGAACTCTCAAAACCTGGTACAACTGGGTACAAATCCTCCCAGGTTAATTACTAAGTCAAGACATCTTCAGGGGTGTATACACTAAATCTCATGATGGGTATATTTTGGATGTAAAAAAGTTCGCCTTCCTAGGGCGAGCTCAATGATGCTAGGGTTGAACCAATTTAGTGGATGAAAACTGAAGAAATAACAAACCCTAGTTCCGACAATAGTCTCCTTCAGTGCTGCTCTGATACCATGTTAGAATTTTTATTATAACAATATAATTTTCATCTCTTTCAACTTATAATAATATAGGATCACTGAAAGAACAACTATGCACACAAACAATAGACACAATAGTTTATCATGGAAAACCCAAACTTGGGAAAAACCCAACAACCCTTTCTTACTCAGAGATTCAGTACAATAAAGATAAAAGTACAAGAAGAATAGATGCCCAAAGAAATCAGGTCCAAATGTCTTCTGCTACCCAAAAATTCGAACTTCTTCACTTGAGCGAACTTGCTTGATATGAGTGACCAAATGAGGGGAGCAACACTTCTATTTATACATTACTTTTTGGTAAATTCCTAACTGGTCCGACTTGACACATTCATTGGGGCCGAATTGTCATTTTGAAATATAAAGAATACATTTATTGTTTATTTTATTTTGTAGGTTGGTTGGTCTAGTGAGGATGCCTCACATAGCTACATCAACAACAACAAAAACAACAATATAACAATCACAATAATTCACTTCTAATAGACCCAAAATTCACAACAATTCAAGAACAAAAGATAATATTCATTCCAATGAGTTTCCAACCATTTAGGGAAACTTCACATGCATAAATAAGATATGATATATATATATATATATATATATATAACAATGAACACAACAACAATAGATGGCTATACTATTATCTCCAATCTTAGTGTTAAGTATCTTAATAGTTTTCTTTTAAGTGTGTCAAATCAACAGGAAAATTAAGAGATGGAAATAACTATCCCAAGCTGATAAAATGCTAAAACAAAATATGCAATATACACAATATGTGGACAACTAGAAATGTCATATACATACATACATACATACATACATACATACATACATATATATATATATATATATATATATATATATATATATATATATATATATATATATGTGTGTGTATGTATGTATGTATATATATATATATATATGTATACTCAATGAATGAAGTGCATACATACCATAACCTCCTCTCAAGGTTAAAACAAAATCCAACCACCCAATATGCACTAGTTATGGTTACTAAAAAAACCCTAGCTCCTCTTAGTGCAAGAATCTTCCAACGCTAGCTCTAAGGGAAGAAATCCCACTCCTCTTATTCTTTAAATACATCCAAGGATTTCCAAACCCTAATCTCTAGCCTCTAGGGGGTGAAACCCTAACCCTATAATCCAAGATGCTCCAAGAGATAAAAAACCCTATCACAAGAGAGAAAGAGAGATCAAATGTACAAAGCAGAATCTTAAGAGATATAATTCATCCTCCTCCTCCTCATATACTCCATTGGGGTTTCCTCTTGAACCCTAGCACATCACTAAGAGAGCACTCCAAAGAATATATACAAATGAATGTGTGAGGTGATATGTTGTTGGAAATACTCTCTCCTTCCTCTATGTATACGAGAGGTAAGGGAGGTCAATGATATAAAATAGGTTGCCTGAAGCCTTATAAGCAGGTCTACTAAACATAATTAAGCCACACACAAGTGAAGCGCTCCACTCCTATAGTACAAGTGCCAAGCTCCAATGCTGATGCCATGCACAATAATGATCCAAGGTGATGTAGCTATGAAATGCAAGTCCACACCACTCTATCACGAGCCTCCACAGACTCCATCCATCCTCAAAGGCCACGTACTCCATAGGGGAAACTGCCCCCAACAAAAACACTATAAAAACCCCATGCATCCCTGAGCGATCTCCAATCCTACGAATAGGAAACCAAGCTGCCACAATGCATAACGTTATTCTCCCACTACACGAATCCTCCATGTGGCCCATACAAGGCATCCACAATCCAAGCAAAGAGATCTCCAACACACTAGGAAAGAACATTGATCTAGTGCTCATATGAGGTTTGTCATCCACTGAGCAAACTATCACAAGCATCCATATCCATCACAAACAATCTCTTATGCTACAGTCCATCTCAAACCATCCAAGGGTTGAGCATGCACCATGTACCCCAAATCTCATGAAGCACCCCAACATGGTGTAAACACTTTCGAAGTAACCCAAAATTCTAGCGAGGAATGATCATGAAAAAATATCAAATACATAAGGATCATTGCATTAATATATTGGACGTGAATATTATACTGTAACTACAATTCAATTTGGGTTTGTGAGGTCATAAAGGCTTGCAAAAGTGGAAATTTTTAATAAGTAAACATTAAAATTATGAAGACTATGAAGTATAGTTTCACTACTAAGAACTATCAAAATGTGAAATCATAGGTACACACCAAGGTAAAGTTGAGTCTTTTATTGATGATACAACGCTAATATTGCAAGGTTGCCAATAGATTGCATGGATACTATTGTGGAAAAGCATAAGACTAAAACCGCAACGTTGCAAAAAGTGTATACACTACAAAGTCACGATAATAGTTGGAGAATCATGATCCCAAATTGTGGAAAAAAAAACTCAAAACACAAGTTGCAAAGCTTTAAAAAAACCCCATATTACAAGAAATAATTGACTCTATCTAAAGTTGAAAATGAATAGAATTTGTCATGTGTACTTTTGAATCCTTGGATGTTGAAATGACATGAATATTATAAAAGTCTCACTATTAAAGGAAAGAAATAAACTAGCATTTTCCCTAAAAGGTGCAAAGGTACGCCGAAGGGACAAAAAAAGGGAAAGTAAAGTCTATGTGTTGAAGTGAAAAAGTGAGTAGTAAAATAGATATCATGAAGAGCTTCTTCCTTATCATCAAAATGTCCATTCTCATTTGTAGCATTGGTCCATATTATTTACTATGTATTAAACACTCACAACAAATCCAAAAATTTCTTCTACAAACCTTTCCAGGTCTACAAAAAATGTGGGAAGATAGAGGAATCTTTAGCTTTTATAGACGTAATCATATATATATATATATAAACTTCAATTGAAATCTTGATAGGTAGGAGGGGCACAACACACTCTACCAATAGAAAGAAGAGATGGAAGGAATCTTTAAAAGACCATGTGAATATATCGGCTCCTAGTTAACTTGCTTTTTATGCAACTACAACATTCTCTAGAAAGGGTTTAAATGTCTCACATATGGTGACCTTGCTATATGTGTATTATTAATTATACTAAATAATTATTATTCAGTTTTTTAATTTTTTTGAGTAAGGAAAGGTATTTAACCTTTAAAAATGGTTAAAAAAAAGATGGCATCTAATTAATTAAAGTCCAACATAGTTATTTTTTAATGTAAGTGCACTTCATCCTATTTATTTAATGTAATTAGACAATTTATTTTCCTATTTAAAGTTTCATACATAATTTGTTTTGGGTTGAAATGTAGGTGTGCATACTATGGGGAACTTTTTCTACAGTTTCTTTAGTGATCGACTGTTTAGTTTTCAAGGAAGTGGGGAGACAGATCCTTATATGGATCCCGCATTAGTGGCGAGGTTGAAGAAACTTTTCCCATATCCAATGCCAAATTCAACACATGACCCCAATGTATTTATGGATCAAAACACTTTGTTTATCTTTGAAAATACTTTCTACAAACAGCTGCAACTAAAGTGTGGGATTCTCCAAATTGCTCAAGAGTTTACCGGTTCTCCAAATTGATTGGGAGCTTGCCTCTCATAGGTCAACCAAGAACATGGTAACGAGCTTTGCCACTAATGAAAACATGTTTTGTCCAATCTTTGTCGCCGCCATAATAAAAATGGGGAACATTGGGGTATTAATGAGTAACAGTGGAGAAATTTGAACTAATTGTAAAGCCATGAATTGAGCAAGGTTTTCCTAATTACAACCACATAAATAAATTTGGTTTGTAATTAGACATTTGAACAAAGGATATCTTCTATTTAATTTCATCATACAATGTAAAACATGTAGAAATAGAGAATTACAATGCCAAGAATACTTTTTTCAGAGGTATTAAATCGTAATGCTTTGAATGTTTAAAAAAATGAATTCACGTTTGAAGTTTAGTTTAGATTATCGACGAAATATTTTCCTAACTTCAATTAAGAATAAAAAACAAATGTCTGACAGATATATTATAAAAAAAGAAATGAATAATATTAATTTAATCCCTATGGTTGTTGTAGAAATCATTGGCTAGGTTGACCATAAAAGTCTAGAGAAGCATACACAAGCCACTTATGTCACCTATACAAGTTATCCATTCAAAAAATGTCTAATCAAGTTGGTACTTGGGAATTTTTTTAGCATTGTCACTACATTATATTTTAAGTCTACTCAAAGTGAAGCTAAAAGCCAAACTACAAAGAGCTAAAAAAATGGTATAATAAAACAATTATTAATGCAATTTAAAATTTCTTTTGGCATCTTCCATGGTTAAGTATTTTTATTATAAAATATCCATCCAATGGTATATATGTCACTGAAACGGAGCAATCTAGTTATCTTATGGCCTCAAATGAAAGATATGTAATAAGTGTAGTAATCCTTTAAGAAATTTTCACTAACAATTGTCTGCCAAATCTCATGCACACTCCTTTAGACCACCCTTTTATCCTAAATCCATTCCAAAATATTATTTTCCTTATGGAACCTTATATGCCGATGCAACTTATGTTGTCATGAAAATATACCTATACATTAATCCCTAATGTCGATAAATGCCCCCCCACTCCAAATCATTATCCCTAAAATTCAACTACTAGTATTCATAAATATTACCAATCAAAATTCTTTGTTTTTGGGGGAAATATGTTCATAAACAGAAGCATGATATGAAGTATTCTAAATATATGAAAAGTAGAATATTAATGATCATAATAGGAAAAAACATGTGCTGCTCAACTAATTTACAATAAAAGTTCGAGCATTGTTTGCTAAGCAGTGGTTGCTTTACTTCAAGCTACATGAAGTTATATTAGTACTTTATTTATGCTTTTGATAAAGAACAATTGCATTCCACCATGGTACATGATCTATTTCATTTTATTTTCCAAGAAGTTGAAACATCTCTTCAAACCATACAATTAATGCAATCTCACTTTTGGTGTGAAAGGAAAGTATATCTTGTTGGAATTGTGAGATCTCATTGAATATAGGCTTTGATTCCATAACCCTAGGCTATTCTCTACGGTTGGAATTATTAGTTACTAAGTTGAGATTTGGAATTGGATTATAATCTACCAACTTTACCATAGGAGGAAAGGTTTCATAGTACTTCTAAATGATTCCATTTATAAGCATATTTATCCTACCATGGGCTTAAAGAGACAAAACCCTATTTGCATAAGATTTTGCACATTTATCTTCTTAGTGGTTGACATTACAAATCTTTTGATGGTAATCATTATGACAATAAACTATTTGGAAAAAATAAATATAGAAAGTAAGCAATGTAAGTGAAATAAATATAGCCCCACAGCGGGTGTTGAGTGTGGGCCATCCAACGGAAACGACAGACAGACATGAGGCTAGACACATGCCCACCCATGCCAACCACGATGCTGGACATGTTCCCATCCAAACCATCCACGTGTCTCAGGTTTGAATCATATTTCGAACAAGGCGTCTGGTTGTTCACCTACTCCAACGTGCGCTCCATCTAGTCTTTGTGCCCAATTCGACTCCAAGTTATTTCCATTACTCCCATGGAAACCTATGAGTGGGAAGGTACACCTGCACTCATGGCAAGCGTTTGCAACAGGATTAATCGAGTTAATTGTTCAGAGGGTAATAGGAAACGAAGCCGAATATTGGAAGGCACTTGGCTCACATCCCTGTGACTCACCCTCTACGACTCACCCTCTGCAACACTGTCATTGGTTGTGGAAGTTTATCCTCTGGTTTGATTGCAGCAGCTACAAAAATTCCGCCCGCAAAGAGAGCTTACATCAGACGCAAATCCTGTAATGTATCCATCTCTGGTAAAAGTTTTAATTATTCAATTTTTGTCTATCTTATGTGACGACACTAGCTAAAACCTAAACTAGTTCCCGCAATGAAACCTAGAGTGGAAAACGGGCATGGTGAACCACAAGGGAGAGAGTATTTAAGTTGTTAAAGTCGCGGGTTTTTCCTTGACCTTGTTTAGCTTTTAAACTGGATTTAATTTAAGTAATCTATGATATATTTATGTATGCATAGATACACCTATGTTATAAAAGATTATCTCTTTTAAGTGGTTTTTAATTAAAGTTTTATAATTGAATACATTTGAATATGTATTACTTAGAGTATATATATTTATATGAGCATACTTTACTATATAATTTATATACATATGTTCCTTGTTATGCATATGAGAGTATATAAATATATATGTATAAGTGCATACTTTTACCATAAATATATTATATATATATGGTTCTTTTTATGATATAATCATTTAGAAGTGAGCATAAAACATAATGTTTTTTAATGTTTATTAATATGGGTTATATTGTAACTTCAGATTGCAAAAACATATTTTAATTTTATGTTTAAGCATTTATATAAAAACATAGATGTTATATGTTTATATCTTATATATATATAGTTTAAAAAAAAAATCATATATATATGCATAGTTGTCATGTCTATGTTAGTATATGACTATTTTAAAAAAACATATATTATATTTTATATGTTTTTTATTTTATTTTATGAATATATATATATATATGAGAGAGATATGTTAAAAAATATATTTGTTTGTACTGTATTGCTGAGAGCAAAAACGCCCATCCCATGATGGAGCCATGGTTTCAGAGTTACTCTTCTTTTATTTTATCTCTGCGTGTTTTTGGGGAGCTCTGTATGTTCCCATTGAGTTGAAAAAACGATTTTTTACATGCTCTGCATTCTTCTTGGTTTTGAAAAACGTTCTTGCATCAGGGGTATTCTTTACTTGTTGGATGAAAAACGTTTTCTCTGTAGCTGGCTCTGTATTCATTCATTGATTAAATGGAAAAACATTTTCTCTGTAGCTGGCTCTGTATTCATTCATTGATTAAATGGAAAAACGTTTTCTCTATAGCTGGCTCTATATTCATTCATTGATTAAATGGAAAAACATTATCTCTGAAGCTGGCTCTATATTCATTCATTGATTAAATGGAAAAATGTTTTCTATGTAGCTGGCTCTGTATTCATTCATTGATTAAATGGAAAAACGTTTTCTCTGAAGCTGGCTCTGTATTCATTCATTGATTTGATTGAAATTTTTTTTGGCATTTATGGAATGTGCATTGAGTTGAAAACGCCCTTGGCATCTTTGTTTGGATAATGGGTTTGATTGAAAAACGTTTTGGCAATGCTGCAATGTCCATTGAGTTGAAAACGCCCTTGGCATCTCTGTTTGGCTAATGGGTTTAATTGAAAAACGTTTTGGCAATGCTGCAATGTCCATTGAGTTGGAAACGCCCTTGGCATCTTTGTTTGGCTAATGGGTTTGATTGAAAAACGTTTTTGGCATTTCTGGAATGTGCATTGAGTTGAAAACGCCCTTGGCATCTCTGTTTGGCTAATGGGTTTGATTGAAAAACGTTTTTGGCATTTCTGGAATGTGCATTGAGTTGAAAATGCCCTTGGCATCTCTGTTTGGCTAATGCGTTTGATTGAAAAATGTTTTTGGTATTTCTGGAATGTGCATTGAGTTGAAAACGCCCTTGGCATCTCTGTTTGGCTAATGCATTTGATTGAAAAACGTTTTTGGCATTTCTGGAATGTGCATTGAGTTGAAAACGCCCTTCGCATCTCTGTTTGGCTAATGCATTTGATTGAAAACGTTTTGGCAATGTTGTAATGTCCATTGCGATTGAAAACGCATTTGTGCTCTATATTTAAATGGGGTTGCTGGGAATTTACATACTGGAGATATACTCTGTATTTGAATGATTTAGATAGCATTATTTGTTGCATTGTTTCCATGATTGAATATGTTTACATATATATATTTGATGCTAGTGGAATCGCAAATTGTGGTTGATGTAGAATGCATTGGTGTACATGTCAATTGCATTGATCAAATTTCCTACACATATTTAATGATTGCATCACCTGATATCCATTAGTTGCATGTCGAATGCATTGGAAATATTTTATATACATATTCAAGATATTTTGAGTTACATTACGTCCATTAGTTGCATGTCGAATGCTTGGTTTGCATATCAAATGATTTGGTAATGTTACATTTACATAATTTATGATGTTGTATCGCATGATACCTTGTGATTGCATGTCGAATGGATCTCCTATGTTCATATACATATTCAAGATATTTTGAGTTACATTACGTCCATTAGTTTCATGTCGAATGCTTGGTTTCCATGTCGAATGCTTTGGTAATGTTACATTTACATAATTTATGATGTTGTATCGCACGATACCTTGTGATTGCATGTCGAATGCATCTGCTATGTTCATATACATAATTTATGATGTTGTATCGCATGATACCTGGTGATTGCATGTCGATTCCATTATTGCATTGTCGAATGCATCTTTTATGTTCATATACATAATTTATGATGTTGTATCGCATGATACTTGGTGATTGCATGTCGAATGCATCTCCTATGTTCATATACATAATTTATGATGTTCTATCGCATGATACCTGATGATTGCATGTCGAATGCATCTTTTATGTTCATATACATAATTTATGATGTATCGCATGATACCTTGTGATTGCATGTCGAATGCATCTCTCATGTTCATATACATAATTTATGATGTTGTATTGAATGATACCTTGTGATTGCATGTTGAATGCATCTCTTATGTTCATACCCATAGTTTATAATGCTTATATCGCACGATATCTTTTGGTTGCATGTCGAATGCGTAGATTGCATGTCAAATGCTTCAGAAATGTTGTATGTACACATTCATGATCCTTGTATTACATTATGTCTTTTATTGGCATGTCGAATGCATAGATTGCATGTCGAATACTTTGGAAATGTTACATATACATATTCATGTTAATACATTATGCTTTGATGGATTTTTGAATGCATTGATTATATTACATATGGGATGAATGCCGTGAACTGAAATCGGTAAACGCTTTCCTATGCCATGAGGCATAGAAGGTCATGTCTAGAGCACAGACTTGGGCCCGCTGAGAACAACACCAAAACTATGCAATAGGTTAGGACACAAGAAGTTTCTAGGTAGGAGCACTACCTTTTGTTTTGCAGGAGTACTGCAATAACCTCTAGGGTTGCGTGTGGTTAGTCATAGGAAGATGAGACTTAAAAAATCTCTATCCTATTTGTGGATCACCATGCCCAACTCGGGGGGGCTTCGGACGGACTGAGTATAAGCCGTCGAAGAGCCTACGGTTGGGTGGAACGTTGCATTGCCCAAAACAGTTCCCCTTAATAAATATTTATGCTTGTAATTCAGTTAGATGTATTATGAATAATGGAAAGGCATCTAGAGTTTTAGATTACATTTTGCAGTACTGATAAATGTTACAAGTATGATTAATTCAGGAAGAAGAAGGCGAGAAGAAACTCCCCTCTCACCTCTACCAAATGGGTAAGAAAAGTACGCCTTGTAAAGTTACCATAATCATTGGTTAATTGTATGTATGTTCTTACATTTATGTGAGATGCTAACATAAATGTTTTATTATTATGGTTCAAATGATTAATAACAATGAGTAGCATGAATAAGTGTATTAACTATCTTACCGGTGAATAATGAACCATGATCGAAAGTGGGCATAATGAGAATGTGATCATTGTATATCTTGTATGGAAGTCTAGGTATGATGATAAACTATTATCATTGGGTTATCAAACTTCTAATGTTGAAAATATAATCTTGAATAGTTGAGTATACTTATGTTATTGATTGTATTAATGAAGTTTCATTTATTGTCAAATGTAGAGGACTTAAAATAGTGAATCTATCAAGTAGATTTCCAAGTATAAAGATTGGATTACGACAATCGATGAGTAGAGCCTTAAACCATGATATCTTAAGGTATTTTAATAGACTCTATTTAGACATCTGTCAGTTGTAGAATGCAAGTGGTATGCATTGTACTATAAACTTGTTACATGATCTCATACATGGTACCCCCGATGCTAGCAAAAAGGAAAGTGAAAAGTAATGTAAACGAAGAGTATTTTGATGTGTTTGATGTTGAGAATGTGTAATAGAAATTATGTCTATTGTAGGCATATGTAATTATGGGTGCATTAGATGAATTATTGAGCTTTGGTTTAAAGTGAAATTGTGCACTTGCATGTTCTTTGTGTTCAATGTCTTATGCAGTTAAAGAGCAATACATTAACCCAATTTGAAAGAGTTAAATAATAGCAAGTCCTATTACCATGATTATACATAAATGTCTCTTACATCGAGTTTTACAATAATGTTGAAATATGTAAAAGAATGTGTGAAAAGGGGTAGGTCGAATTAAGCATGATTATATTCATTATTGATAGAATGCGGATGGTTATTTAAAATAGTTAAATCCTCTTGAACTACATTTACACCATTTGATATCATTGTTGTTGATATAATGATTAATAGGTGTAAGAGAAAAAGAAAAGTATTATATATCATTATATGGAAAGATAGGGGTATATCTTAGTCTATATCTATGTGATATTTATGGTACATATGCATGCTTTTGATGTTAGATAACTCTTGTTAAGAGAACTTTGTTAAAGATAACATCGTAGTGTTGGAACTAACTTATGGTGTAGAAAGAATGCTCTTCTATGTTGTACCAAGTTCGAAGCTTGTGTGGAAATTCTTACCCAAGTTTGTACAAGAAGTTGAAAGTGAATTTCTACTTGAAACCTACTTTATAATATTATAAAGATAAACTTGTTATTGCATGCCTCTATTCTTGGAAGGGATTTTCAATATTGCAGTAAAGCTATGTACCTATTTGTCTAGATGTTATTCACTTATGGTAGGTGAATGGATGATAGTACAACTATCGAAAGTATGTTAATTAAAAACAAACAAAAATCTACCCCATTTCCTCTAGAACGTGACAAGGATTTTGGGTTGTTACAAATCCAACCCCACAGGCCCTTCTCCTGGCCCGTTGGTGTGATTCATGCGCGACGTTGTGGGGAAGGGTCGTCAATTTAAAGAATAAATCCCAAAGAAGGTTCAGGAGGAAATACAAGATGCGGAAGAGGATGCCCAAGTGTCTCGAGGTTATCTCTCGGAAACATAAATCAGATGTGAATTTGAAGCTCTGGTTCCGGACCCAGGGAACACCAGAGGTCGCACCACCCTATACCAGAGGACTCTTAACTGCCATTGGTTGCATAAATTGGTTCTTGCTAAGACTCTGACAGAAAGAGGTGAAACGAATGTAGAGATTCTTCTGCAACAGGATGAAATGGTTGGGTATCTCAAGCAGTTTCTCCATAACCAGCAACAAATAGCCCACCGTCTCAGCATCGAGCTCACCAGGGAGCTCGGTTCTCAGGAAGGCCCGATTGGTTTGAACTTGTAGCCAGGTTTTGGATAGCCTTTGTCTTTTTTCGGTTTAGTTTTATCATTACAGTCTCTGTTGTTATTTAGTTTTTGGTTTCATTGATAGACTGATAGTAATTCTCAAACTCTTAGTACAGTCTTGTTTCCTTTCGAGGAAGACTTCTTAATTTTTGTTTTGGGTCTGTTTTCTCAGTCATGGGAGGGCCCTGTAAACTTCTTAAATCTTGTTTTGGGTCCGTTTTCTCAGTCATGGGAGGGCCCTGTAAAACTTTGTATATTTTGATAAAGTCAATATAAGGATATACCCTAACTTACAAAAAAAAAAGTGAAATGAATATAGAAACTCTCATGACCATATGAGTGGGCTTGAGTATTCAAGTGATGCTTAAAATTCAATATTACTTCTACCAAAAGTTAGTACATGGCCATTTATGTGTTTATATGTAGATATATAACTTATATATTATCATTATATTTTATAAAGTTTTTAACTTTTTTTAATTTAAAATTGCAATTAAAATTGATTATCTATAAATATTATTTTGTATAATATTTTAAAGAATCCAGGAAAATTTACACGTTTTTAAAATCAAATAAATGAGATAGTAACCAAATAAATTAGAGCATAGTTAAAATTGATTATTCCAAATTATTACTATGCATAATACTCTTGGAAAACCAAGAAAAATTAATATTATTGGAGATATTAATTTTTAGAAACACTATTTTTGTTGGAAAGTTTGAAGTTAACATGGCATCATATTTAAACACGATCAAAGTTATTCCATCTATGCATAATAGATTGAGCCAATAAGATTGTTTATAATAAGATAATTTGTATTTTTAAGAAGTTTTTTCTAATTCTAAGGAGTACTCCATCACATTTAAAAGTTATCTATGCATACTGGATTGAGCCAATAAGATTGTTTATAATAAGATAATTTCTATTTTTAAGAAGTTTTTTCTAATTTTAAGGAGTATTCCATCACATTTAAAAGTTACTATTTGACAGACACTTTTTGCTAACTTTTTATTTACAATGATAAAGATTGTTTATTCTCAACTTTGAACAACTCGGTTACATAAGTGATGGGAAGGCCCTCCCATTCGGGAAAGGTGAAGTTGGGCCATTGGGCTCAATGCGATATACACAACTCTTTTCTCAATGGCCGTTCACTCCAAATGACCTCTCCCCATGTCCACTGGAACCATGTGAATGCTCTAACTGCAAGCTTAATCCAGTTGGAAGCATTCCTGACCATTTCTCTTGAATGGAAGACATGGGTGCTCGGCTCAACCCCAATTGAGATATATCGGCAACTGGCTAATGACCCATATTGCCAGAATTATTCAAGTGGACAGATAGGGATTGACTACTGCCATATGCATCTATTGTTTGCATAAATTTCAACTCATTTCCTCCATTTCGCCAAACATTGTAAGGATTCCCTCCAATTCACCACTCAAGTAAATTTGAGTTGATGTTTTGTTGAGCTGTAGGAGAATTTACCATCATCCCGAGAAAAGAGCGTTGTCAAAGTGGAGTAGTTGGAAGTAGGATTCCAATAAATTGTTGCGCAAGTTTCCCACCAACCAAATTATTTGCTGGCAATGTATTTCTTACTGAGTGGTTTAGGAGGACCATGTTCCTTGAAGTTGTTGCATCTGTATAGCCGACATAACTTGGGTTAATTAAGTAGAGGGTTTGCAAATTATTAGCTTGAATATTGGAACCTAGAAAATAGGTAGCCACTACTTCTTCTTTGTTGTTTGACCCAACTGTTTGTCTGTATGCTTGGAGAAATAAGCAAAGTTGCAGTGACAGTCCTTGTCACAACAGAAACCAAGCTTTGAATAGATGCTTCCTAACAAAGAAGGAATTTGTTGTATAAGTTTTACTTGAAGATGGCTAGTTTTTTTTTCTTCCTTTTTAGTACAACCTATAGTTTAGAACTTAAAGACAAAATATAGGAATCAAAGATATCATGTCATGGTCATAAATGGAAGAACCCTGGATATCATATCAATTTTTTTTAAAGAGTAACTTGGGATTTCTTTGATGGAATAACGATTGCAATACTACATGCCACAAGATAAAATGTCAACTGTGATCACCACTCAAGTCAATTGATAAGACTTTCTGGTAATGATAGTTCTTGTGATCTTTCATATATTTAAAGCAAACTAAACACCCTTGTTCGGATGTAAAGAAATCATTATATACACTCAAACAAATTCCAAAATACTTCATATAAAACGTGAATAAATATATTTTAATGGAAACTTTCTTTATATAACTATTTTGAATTTAATTACCTTATCAATAATAAATTTATGTTTCAAAATAAAATTGACATGAAAAGAAAGATAATTATTCTTTCCCAAGTTGAAAGGTTCGAATTAAATATGATTCAAAAGAGTTAAAAATGAGTCATGATAGCGATAATGAGGTTAGCGCCAGGTTCGATGAATTTATTTACTCAGTCTCCATTGGGATAGTTCGAATTCCTTGATAGTTAGATTGATTAATGCTTCTTGGAAAGTGTTGTAGGGTTTTGCTTACCAGGCCTGTCATGCAAAGAACTAAGTTGCAGAAAGAAAATCATGGACCCCAATACTCTTAATTGATGATAAGAATTTCTCATACAAGAAAAGTTTTGTAAAGAACCTTATTTGTACTGATCAGAGATTGATGTGCCCTCGTTCCTGCACAATCCATCCTTTTTCCACTGACGTTGCAAGTTTGCAACTGTCTATTTAACAACTATGTTGTCTTGATCCTGGCGAAGGTGTGGGGATAGCTATTCGTTGGAAGGGTTGTAGATATGGATGGAGGGTGGACTTAGAAAGCAGAGGTCCCACGCTGTGAGTGGCTCAGGGAAAATAAGGATGAAGAAGGTCGGGTTTCCTATGAGGAAACGTCGGTCCTGCTTGACGTGCTTCCACTGGATGAAGCGACAAAGAGAAAGGTTGGTGGGGCAGCGGAACCAGAGACCATGGCGTGCTTGCTACAGATCCGAAACATGGAGGCACAATGCGAGGCTGCTTTGTCTCATTCCCGATAAAGCCCGTAGTCAAAACTTCATGGAAATACCTAACACGCCAAACACCTGGCACAAATGGCACACAAAAATAAAACAAATTTGAAAAGACGTGTGCCAAGCAATGAGTGGGTGGAGGGACGACGAAGATGTACAGTGTTTTACAAACCCGCCTTCGGCGTAATTATAAAAGAGAATATTGTAAAAACTTACATAAGAGAACTTTTATATGGAGAGGGTTGGGGATTACAAGTGAAATTTTTAAATACTTGTCTTGCTTTCTAAATTTGTAATGTATGCTTGCAAATTATGAATAATATGAAATATTAAAAGAAAACATTAGAAGTCACTAATACAGAGAGAGAAGGGAAAATGCAAGTGTAGTGGTTTTGAATGTTAATTTTTGAGCATCAATTCAATATGATCTAGGATCTTTACTGAGAGAATAACATGTACAGCATATCAATCACAAGAAGAAAACACAAGAGACAATAGACACACAGAGTTTCCTTGGGGAAAACCATAAAGGTGAAAAACCCCAATAACTTCCTCAAAGATAGATAGAGCAATGATACAAAAACCAAGCATAAGAGATAGTCTCCTAGCAGTAGCTTCTCCTCCTCCAGTAGTGCGCCACTCTCCAATGAGTGTATATGTGAGAAAGTGAATGATCAAATAGAGTGCCTCCCGCACTCTATTTATACTTGACTTGACTTGCCTAATAACCTTACTAGGTCGGCCTCAACTTAACCACTTAACAAAATGCTGATAGGGCTGACCCCTAATAGGGTGGTCTAATAACCCTTTAACCCACATGAATTATACAGGGCCAACCCCATCAAGGTGGTCTAATAACCCATCAAGTATAAGTTACGACACTTACAATATAAATGACGACACTTCCGTATAGAGGAATAATAACATCTCTATAGGAATACAATATACATATATGAAATACATTCTGAAGTTACAAATACATCAACACTCCCTCTTAACTAGGAAGGTATTTCTCGACACAGATCTGCTAGCACAAGTCTTCTTCTCTGGACCATCGTCACTGGATCATCGTCATCATCACGGCTGCTACTATCTCAATCAATCTCTGATCTACTTGTCATAGGAAGTTTTACAGAGCCAACCCTTTTTCATGCTGGATGTAGGCCCACCACCTGCAGGTCTTCATCATCAGTGGCCATACTGTGGAACCTAGGATTGATTACATGCGTCAACAAAACCTAGCGTAGAATATAGGATCTTTTACATGTTGACCTTCACAAAACCTACTCAAAGCATCCCATGATGTTACGAGCACGCCGCTCTACCTGTCCGGATCTCGATAGACCATCCCAGGCTGTTACGAGCACACTGCTCTACCTATCCAGATTTTAAAGGATCTTTTCTATGTGAACTTTTGCAAAACCTACTCAGAGCATCCCAGGATGTTACGAGCACATCGCTCTACCTGTCCGGATCTCGATAGAGCATCCCAGGATGTTATGAGCACATCACTCTACCTATCCTTATTTTAAAGGATATTTTCTATGCGAAACTGTAGCAAAACCTACTCAGATCATCCCAGGATGTTACGAGTACACTGCTCTACCTGTCCAAATCTCGATAGAGCATCCCAGCCTGTTACAAGAACACCGCTCTACCTATCTGGATTTTAAAGGACCTTTTCTATGCTACCTGCACAACCTATCCATGACCATAGAGTATCAACCTGATACTCAATATACATCATCCTGATGTATACATGATCAACCCGATCATCATCACTGCATCGTCCTGATGCATGTCATCTGGAGCAACATCCTGAAGTTCGTCATCTGTGATCATCCTGATCATCATCATAGCATCATCCTAATGCATGTCATCCAGATCATTGTCCCAATACTCATCATCCATGATCAACCTGATCATACCATGCATCCACCTGATGCATACAATGTATCTTCCTAATACATATAATCATACATGATCCAACTGATCATATAATGTATCCACCTGATACATACACAAATACATGATCCACCTGATCATACAATGTATCCACCTGATACATATCATCATACATGATCTATCTGATCATACAATGTATCCACCTGATACATATACAAATACATGATCCACCTGATCATACAATGTATCCACCTGATACATATACAAATCCATGATCCACTTGATCATACAATGTATCCACCTGATACATATACAAATACATGATCCACCTGATCATATCAAGCATCCAACATGATGCATATACAAATGCATGATCCAACTAATCATATAAAGCATCCAACATGATGCATATACAAATGCATGATCCAACTGATCATATCAAGCATCCAACATGATGCATATACAAATGCATGATCCAACTGATCATATCAAGCATCCAACATGATGCATATACAAATGCATGATCCAACTGATGCATATAGAGCAGTAACTGGAGCATCGTCCTAGTACTCATCACACAATGCTTACATCCACATCCATGGGAAGGATCCTCCTCTCACCATGCTTGGAATGGCACCTGCAAATGTGTCCATCACTTTTTCCTCAAAGTGTCGTCAATCTGAAGAACACCAAGCCTCTCTCTGAAGTATTCGAACTTCACTCTAGCTAGTGGTTTCGTCAACACATCTACAACCTTCTCATCCATCAAAACATACAGGAGCTTCACTGCTCCTCTCTGCACCATATCCCTGATGTAGTGATATTTGATCTCAATGTGCTTCAACTTGTCGTGGAACACCAGATTCTCAAACAGCTTCACACAACTCTGGTTGTCACAAAAGATACCAGTAGCCTCCAATGGGAGATCAAATAACTCAGATAGTAGCTTCCGGATCCATACTGCCTCACAACTAGCCGAACAAGTTGCAGCATACTTTGCCTCGGCTGTACTCAGTGCTACGCAGGACTGCTTCCTGCTAAACCAAGAGATCACACCCGATACCATACTGAAGCAGCACCCAGAAGTGCTCTTCCTATCTGCAACACTGCCTGCCTAGTCTGAATCAACATAACCCCGCAGGTTAAACTTTTGATTCACATCATACTTGAGCCCATAATTAATTGTACCCTTCAGGTACCTCAGAATATGCTTTACAGCAACCAAGTGAACATTTCTCGGATTCGTCGGGAACTGGCTCAATGTGTTCACCGCAAAGCAAATATTTGGTCTCGTGTTCGTCAGGTACATCAAGGACCCAATCATCTGACGATACACAGTGACATCAACCGGATCAGATGAAGCATCACAAAGAAGCTTCAGGTTTAATTCCATAGGTGTGGCCATGGCCTTCCAGTCCATCATCCCGAACCTCTTCAGGATCTCTACTGCATACTTCCCTTGTCCAAGGAAGATTTCATCTGCACTCTGTCACACTTCCATGCCTAGAAATTAGTGCATCATCCCCAAGTCCTTCATCTCGAACTCGGCAGCAAGCTTCCTCTTCGTGTCGGCAATCAATCTATCCTCACCTGTAACAAACAGGTCATCCACATACAATAGTAGTATCACTGGATTGCCTCCCACAACCTTGTAGTAAAGGTTGGAATCTACTTTACTCTTAATAAAACCCAAACTGGATAGGAAGCTGTCTATTCTTCCGTACCAGGTCCTGGGTTCCTGTTTCAAACCATACAGGGCTTTCTTCAGTTTGCACACATGAGTCCCTCTGTCATGTGTCTCAAAACCGAGTGGCTGCTCCACATACACTTCCTCTTTGACTACACCATTCAAGAAAGCTATCTTGACATTCATTTGGTGTATCTTCCATTTCATCACTGCAGCCAGAGCAAGTACTGATCTGATGGAAGTGTATCTGGCTACAGGAGAAAAATTCTCTTCATAGTCTATTCTCTCTTTCTGGGAGAAGCCACGAGCTACAAATTTCGCTTTGTATTTCTCTATGCTACCAACTGCAACATGCTTTATCTTATAGATCCACTTGGAAGTCACAACAGACTTCCCTTCAGGTCTTGGGATCACATCCCAAACATCATTCTTCATGATCGACTGGTACTCTTCGATCATTACTTCATCCCGGATCCTGGGAACTTCAGATTCTTCAATAGATAGCTTTGTTTCTGGAGTAAATGTTGTAGTCCTTCTTTTGTAGGTGATGGTATACGATCTTTCCTACAAGACAAGTTAAATTGCATAATTAGAAACATCTCGTAGTTTTCAGAACAAATTCTTACACATAAAGAAATATGTCATAGAGTCATGCAATTAATTTAGCCAATGCTTCAATACAACATTTATCCATATCCCGTAGCTTTCCAGATGCCTTCTAATCTCTACCAAAATATTGTTAAGAGTGTGCACAACTCCCAACATGTTAGCAAAGAGGTTCGTTCTAGATAAGTAGCAATGGAATGTTGTACAATGCCATAGGACACTTACCCATTACATGCATATTAGTGGTATACTGTTCATTAATGCAATTATTCTAATATGCATGATACACAACCTAAGTCTAGGAACATAAGTATATACATCATTGAATAGTATTATTTAAACAATCAAATATAGAAGAAATGACAATTCAAATACTTATCTTTGTTTGTTTGTTGGGTGGAATCCCTCTCAATCTTTGCTTCCTTGCAGGAACTACTAGAGTGTGCTCCCTATTGATCTTTGCTTCCTGGATTACCTGTCCTTGAACTTATATCCATCCTCAATCACTATGCATGCTTACTAGTATCATCATTGTGATATCCTCGAGATCTCATATATAATCATACATTCATTAGTATAATCTTAATACTATCAAAACACAATAATCTTAAACATGTATATTCATGATCATTTTAAACACAGATAATAAGCATTAGCATTCAAAGTTTCAGGGAAGACTTCTCTTACTCATGCATATTCATATTTGACCATAGAACTCTTCTGGTTAGTCACATCATCAATAAAGGGAAGAGACATAATATGCATAAACCCTAGATTACTCAAACTTGTAACTTCATGAGTAATCATTATCAAAAGTATAAGATCTTTACATAGGGTGGGATTCTAACTTGATATAAGAAAAACATACCTGGTCATCATGTTTGCTAGTTATGTCTACCAATGTTTTTCTTGTTTTTCTTCAATGACCTGCATAGCTTATAAGTTAACCATTGTAGAACCAAATTATACATACCTCTATGTCATTCATGACTATGGATGAGTCTTTGTCTTCATGTCATTATGGTCTTGATCTAGGACTTGATTTATACCTTCATGTTAGTGGATGACATTCTCCTCATACAACACCATAGTGCATTAGTAATATAATAATACAATCATAAGTGTCATAACCCTAATCAATGAATGTCTTCTATCATGCATTCATACTTTTACTAGGGTGATAAGACAAGTCGAAAATTAAACAAGATTGTTACTAAACTCAATAACATGAAGACAATCATATTATAAACTTAATCATGAACAGATTTCAAAACATACCTGTCATATTGCTTGTAGTAGTTGTTGTTGTTGTTCCTTTTGTTCTTAGGACAATCTGAGGAAAAGTGTCCTCTCCTTGGTATGTGCTCTAAGAGTTTGATCTTCATTCCCCATCTTTTATTCTCGAGCTACAATCCAAGCTTCTTCCTGTGAGCATTCTTCTCACAACCTGCTGAAAGAGATAAGTTTCTTCCTAGCACAAATTCCTTGGATGAAGGAATCCCATGACCTAGGAAGGCCATTAAGAGTGGTCATTACCACTTCTCCATTCTCTATATCTTCTCCCACAGCTTCAAGTTGTTCTTTTATCTGGGAGACCCTTGAGAAATAAGACTGCATGGTCTCCATATTCTGGAACTTGATATTCTTCAATTGATTCCTCAAGGTCATCTTCCGATTTATACTCTTCCCTTCAAATAGCTTGGTCAAGGAATCAACCATCTCCTTAGGTGTCTTTAGAGATGACACATATGGCATGAGATGGTCTTTGATAGAATCAACAATGATCCTTTCAGCCTTGACTAAGTTCCTCTTGTGTAAGGCCTTAGTCTCTTCTCCCTCTGGGACAGGAACCCCTTCACTTATGTAGGTGTTCAACTCACTCTCTTCTAGAATTAACCCAATCCTATACTTCCATGCTCGGAAGTTATCAGTCCCTTCAAGCTTATCCTCAAGCTTGGTGTGGTGGGACATCTTAAAGAGTACTTCAAATGGAAATAGAAAAGATTTAGGTCTTACCACTTGATTTGCAGAAATTTGGATCTGGAGCTGGATTAGGGTTTGTCAGAGAAACCCTAAAAATTCAAACTTCTGAAAGGATAGAAAGATGCGCCTTGATGAGCTGATCAAGCTGGTATACTCAGAATTTGAAAACTGCAAAGTTTCACCCCTCAAATTTGCTTTTCAAACTTACGAATTCACTAGAAGGACCTTGAATTAGGGTTTGATTTTCCTGGAGCTTCACCCATCCAAAAGGTTTGATCTTGGTCTCTAAACTTTGATTTTTCAGAGTAGCTTCCAGCCATGGTCTCAGATTTCAGAAATTGCAACTTTTGTAGAAACCCTAATTTTCGGTTTCACTAGATAGGACCCCAAACTAGGGTTTGATTTTCCTGGAGCTTCACCCAACCAAAAAGTTTGATCCAAAGCTCTAAACTTCAATTTTTTCAAGGATCATACAGCCATGGTTTCAAATTTCATAAATTCCACTTTTTGTGGAAACCCTAATTTTTACGGCCAAAACTGAAAATGCTCAGAATTGAATTCTGTTTCGATAGAAAGATGTGTCTTGCTAAGGAGAGTAAATCTAGCCTCCTGCCTTTCAAGATCTGTGGAGAGAAACCCAAAAAACAAGAAGCCTTAGCTTCCGCAACTGCATAGTGTCTTCTTCTCAGGTTAGCTCTGATACCATGTTAATTTTTGAGCATCAATTTAATATGATCTAGGATCTTTACTGAGAGAATAACATGTACAGCATATCAATCACAAGAAGAAAACACAAGAGACAATAGACACACAGAGTTTCCTTGGGGAAAACCATAAAGGTGAAAAACCCCAATAACTTCCTCAGAGATAGATAGAGCAATGATACAAAACCCAAGAATAAGAGATAGTCTCCTAGCAGCAGCTTCTCCTCCTCCAATAGTGCGCCACTCTCCAATGAGTGTATATGTGAGAAAGTGAATAATCAAATAGAGTGCCTCCCGCACTCTATTTATACTTGACTTGACTTGCCTAATAACCTTACTTGACTTGACTTGTCTAATAACCTTACTAGGTCGGCCTCAACTTAACCACTTAACATAATGCTGACAGGGCCGGACCCCAATAGGGTGGTATAATAACCCTTTAACCCACATGACTTATACAGGGCCGACCCCATCAAGGTGGTCTAATAACCCATCAAGTATAAGTTACGACACTTACAATATAAATGACGACACTTCCGTATAGAGGAATAATAACATCTCTATAGGAATACAATATACATATATGAAATACATTCCGAAGTTACAAATACATCAACATTGAATTATAAAGATTCAAAATAAGAGTGTTTTGTGTATAGTATTAACATAGGTATAAGTATTTTATTTTTAGGGTTTCAAGTAGTTTATTGATTTTTATTGTGTAAATTTGGATAAAAACTTATATTATATATAAAAAAAATTAAGTGATAATTTAAAATAATATGAATGTGTGGGAGTTTGTAACTAGGTTTTTTGTGAGTTAGGATTTGTAGTAAAAATGAAGGCTCAAACGAGTTGTCAAGATTGGCATATAGATAGTGATTGGTTGTGGGAGCAGGTGGATGGTATTCAAATGGCCACTCGATATCAAGATTTTCTGCTCATGCCACCATTCAATGTACTATTCGATGGTGTGAATGAATGGTGGTTTCTAGTTCAACATTTGGAGTCCTCAGTTGCTCCGAGTTTCAATGATGGTGGCCAAAAAATGGAACTATCCCAATGTGTATCATCAATGTCTTTGATGCTCGATGTCTTTGTTACTTGAAGTATTTGTTGCACAATATTGTCTCTATTGCTCAGAGTATCTATTGTGTGGTAGTGTCTGTGTTGCTCAATTTATTTGTTTGAAGAGCCTCTACAAATGGTGGTTGAGGCATAGAGTCCTTTGTTGCTTGACATCTCTATTTGAAGAGATTAAGCAAATGGTGGTTGAGGCATGAAGTACTTGGTTGTGTAGACATTTTGAGAATCGAACAATTAATACAAATTAATGAATTTCACCTCAAACATGAGGTTTCTTAGATTTATTCTCTATGAACTTTCAGCCTTCGGGATGTTCTAAAATATTAAATTACAACAACAAATACTTCAATTCACTTTAACCGAAATCCTTAGGCTCTTCAAAAGAATAAATACCATATAAGTGTACTTCAATGCCAACAAGATATTGTCTTTATGGCACACTTTTCCAAGCATATAACAAATCTATAATAACTTTATTACAACAGATTTTATAGTGAAAAATATGTTCATTTATCTTTTATGTGTTAAATCACTTGAAAATTTCAAAAATACATTATGTCAAATCATCACAAATAAGTGTTGGAATCCACCCAAACAAAAGATAACAAATTGAAAATCAAATATGCAAGTACATAATAATTGGATAGCATAAACAATTGGGCAGTAGAAACACTTCATCTATGCATAAGTGATGAAATGCATGTACATACCTGTAATGACCCTTTTTCAAAATTTTATTAAAATGCCAATTTTTTCACTTTTTCCCCAATTTCGACCTTTGACTACTTTTACTGTTTTGACCTCCAAATCAACCCAAATGCTCCCAAATCTTTTGTAGGAGTGTATTAATGGTATTTAGACTTGAATATTAGGTTCAGGGATGTTTTATGGCCCTCCAAATACTGCTGCAAACTTGATTTGTATTCTGATCAATATAGGTAATTTTGACTAGTAGTTTGTGCATCAAATCCCCCCGGGGTAACACTGCAAATGGCCTTCCAAATGCCTCCAAACTCCCACGAATTCATGAACAGAGGTATGTAATGTGTTAAGTATGTGATTAATGTCTCATATGCACCATTAATTGATTTTTACTACTGTTCTAACTCTCTCACATTCAACAGCAAAATCCCCCAATTCGACCCTTGGGGAAATGGCACTATTTCACCTCTCAATACAAACAAACTGAGTAAAAATGCTTCAAATGCTCAAGTACAGTACATGAAACTTGTAGAATATATCCATGGCAGTATATTAATCACAAATATATCAGAGAATCATCCATCCATTCGAAATAATCAACCTTATAGTGTCATACATCAAAGCATTGGGGAAACGGACATTGTTTGCTCATTAATCAATAATTTTGCATACATTCAATGGGTATTTCGACCTGAGAGTTTCTGAATATGAAGAATAGAGGATATGAAGCTATTCCAATCAGAAAAATATCGTATGAAGCTCTCCCAATGAGTGCAAGATCTCACCCAAAGCGCAATCCCTCAAGGAGCCCGAATATGCCTTCAAAATTGGAAATGGTGGAGAGAAAGTGCTGCACTAAACCAAACCATGAAACTTCCTGTCGCTTCTACTTGCGAATAAAACTCCATTAAAGCACCATGAAAGACCTGAGTGGCCTCTCCAAACACCAACTTGGATGGAAATCTTTCACCCTCGAAATTGGCTAAGGCAAGAAACTAGTCATCCACTAGTTCTCTCTTCACAAATGCAATTTTTTTCAAATCATCAAAAGCCATTCTCATACTTGATTTCTACATTTTATAACCAAAATTAGACTTCAAGGGGTCGAAATCCTCTCAATAGATTCAATAATTTTCCATTTAGAAAATATTCCCCATTTGCCACTTGTCTCCTAGTTCCAACCTTCCATCTTCTCCCAAATTCGAATTTGAGTCTCTTTAGATTCCTCCAACTCCATGAGCGCCTTCCTTGAGCCTATTTTTGGGGCTGACATGTCATAATGGTCAGGTGTAAGAAGTCAGGTCTGAATTTTGTCATAAATGTCATAGATGCTTCATTATTGTTGTCATAAAACTAGGGAATCTAGCTTAAGTGTCCACTAGTCTCCAATTTGACTCTTCCTCTCCCATGGAGGTTACTATTCCATCCCATTTCAACCTAAGATTATCAATTCCATGTGTTATGACTTACCAACTCACCCAAGAGTGTTCACCTTCCCATGAATTTGAATTGGCAAGAGAGAGCTGCCATGTGTCATTGAAAAATCAAGCTAGTGTGGGTCCCACCACCTCCATATGTCTCCAAAACCACTTGCCACCTAGAATTTCTCTTGAATTTATTTATTCATCATATTTATTAAATGCTTTAACCCTTCTAATGTCTAAATATAATTTATTAGATTCCTTATTACCATCCCACATGTGCCCATCCAACCTAGGAAACTAGTAGGATTGATGGGATTGTCTTACTATGCACTTATTTGAATGGGGACATTACAGTCTTCCCCACCCAAGATTGCTTGTCCTCAAGCACTTTCAAATTTGGATGCTGCAAAATCTTCTCCTCTTCCCATGTGGCATCTTCATTTGGTAAGTTCTTCCATTGCACTAAATATTCTTTGATGATTCTACTCCTCAACCTTCTTTCCCGTGTCTTCAAAATCTTTTCCGGAACAAGTGTGAGCTGACCTTCATCATCCAAAGGAGGAAGTGTTTCTGAAGTGATGGTTTTCTGACCAAGATATTTCTTAAGACAAGAAACATGAAATACATTGTGGATTTTACTCCCTTCCGGAAGTTCTTGTTCATATGCTACTTCTCCAACCTTCCGCACTACCTTGTATGGCCCATAGTACCTTGGTTTTAATTTTTCTGCTCCATTCTTTTTGAGAGATGTTTGTTTATAGGGCTGCAACCTTAAATATACTAAATCATTGACTTGAAAGGTTCTCTCTTCTCTATGTCTATCAGCATATTGTTTTTGCTGATTTTGAGCAACCTGCAAATTATCTTTCAAGAGCTTTAAAATTTCTTGGCTCTCTTCCACCCAATCTTTAGCCTTTGGGGCTCTACTATCACCAAATATAATTTTATCAAATGTAAGTGCATCATAACCATATAATGCTTTGAAAGGAGACATTCCTATTGACATATGATAAGTGGTGTTGTAGCAAAACTCACCCAAGTGGAGCCATTTTGCCCATGCTTTTTGCTGCCCTCCCACATAGTTTCTTAGGTATCCTTCCAACCATTGGTTTACCCTCTCTGTTTGTCCATCAGTTTGTGGATGATAGCTGGTACTTGGAGTCAATTGAGTTCCTACCAATCAAAAAATTTCTTTCCAAAAAGCACCCATGAATCTACTATCTCTATCACTGACAATGCTCTTGGGAAGCCCATGCAATATGAAGATTTCTTTGAAAAAAATATCAGCCACTTATGTAGCACTAAAAGATGATGTAACAGCAAAAAAATGAGCAAAATTTTTCAACCTATCAACTACCACATAGATACAATCCTTACCCAAGGATTTAGGCAATCCGGTGAGGAAATCCATGGAAATACTGTCCCATTTTTGCTCCGGAATGGGAAATGGTTGTAATAGGCCGACTGGACATGTAAGTTCTGATTTGTTTTGTTGACATGCTTTACATTCATTCACATCTGAACATCTTCCTTCAGCCCCTTCCAAAAAAATCTTTGCCTCAACTGTCTATAAGTTTTGAAGATCCCCAGATGGCCCGTTAGTGGGGAATCATGTGCTTCTTACAAAATTCGGTACTTGAGCTTGGAGTTATGAACTAAATAAATTCTTCCCTTATAATATATCATCCCATTCAAAATCCTATAATTATCATCCCCTTTGATTCCATCCAACACATCACAAGCAAATTTGTCTTTGGCATATTCAACTAGTAGCATGTTTTTTCAATCCTTGGCAATATCCATGAGAGAAAAAGAAGGCCTTTTTGACAAAGCATCTACTACTATATTATTCTTTCCTTTGACATATTCAATATCAAAATCATAAGCTTGAATCTTGCTTACCCACTTTTGTTGCCTTTCATTTAGATCTTTTTGGGTGAGAAAGTGTCTTAGACTATTGTGGTCAGTTTTCACCACAAACTTGCTGCCCACCAAGTATTGTCTGAATTTGGCCAATGCATGCATAATGGCTAGCATTTCTTTATCATAGATGGAGTAAATTTTTTCATGAGGCTGCAACTTTCTGCTCTCAAAGGCTATGGGGTGTTGGCCTTGCTTTAGGACAACCCCTATTCCTCCACCTGAAGCATCACATTCCACAACAAAAGGTTTAGTAAAATCAGGAAGTGCAAGTATGGGACAACTAATCATTACCTCTTTCATTTTTTGGAAGGCCTTTTCAGCCTCTTCATCCCACTTGAAAGCGTCCTTCTTAGTCAAATCAGTGAGTGGAGAAGTCAACTTGGAGAACCCTTTCACAAATTTTCTATAGTAGGTGCATATGCCAATAAAGCCTCTCAATTCGGTAATATTTTTTGGTGATGGCCATTCCAAGATAGCCTTGATTTTTTCCATGTGTACCATCACTCCTTCTTGCCCAATAATGTGCCCAAGATACAGTAGTTCTTTCATTCCAAATTCACATTTTGATAATTTAGCAAATAAGGACTCTTCTTGCAAGATTTTCAACACAATCTCTAACTGTTGCAAATGCTCTTCCCATGTTTTACTGTAAATGAGAATATCATAAAAAAAAACCAAAACAAACCTTCTTAGTTGCTTGCAAAATATCCTATTCATACATTCTTGAAAGGTGGTTGCAGCATTGGTTAACCCAAAAGTCATGACAAGAAATTCAAAGTGGCCAAAATGACATCGAAAAGCGGTCTTTTGCACATCTTCATCTTTCATTCGAATTTGGTGATACCCTGATCTAAGGTCAATTTTTGAGAAGTATTTGGCCCCATGCAGCTCATCCATGAGCTCATCAATCCTAGGAATAGGATACCTATTCTTTATAGTCTTTTTGTTCAAGGCTCTAAAATCTATGCCCATTCTCAATGTTCCATCTTTTTTCTTCACTAGCACTACTGAAGAAGCATAAGGGCTAGAGCTTGGTCTAATGAGTCCCAACTCTAGGAGTTCTTGGATAGCTTTTTCAATCTCATCTCTAAACCTTTTAGGATGTCTATAAGGTGGTATCTGAATGGGTGAAGTACCCTCCTCCAAAACAATACTGTGCTTAACCCCCCTATCCGATGGCCTACCATGTGGAAGGTCTCTAAAAACCTTTTCATATTTTTGCAAAAGTCTCTCTATCTCCTTTGGGTGTTTGACAATATTTATAGTTGGCTTGGGAGATGTAATATGACATTCAGCAGCCCATTCTATATCCCCATGCCTCAATATAGATCTCATGCTATTGCAAGTCACTACTTGATTTGGATAAGTGTGTTGCCCTCTCACAACTCTTTGTACTCCTTTTGAATCTTGGAATTTCATTTCGAGAATTTGATAATTTACTGTATGATCTCCTATTGAATACAACCATTGCACTCCCAAAACCACATTAGTATCAGCAACATCAACCACATAAAAACTATCAACAAAAGTATAGTTACGTACGGTGACTTGCAGCTTTGGAACCCATGTTTTGCATTGCATTGTGTTGTGACTGGGCATGACAATTGTGAAGCCATCAAATGGTTCAATAGGTATCTTTCTTTTCTCTACCATCTCTGCATCAATGAAGTTATGAGTTGCTCCTCCATCTACCAAAACTGAAGTTCTTTGTCCTTGTACCACACCTTTGCATCGGATAGTATGATAGCGAGGTACTGCTGAAAGCACTGCCATTCTTGCTTTGTCCGGCGAAGGATGATTTTCTTCTTGTCTTTCCTCTTCTATTGCTGTCTCATATTCCTCTTCTTGATCTAAAATATGTCCATCTTCATCCATGCCCCCATCATACCCCTCATTATCAGAAAATACTTCTATGTATTGAGCCTTTCCTTTAGTACATTTGTGCCCCGGTGTCCATGGTTGGAAGCATGTGAAGCATAGTTTCTTTTTTCTAAGTTCATCCCTGTTTAGTCCCTCTTTTTTATTCCTCTCAAATGACTCTCTTTTCCAAGGTTTCTTATCATATCCATCCCTTTTCCAAGGTTTCTTTTCAAATTTATAGCTAGGCTTAGGAGGAAATCTCGTTCTAGGAAGCACATTTTGGAGATCCCTAGTCAAGCTCATTGCATCTTTTAATGTAGTTGGCTTGTGGACTTTGACCAAACCTCTTAAGGGTTCAGCCAAACCTTCAGTGAACAGCAATACTAATCTTCCCATAGATACATCATCCACCTTGACTGATAATTTTTGAAAGTCCATCATATTTTCAGTAGGAGACCCAGTTTGCTTCAATTGAGCTAGTTCTTTGAAAGGCAATTCTGGATCTTTTTGTTCAAATCTTTCTAGTACCCTGTCAACAAATTCTCCATATGTTTTAACCTGATTATGACCCAAGGTTTTCAGGCCATGAAACCACCATTCATTGGCATCTCCTTCCAAATGCAAAATGACCATTTTTAATGCATCCTCTTCCAACATAGGATTCAGCTGAAAATATACATCCAATTTTTGCACCCAAGTGTTAGCAGAATTTTGAGAAGAACCATCAAAAGTAGGAAGTGACATTTTTCCAATATCACTATTTAATTATTTGTTTTGGAATGGACTCCTATTGTCTCCCTTCCTATTAATATTTTTCATAGCATTAATGTAGTCACTGAGTGGTACACCTCTTTTACACTCTTCATTCAAATCATTCCAATCATTTACTAGTTTCTTGTAATCCAATTCAAGATTGGGCTCTTCTTTGGGTGTGAGAAATTTAGGTGCAGTAGGCCTTTGTGTGCTTTGAAATTCATCAGGTCTATTATGAGGTCCTGTACTTGAGAAAATATGCTCATTGCCTTTCATCTTTTCCCCTGAGTGTGAACCACTATTATCTCCTATTATCCCTTTGCTTTGAAGCTGGCTAATCAACAATTCAAATCCTTGCAACAATTTATCTCCTATCCTATCCATGTTTACTGAAAGTTTAGAGAAACATGGATCTAAGGTTGCAATAAGTTCCTCCTTATGTTTTAATTTTTCATCCTCCTCTCTACCCATGGTTTCAGTGAAAGACTCCTCTTCTTCTACTACCTCTTCTTCAACAAAAAACTCTTCAACTACTGGTTCAAAGGGTGGTGGATTATTCTTTTGACTTCTTGTTAAGACCATCAGGTGCCAAGAACATGCTCTGATACCACTTGTAATGACCCATTTTCAAAATTTTATTAAAATGCCAATTTTTTCACTTTTTCCCCAATTTCGACCTTTGACTAGTTTTACTGTTTTGACCTCCAAATCAACCCAAATGCTCCCAAATATTCCTAGGAGTGTATGAATGGTATTTAGACTTGAATATTAGGTGCAGGTATGTTTTATGGCCCTCCAAATACTGCTTCAAACTTGATTTTTATTCTGATCAATATAGGTAATTTTGACTAGTAATTTGTGCATCAAATCCTCCCGGGGTAACACTGCAAATGGTCTTCCAAATGCCTCCAAAATCCCACGAATTCATGAACAGAGGTATGTAATGTGTTACATATGTGATTAAGGTCTCATATGCACCATTAATTGATTTTTAATACTGTTCTAACTCTCTCACATTCAACAGCAAAAACCCCCAATTCGACCCTTGGGGAAATGGCACTATTTCACCTCTCAATACAAACAAACTGAGTAAAAATGCTTCAAATGCTCAAGTACAGTACATGAAACTTGTAGAATATATCCGTGGTAGTATATTAATCACAAATATATCATAGAATCATCCATCCATTCGAAATAATCAACCTTATAGTGTCATACATCAAAGCATTGGGGAAACGGACATTGTTTGCTCATTAATCAATAATTTTGCATACATTCAATGGGTATTTCGACCTGAGAGTTTCTGAATATGAAGAACAGAGTATATGAATCTATTACAATCAGAAAAATATCATATGAAGATCTCCCAATGAGTGCAATATCTCACCCAAAGCAAAATCCCTCAAGGAGCCCGAATATGCCTTCAAAATTGGAAATGGTGGAGAGAAAGTGCTGCACTAAACCAAACCATGAAACTTCCTGTAGCTGCTACCTACGAATAAAACTCCATTAAATCACCATGAAAGACCTGAGTGGCCTCTCCAAACACCAACTTGGATGGAAATCTTTCACCCTCGAAATTGGCTAAGGCAAGAAACTAGTCATCCACTAGTTCTCTCTTCACAAATGCAATTTTTCTCAAATCATCAAAATCCATTCTCATACTTGATTTCTACATTTTATAACCAAAATTAGCCTTCAAGGGGTCGAAATCCTCTCAATAGATTCAATAATTTTCCATTTAGAAAATATTCCTCATTTGCCACTTGTCTCCTAGTTCCAACCTTCCATCTTCTCCCAAATTGGAATTTGAGTCTCTTTAGATTCCTCCAACTCCATGAGTGCCTTCCTTGAGCCTATTTTTGGGGCTGACATGTTATAATGGTCAGGTGTAAGAAGCCAGGTCTGAATTTTGTCATAAATGTCATAGATGCTTGATTATTGTTGTCATAAAACTAGGGAATCTAGCCCAAGTGTCCACTAGTCTCCAATTTGACTCTTCCTCTCCCATGGAGGTTACTATTCCATCCCATTTCAAACTAAGATGCTCAATGCCATGTGTTATGACTTACCAACTCACCCAAGAGTGTTCACCTTCCCATGAATTCGAATTTGCAAGAGAGAGCTGCCATGTGTCATTGAAAAATCAAGCTAGTGTGGGTCCCACCACCTCCATATGTCTCCAAAACCACTTGCCACCTAGAATTTCTCTTGAATTTATTTATTCATCATATTTATTAAATGCTTGAACCCTTATAATGTCTAAATATCATTTATTAGCTTCCTTATTACCATCCCACATGTGCCCATCCAACCTAGGAAACTAGTAGGATTGATGGGATTGTCTTACTATGCACTTATTTGAATGGGGACATTACAGTCCTCCCCACCCAAGATTGCTTGTCCTCAAGCAATTTCAAATTTGGATGCTGCAAAATCTTCTCCTCTTCCCATGTGGCATCTTCATTTGGTAAGTCCTTCCATTGCACTAAATATTCTTTGATGATTCTACTCCTCAACCTTCTTTCCCGTGTCTTCAAAATCTTTTCCGGAACAAGTGTGAGCTGACCTTCATCATCCAAAGGAGGAAGTATTTATGAAGTGATGGTTTGCTGACCAAGAGCTTTCTTAAGACAAGAAACATGAAATACATTGTGGATTTTACTCCCTTCCGGAAGTTCTAGTTCATATGCTACTTCTCCAACCTTCCGCACTACCTTGTATGGCCCATAGTACCTTGGTTTTAATTTTTCTGCTCCATTCTTTTTGAGAGATGTTTGTTTATAGGGCTGCAACCTTAAATATACTAAATCATTGACTTGAAAAGTTCTCTCTTCTCTATGTCTATCAGCATATTGTTTTTGCTGATTTTGAGCAACCTACAAATTGTCTTTCAAGAGCTTTAAAATTTCTTGGCTCTCTTCCACCCAATCTTTAGCCTTTGGGGCTCTACTATCACCAAATATAATTTCAGCAAATGTAAGTGCATCATAACCATATAATTCTTTGAAAGGAGACATTCCTATTGACATATGATAAGTGGTGTTGTAGCAAAACTCACCCAAGTAGAGCCATTTTGCCCATGCTTTTTGCTGCCCTCCCACATAGTTTCTTAGGTATCCTTCCAACCATTGGTTTACCCTCTCTGTTTGTCCATCAGTTTGTGGATGATAGCTGGTACTTGGAGTCAATTGAATTCCTACCAATCTAAAAATTTCTTTCCAAAAAGAACCCATGAATCTACTATCTCTATCACTGACAATGCTCTTGGGAAGCCCATGCAATCTGAAGATTTCTTTGAAAAAAATATCAACCACTTGTGCAGCACTAAAAGATGATGTAACAGCAAAAAAATGAGCAAATTTTGTCAACCTATCAACTACCACATAGATACAATCCTTACCCAAGGATTTAGGCAATCCGGTGATGAAATCCATGGAAATACTGTCCCATTTTTGCTCCGGAATGGGAAATGGTTGTAATATGCCGGCTGGACATGTAAGTTCTGATTTGTTTTGTTGACATGCTTTACATTCATTCACATACTTCTGAACATCTTCCTTCAGCCCCTTCCAAAAAAATCTTTTCCTCAATTGTCTATAAGTTTTGAAGATCCCCGGATGGCCCGCTAGTGGGGAATCATGTGCTTCTTGCAAAATTCGGTACTTGAGCTTGGAGTTATGAACTAAATAAATTCTTCCCTTATAATATATCAGCCCATTCAAAATCCTATAATTATCATCCCCTTTAATTCCATCCAACACATCACAAGCAAATTTGTCTTTGGCATATTCAACTAGTAGCATGTTTTTCCAATCCTTGGCAATATCCATGAGAGAAAAAGAAGGCCTTCTTGACAAAGCATCTGCTACTATATTATTCTTTCCTTTGACATATTCAATATCAAAATCATAAGCTTGAATCTTGCTTACCCACTTTTGTTGCCTTTCATTTAGATCTTTTTGGGTGAGAAAGTGTCTTAGACTATTGTGGTCAGTTTTCACCACAAACTTGCTGCCCACCAAGTATTGTCTGAATTTGGCCAATGCATGCATAATGGCCAGCATTTCTTTATCATAGATGGAGTAAATTTTTTCATGAGGCTGGAACTTTCTGCTCTCAAAGGCTATGGGGTGTTGGCCTTGCTTTAGGACAGCCCCTATTCCTCCACCTGAAGCATCACATTCCACAACAAAAGGTTTAATAAAATCAGGAAGTGCAAGTATGGGACAACTAATCATTACCTCTTTCATTTTTTGGAAGGCCTTTTCATCCTCTTCATCCCACTTGAAAGCATCCTTCTTAGTCAAATCAATGAGTGGAGAAGTCAACTTGGAGAACCCTTTCACAAATTTTCTGTAGTAGGTGCATATGCCAATAAAGCCTCTCAATTCGGTAATATTTTTTGGTGATGGCCATTCCAAGATAGCCCTGAATTTTTTCCATGTGTACCTTCACTCCTTCTTTCCCAATAATGTGCCCAAGATACAGTAGTTCTTTCATTCCAAATTCACATTTTGATAATTTAGCAAATAAGGACTCTTCTTGCAAGATTTTCAACACAATCTCTAACTGCTGCAAATGCTCTTCCCATGTTTTACTATAAATGAGAATATCATCAAACAAAACCAAAACAAACCTTCTTAGTTGCTTGCAAAATATCCTATTCATACATGCTTGAAAGGTGGCTGGAGCATTGGTTAACCCAAAAGTCATGACAAGAAATTCAAAGTGGCCAAAATGACATCGAAAAGCGGTCTTTTGCACATCTTCATCTTTCATTCGAATTTGGTGATACCCTGATCTAAGGTCAATTTTTGAGAAGTATTTGGCCCCATGCAGCTCATCCATGAGCTCATCAATCCTAGGAATAGGATACCTATTCTTTATAGTCTTTTTGTTCAAGGCTCTAAAATCTATGCACATTCTCAATGTTCCATCTTTTTTCTTCACTAGCACTACTGAAGAAGCATAAGGGCTAGAGCTTGGTCTAATGAGTCCCAACTCTAGGAGTTCTTGGATAGCTTTTTCAATCTCATCTCTAAACCTTTTAGGATGTCTATAAGGTGGTATCTAAATGGGTGAAGTACCCTCCTCCAAAACAATACTGTGCTCAACCCCCCTATCCGGTGGCCTACCATGTGGAAGGTCTCTAAAAACCTTTTCATATTTTTGCAAAAGTCTCTCTATCTCCTTTGGGTGTTTGAAAATATTTATAGTTGGCTTGGGAGATGTAATATGACATTCAGCAGCCCATTCTATATCCCCATGCCTCAATATAGATCTCATGTTATTGCAAGTCACTACTTGATTTGGATAAGTGTGTTACCCTCTCACAACTCTTTGTACTCCTTTTGAATCTTGGAATTTCATTTCGAGAATTTGATAATTTACTGTATGCTCTCCTATTGAATACAACCATTGCACTCCCAAAACCACATTAGTATCAGTAACATCAACCACATAAAAACTATCAACAAAAGTATAGTTACGTACGGTGACTTGCAGCTTTGGAACCCATGTTTTGCATTGCATTGTGTTGTGACCGGGAATGACAACTGTGAAGCCATCAAATGGTTCAATAGGTATCTTTCTTTTCTCTACCATCTCTGCATCAATGAATTTATGAGTTGCTCCTCCATCTACCAAAACTGAAGTTCTTTGTCCTTGTACCACACCTTTGCATCGGATAGTATGATAGCGAGGTACTGCTGAAAGCACTGCCATTCTTGCTTTGTTCGGTGAAGGATGATTTTATTCTTGTCTTTCCTCTTTTACTGCTATCTCATATGCCTCTTCTTGATCTGAAATATGTCCATCTTCATCCATGCCCCCATCATACTCCTCATTATCAGAAAATACTTCTATGTATTGAGCCTTTCCTTTGGTACATTTGTGTCCCGGTGTCCATGGTTGGAAGCATGTGAAGCATAGTTTCTTTTTTCTAAGTTCATCCCTGTTTAGTCCCTCTTTTTTATTCCTCTCAAATGACTCTCTTTTCCAAGGTTTCTTATCATATCCATCTCTTTGCCAAGGTTTCTTTTCAAATTTATAGCTAGGCTTAGGAGGAAATCTCGTTCTAGGAAGCACATTTTGGAGATCCCTAGTCAAGCTCATTGCATCTTTTAATGTAGTTGGCTTGTGGGCTTTGACCAAACCTCTTAAGGGTTCATCGAAACCTTCAGTGAACAGCAATACTAATCTTCCCATAGATACATCATCCACCTTGACTGATAATTTTTGAAAGTCCATCATATATTCAGTAGGAGACCCAGTTTGCTTCAATTGAGCTAGTTCTTTGAAAGGCAATTCTGGATCTTTTTGTTCAAATATTTCTAGTACCCTGTCAATAAATTCTCCATATGTTTTAACCTGATTATGACCCAAGGTTTTCAGCCCATGAAACCACCATTCATTGGCATCTCCTTCCAAATGCAAAATGGCCAGTTTTAATGCATCCTCTTCCAACATAGGATTCAGCTGAAAATATACATCCAATTTTTGCACCCAAGTGTTAGCAGAATTTTGAGAAGAACCATCAAAAGTAGGAAGTGACATTTTTCCAATAGCACTATTTAATTCTTTGTTTTGGAATGGACTCCTATTGTCTCCCTTCCTATTAATCTTTTTCATAGCATCAATGTAGTCACTGAGTGGTACACCTCTTTTACACTCTTCATTCAAATCATTCCAATCATTTACTAGTTTCTTGTAATCCAATTCAAGATTGGGCTCTTCTTTGGGTGTGAGAAATTTAGGTGCAGTAGGCCTTTGTGTGCTTTGAAATTCATCAGGTCTATTATGAGGTCCTGTACTTGAGAAAATATGCTCATTCCCTTTCATCTTTTCCCCTGAGTGTGAACCACTATTATCTCCTATTATCCCTTTGCTTTGAAGCTGGCTAATCAACAATTTGAATCCTTGCAACAATTTATCACCTATCCTATCCATGTTTGCTGAAATTTTAGAAAAACATGGATCTAAGGTTTCAATAAGTTCCTCCTTATGTTTTAATTTTTCATCCTCCTTTCTACCCATGGTTTCAGTGAAAGACTCCTCTTCTTCTACTACCTCTTCTTCAACAAAAACCTCTTCAACTACTGGTTCAAAGGTTGGTGGATTATTCTTTTGACTTCTTGTCAAGACCATCAAGTGCCAAGAACATGCTCTGATACCACTTGTAATGACCCTTTTTCAAAATGTTATTAAAATGCCAATTTTTCCACTTTTTCCCCAATTTCGACCTTTGACTAGTTTTACTGTTTTGACCTCCAAATCAACCCAAATGCTCCCAAATATTCTGTAGGAGTGTATGAATGGTATTTAGACTTGAATATTAGGTTCAAGGATGTTTTATGGCCCTCCAAATACTATTTCAAACTTGATTTTTATTCTGATCAATATAGGTAATTTTGACTAGTAATTTGTGCATCAAATCCCCCCGGGGTAACATTGCAAATGGCCTTCCAAATGCCTCCAAACTCCCACGAATTCATGAAAAGAGGTATGTAATGTGTTAAGTATGTTATTAAGGTCTCATATTCACCATTAATTGATTTTTACTACTGTTCTAACTCTCTCACATTCAACAGCAAAAACCCCCAATTCGACCCTTAGGGAAATGGCACTATTTCACCTCTCAATACAAACAAACTGAGTAAAAATGATTCAAATGCTCAAGTACAGTACATGAAACTTGTAGAATATATGCATGCAAGTATATTAATCACAAATATATCATGGAATCATCCATCCATTTGAAATAATCAAAGTTATAGTGTCATACATCAAAGCATTGGGGAAACGGACATTGTTTGCTCATTAATCAATAATTTTGCATACATTCAATGGGTATTTCAACCCGAGAGTTTCTGAATATGAAGAACAGAGGATATGAATCTATTACAATCAGAAAAATATCATATGAAGCTCTCCCAATGAGTGCAATATCTCACCCAAAGCGCAATCCCTCAAGGAGCCCGAATATGCCTTCAAAATTGGAAATGGCGGAGAGAAAGTGCTGCACTAAACCAAACCATGAAACTTCCTGTAGCTTCTACCTGCAAATAAAACTCTATTAAAGCACCATGAAAGACCTGAGTGGCCTCTCCAAACACCAACTTGGATGGGAATCTTTCACCCTCGAAATTGGCTAAGGCAAGAAACTAGTCATCCACTAGTTCTCTCTTCACAAATGCAATTTTTCTCAAATCATCAAAAGCCATTCTCATACTTGATTTCTACATTTTATAACCAAAATTAGCCTTCAAGGGGTCGAAATCCTCTCAATAGATTCAATAATTTTCCATTTAGAAAATATTCCCCATTTGCCACTTGTCTCCTAGTTCCAACCTTCCATCTTCTCCCAAATTCGAATTTGAGTCTCTTTAGATTCCTCCAACTCCATGAGCGCCTTCCTTGAGCCTATTTTTGGGGATGACATCTCATAATGGTCAGGTGTAAGAAGTCAGGTCTGAATTTTGTCATAAATTTCATAGATGCTTCATTATTGTTGTCATAAAACTAGGGAATCTAGCCCAAGTGTCCACTAGTCTCCAATTTGACTCTTCCTCTCCCATGGAGGTTACTATTCCATCCCATTTCGACCTAAGATGCTCAATGCCATGTGTTATGACTTACCAAATCACCCAAGAGTGTTCACCTTCCCATGAATTCGAATTGGCAAGAGAGAGTTTCCATGTGTCATTGAAAAATCAAGCTAGTGTGGGTCCCACCACCTCCATATGTCTCCAAAACCACTTGCCACCTAGAATTTCTCTTGAATTTATTTATTCATCATATTTATTAAATGCTTGAACCCTTCTAATGTCTAAATATCATTTATTAGCTTCCTTATTACCATCCCACATGTGCCCATCCAACCTAGGAAACTAGTAGGATTGATGGGATTGTCTTACTATGCACTTATTTGAATGGGGACATTACAATACCAATATATTATGAAGAAGTCTAGAAATTCGACGATTTTTTCCATCCAACGAGTTTTTGACCGGAATTCAACAATTTTTTCAATAAATTAGAATATTGTGTTGTTCAAATCATGCTTTTGAATGCATTAATACATTCAATGCTCTCAAATACCCCCAGGGCACTCAAATTATACAATATTAAACATTGTTCTTTGAGATTTTAGGAATTTATTAAAAACATTTACCGGTTTTCGTCGAAATCATGCCGAAAAATGTTGTCGAGAGAGGGAAAAACCGTCAAACGTTTAGGCTACATAATAGATTATCACAAGCTAGTACAAGTCAAACTCTCCAAATCCTAGCTATGGAAAACATAGAAAACCCTAGCCACCAACTCCTCCTTCTAGGAATCACTCCTAACTAACGTTGGTTACACCACTAAAGATTATATTTGGCACACAATTGTACCCACAAGACATCTCCTCTCTCCTTCTTAATAAGGACAATAAGCAACACTATGGTTTCCAAATTTCACAAAACCTTAGTCATCTTCTCTCACGAGAGCTATAAGATACAATGCTTCTTTTATCCTTCTAGGGTTTATCACAAACCTTAGCTTCTTTACCTCCTTAGGCTAAAACCATAAACCTATAATTTTCCTTCAAGTCCCTCCAAGACATAGAGAGATAATACAGTGAAGAGTACCAAAGAGAGAAACTAATGCACTCCACTCTTCACATATCTAATTCAAGTATGTGATGAATGAATCTATGGAAATACTTTCTCCCCCCTCTATTTATATGAGAGGCGAGGGAGGCCAACCATACACAACGAATCAATTCCACAAAAATCAACCTACTAAGTAGGAAATGTGAAGTGCTCCACCCCAATGTGATGGCGACCGAAAAGAATGGCTTCAAGAATGAGTGCTCATCAAGAAGGGTTTGATCATCCACCTACACAAGTCGCCAAAGCTCCAACACTCCACCTCCACGAGCCTCCAAAGCTCAAACACTCCCTCATAAGCCATATGTACCTCTCAATCGACTTCACCTATATAATCACTCATTAAATAAAGCATTTCAAGTCAAGCCCAAGCCTCCATGCAAGTAACGAAGCATCTCCATGCCATCTAGGGCTCAACATAATCCTCCAAGATTCCCAACACTCCTCCAAGGAAAGTTATCCTCTAAGAAAGCAACCCACCCTCCATGTGGCCATCATGTATAATGACATCATGTTGTCTAGGTCTCAAAGGAAGAATACCATAGAAGAATCCATAGAAGGTCAAGCAATCAATGAGTAAGCCATCTCCCATGTATACGTGGGTCATCCATACATCACGCACCTCACATCAAATGAAGCAACCCCGAGTATGGTGTAAACACTTTTGGAGTAACCTTGAAAGCTAACTTTCCATCTTTACAAGGAAAGTGTTTTCATCAATATCAATCTTCTCCTTCAATGTCTCAAATTTCTCTTTAGCTAAGGGCTTTGTCAAAATTTCGACAACTTAAAACTCTATAGGAATATAGACAAGGGCTACAACACCTTTCTAACATGTCTCCCAAAGATGATAGTGGATTCCAATGTGCTTGAAGTGGTCATGAAACACAATATTCTTGTAATGTCCCCATTTTGACCCCCTTTCTATTAAATCGTAAATGATGTAAATATTGTAATTTAATCATGGTGAGGAGCTCAAGGTCAAGGCCCCACCATTGATTTAGCGTTTCATGTATCGGCAATTAAAAATAGATGCCTATGGTTCTTGCGCTAGATAGGCACAATGTAAATGAAACATCATGTAAATACGAATTTCAATGAAAGATACCCACAACTAGCTATGCAATGCAACAAAGAGATGGGGGCATGATTCTACAAGGAATAGGGAGGGAAATTATTCAAACCCTTGAGCCAATGGTGTTGATCCATGTGTCAATGAGAAAACCCATAAACCACCAACTACCCATTTTGGGTTATGGACCCAATCATTTAATTCTTCCAAGAGTTGGTTGAGGCAGTTAATGCCTTGGGAATGAAGAGGTATGGAAGCCAATTTCGTGCATGGGCAAGCCATCAACCTGGGAATTCGTATTTTTGCTTCTTGGGCAAGAAAACACCCACGAAATGGTGCCCAAATCCATTCGGAACAGTCAGTCTTTCATCTCTCACGCAGACTGAGCTCACTAGAATTTATCCTCACGTTTTTCACCATAACCCTGCATTTTCCATGCCCAAGAACTCGTTTTTGGTAGTGTGCAGCAACTGGGGAAGGAGGGACGCGATTTGGGACTGAGGGAGAGGTCGTTTTTGCCCCTGGGGCATTTTTCTGGAATGGGTTTTTCTCTCCCAGTCGAATTTTCCCAATTGCCAATACGTTTTGGGTCTTCCCACGTTTTTCTGAAGCTCAGGAAACCCCATTGCATGCATCCCACTGTTGAAACATTTTTCTCATGTTCAGCAAGTGTAGTTTTGCTATTATGTGCATCTTTGTTTTGATTTGAACCTGTGAGCAAGAAACTTGGGAGTGGTAGTGGATAGAATTGGCTTGATAAACCTAGTGAAGGGAATAACCTCTCAAGAAGATCAAGAGGGCTTTGGCTACTTTTCTATGCACACCCTGGGAGCACTAGAAAGGAAGGTATGGCTTGAGGGACTGTGTGGCAGTGAAGAGAATACTTCCTTGTGTTGGGTGTGTAGGCATTGTGAGTGCCAAGCTGAATAGATCTGGGAGGGGTATCCTTAGCTCTGTGGTTGAGCTCACTAGCTTAGCAATTCTTCCTTTCCATATCCTAACAGCCTGATAAACCCAATTATAGATTGGCTTGGCTCATCTTGGTGTATTCTTGGCTATGTGTGAGTCTGATGTTCCCTGATTCCTTGTAGAGATCATGCCCAGCTCGGGGGTAGCAGTGTGTGGAGATATTGATGATCACAACTGGCCTATGGTTGGGTGGAACGTTGCAGTTGCATAGCCAGTTGCTTGGGACTATTTTGTTATAAGATAAGTATTCTCCTGTGTTAACTTGCAATTGTTATTTGATGAATATTGGAATGAATGATGGATGTGTTATTGAATTTATTTCCGCTGTGTTCTCTTATAATTATACAATCCATATGTCTTTTATAGGATGTGAATGCTTAGTTATAAGTACATGGGGCTAATTGCCCGGTCTTTGCATCACGTCCCCTCTATCATGCTGGTATAGTAGGAGGGGATGTTACAATTCTCGTAGAGTTTGATACACTATGGTTGTCACAATACACCAATGCTGGCTCCAACTAAATATATCCTAACTTAGTTATCAACTTGTGAATCCATACTACCTCACAACTTGCTAAAAAAGTTTTTATATACTCCACCTCTATTGAACCAAGTGCAACTACTGCATGCTTCCGAGGATACAATCCCTAGCCTCAAACGCAAACAAAATCTAGAGGTTCCTTTTTGAGGATCAATGCCTCTATCCCAATCTGAATCACAAAATCCATGGAGTAATAGTGTGCGATCTCTTGTATACATGATGCCACAATGAATTGTGCCTCAAATTGTTGAACACATGCTTCAAAACCACCCATTGTGTCTCTAGTGGAGGAACCATAAACTGACTAGATGTGTTCACAACATAGAAAATGCCTGGCCTAGTATTCACTAGATACATTAAGGATTAAATCAATTACCTATGGAAAGAAGGGTAAACCAAATCAACATTATCATCACATGTGAGCTTCAAATTTGATTTCATTGGTGTGGCCAAGGGTTTGAAATCGCATTCAGAATCTCTCTGCAATCTCCAAAGTGTACTTCCCTTGCCCAAGAAATACTTTAAGTTTAGAACCTGTCATACCTCCAACCCTAGAAAATAATGCAATAGACCAATAGAATTCATGTCAAATACACATGACAACTTATCCTTGAACTACATGTAACTATTAAATCATCCACATATAGAACCAAGACAACCAAATCAATTTTAACATACAAATATTAAATATTCATATCGGTACTAGCCTTGGTAAATCCCTAATTCGATAGGAACTCATCAATCCTTGAGTGCCAAACTCATGGTTCCTACTTGAACCCACAAAGGAATTTCTTCAACCTATAAACATGGGTGTCACCCCATGCACCTCAAAACCTCTAGGTTGATTTACATTTATTTCTTCAATCACACCATTCAAGAGGGTGGTCTTCACCATTTGATACAACCACCATTCAAAACATGCTATTAAGGAAAGAATGGTACACATAGAAGTATACCTAGCCATTGGATAAAATGTCTCATCATAATCGAACCCCTCGATTTGTGAGAGCCTTCTTGCCACAAACCCTACCTTGTATTTTTCAATACTCCCATCAATAACATATTTAATCTTGCACAACTAGTTAGAATCAATCACCAATATCCCATGGGTCTCAATACAATCTCCCAAACATCATTTTCCAAGATGAATTTATACTCAATTGTGGCCTCCCGCCACTCCTTTTCATAAGCCTTCTCAAAGCCAGAAGACTCTTCCAACTTCTGATTGGAATGTACAAGTGCCATAGGATCAACAAGTACCTTGTAAAGGTCACCCTCTTACACACCTCTAGCCAAATTCAAACTTGCAAGACTACAATCACTGAAAGTGCACTATTGTCCCTCAAATGCAACTCTACATTAATGATCTACCATACCAAAAACTAAAAGAAGACTTTTCTTCAAACCATGAACAAATAGAACATCATTCAACTCAAGAACATCACCAGATGGAATCCGGAAGGAAATGGAACCCAACCCTCTCACAAGATAGGGAGTATCATCACTCAAATCCACACTCACAAATACCTCTTGCTTCTGAATTTTGTTAAATAGTGGCATGTCATAAGTCATATGTCTCAATGTCCTAGTATCCACATGCCATCCAACACTTGATGAAATGTTTGCAGAAAAACAAGATATCATGAGAAGGTGATATCAAGTTGGGATGACCCCTCATCCACTCTTATTATAGTGTTACCCGTAACCTATTTCTACTTGGACTTCCCCATTTATCTGGACACTAACTACAATAATGTCCCAAACCACTAACACCTAATATATTTCACCTTGCTCAGATCCTTATTTATTTGATTTGAACCTTCCTTCTTACCCTTGTATTTTTCTTTTGTTTCTCTTATTCATCCTCCCAAAGAGGACTACTTCTACTTCCTCTTGTTTCATTGAACATGAATCTAACAGGATCTTTTCCTACACAAGGTCATCCCAAAACTTCAGAAAATTTGGCAAATTGTCACAAGCACATACACCCTAAACAAAAGGTCTCGAATATGGAGCAAGCCCATTCAAAGGAATAAACACAAACTCCTTATCTCCCACCATTATCCCTATGGTATCCAATTGATCTCTCAACTTGGTGGTCATGGCTAGATAGCTCACCGTTGTATATGTCTTTCTTATGTGGATGGATGAAATCTTATTTTGCAAAAGCATCTATCTAGAGATACAAGAACTTTAGAATAAACCAACCAAAGCCTCAAAACATCTTCTTACTAGTTGAATTGTCTACAATGCAATGCATGAAGTAATCCTTCACTGAATCAAGAATGATCCTCTTTGCCTTAACCACCTTCTTAGTATGGGAATCCAAGTTATTCGAATTGGTAGGTGTAGCAATCCCCTTCTCAACATGCTCCAAAATATCAACTTCCTCCAAAAACATTTGTACCCTAAAGTTCCAAGGTATGAAATTGGAAGCACCATCCAACCTATCACACTCTCTAAGACAAAGACTATACATCTTGCAAATATGAAGCACAATGCAAAGCAAGATCAACAACAAACAATGTATGTAATGTCCCCATCCAAATAAATCACATGAAGGGAAAATTCCACCAATCTACTAGTTCCCTAGGTTGGGGTGGAAACATTTAGATTTGGAATAAGGGAGATATAAGACCCCAAATGGACATTATATTGACAACAATATATTAAAAGGGGCTAAATAAATATTAATAATAAGAAAATAAGGTGGCACTTGGTCATGAGGGCACATAGGTGGTGTGGGACCCACACAAGGCAAGATTCTCCATGCCACATGGCATTCTATTCTCACCCATTCGAATCCAAGGTGGAGTCTAACGTTCTTGGGGGATTTGGAGAGGCATTATATTTGGCATGACTCAATGAGGGTCGAATTAGAGTGGAAGAGTAACTCCCATGGAAGAGGAAGAGGCATCTTAGAGGTATTGTGACACTTGTGCTAGATTCTCTAGCTTCTATGACAATAATGATGAAGATTCTATGACACTTATGACAAGGATCAGACCTAGTTGCTGAAATCTGACCTATACGACATGCCAGGGCTAAAAATAGCCTCCAAGAGGATGCACAAGGGAGTTATGGAAGCCAAGATTCCCCCCATTCAAATTGATGGAAGAGGAGGGCTGCGAAATGTTGGACAAGTGGCACTCATGGGAATATCTCCCTAATTCAAGTTGGGATGAAGATCTTGGAGGGAATTCAAGCCATGGATGCCTTGGGAGGTTAATAAAAGACAAGAAGAAAGAAGGAGAACAACTTTTGATCATTTCTCATTTGGAAAAATTTGGAGAGATTAGCTTGTCCGTGCACGATGGATGTTCATCCTCCCTTCCTTAGAACCAATTTCGAGGGAGAAAGATTCCCATCCAATTTGGTTGATGGAGAGGAAATTCAGACCTCTCAATAAAGCTTCATGGATATGTTTTGATGCAGGTTCAAACCCCAACTGAGTTCAAGTTCATCTTCTCTCATTCTTCTCTATGCCTATTCTACTATCTTTCTCTCAATGTCATGTAAATGTGCAAGGGCACACTTGTTGTTGCATATAGTTAGTGAAGGTCTGTTCTTTCGAATTCATGGACATGTTAGCTTCTATATATATCTATAATAATCATATCATGATATCCACAGCTCGAAACACTATGTATTTCAAGTGATATTTACATTCAAGGAAGAGATCCGAGCCATTTTCCCCATAGCATTTGCATAGTGATTTTGGAATGATATTGTACCTGTTTCATATCAAAGTTTGTTGAGTTATTTATCATGTTATGAGATTAATATGAATTTACTTTGATGGCCCAAATGATGTGTGCAGACCTCTGAATTGTTACTATGGTTTATGAAGAAATTCAAGACTCCTTGCCCACCAATTTCACCTCAAAAAATAGACTCTAGAAGTTGTTGTTCATTAGGATGCCTATTCGACCCTAAAACCAAATATAATGCTGCACATATATTGTTCCTAATGTCCTATAACATATTCAAGTATCATACCAAGAATTAGAGAAGGTCGTATAGTGTTGGAAGAGCATCTAATGGCAGACCTAGAGAGGATCTCCACTTCTCAAATTAACTAGTCTTGTTCCGAAACTTCTTCCCATGCAATTTGTAGATCATGGATGTGTATATCAGTTGTTTGGATTTCTGATAGGTGTGTTAATATTTCCTATGCCCCATCAAGACCTTCCTCCCCAAATTCAAAATCATTTGGAGGTGTTTGGAACTAGTTGTAAACAAAACCCTAGAGTCAAAACAAGGTGAATCCAAGGACTTTCCTTTGAAGGGATATTACAGTGGTATCAGAACATGGTCCTTGCACCTGATTTGGGTGACCATTTATGACGTCAAGAAGTCATCTCCCACCCTTAGAAAATGAAACTGAAAGTACCTTTGGTGAAGAGGAAGAAGAAGGAGAAGAGGTGCACTTTGTTGAAACTATGACTAAGGATGAGAAAGGAACCTCAGAGATGGAGGAGAAAGAGGAGTTTAGGAAATTCATGAAACCATATTTTGAGGACATGACAAGGTAGATAATTCAAGGGTTTGAATTGATGTCTAGTCAAATTGGAATCAAATTGGCATTAGGAGGCAGTAGTAGTTCTCCTTTCGAGGAAAATAAGGCATTTAGTGAAAGCATTTTCTCAAAGACAGGGCCTCACAACCGACCCAATGAATTCCATAGCTCAACAAGAGATACCACACCCAATTTTATTGAGCCCAAAGAGGATCCTAACATCCAATATGGAATGCATGAAGTTCTATCAAAATGGAAGCAGTTGAGTGAATATTGTAGGAGGACCTTACCATTCAATCAATTATTTATTGTCTCAAACAAGCTCAAAATGAGAGGAGGAAGCATAACTCCTTTTCAAAATAAAGAATTGAATTATGCCATAGGTAAAATTCCCCTTCCCACCTTTGATGTCTCATACCAAAGTTCTGCAAATACTTGGGTACAAAAGTTAGATGTATATTTTCACCTGAATCTAATGGTTGAAGATGATGCTCTAAAAATGACTATTCTGCATCTTGAGGAGAAGCAAATGGTTGGTGGTTCCATGGACTTAAAACCTTGGGACATGATGAGGTCACATCATATGAATATTTTGTTAACAAGTTATTGGGAAGATTTGAGCAAAAAGACCCTGAAATGCCTTTCAAGGAACTAGCACAGTTGAAGCAAAGTAGAACCCCTGAGGAGTACATGTTGGAATTCCAAAAACTATCAATTAAGGTGGCTGATGTATTTATGGTTCGATTGGTATTGCTCTTTACTGAAGGATTGGATAAACCTTTGAAAGGTTTAGTTAAATCTCACAAACCTACTTCATTTAAAGATGCCATGAACTTGGCAACAGATCTGCAAAATGTGCTACCCAAGACAAAGTATCCTCCCAAGCCCAATTTTCCTTCCAAGTTCATATTTGACAAGAAACCATAGCAAAAAGATTCATTTCGGAAGGACAAGAAAGAGGGACCAAGCAAGGAAGAACTCAGAAGAAAGAAACTATGTTACACATGCTTTCAACCATGGGTACCAAGACATAAATGTGCTAAGGGGAAAGCACAATTCATTGAAGTATTTTCTAATGATGAAGGGGACATGGAGGAAGAAGAACAACTTTCAGCCCAAGAAGAGGGATATGAAACAACAGAATAAGATCATCCATCACCCAAAAAATGGATAATGGCAATGCTTTCAGGAGTGCCTTGTTTTCACACCATTCGATGCAAGGGGGTGGTACAAGGGTAGAGAGTTTCGGTATTGGTAGATGAAGGAGCAACTCATAACTTGATTGATGGAGCCTTGGTGGAGAGGAGAAAGATACCTAGTCAATCATTCCAAGGGTTCACAGTCATCATTCTAGGTAACAATTCTATGGAATGCAACACATGGATTCCAAAGCTACAACTCACCATAGGAAATTACACATTTTCTGATAGCTTCTATGTGGTGGATATTGCTGATACAAATGTGGTTTTGGGAGTACAATGGTTGTATTCTATAGGAGAACATACAGTGAACTACCAAATACCTGAAATGTAGTTCAAAGATTCGGAAGGAATACAAAGGTTAGTGAGAGGAATGCACACCTATCCTAGCTAAGTGGTGTCTTCCCACAGTATGAGGTCTATATTGAGACATGGCGACATTGAATGGGCTACTGAATGTTTCATCACTTACCCCAATCCAAACATAAATATTGTAGAACATCCAAGGGAGATAAGGAAACTACTACACAAGTATGAAAGGGTTTTTGGAGACCTTCCTCTTGGAAGACCACCTGACAAAGGAGTTGAGTATACCATTGTTTTGGAGGTGGGTACTTCACCTATACAAATACCCCCATATAGACACCCAAAAAGGTTCAGAGATGAGATTGAGAAGTCTATTCAAGAGCTCTTTGAATTGGGGATCATTAGACCAATATCAAGTCCCTATGCTTCTTCAGTTGTATTGGTGAAGAAAAAGGATGGAACCTTAAGGATGTGCATTGATTTTAGATCTTTAAACAATAAGAAAATAAAGAATAGATATCCCATCCCTCGGATAGATGAGCTATTTGGAGCAAAGTTATTTTCCAAAATTGATCTTAGATCTGGTTACCATCATATTCGAATGAAGGAGGAGGATGTGCAGAAAACTACTTTCAGATGTCACTATGGTCATTTCAAATTTCTTCTCATGCCTTTTGGTTTGACCAATGCTCCAACAACCTTCCAATCATGCATGAAAAAATATTTTGCAAGCAGCTCCGTAAGTTTGTTTTGGTTTTCTTTGATAATATTTTGATTTACAGTAAGACATGGGAGGAACATTTGCACCATTTAGAAGTTGTATTGAAAATCTTGCATGAACAATCTTTGTTTGATAAGATATCAAAGTGTGAGTTTGGGTTGAAATAAATTGTGTATCTTGGGCACATCAATGGGAAAGATGGGGTAAAGGTGCACTTGGAGAAAATAAAGGCTATTCTTGAATGGCCATCACCCAAGAACATCACTGAATTGAGAGGCTTTATTGGGATATGCACTTACTATAGGAAGTTTGTGAATGGGTTTTCCAAACTAACTGCTCCCCTTACTGATTTGACCAAGAAGGATGCTTTCAAATGGGATGAAGAGGCTGAATTTTTTTTCCAAAGAATGAAAGAGGTAATGAGTAGTTTTTCAGTACTTGCATTACAAGATTTTTCTAAACCATTGGTTTTGGAATGTGATGCATCAAGGGAAGGCATAGGGACGGTCCTAAAGCAAATCAACACCCCATAGCTTTTGAGAGCATAAAATTGCAGCCAAATGAGAGGCTCTACTCCATATATGACAAAGAAATGTTATCCATCATGCATGCCTTGGCCAAGTTTAGACAATATCTGGTGGGGAACAAGTTTGTGGTCAAAACTGATCATAACAATTTAAAGCATTTCCTTACATAAAAAGATCTCAATGAAAGGAAACAAAAATGGGTAATTAAGGTCCAAGCTTTTGATTTTGACATTGAATATGTAAAAGGGAAGAATAATATTGTAGCAGATGCATTATCTACGAGACCTTCATTTTCCCTTATGGACATTTCAAAAGATTGGAAAGATGTGCTAATAGTAGAGTATGCCAAAGATATATTTGTTTGTGACTTGTTAGATGGGGTCAAAGGAGATGATAGATACAATATATTGAATTTCCTAATATACTATAAGGACTGAATATACTTAGTTCATGGTTCGAACTTAAAGCACAAGATCTTGAAGGAAGCTCATGATTCTCCTTTAGCAAGTCATCCTGGTTTCTGTAAGACATATAGGAAATTAAGACAAAGGTTCTCTTGGAAAGGGTTGAAGGAATATGTTTTAAAGTATGTGAATGAATGCAAGATATGTCAGCAAAACAAAGTTGAACACACCCATCCTGCTGGTCTCTTACAACCATTGCCTACTCCAGAACAAAAATGGGAAAGCATCTCCATGGATTTCATCACAGGTTTGCCCAAGGCTCTTGGTGATTGTATTTATGTTGTGGTGGATAGGATCACCAAATTTGCTCATTTCTTTGCTATTACATCATATTTTACTGCTGCACAAGTAGCTGAGCTATTCTTTAGAGATATTTTCATATTGCATGGACTTCCCAAAAACATTGTGAGTGATAGGGATAACAGATTTATGAGTGCTTTTTGGCAAGAAACATTCAATTTGGTGGGCACTCAATTGACTCCTAGCACGAGCTATCATCCTCAAACTGATGGCCAAACAGAAGGGGTAAACCAATGGTTGGATGGGTACTTGAGAAACTATGTTGGTGGGTAGCAAAAAGCATGGGTTAAATGGCTACATTTCGGTGAGTTTTGCTACAATACTACTTTTCATATGTCCATTGGCATGTCTCCTTTCAAATCACTTTATGGTTATAAAGCACTCACCTTTGTTGATCACATTTTTGGTGATAGTAGAGCTCCAAAAGATAAAGATTGGGTTAAGGAAAGTCAAGAGATTTTGAATTTTTTAAAAGACAGTTTGCAGGTTGCCCAAAATCAACAAAAACGGTATGTGGATAAACATAAGAAGGAAAGAACTTTTCAAGTGAATGATTTGGTTTATTTGTGGCTGCAGCCATATAAGCAAACCACCTTAAAAGGGAGAGGATCATAAAAGATTAAACCAAGGTTTTATGGTCCATACAAGATAGTTCGAAAGGTTGGGGAGGTAGCTTATGAGATAACACTTCCGAAAGGTAGCAAAATCCACACTGTATTTCATGTTTCATGCCTTAAGAAGGATATTGGTTAACAAATTTCTATTTCAGAAACACTCCCTCCATTAGATGATGAAGGACAACTCATACTCATTCTAGAAAATTTTTTGAAGACAAGAGAAAGAAAATTGAGGAGTAGAACCATAAGAGAATATTTGGTACAATGAAAAGATTTTCCGAGTGAGGATGCCACATGGGAAGAGGAACAAATTTTGCAGCATCCCAATTTGGAATTGCTTGAAGGAAAGCAATCTTGGGTGGGGAGGACTGTAATGTCCCCATCCAAATAAATCACATGAAGGGAAAATTCCACTAATACACTAGTTACCTAGGTTGGGGTGGAAACATTTAGATTCGTAATAAGGGAGCTATAATACCCCAAATGGACATTATATTGATAAATATATATTAAAAGGGGCTAAATAAATATTAATAATAAGAAAATAAGGTGGCACTTGGTCATGAGGGTGCATAGGTGGTGTAGGACCCACACAAGGAAAGATTATCCATGCCACATGGCATCCTATTCTCACCCATTTGAATCCAAGGTGGAGTATAACGTTCTTGGGGAGTTGGAGAGGAATTATACTTGGCATGACTCAATGAGGGTCGAATTAGAGTGGAAGAGTAACTCCCATGGAAGATGAAGTGGCATCTTAGAGGTATTGTGACACTTGGGCTAGATTCCCTAGCTTCTATGACAATAATGATGAAGATTCTATGACACTTATGATGAGGATCAGACCTGATTTCTGGAATATGACTGTTGGACGGTAAAATTTTCCTTGGCCAACTTAAGGAAAAATAGTCCACATAGAGGACTTAATACAATCCTATGTATGTTTAAAATAACTGTTTCTCATAGGATCAAGGCCTTGCTGCCTTTGTGATTTGCTCTCTAAATAGAGAGTCTCTTGAGGATCGTGAATATCAAGTTTCCTATTTTCGAATGCTAATTAACAAGAAAGATAAACCTAATGATCACCTAACTCTAATGACTATCCTAATTAAAAATGTAAAATTTAGTAGCAGATAAATCTAAGCTAAAGGTAATCTAACATATATTTTCCTATCCTGGCCAAGAGCAAAAAATAATGGTATGATTTAAAGTCTGAAAATGAAATAAAGTTAAAACTTCAATATGGTAGATGTATCCCCAATACTGAAATAAAACCTGTAAGCTTTTGCAAAAGATAAAACCTTTTGTAAAATGATTATAAATGCGATCTCAAACTGAAAATCAATTGATACGAATTATCATGCAACTTTGAATATATGGTAAAATATGATCACACCTTAGCATGTATATTGAGCAAAGTAAACACACATGTTAGGAGTAACAAAATGTCAATTTAGACAAATCATGAAATAACAGGAAAAGCAACCTATTACTTACAACTTTTGAATAAATTGCTTGTAGACTCAAAACAACATGTAAGTTCTAATTTATAATAGATAACTCCACATAAAATAACAAAGTATAAATCTGCAGATAAACAGTGAACACATAGAAGGATCCAAAAATAGATACAGTATCAATAATATGTATATGAAAAACTTGATCAGAGTCTCCAAGTTTTGCAGTAAGTTTGGTCTTCAGAATAAGTTCAGAAAACTCAAAATTAAGCAAAATATTGAACTATATTGTTTCAAATGTCTTCCTCTAGTATGCATAACTCAAACCCTTTTTACAGTGTCTTCAATATTATTATATAGAAATCCCTCAAGCATCTAACATTAAAACTATCCTATCCACTTATGACTACGTGGACCACTCCTAGAATGCCCAACAGGATTTGGCATAACCTGGAGCATCTTTTAATTGATAGGTGCTCGATATTGAACATCAAATCTCCCTTGAATTGATTAACCCTTGATTCGGGTTCGAAATGAGGAAGCATGGAGAAGCAACAGACTTACTGCACAGAGCCAGCAATACGTCACCTAAATGAAAATGGTTATTGGATTCGATATTCAAGGAGCTGTCTTAGTTGATAATAAAATGAGCAACCAGAAAGAGTACACAGATCTTGCCACGTCTACAACATCAGACATCAAATGAGATCCAAAAGACACGTCTTGATTCTAAAGATGACAAAACTATGCTCCAAGGATGACCAAAAATGACACCTATCAATATTCAAAGTAAAAATTAATACACAAAGTGATAAAAATAAATGAAAATAATGTAAAGGATGCCTGCAGAATATTCGATTCTGCAGGTATCCTTATATCAGCATTTTGAATTTAAAAAGACAAGATTCAAAAAATCTAAATCATTTTACCTATAACCACGATTTTTAAAACCCCGTAAATTGACAAAACTTTAGTCATCAAAAAACAAAATTCAACCTCCGAGAACATTAGGATTTTTTGGATGGTTCAAAAGACACTTGAACCGGCGTGGTTCTCCTAGCTTCAGCCAATTTATCTTTGAGTTTCAAGGCTCTTACATTACTAACCTTATTCTGTTTGATTAACTTCTGATTTTTCAACAACAGGTTTTTCCTAAGGGCTTTGTATGTATTCTTCTTTTATTTCATGCAATTCCACTTATCAATCCATGTAACAAGCTCACCTTTCAAATTCATGATTTCCTCAGTGGCGATGGTATTGATTAGCTGGGATTCCTTGAAATCGATTTCCAAGGATGATATTCGATGATCTTGTGATGTGGAGACAAATTCTTCCATAGCTTTCGCATTTGGTTCATTAATTGTTTCTTCAACTTTTGCAGGTTTCTGGTCGACCTCCTGATTAGACTAAGGAGAAGGCATCGATTGCTGAGCATTTCTAGCCCTCGTCTCAGAAGTAGAATCATATAGGAATTTATGGTCTACCTGGTCCACGACATCATTGTTTTGCTGAGACCCTGATAAATCACTAAGTTCAACAACAGGGGAATTCTCTTCAAGCAAATTTCTTCCTGCTAAGAGGGCCGCGGTCATGCTTCAGGTTCTACGGGTTTCCTTTTCGCTCATGGCTCTGCTAATCTGATCTTCATCTTGCGGGTAACTAAGGGTTTGAACTGGATAGTGGAAATCCTTGCCGAGATTATCCTCATTGACCAAAGGTTAGTCTATCTCCACTCGAGAGATTTCACATATTGCCTCAGGATTTCTTTCTGATTCTACCTCAGGATTCCCCTCTCCTAGGGTTTTAACAAAGCTCGGCTCTTCATCTTCATGACTGGTTTCAAGGTCAGGTTTCTCCAAAAAAAACCCTCTGCGCTTGCGTCGATTTATTGACCTGCAATGAGGCCATTCCTCATTAACCCCGAATCCATTCCTCATGAGGAACGAGTCCCAACTATCATCTAGCTCATCTAATCGATGCGAAACCAAAATTTTTATCAACCCATGGTGAAAAAGGCTCCACTCTTTATCAGCCACATTGTATTGAAACGCACAGGCCATCTTCTGGAGATTGTTAATGAAATAATAGGGCATATTGATAGGGCTACCTTTGAACACAAGCAGTAACCTAAGGTGATAAAAATGAGTTTGTAAAAAATGCCCTTCACAGGTAATATACCTTATGATCAATTCAAGCAGAGACCGCCATTGTTTCTTCAGCATACGTGAGGGAAACCCAAACTTGGATTCTACGTGCTAATTTTCTTTAACCATGAACCCTTTCCACTCGTGATCCTTCATATGTTTCCCCTTGAACCATCGCTCACCAGTTAATGGAAACCCTATTGCTTGTGAAACAAACTCTTCTGTTAAATGAAGTTCAATATCACCGATTCGAGCTGTTGAGCCATCAAACGAGGAAGCGAATGCTAGAGTAACAGTCATGTTATAACCTGAGAATTTCTGTAAAAACTGTGAAAATCCTCACAGTAGATCTAAGAGCTGATGTATACCTCACAAGAAAGATTAAGATTAAGCAGGAAAATAGAAGAAGAGTGGTCAATGCAGTGTAAAGGAGCAACATAATTATGATACAATAGAACTTAGATAGAAGCAGAATAACATCACACACTAATTCATTAATCAAAATATGAACAATAAATAATACAATGGTGGAGAGGATTTGAATGCCAAGGTGGAAATTCGAATTAGCCTGCATGGGCATAGCTTATCTGCACTAGGAGTCATCATCATCATCAGTGGAGTGTCAACAATACACCACTAGGAGTCATCATGATCAGATCAGTGGAGTCATCAATGCACAAGTAATGGTCAACCAGGTGTCAACCTGAGTCTAACTGAATGTGGTAGGTGTAACTAGCACATGGAAGCACTAATGTAGTGAAGGAGGCTCAGTGGAGGGCACATGGGGAGCTGACTGGAGTCAAAATAGGCAATCTAGTCTCACTGGGGGTCCAACAGAGTGTTTCAGTTAGTTAACAAGTCAATCTAGCCTTAAATCAAGGAAAGATCCACAAATAACTCAACTAACTGAAGTGTAACTGAGTGGTAGGTGAAAGGTGGGCGCATCATTGACTAGGAGGGCTAAAAATGAGTGGAAAGAAGCTCTCAGGGCTAGCAAAGTGGGGACTAGGTGCTGGGTGACACCAACCTGATGACTGGGATGCATGCAATTGCATGACTGCATGCATGACTGAAATGCAAAATAATGAAAATGATGGTAGGACTAGGATGGAGTATAGGAATATCCCAACACCCCCCCCTAATCCATCCTAGGCCCTGGTAACTGAGACCAAAGGTCACCCAATACAATCAAATAAATGATAAAGAACAGTCCATGAAACAAGGAAATGGGGAAAAACCTCATGGGAAAAATACCCCCCCCTCAAAATAGACTGTAGGGCACACCAAAGTAAATGCTCCAAACTCAAGAAGGTGTGATCCTTGGTCATATGTCTGGAGGTATCTTCGTCTTTGGAAGAAGTGGATCATGCTCAAAAAGCATGTGCTTGTACTTGCTCTTCAGATCGAATGTGATGAGAACAAATCCAGAGGTATGAGGATGATCCCGGAACTCGTGATTCAAATCAGCTGAGGTAGGATCAAATCCATGAATGTGTAGATAGTCTTTTGTTTTCTCCTTTGAACCATCATAGGTGAGATTATGCCCAAAAGAACCATCACATGATAGTGGTTGCTTGGACTTCAAATCAGCTCCAAGACTTGATAAATGGTTTCTTGAGATCTCCTTTGAACCACCAGGGGTGAGATCAAAACCATGATATGCATGAGAAATTATCCCAAGTAGTGATTGCTTAGATTTTAAATAAGCTCCAAGACTTGAAAAATGGTTTCTTGAGATCTCCTTTGAACCATTAGAGGTGATATCAAGACCATGAAATGCATGAGAAATTATCCCAAGCGAATGGCAATGCCCTACATCTTCAATAAACTTCTGAGAGCATGTACAAATGATCTTACAGTAGTGCATAAGAGGTGAGTGATCAAGGAGAGCGAATGCATTACCTCCAATTGCTTATTTAACCTCTGAAACATTCATGAGATAGTCATTATGCAAACCAACAGACTCTTGTGCAAGAGAGGATTTAAGAACCTCTGTAGTTTCTAGAGTGTGAGCTGGCACATAATTCGAAATAGAAGATATTGAGAGAATGAGTGTAGAATCTACAAGTTCTTCTTCTTTGTGGACAACTTCATTATGAGATATGTTTGATACGGATTCATGATCAGAGAGACCATCAAGGAGGTCGAATGCATCACTGGGATTGCTCTCCAAAGAGTTTGCACTAATCCCTTCATTATGTTTGCCAAATCTTTCATCCAGATGGACCCATAGCTCTTTTGGAGATTCAACAGAATTAAGGAAGTGGGGTAACATACAACGAGACATAGCCATCAACATTACTCCATAGGCTCTGTCACCTTTATTTAACCAATCATTCTCCTCTTCAGAGGATTCAAACTCTCTTTCAAAACAATAATAAAAAAGACCATATCTCTTCAAATGTGTTATCATCTTTGGTTTCCACTCATCATAGTTGAATGGAGAGAGAGGAGGAATTCCTTCCAGATTCATGAAAGCTGTTGGAGAAGAACTACAAAAACAATAGAAAATATCTACAACTGCTACTGCTGCAAAAGTGCAGAAACTGCTGCAACTGCTGCACTCGAAATCTTGATAATAACCTGCAAAAAACTCTCAGGAATGGAGATAGACAATACTCTCAATAGGTTCTGATGCCATGTGAAAATCCTCACAGCAGATCTAAGAGCTGATTTATACCTCACAAGAAAGATTAAGATTAAGAAGGAAAATAGAAGAAGAGTGGTCAATGTAGTGTAAAGGAGCAATAGAATTATGATACAGTAGAACTCAGATAGAAGCAGAATAACATCACACACTAATTCATTAATCATAATATGAACAATAAATAATACAATGGTGGAGAGGATTCGAATGCCAAGGTGGAAATTCGAATTAGCCTGCATGGGAATGGATTATCTGCACTAGGAGTCATCTTCAGCATCAGTGGAGTGTCAACAATACACCACTAGGAGTCCTCATCATCAGATCAGTGGAGTCATCAATGCACAAGTAATGGTCAACAAGGTGTCAAACTGAGTCTAACTGGATGTGGTAGGTGTAACTGGCACATGGAAGCACTAATGTAGTGAAGGAGGCTCAGTGGAGGTAACATGGGGAGCTGACTGGAGTCAAAATAGGAAATCTAGTCTCACTGGGGGTCCAACGGAGTGTTTCAGTTAGTTAACAAGTCAATCTAGCCTTAAATAAAGGAAATGTCCATAAATAACTCAACTAATTGAAGTGTAACTAAGTGGTAGGTGAAGAAGGGCACCTTTCTCAAGTGGTAGGTGAAAGTTGGGCGCATCACTGACTACGAGGGATAAAAATGAGTGGAAAGAAGCTCCAGGGGCTAGCAAAGTGGGGACTAGGTGCTGGGTGACACCAACCTGATGACCGGGATGCATGCAATTGCATGACTGCATGAAAAAATGCATGCATGACTGAAATGCAAAATAATGAAAATGTTGGTAGGACTAGGATGGAGTATAGGAATATCCCAACAAAAATGACATCCAACCTACTTCTGTCATTGGCTCGACGCATTCCAGGAAAACGTCCAAATACTCAGTCCCACTGAGTTCAAACCGAGAAACGGGAGCCATGAGGATGAAACTAGTCTTACAAGGCACATACAGGTTGAAAATATCCACTGAGAGATGAAACTGACTTGCCTTCGAACCTTGCAGATCTATCAACATTGTAACTGACCCCATATTACCTAGGTAAAGGAAAAACTCAAACATGTGCGAGGGATGCCGGGTAATGATATCTTTGAACCTACAAGAGGCTTTTCGATTCACATAATGCACTAGCTGAGATGATTGTTGTTGGGAAGATGACATGCGGTCAATAATAATGGATGACAGTTGTGTCACCATCAATAATGAAATGGCAGCGCATTACAATTATCACATCAAACCTTACCTTCTCATATTTCATGCCAATACCAAGATCGAAATACCTTGTTTATTAGTTTGATCAACATGCTAAAACCAATGGTATTAATCTTTCCTCAAGGTGTTAATTTAATAATTTATAATCATTTAGACACTATCCAATTCAAATTAAGAATGGAGCGAATAAATGATTATCATAAAATTATGTTTAACATGATAACAATATGATATGAACACCTTATACTAATATAACCACGATCATACTCATACCTTGGGATGACTCAACTCTTTGACCGAAATGAAACATGTGAATAGATTATAAAGAAAAAACAATTGAATGATACAAGGTATTACCAATAAGTTGAGTGACATAAATAATGAATGTAATACTTTGCATAGCCAAAGTTTATATCATTGATTTAATCTATAAAATTTAGGAGCTGCAAAAATTCCAGGATTATGATCAGTCATTTAACCCTTAACGATCAAACTGAAATATGGAGTAGAATAAAGATAGTCAATCCAATTCGATACCAATAACATTTCCAATTCTTATGTCCTAATCAAGATTCTAACCTTATTGGGAGTACCTTCAGAATCAAATATTATGAAGGCACTCCTAAAATATAGTTTTTTATAAGTATTGATAAAGGATATAATCTCCGACATTAGTCATAATTAAAAGATTCATGAAAGGAACAAATCAAATTAATGCTCAAATTGGTTCGGAGGGTGTTGCTTGCCAACAAATGGCGACATGCTTGGAATGAACCAGTTATCTCTGTGAAAAGACTTCCATACTACAGAATATCAAAGATAATGTCTCAAAGTTTCAGACATCTTCTCAAGTGATTTAATTCCCAAAGTCATTCTCAGGATACAACTAGACCTTGCCAAGTTTGTAAGTGATATGCCCTTAACTGTTATTTGGGGATTCCTTGTTTCAATTTCAACCTTTGACATGCATTGACTAAATGAATGGTCCAGTGAGAGTCTTCAGGGTCAGAAACTGATTAGTTGACACTAGTGAAAGATGTATCTTTTCAATAATAACAGATGGTTTTCTCTCATTCCAAGGACCAGGCATTATTCAACTATTTTTTTAAAAATTTTTAAGATAGCAAGTAGTTACAAAGTTAAATATAAAAAACATTAATCAGGGAATACTACCTTAGCTTGGTGACTAAATAATGGTAGCATTATTCACCAATCCTATCGGAAATTGAACAGGCCAGCTCGTAATGAGACCCCCTACCTCTCAATTTTCAACTGGGAGTCATTGCCCCGGCTTGGTGACCGGATGTTGACAATGTCAATCCAATAGAACCTATGATCATAAGCAGACTAGCTCGCAATGAGACCTTTTGTTCCCTAATTAATCCTTTTCATATTTATTAATTAAAAACAAATTGGAATTTTGGTTCAATACTACTGCCCTGGCTAGGTGACGAGATGTTGACAGCATCATTCACAAGAACTATCGTTGATTAACAGGTCGGCTCATGATGAGACCTCTTGATCCTCATTTTTTCAAATAAGAATCATCACCCTGGATTGGTGACGAGATATGGTGATGTCATCCCAATAGGGTTGATGATCATGACAGGTCGACTTTATGAAAAGACCTCATGTTCTTGGACCAAAGTTTTATTACTCAAGTTTTAATTACAAATGGATTTACAAAAATGGATAAAACCCTATGACTTCTTGAAATAGCTTGAGGGTGACTAGGTATCTCCAATTGGTCTTCAAAACCCTTTAGAAACCACTGGAACCAGTAAGTAAATTTCCCGAGACATTGGTTTATGGATAGGCATCCAAAGATAACAACCAGGGGTTGTTGCATAAATTGTGCAGGTCTGAAATAGCTAAGACAATTTTGGAATGAAATCATCCTAAAGACATCAGATACTTTAAGTACAATGGATGATCACAATTCTAATATGTATTCCATCCATTTAGTGTGTATACCTTTTCCACCAATTGGTTCATCAAGCTGTGTTATTGATTCACCTCAGCCTTATGAGTGAATATACAAAATGCGACCAATGAAGAAGATATTTACAAAATTCGAACAGGCAGATTATGAAGATATTTACATCTTATGAACAGAAATATCCACTGAAAAGTAAGAGTAGGAATCAAAAGTGAGTATTCTAGGTTGTTTGAAATTTCATCTAAATAAATAGCAACCTGTAAATCAGCTTGAGTTGGGATGATCTTAGACATAATGAATTATCTTGTGCAATCAATCATCTAAAATTTATGGGTAAATCGAAATGACGACTGAATTGAAAATATTCAGCAAATATAAGATCACTGAATTATAAAAACCTGACAACTAAATGGAAAAGATTAGTATGTACAAAATATATACAATGAGAATGATTTAATGATGTAAGATTATTGAAAGTATTTTTTTAGGACTTGCCCATTTACCAGGAAGGTATCAAACTGCCCTTGCAAAGTCTGCAGATGAAAGGTACTGGGACCTAGCTTTTTTTCCACTACGTAGGGACCCAACCAAAGACGTTGGAACTTGGTGTGTTCTCCCTTTTCCTCATGTGCTTTGTCCCATTTTAATACTAGTTCGCCTACATGAAATTCCCTACTTGAGGATGACCCGCGATCAAACCATGATTTGACAATCTGTTGATGTTTTGAGAAGTGTTGTTTAGCATTTTCCCTATCCTCCTCCAGTTTTAACAGCATATTGATTCGTTTTTTAATGGATGAGCACTCTGTGTTTTGTACAGATTGTGCAAGTTGTAACGAAGTCAAAAATAGATTTGGATGGAGGATATCCTCTATGCCATACACCAAAAGAATGGAGAGTTACCAACATATGCTTTCGGGGTAACCCTATCGGCCCAAAGTGCCTGATACATAATAGTATGCCAATTCTTATGGTGTTTAGCTACTGATCTTTTCAAAATATTCAACAAGTTTTTATTCGTTGAATCAGCAAGACCATTTCCCTGTGGATGATAACTTGTTGAATACTTAATCCTAATCCCCTTTTCTAGGGAAAATTCAATCAGTTCTCCTGAGGAGAAGTGTTATTTTTCATCATTTAATTCAATAGATCTGGGATCTTAACTGAAAGAACATCATGTACAGCATATCAAGCATAAGAGACAAGAGACAAGAGACACAAAACATTTCACCGGGGAAAACCAAGAAGGTGAAAAACCCCGCAACTTCCTCAGAGATAGAATAAGCACCAATACAAGGATCACAAAGATCAAACCCTGAGAGATAGATGACTGCAACAACTACTCCTCCTCCACTTGTGCGAACTCCTCCTCTCTCTCACTAATGCGAAGTGAGTGAATGAGAGAATGTGTCAAATGAGAGAGTCACACTCTCTATTTATACTTTTACTTTCACTTAACCTTTACTCAACTAGGTTGGCCCCAACTTAACCACTTAACATATTGCTGACTGGGCCGACCCCACTAGGGTGCTCTAATAACCCTTTGACCCATATGACTCATACAGGGCCGACCCCTGTTGATGTATATGTAACTTCGGAATGTATTTCACATATATGTATATTGTATTCCTATAGAGATGTTATTATTCCTCTATACGAAAGTGGTTGTATTCCTATAGAGATGTTATTATTCCTCTATATGGAAGTGTCGTCATTTATATTGTAAGTGTCGTAACTTATACTTGATGGGTTATTAGACCACCTTGTTGGGGTCGGCCCTGTATAAGTCATGTGGGTCAAAGGGTTATTAGACCACCCTATTGGGGGTCGGCCATGTCGGTCAAAGGGTTATTAGACCACCCTAGTGGGGGTCGGACCAGTCAGCATTATGTTAAGTGGTTAAGTTGAGGCCGACCTAGTTGAGTAAAGGTCAAGTCAAGTTAGTGTATAAATAGAGAGTGTGTCTCTCACATTTTACACATTCTATTCTCTCACTCACACTTGGGAGAGTGGCGCACTTGTGGAGGAGGAGGCTCTGCTGCTAGGAGAATACTATCTCTTGTATTCTGGTTGTATCATTGCTCTATCTATCTATGAGGAAGTTATTGGGGTTTTTCACCTTTATGGTTTTCCCCAAGTAAACTATGTGTCTCTTGTGTGCTTGCATTATTGTGTCCATGGTTGATATGATGTAGATTTGTTGTACATGTTGTTCTCTCAGTTAAGATCTTAGATCATATTGAAGTAAATTCTAAAAATTTAACATGGTATCAAAGCTAGCCTGAAAGAAGGCATGATATGACATGTATGACACTTGTTGCACTTACGATGCTAGGGCTTGATATAGCAAAAACCAGTCATCGTAGAACTTTCGCTATAAATCCATTTTGGCGAAGTTTTCGGGTCTAAAACTTTTACAGGTCGAAGATCAGATCCCCATGTACCTTGTATCCAAAGGCTAACCTCTAATTCATTGTACTTTGTAATTAATGATCTGTACAATATAGAGTTTCTGCCTCTTCTACATCTGAGTAAAAAACAGGTGACCTTGGAAAAAATGTCATAACTTGCGATAGGAAGCTCCAAATGAAATTTTGTAAAAAGTGACAGGTAGTAAACAGACTGTACTATCTCAGGAAAATTGTTCAGAGGCCGAAGTTGAACCAGTGACACGTGGCACGTTACAACACTTGGCATAACTCTCTCTCGGAGAATCCAATTGAGGTCAGACCTATCGGGATGGAAAGATGACAGGTCGGGCTATCTTAGGAAAATGGTTCAGACCCTGTGGGTCGAAAAGTTTGGATTTACACCAGAAACAATCAGGTACATATTTCTGTCAAAACATAATTATTTTTTAGCACCTTCATTCATGGATTCCGGAATTTAGGGTTTCGGATAAAGTTGGAATTTTTGTAAGCGGAGACCACGGCTGAATGCTACTCATCAAAATTTAAATTTAGAGACCAAGATCAGAATTTTTGGTTGGGCAGAAGTCCGGGCTTGATCAAACCCTAGTTCGGGACTTTGATAAGAAAAGTGGAAAATTAGGGCTTCTGCAAAAATGGGAATTTTTGAAATCTATGACCACGGCTGGAAGCTCCTCATAAAAATAGAAGCTTAGAGCTTTGGATCAAACCTTTTGATTGGGTAGAAGAGTGGGCTTCATCAAACCCCAGTTCGGGGACACGTCCAGTGAATCCGGAAGTTTCAAAGGAAAAATTGAGGAGTGAAACTTTGCAATTTTCAAATTCTGAATATACCAGCTTGATTAGCTCATCAAGGAGCATATTTCTATCCTTTCGAAAGTTTGAAATTCAAAGTTTGAATTTTTAGGGTTTCTCTGACAACCCTATTACAACTCTAGATCCAGTTCCTGCAAATCAAGTGGATTGGGTTAATCATAGAAGAAGATGGATTGGTCACCTACATAAGTGAAGAAGTTCCTGTTTCAAAGGGAGATGAGGCTAAGGCCTTACATAAGAAGATTACAAGCGATCTCGACAGGTATGACTCATCGAGGTATGTTTCGAGATTTGTTCATGATTAAGTTTATGGTATGTTTATCTTCATGTTATTACGGTTAGTACAATCTTGATTTTAGATTTGTCGTATCACCTTAACAAAATTATGAATGCATGATAGAAGATATTCATTGGTTAGGGTGTTGACACTTATGATTGTACTAATGCATTATGGTGTTGTATGAGGTTTATGTTGTCTGCTAACATAAAAGGTACACCAAGAAAGACAAATCATGTTCTACTTCAAGAACATATGATCATGGTGACATGAAGACAAAGATTCATCCATTATCATGGATCACATAGAAGATATACTTTCGAGTTATGTATAACTTGGTTCTACAATGGTTAACTTATGAGACATGCAGGTTACTAGCACAAGTGACTGAATATAACCAGAAGACATTATGCGGGTATGTTAGACATAACTAGCTAGCATGTTAATCCAGGTATGTTTTTCCTATATCAAGCTAGAATCCTACCTTTTGTTAGGATCTTATACTGTTGTGTTGTTGATAATGCTTATTCATGAAGTCATAAGTTTGAATAGTCATGGTTGTATGCATATTATGTTTCTTACCATAATTGATGATATGACTAACCAGAAGAATCATGAAGGTATAGGTTTGAGTAATCATGGGTTTATGCATTGATGATTTAACTAATCAGAAGAGTCCTATGCTCAAATAAGAATATGCATGAGTAAAAGAAGACTTCCCTGAAACCTTGAATACTAATGTTTATTATCTGTGAATGATCATGACTATACATGTTTAAGATTATTGTGTTTTGATAGTATTAATATTATACTAATAAATGTGTGATTATGTATGAGACCTCAAGGATAACACAATGATGATACTAATAAGCATGCATAGTGGTTAAGGATGGATATAAGTTCAAGAACAGGTAATCCAGGAAGCAAAGATCAAGAGGGAGCACACTCCAGTTGCTCCTACAAGAAAGCAAAGGAGCACACTTCAGTAGTTTCTGCAAGGATGCAGATATTCAGAGGGAGTTGACCACTTCTCACAATCCACATCAGAATGGAGTTGCAAATATTCAGAGGGAGTTTACCCAACAACCAAACAAAGATAAGTATTTGAATTGTCATTTCTTACATAATGTTATTTAATGATGTATATGCTTATGTTCCTAGAATTAGGTTGTGTATTATGCATATTAGAATAGTTGCAATGATGAACAGTATACTACTAATATACATGGGTAAGTGGCCTATGGCACTGTACAACATTCCATTGCTACTTATCTAGAATGAAACCTCTTTGCTAACATGTTAGGAGTTGTGCACACTCTTAACAATGTTCCGGTAGAGATTGGAAGGCATCTAGAAAGTTAGGGAATATGGATAAATGTTGTATTGAAGCACTGGCTAAGATAATTGCATGACTGTATGACATATTTATTTATGTGTAAGAATTTGTTCTGAAAACTATGAGATTTTTTCTAATCATGCAATTTAACTTGTTGTGTAGGAAAGATTGTATACCATCACCTACAAAATAAGGACTACAACATTTGTTCAGCAACAAAGTTATCTATTGAAAATATTGAAGATATTGAAGTTCCCAGGATCTGGGAAGAATGCCATGATCGAGGAGTACCAGTCGATCATGAAGATGTTTGGGATGTAGTCCCAAAGGGTAGTCTGTAGTGACTTCCAATAGGATCTACAAGATCAAGCATGCTGCAGGTGGTAGCATAGAGACTTTTGCTCCTGGAGCCAGATACACTTCCGTTAGATCCGTACTTGCTCTGGCTGCAGTGATGAAGTGGAAGATACACCAGATGGATTTCAAGACAGCCTTCTTGAATGGTGTAGTTGAAGAAGAAGTGTATGTAGAGAAGCCACTTGGTTCTGAGACACATGAAAGGGAGTCATATATGTGCAGAACTTGGTATGGTAGGATAGACAGCTTTCTATCCAGTTTTGGCTTTACCAAGAATAAAGCGGATTCCAACCTTTACTACAAGGTTGAGGAAGGCAATCCAGTGATACTACTATGTGGATGACCTGTTTGTATCAGGTGAGGATAGATTGATTGCCGACATGCAGTGGAAGCTTGCTGTCGAGTTCGAGTTGAAGAACTTGGGGATGATGCACTATTTGTTTTTGGAATGGAGGTGTGACAGAGTGCAAGGGAAGTATGCAGTAGAGATCCTGAAGAGATTCAGGATGATGGACTGCAAGGCCATGGCCACACCTATGGCATTGAACCTGAAGCTTCTGTATGATGCTTCATCTGATCCGGTTGATGTCACTGTGTATCGTCAGATGATTGGGTCCTTAATGTACCTGATGAACATGAGAGCATATATTTTCTTTGCGGTGAACACATTGAGCTAGTTCTTGACAGATCCGAGGAGTGTTCACCTGGTTACTGTAAAGCATGTTCTAAGGTACCTAAAGGGTACAGTGGATTATGGGCTCAAGTATGAAGCGAATCAAAAGTTTAACCTGTAGGGTTATGTTGATTCAGATTGGGCAGGTAGTGCTGCAGATAGGAAGAGCACATCTGGGTGTTGCTTCAGTATGGGATTAGGTGTGATCTCTTGGTTTAGCAGGAAGTAGTCCTGCATAGCACTGAGTACAACTGAGGCAAAGTATGTTGCAGCCTGTTCAGCTAGTTGTGAGGCAGTATGGCTATGGAAGCTACTATCTGAGTTATTTGATCTCCCTTTGGATGCTACTGGTATCTTTTGTGATAACCAGAGTTGTGTGAAGCTGTTCGAGAACCCTGTGTTTTATGACAGGTTGAAGCACATAGAGATCAAATATCACTATATCAGGGATATGGTGCAGAGAGAAGCTGTGAAGCTCCTGTATGTTGCGACGGACCAGCAGATTGCAGATATGCTGACAAATACACTAGCCAGGGTGAAGTTCGAGTACTTCAGGGAGAGGCTTGGTGTTCCTCAGATCGAGGACACTTAGACGAAGAAGTGATGGACATGTTTGCTGAAGCCATTCCAAGCATGTTGGAAGGAGGATTCATTACATGGCTATGGATGTAAGCGCTAGATGATGAGCATCAGGATGATGTTCTAGTTTTTGCTTTGTATGATCAGTTGGATCATTTATATGTATGTATGTATGCATCATGTTGGATGCTGGATATGATCAGTTGGATCATTTATATGTATGTACGCATCATGTTGGACGCTGGATATGATCGGTTGGATCATTTGTATGTATTTTGTATATGCATCATGTTGGATGCTTGGACCATGTATCTGTATATGTATTAGGTGGATACATTGTATGATTAGGTAGATCATGTATGTTGATATGTATCAGGTATGATCAGGTAGATCATGTATGTTGATGGATACATTGTGTGGATCATGTATCTATGTATCAGGTGGATACACTATGTATGATGATATGTATCAGGTAGATACTTGGTGTGCATCAGATGGATGCATTGTATGATCAGGTTGATCATGATGATGAGCTTCAGGATGTTGCTCCAGATGATATGTACTAGGATGGTACAAGTGATGATGATCAGTATGATCATGGGCATCAGGATGATGCCTCGTGCAATGATGATCCGTTGGATCATGAGTATCAAGTTGATACTTGGAGGTCAGAGATGATATGTGGCAGGTTGTGCAAATAGCATGTAATCATTCATGGGAGATCTTGTCGGTCGTGCTGCGACACATAAATGTTCCTGGGGTACTCTTTCTAGTATTGCTATGTAGTATGTAATCAGTCCTCAGATATCCGATAGGTTGAGCGGTGTGATCGTAATCAGTCCTGGGATGAGGTATTACTACGGAGACATGTAATCAGTCCTGGAGATCCGAGAGGTTGAGTTGTGTGCTCATAATTAATCCTGGGATGCTCTTTAGAGATCTTGTCGGTCGTGCTGCGGCACATAAATGTTCCTGGGATTCTCTTTAAAGGTTTTGTCTATCCACATGTAATCAGTCCTGGAGATCCGAGAGGTTGAGCTGCGTGCTCGTAATAAGTCTTGGGATGCTCATTAGATATCTTATCGGTCGTGCTGCGGCACATAAATGTTCCTGGGATGCTCTTTAAAGGTATTGTGGAGGAGATGCATGTAATCAGTCCTGGGAGATCTTGCCGGTCGTGCTTAGGCACATAAATGTTCCTGGGATACTCTTTCCAGTATTGCATCCGCACATAAAATTAGTCCTGAGAGGCCACCTCTATCAGACCGTTCGCACAGATGATGAAGACCTGCAGGTGGTGGGCCTACATCCAGTATGAAAAAGGACTGGCTCTGTAGAACTTCCTATGATGAGTAGATTCAGATATTGATTGAGATAGCAGCAGCAGTGACGATGATGATGACTCAATGACGATTATCCAGTGACGATGATCCAGAGAAGATGACTTGTGCTAGAAGACCTGTGTCGAGAAATACCTTCCTAGTTAAGAGGGAGTGTTGATGTATATGTAACTTCGGAATGTATTTCGCATATATGTATATTGTATTCCTATAGAGATGTTATTATTCCTCTATACATAAGTGGTTGTATTCCTATAGAGATGTTATTATTCCTCTATACGGAAGTGTTGTCATTTATATTGTAAGTGTCGTAACTTATAGTTGATGGGTTATTAGACCACCTTGTTGGAGTCAGCCTTGTATAAGTCATGTGGGTCAAAGGGTTATTAGACCACCCTAGTGGGGGTGGGCCCAATCAGCATTATGTTAAGTGGTTAAGTTGAGGCCGACCTAGTTGAGTAAAGGTCAAGTCAAGTTAGTGTATAAATAGAGAATGTGTCTCTCTCATTTTACACATTCTATTCTCTCACTCACACTTGGGAGAGTGACACACTTGTGGAGGAGGAGGCTCTGCTGCTAGGAGAAGACTATCTCTTGTATTCTGGTTGTATCATTGCTCTATCTATCTCTGAGGAAGTTATTAGGGTTTTTCACCTTTATGGTTTTCCCCAAGTAAACTCTGTGTCTCTTGTGTGCTTGCATTATTGTGTCCATGGTTGATATGCTATAGATTTGCTGTACATGTTGTTCTCTCAGTTAAGATCCTAGATCAGATTGAAGTAAATTCTGAAAATTTAACAACCCCATCAAAGTGGTCTAATAACCCATCAAGTATAAGTCACGACACTTACAATATAACTTGCGACACTTGCAAGTACAAATGACGACACTTCCAACTGGAGGAATAATACATCTCTGTTGGGGATACAATAATATACAAGTGAATATCTTTCGAGGTTACAAATACATGAACAAGAGGTAAGACGCATTGTCAAAGACTAGAGATTCTAGCAGTCCAAATTTGGTAATTATATGAGTTTCCGGGAAATTAAGTACATGATTTGTATTTACTACCTGTAGTCGGGCAGCTTCAGACGACCGAGTAAAATAGTCAGTAGCGGTTATGATGTATTTATGTTGTAGGGAGGAGTGAGAATTTATGGGTCCTACTATGTTAAGCCTCACTATTGAAAAGGTCTGTAAATAGTAACATGTTGTAAAGGAAAAGCTGGTCTTCTAACTCTGCTAGATGACATCTGACAGTATTGACATTTTCTGGTGAAGGAATGAGCATTTTTAAATAACGTTGGCCAAAAATAACCTGCTCTCAAAATATTATGAGAGTTGGTGTCACCGCCAAAGTGACCACCAGCAGGACCATCATGCAGTTGTTTTAAAATTGAATCAGATCCCTCTTTTTCTAGGCAGCGAAGCAAAACACCATCTGCATTTTTCCTGAAGAGTATATTATTTACCAATTGGTAGGGTGATGATTTTAACCTAACAACTCTCTTTTTATTTGGATCCAAATAGTCTGGAGCACTTCCTGTTTCAAGATAAGTGCGAATATCATTATACCAAGAATTGAAAGGATTTGGGATAAAACAGACTTCCTTTTGTAGCAACGAATCATCTAAAGATAAATCATTCTGACTAGCAGGAAAATGTGTTGATTCAACTGCTAGTTTACATAACCCTAGTCCTCATACAACCTGTGAAGGTTTAATCTCTAGGTCATACTCCTGGAGCACTGCCATCCAATGGGCCCTTTTTTCCCCTAACTCCTTTTGCACTAGCAATTTTCTCACAGCAGAGTAAGGAACAATGACATTGGTTTTCGATTTCAAGAGATAGGGCCAGAAATGTTTTACTGCTTTGAACACGGCGAATGCCTGTTTATCCACTTCGTGGTAGTTCAATTCAGCCCCTTTTAAATTTTATCTCATGAAAGAGATAAATACTTTGTGGTCCTGTTGATTCTTCCGAGTGAGGACAACTACATAAGATATATCTGAGGCAAACGTATAGAGGATAAAATATTTCTTGAAATCATGACTTAGGAGTGCAGGAGCTTCAGCTATGGCTTCTATGATTCTGATAAATGACTCTCTCTCTTTATTTCCCCATGAAAAATTAACGTCTTTCTTGATCATGTTCTGAAGTGGACGAAAAATTTCAGAAAAACTTGGGGAAAATCTTCTTACAAAGTTAATTTTTCCCATAAACGACTGCATTGCTTTCTTTGTGGGGGGGTAAGTAATCTTGGAAATGGCCTCAGTTATTTCAAGATCAATCATAATCCCTTATTTTGACATTACAAACCCTAATAAAATACCTTCAGTGACAACAAAGATGGTTTTCTTGGGGTTGAGGGAAATATCGAATCTTCTGCAACGCTCAAACACTTTGCGCAAATGTAAGATATGATCAGATCTAGTTTTTGAAAACATGGTAACGTCATCTAAATAGACAACAACATAATGGTTAATTACACCTCTGAAAGCAACATCCATTTCCCCTTGGAATGTAGCTCTAGCGTTTATTAGTCTGAAAGGCATCTTCCTGTATGCATAGGTTCCCCAAGGGGTCCTAGAAGTGGTTTTCAACTGATATGCAGCAAAAACCAGGACTTGGTTATAAAAAGAAAAACCATCTAGCAAAGACAAAATATGAGCTCCTGATACTTTCTGGAGGATCTGTTCCATAGGTGGAACCGGATAGTTGTCTTTTTCAGATGATCGGTTCAGGTTTCGGAAATCGACACACAACCTAATATCTTCATTTTTCTTCCTAACCGGAACAAGGTTTGCCACCCACTATGTATGGCGTACAGGGAATATAATCTTGGCAGCAAGTAATTTCTTCAATTCCTTTTTTACTTCTAGTTCTAAGTTAGGGTGCATTTTCCTAAGTTTCTGTTGGAATAGATTTGATTGAGGCTTCATAGGGATTATGTGTTGCATTATTTGTGGATCAAAATTTTTCAGGTCGTCGTAAGTCGACGCAAATGTGCTTTAAATTCATTAAATAATTTCACGAAGGCTGATTTTTCTGTTTGAGTGCAGTCTATCCCTAAATTTATGTTCTATGGATTTGCTTCTGTGCCTAAATTTATAGTTTCGTAGCACATGTTGGAACTGTTTATCTTACAATTAGTCACTCCTTTGACTTTATTATGCAGGTCATAAAACTTCACTAATCTAAGAACTGATGTAGGGATTGAATTAACCAATTCAAAATATTTGTCAACTGAGTGATGCGGATGAATCATAGAGAAATTGTGCAGATATTCATCATGTGTAATCTTGTCAATTGCTGACTCCTTAAAGGCATCTTCTCCTGTTAAGAAATTAATAATCTGCGAATCATCATCGAAAACACGCCAATTAGTGATATTGTCAGGAATCGACGGTCTGAACAATAATTCAACTGAAAAAATATTAGGAGAGAAGTTTTCTAACGGAATGAGCCGCGAGGCCACATTCACCAAAAGGTCAACTTCTTGATTCTGAAAACGGGAAATAGACTCGATATTAAAAGCATCAAATGATGAAATCAAATTCCATACCTCTTTTTGATAACTTCGCAAATGATTAGATACACAATGAATGGAATTGCAAACTTGTCGGACAATGATTTTAGTATTAGAAAACGCGACCAATACCTTAGCATTTAAATCCAATGCCCTCTTGAGCCCTTGGATGAGAGCTTCATATTCTGTTATGTTATTGGTGCAGAGAAATTCAAGTCTACAAGATAACAGATGCTTGTTTCCCATAGGATCGAGGAGCATACAACCCACTCTTGGACCTTCCTTGGATATCGAACCATCAAAGTACAAATGCCAAACTCTATTAGCTACATTATCTACATTGTTTATAGTATTTACGGCATTAGCTAAGCTAGGATAGGCTTCCTAAAAATTACATTGCAAAATTTCTGATTTATTTACAGAATCAGTAAATGTTGATTTGTGTGCATGAAAAGTCCCTAAATCTGAGTCATACCCATATTTCCCTAAAATGGAGTCAATGAACATGATTGGTTCATGGGGGAATCTATCTCAGTCACTGTATGCTTCATGTACCTTTCTCTGTCAACCCTAACATGATTTGGTCGACCGTTCTTGGGTAACCACAAATGGGACCAATCAGTTGAAAAATAGCCCTTCAGAGCTTGAGACCAGTCTCAACTTAGAAACTACCTGTAGACATCAAGTATATCTGCCACCTCTATATCAATGAATTGAGAAAATTGTGGATTAGTAGCCATCCTAATCATTACTCCTTTCAACTCTCCTATGATTTTCACCTTAGATCGGTCAAGTTGGATAATCTGAGTTTCACAAGGTGTGAGCTCAGCATTCAATTTCTTACATATTAAAGGCATGACATTTGATGATGCTTCGGAATCAACCATACAGTTATGGACATTCCGATTGAAGATTTCGAATGTCGGTAGGAAAGGGGGAGTTGTAGATTTGGAATTCTTACCTATCAGTGCATCCCTATCGATAGTTGTTTTAATGTTGTCATGGAAACCTGCCGCCCCTTTACTGGTAGTAGGATCATAACTATTTACTATAGGTACAGAGGTCTGTTTTTTCCTAAAATTGGTATTCGATGGAGTTGCCAAATTTGAGAGAATTGAAACTCCTGGAATAGGGAAAATCTTTAATAAGTCAAACATACTGATGTTTTCTATTTGTTTCTTAAGATCTTCTATAATGTCATATTGGAGATCTCTATATTGAATTACAGGATGTTGATTTGCGGGTAAAGGATTGCTCCTAGGAGCTAGTGATGGCTGAGGGTTGACAAGTCCCTTACTCCTGGTATTGTGGTTGTGTTGATTTACTAAACCGAATGATTATGACACTTATCATCTTTGAGTGAATTGTCCCAAAAATTACAGTTAAACGAGAGTGGATCTTTAGAAGTTTCGTCTTCAGCTCCAGGATGTTCAGCTTCCTTATTTTCTTCCAACTCTTGATCAAGTGAGATTTCAAGTACGGAATAGAAAACCTTAATTGTATTGAATATTTCCTCAGTGGTCGAGACGTTAGGAGGAGTATTTTGTTTTGTATTAGGTGATGTATATGGTCAATATGGAGTTTAAATTTTCCTCTATTTGAGGTACCTTCTCCGGTGTTTCGTTTCAAAATTACCATTTCATTTGTAAGAGACCTAATTGCTTGTTGTAATTTTTTGACATCAAAAGCAGGAGCATATTTTTTGTCCATACTAACTCTTGACATGGTTTCATTTATTTTACGTAAGGGGGTGTCTAAATTCCCACTATTTTCCGGTTCAAATGTCATGGAATCATTTTGAATTTTATCGCTTCCTCAAAGGTTTCAACTAGCGTAGTTTTACCAGCTTGCTTGACAAACATACTGAGGGATTTAGGTAAAGCGGAAGCATAGTTCTTGATTATGATATCTTCCGGAGGTTGAGAAGCTACTGGTATCCTATTCATAAGAGTAAGGAATCGTTGATTGAAATATTTTATTCACTCCTTGTTTTCCATTTTTATTCAGGCCAATTCTAATGCTAACACAGCAGGAGTTTTGTCTTCGCCAAATTTATTTAGGAATGCCTGACTGAAATCAGTCCAGCTAGTTATAGATCCTTGGTTCAGGGAAAAATACCAAACTGCGACCTTCCCCTCGAAAGTCAAAGGAAATAGGTGACACAAAACATCTTCATGTTGGACATTCATAGTCTAAACAGCCAAGATGAATTTGTCAATGTGATTCTCAGCAGGCTCCTTATTGTCTGGGTCGAATTTAGGTAGGAGTTTATCGGGATGTTTGGGTAGGTTATGTTGCAGTCTAGGTACAGCAACAACACCATGTCGTAACCATGGTATGTTATCATTTGGGTTTCCTCCGTCATGATCAGCCATGTCTTAATCGGATTCTGAATCCGATCAAGATTCGTTGTTGTGATCACTAGAGCTATCAGGCAGTGACTCAGGAGGTGAGGGGGGTTGGTCAGATCCACTTGCGACCAAAAGTTGTCGTGAGGTGTTTGCATTGATTATGTCGATGTATTTGTAACTTTGGAAGATATTCACTTGTATATTGTATGTATTACATTTGTACTTTATTGTATCCCCAACGAAGATGTATTATTCCTCCTATTGGAAGTGTCGTCATTTGTACTTTCAAGTGTCGCAAGTTATATTATAAGTGTCGTAACTTATATTTGATGGGTTATTAGATCACCTTGGTGGGGTTGGCCCTGTATGAGTCATGTGGGTTAAAGGGTTATTAGAACACCCTAGTGGGGTCATCCCAGTCAACATTATTTTAAGTGGTTAAGTTGGGGCTAACCCAGTTGAGTAAAGGTCAAGTGAAAGTAAAAGTATAAATAGAGAGTGTGACTCTCTCATTTGACACATTCACTCACTTCGCATTAGTGAGAGAGAGGAGGAGTGTGCACAAGTGGAGGAGGAGTAGCTGCTACAGAAATTTATCTTTTGGGGATTCATCTTGGTGATCTTTGTATTGGTGCTTATTCTATCTCTGAGGAAGTTACGGGGTTTTTCACCTTCTTGGTTTTCCCCAGTGAAATGCTTTGTGTCTCTTGTCTCTTGTCTCTTATGTTTGATATGCTGTACATGTTGTTCTCTCAGTTAATATCCTAGATCATATTGAATTAAATGATGAAAAACTAACATGGTATCAGAGATAGCCTGAAAGAAGGCATTGTATGGCATTTATGACACTTGTTTCACTTGCGACAAATTGGAAGCTAGGGCTTGATATAGCAAAAACCAGTCATCGTGGCACTTTCGCTATAAATCAGTTTTGGCAAAGGTTCATGATATGAAACTTTTACTGGTCGAAGTTAACATCCCCATGTACCTTGTATCTAAAGCAAAGAATCTGATTCATTGTAATTTCTATTTTATGATCCGTACAATTTAGGGTTTCTGCCTCTTCCAGATCTCAGTCATAAATAGGTGACCTAGGAAAAAAGGTCACAACTTGGGATAGGAAGCTCCAAATGGAATTCTGTAAAAAGTGACAGTAAGAGAACAGACTGTAGTTTCATAGGTCCACGTTTCAGAGGCTGAAGTTGAAACAGTGACACATGGCACTCCGTACAAGTTCGCTATATTGTTTCATCCCATAAACAGGTCACGTTGCGACATTTGGCATATCTCTCTCTCAGAGAATCCATTTGAGTTCATACCTATGGGGTTGGAAATATGACAGGTCAGGATACCACAGTTCGGAGTTTCATACTCTATGGATCCAAAATTTTAGAGATGCACCAGAAACAATAAGGCACATATTTCTGTGAAATAGAATTGGATTCTGAGCATTCTCATTTTTGGCTTGTCACTGCTGCGGGAAATTAGGGATTTTTACAGAAGCGGAATTTTGGAGTGATCTCAGCATAGGATTGCTCTCCTCAGCAAAATCGAAATTTAGAGACCAAGATCAAATTTTTTGGTTGGGTAAAACCCCGGGATCTATCAAACCCTAGTTCAGGATTTTGACCAGAAAACCAGAATTTGACAGAAGCTGCAGATCCGAAACTTTCAAAGTCAATTTTGAGGGGTCAAATTTTGGAGATTTCAAAATTGAAGTATACCAGCTTGATCAGCTCAGCAAGGTGCATCTTTTCATCCAATCAGAAGTTTGAAATTCAATATTTGAATTTTTAGGGTTTCTCTGACAAACCCTGATCCAACACCAGATCCAATTTCAGCAAATCAAATTGGATTGGGTTGATCCTAGATGAGAATGAATTGGACACCTGCATAAGTGAAGAAGTTCTAGTTCCAGAGGGAGATGATGCTAAGGCCTTACATAAGAAGACTACAAGCAATCCCGACATGTATGACTTGAGGAGATACATGTATGTTTTGAAATCTGTTCATGATTAAGTTTATGATATGTTTGTCTTCATATTATTGAGGTTAGTATAATCTTGATTAATTTTAGACTTGTATTATCACCCTAGTAAAAGTATGAATGCATGTGAATGATAGAAGACATTCATTGATTAGGGTTATGATAATTATGATTGTACTAATGCACTGTGTTGTAGTATGAGGATGATGTTGTCCGCTAACATGAAAGGTATATCAAGAAAGACAAATCAAGTACTAGATCAAGAACATATGACCATGGTGACATGAAGACAAAGACTCATCCATAGTCATGGATCACATTGAATCTCTACTTACAAGGTATGTTTAATTTGGTTCTACAATGGTTAACTTATGAGTTATGCAGGTTACTAGCATAAGTCATTGAAGAGAACATGAAGACATTATGTGGGTATGTTAGACATAACTAGCAAGCATGATAATTCATGTATGTTTTTCCTATATCAAGTTAGAATCCTACCTTGTGTTAGGATCTTATACCTTTGTATGATTGATAATGATTATTCATGAAGTTATAAGTTTGAGTAATCATGGGTTTATGCATATTATGGTTCTTACTTTGATTGATGATATGACAAACTAGAAGAGTCATATGGTCAAATAAGAATATGCATGAGTAAAAGAAGTTTAACCTCAAACCTTGAATACTAACGCTTGTGATAAATTACCTGTGTATGAAATGATCATGACCATACATGTTTAAGATTATTTAGAATCATAATGTTTTGATAGTATTGAGATTATACTAATGAATGTATGATTATGTATGAGATCTTGAGGATGACACAATGATGACACTAGTGCACACTTGAGCATGCATAGTGGTCCAGGATGAATAGAAGTTCAAAGACATATAATCATGATGATATCATAAAGGAAGCAAAGATCAAGAGGGAGCACACTCCAGGAAGCAAAGATCAAGAGGGAGCGCACTCCAGTAGTTCCTGCAAGGAAGAAAAGATTGAGAGGGAGTCCACCCTACAACTAAACAAAGATAAGTATTTGAATTATCATTTATTATATATATGATTACTTAAATGATGTTTTCCAGTCACGTACATACTTATGTTCCTAGATTTAGGACGTATATTATGCATATTAGAAAAGTTTCATTAATGAACAAGATACTACTAATATGCAAGTAATGGGTAAGTGGCCTATGGTACTGTACAAAATTCCATTGCTACTTATCTAGAATGAAATCTCTTTGTTAACATGTTGGGAGTTGTGCACACTCTTAACAAATGTTCTGATAGAGATGGAAGGAATCTAGAAAGTTACCGTGTGAATACGGGATATGGATAAATGTTGTATTGAAGCATTGGCTAAGATAATTGCATGATTGTATGACATATGTACTTATGTGTAAGATTTTGTTCTAAAAACTATGAGAAGTTTCTAATCATGCAATTGAATTTTACATGTAGGAAAGATCGTGTACAATCACCTACAAAAGAAGGACTACAACATTTGTTCCAGCAATGAAGTTCAAGAAAACCACCAATTGAAAATATTGAAGCATCTGAAGTTCCCAGGATCAAGGATGCAGTAATCGAAGGAATCCATGATCAAGGAGTACTAGTCGATCATGAAGAATGATGTCTGGGATGGGGTCCCGAGACCAGAAGGGAAGTCTGTTGTGACTTCCAAGTGGATCTACATGATCAAGCATGCTGCAGATGGTAGCATAGAGAAATACAAGGCAAGGTTTGTGGCTCATGGCTTCTCCAGGAAAGAAGGGATAGATTATGAAGAAACCCTTGCACCTGTATCCAGATACACTTCCATCAGAACAATACTTTCTCTGGCTGCAGTGATGAAGTGGAAGATACACGAGATGGATGTCAAGACAACTTAATTGAATGGTGTAGTCGAAGAGGAAGTGTATGTGGAGCAGTCACTCGGTTTTGAGACACATGACAAGGGAAGTATGCAGTAGAGATACTGAAGTGGTTCGGGATGATGGACTGCAAGTTCATGGACACACCTATGGCATCGAACCTGAAGCTATTATGTGATGCTTCATCAGAGTTGGTTGATGCCATGATGTATCGTCAGATAATTGGGTCCTTGATGTACCTGACGAACACGAGACTAGATATTTGGTCTGCGGTGAACACATTGAGCCAGTTCTTGACGGATCCTAAACATGTTCACCTGATTGCTTTAAAGCATATTCTGAGGTACCTGAAGGGTACGGTTGATTATGGGCTCAAGTATGATGCGAATCAAAATTTTAACCTAGAGGGTTATGTTGATTCAGATTGGGCAAGAAGTGATGCAGATAGGAAGAGCACTTCGGGGTGCTGCTTCAATATGGGATCAGGTGTGATCTCTTGGTTTAGCAGGAAGCAGTCCTGAGTAGCACTGAGTATAGCTGAAGCAAAGTATGTCGCAGCCTGTTTGGCCAGTTGTGAGTAAGTATGGCTAAGGAAGCTACTGTCTGATTTATTTGATCTCCAGTTGGATGCTACTTGTATCTATTATGACAACCAGAGTTGTGTGAAGTTGTCAGATAACCCGATGTTCCATGACAAGTCGAAGCATATCGAGATCAAATATCACTATATCAGGGATATGGTGCAGAGAGGAGCAGTGAAGCTCTTGTATGTTGCGACGAACGAGCAGATTGCAGATGTGTTGACCAAACCACTAGCCAGAGTGAAGTTCGAGTACTTCAGAGAGAGGCTTGGTATACTTCAGATCGAGGTTCCATCCAAGGGGAAGTGATGAGTCCAGAAGACGCAAATGCACATGGGATTTTTCGACATGGTTGTAGATGTGTTCTCCCATGGTTGTGATGTAATTGTTGAAGCTTTTCCGACATGGTTGATGTGTTCTCCCATGGTCGTGATGTAATTGTTGAGCCAGTCTCACATGGTGGTAGATGTGTTCTCCCATGGTGTAGATGTAAGGGCTGGAGACATTCTCACATGGTGGTAGATGTGTTCCCCCATGGTGTAGATGTAAGGGCTGAAGCCATTTTTCACAAGGTGGTAGATGTGTTCTCCCATGGTGAAAAAGTAAGGGCTAGAACCTTCCCTGAATGGTGGTAGATGTGTTCTCCCATGTCGGTGGTGTATGTTAGGAACCTATGTCAACCCTTCTCTTTACTATGTTAGTATATTGTTGTTGGACGCATATGCTTTGTAAGTCGTCCCGTAGTATTTGTTAATTCGTAGTTTATATTAGCCCATAGTATTGACCCATAGTATTGGACGCATATGCTTTGTAACTCGTCCCGTAGTATTATATGTCCCATGGTTTTGACTCATAGTATTGGGCATAGACTTAGTATATAAGTGTGTGTTGAGGTCATTGAAGGCACTATGAAGTTAATTGTATTGAGCTTGCTCAAAGGAGGTTGCCCCCTCGGAGTGGCCTGTGATCAATATAAAAGCGATTATGTTCTATTATTTCTGATATCTCGTGTATTTGCATTAATTAATTATTGCAGGTACATCACATATGGTATCAAAGCACTTTCCTTGGCACAAGTGGGAAAGTTTTTTTTTCTTTTTTTGGGCAGTGACTTTCAGATCAATTTTTTGAAACTTTCTACACAAAATTAGAAGAAAATGACTGCATATCTGAATTCCTCTTTCCAAAATACGCAATTTCAAAAAAAAAATCATCTCATTTGGAGTTCTAAAAGTGGAGATATCGCGGATTTAAAATCAGCAATTTTTCAGAATTTCGGTGACGGCTGCGGAAATTGCGGCGAGAAAATCTTTTGACCGAGTGCTCAGATTTATATTCCGCTTTCAATGGTAGAAGCAGAGTGGTTGTTCCAGTTCCGGAAACATGCTATAATAGCGATTCTGAGCAATATAGATCCGGTTTTTGAACATTGGGTGGAATTTCTGCCCAAATTTTTTCTGTTGCAGGTTTGGATTTGGGAATCATCCCTATCCGCTTAACTGTGGGAAGTACTTGGGCATAAGCCCTAAAACTCATTGTGAGGAGTACCACAGGAACCCCGAAGTAGCTGGCCCATTGAGAGGACCTACCAGCGAAAAGGGCAACGACCCCTACCTGATTGACTAGTTCCCACCCGTGAGGTAAACCAAGAGCTGTCGTTTGTGGCAAAGCGGTTATCAGTTTTACCTGAGCCGTGGAGTGAGGGGTACTGCCCCAATACGCAAGCCGTCAGACAGCATTGGTGGCCGAGTGAAACCCTTGAACTGTTAGGAAGCCGCACATACCTGGGGTCCATATCTAATTCCAGCTGAACTATTGTTGATCACTGCTGCACTGTTTCAGATCCATTTGCAAGTCGTTCTAGATTCAGCTGTTTTCAATCCATTCGGCGTTGTTCCAGATCCCTTTTGAGACGTAGCCACTCCAGTCTGGGAAAAAAAAAAAAAATCTGGTTATGGTTGTCACCCGTGCAGGAGCAAACACCATGGAGGAAGCACTTGCAGCCATTCAAACCAAACTCCAAGATCTGGAATGAAAAATTTCTCAGCCTCCATCTTCAGCATTCAGCCATGAACAATAACCGACAGCCAGAATATTTTGCAGCCACCAGGTTCTCTTCTTCCAACAATTTTCGTGGGCCAAAGCTTGATTTTCCTCGCTTCAATGGTACTGATCCGACTAGATGGATATACCGAGCAGAACAATATTTCAGTCTGCATAATACTTTTGATGTCCAGAAAGTTCCACTAGCATCCTTTCATTTGGAACAGGAAGTCCTTCAATGGTACCGTTGGTACATCAAAGCTCATCCCGAGCCAAACTGGACAGATTTTTGCCAACTCATTTTGCCACGATTTGGCCCTAGTGCTTTTGATGATTTCACAGGAGCACTCACTAAACTTCACCAAATTGGCACAGTGAGAGAGTATCAGACAAAATTTGAGAAATTGGCCAATCACACAGAAGGATTGTCTGATGAATTCTACAGGAGTTGTTTTATAAGTGGTTTCAAGGATGAAATTCGCTCAGAGGTCAAAATGTTTTGTCCCAACACAATGATGGAAGTCCTAGGGTTGGCTAAGCTGGCTGAGGACAAGATTGCAGCTCAACAACGCTCCAAACCCACCCTTGTTCCCTTCAGAAATATGGGTTCCCAACGACCTCCCATCACGCCTTCTCCTCAACCAACTCCTATCAAGCATTTGTCTGAAATAGAAATGCAGGCACGCCGAGAAAAAGGGATTTGCTATAATTGTGATGAGAAATTCACTCGGGGACATAGATGTGTTCAACAAAAGCTCTATCTCTTGGATGTGGATTCTTCGCCTGCCTTAGAACTTGGTGAAGCAGCTACAGATACAGTGGATGATCAGATCGACATTCAACACCCGCATGTTGACACCCCATTTCAGGACAACCCACCTGAGATCTCTCTCCATGTTGTAACCGGCGTCACCACCCCACAAACAATGCCGGTCAGGGGATACTTCAAGAACCTCCCTCTTACCATACTCATTGATTCTGGTAGCACTCATAACTTCATTGACCCTCGGATTGCCAAACAGGCTGATTGTTTTGTCCATCCTTGCTCCAGCTTTGAAGTCATGGTTGCCAATGGGGGCACCTTACCTTGCAAGGGGAAGTGTCACAATGTGCGTATCTCTATGGAAGATTCTAACCTACGCTCTGACATGTTTGCCTTGCCCTTAGGCAGATGTGATGTGGTTTTGGGCATTCAATGGTTACGCACACTTGGCCCCATCTTATGGGATTTTGCTGAACTTTGGATGTAGTTTAAAGTCAATGGGGCACAACACAAATTTATGGGCTTACAACCAGGGTCTCTCTGCATCATCAGTTCACATTGCCTGGAAAAAATCCTTAAGAAGAATTCACATGGTGTCATCGCTCAGCTCAATTCCATTCAGATGCACCCATCAACAATCTCCACTACTTCCTTGGATAGATATGCAGGTATCTTTCCTGAACCAATGCGCTTGCTGCCTTCAAGAGACCTTTCCGGTAAGAATGTAGCCACATCTACCTCTCAGCAGGAAATGATGGCTATTTTGCATGCAGTACAGAAGTGGCAGCCATACCTATTAGGGAATTATTTCTGCATCAAGACTGATCTCCCGAGTCTGGAATTTTTTTTGGACCAATGGGTCTCCTCCCCACCACACCTGCAATGGGTTATCCAACTCATGGGTTCTCCCTATGTGATCACTTACAAGAAGGGTAAGGACAATATGGTGGAAGATGCTCCTTCTCGCACAATTGATGACCCAGTTTCTCTTACAGCTCTTTCTCTGCTTGTTCCAAATTGGTTGCAATATGTTCAACAGGGTTATCTCTTCTATGAACTCCATGCTTCTTCATCAATAGGGCACTTTGGGTTCTGCAAAATGTATGACCGGGAATAATGTAACTTCTTTTGGTCGGGACTAAAAATGACAATTCAACAGATGGTGGCTGACAATGATACTTTCCAAGTCAACAAGGGGGAAACGACACTCCTTTCGAGATTGCTCAAACCCTTGCCCATCCCTACACAACTTTGGCCAACTATTTCTATGGATTTCCTAGCAGCGCTCTGGTGGTACAATACCACATCTCAAAGGACACCATATGAAGCAGTCTATGGAAAAACACTGCCTGTTCTTCTTCTATACACCCTTAGCAGCTCTCCAGTTCAGGAAATTGACTCGGTTCTTCGAAACCGCGATCAGATTCTTCTCATTCTGCAGGACAATCTTCACATGGCCAGAATTCACCTGAAACAACAAGCCGATCAGCACCGTTCTGAGTGCATTTTCCACGCAGCTGATAGGGTTCTTCTTCATCTACAGCCTTCCAAGCAATCCTCCTTGACACTCCAAAGGCATCAGTGGCCCGAAATGCAAACCGAGGATGCTACCGGGGAACCACTCCTTCAGATTCTGCAGCAATTTCTCCAACCAAAGCTTTGAGGACAAAGCTTTTTTTAAGGGAGAGGGGATGTTAGGAACCTATGTCAACCCTTCTCTTTACTATGTTAGTATATTGTTGTTGGACGCATATGCTTTGTAAGTCGTCCCGTAGTATCTGTTGATCCGTAGTTTATATTAGCCCATAGTATTGACCCATAGTATTGGACGCATATGCTTTGTAAGTCGTCCCGTAGTATTATATGTCCCGTGGTTTTGACTCATAGTATTGGGCATAGACTTAGTATATAAGTGTGTGTTGAGGTCATTGAAGGCACCGTGAAGTTAATTGTATTGAGCTTGCTCAAAGGAGGTTGCCCCCTCGAAGTGGCCTGTGATCAATATAAAAGCGATTCTGTTCTATTATTTCTGATATTTCGTGTATTTGCATTAATTAATTATTGCAGGTACATCACAGTGTAAGTGTTGTATGATGTGCATATGGGTTGTGCTCCATGGATGATGATATGATCTGAAGAGGACGTTGCTATGATGATCATGTGGTGATGATGAGCATCAGGATGATTCTCCAGATGATGAGCATCGGGATGATGCTCTAGATGATATGCATCAGGATGATGTTATGTTGATCAGGATGATCATGTGATGATGATGAGCATCAAGACGATGCTCCAAATGATATGCATCAGGACGATGCTATGATGATCAAGATGATCATGTGTGATGAGCATCAGGACGATGCTCCAGATGATATGCATCAGGATGATGTTGTGTATATGATCAGGGTGATCATGTGATGATGATGTGCATCAAGATGATGTAATATATGATGATGATCAATATGATCATGAGTATCAGGTTGATACTCTGTGGCCGTGGACAGATTGTGCATGTAGCATAGAAAAGATCCTATGAGATCCAATAGGTTGAGCTCGGATGCTCTTTCGAGGTTTTGCTACAGGTAGCATAGAAAATATCCTAGGAGATCTGATAGTTTGAGCTCGGATGCTCTTTCGAGATTTTGCTACAGGAGGCATGTAATCAGTCCTGGAGATCTGATAGGTTGAGATGTGTGCTCGTAAAAGTCCTGGGATGCTCTTTAGATATCTTGCAGGTTGCAAGACACTATTTTAAGGTTTTTCCTGACCACATGTAAAAGATCCTGGGAGATCCAATAAGTTGAGTTGTGTGCTCGTAAAAGTCCTGGGATGCTCTTTCGAGGTTTTGTGGTGGTCACATGTAAAAGATCCTGGGAGATCCGATGGGTGGATCTGTGTGCAGCTCGTAAAAGTCCTGGGATGCTCTTTCGAGGTTTTGTTGACGCACATTCCACAGGATAGCTAGAGATGTTGAAGACCTATAGGAGGCTAGGCCTACAACCAGCATGAAAAAGAGTTGGCTCTGTAGAACTTCCTATGACGATAATAATTGAGAGAAAGCACCATTGATCGAGATGACGAGTACAGCAGCAATGACGATGATACTCCGTGATCCAGTGACGAAGATCCAGCTCCAAGATTGAAGACTTGTGCCTATATGTATTGATGACTTGTGTCAATAGAATACCTTCCTATTTAAGAGGGAGTGTTGATGTATTTGTAACTTTGGAAGATATTCACATGTATATTGTATGTATTACATTTGTAATTTATTGTATCCCCAACGGAGATGTATTATTCCTCCGATTGGAAGTGTCGTCATTTGTACTTGCAAGTGTCGTAAGTTATATTGTTAGTGTCGTAACTTATATTTGATGGGTTATTAGACCACCTTGGTGGGGTCGGCCCTGTATGAGTCATGTGGGTTAAAGGGTTATTAGACCACCTTAGTGGGGTCGGCCCAGTCAACATTATGTTAAATGGTTAAGTTGGGGCCGACCTAGTTGAGTAATGGTCAAGTGAAAGTAAACGTATAAATAGAGAGTGTGACTCTCTCATTTGACACATTCACTCATTCACTCACTTTGCATTAGTGAGAGAGAGGAGGAGTGCGCACAAGTGGAGGAGGAGTAGCTGTTGCAGACATTTATCTTTTGGGGATTCATCTTGGTGATCTTTGTATTGGTGCTTATTCTATCTCTGAGGAAGTTGCGGGGTTTTTCACCTTCTTGGTTTTCCCCGGTGAAATGCTTTGTGTCTCTTGTCTCTTGTATCTTATGTTTGATATGTTGTACATGTTGTTCTCTTAGTTAAGATCCTATATCATATTGAATTAAATGATGAAAAACTAATAGATTGATCCTCTGAGAAGATTGCTAAGATGATAGCCAAGGGACCTCTCAGGGGTTGAAGAGGTTCTTCACCAATCGGATCAATAGATACCTGAGTTTGGTGGTGGGACCTATTTGGTAGACCAAAATTGATAGGGATAATCCCTATCTGGCGAGATTAAGCTCTAGTCAAAATCCATCGTGATTCCTCTAAGGCTTCGTTTATCTCTTCCGGGGTAACTGGTGGGATACTAGTGTCACGTCCTACAGTGGCCCTAATAGTATTCACAAGGGGTGTTGTTGTGGATTCGATTTGTGAAGAAGAGATCGGGCTAGACATTGTTTCTAAGGGGGGAGGTAGACTAACTATTGGTAGGAGTGTTATGTGGTTGATCGGCCATTAAACTTTAATTTCAGGCCCTCCTTCTAGTGCCATTTGTTGGCCGGTAAAACTGTCCTTGGCCAACTTAAGGAAAAATAGTCCACACAGAGGACTTAATACAATAATATGTATGTTTAAAATAATTGTTTCTCACAGGATCAAGGCCATGCTGCCTTTGTGATTCGCTCTCTAAATAGAGAGTCTCTTGAGGATTGTGAATATCAAGTTTCCTATTTTCGAATGCTAATTAACAAGAAAGATAAACCTAATGATCACCTAACTCTAATGACTATCCTAATTAAAAATGTAAAATTTAGTAGCTGCTAAATCTAAGCTAAAGGTAATCTAACATCTATTTTCCTATCTTGGACAGGAGCACAAAATAATGGTATGATTTAAAGTATGAAAATGAAATAAAGTTAAAACTTCAATATGGTAGATGTATCCCCAATACTAAAATAAAACCTGTAATCTTTTGCAAAAGATAAAACCTTCTCTAAAATGATTATAAATATGATCTCAAACTGAAAATCAATTGATGCTAATTATCATGCATCTTTGAATATATGGTAAAATATGATCACACCTTAGCATGTATATCGATCAAAGTAAACACACATGTTAGGAGTAATAAAATGTCAATTTAGACAAATCATGAAATAACAGGAAAAGCAACCTATTACTTACAACTTTTGAATAAATTGCTTGTAGACTCAAAGATAAAATAACAAAGTATATATATGCAAATAAACAGTGAACACAGAGAAGTATCCAGAAATAGATACAGTATCAATAATATGTATATGAAAAACTTGATCAGAGTCTCCAAGTTTTGCAGTAAGTTTGGTCTTCAGAATAAGTTCAGAAAACTCAAAATTAAGCAAAGTATTGAACTATATTATTTCAAATTTCTTCCTCTAGTATCCAGAACTCGAACCCTTTTTACAGTGTCTTCAATATTATTATATAGAAATCCCTCAAGCATCTAACATTAAAACCACCCTATCCACTTATGACTATGTGGACCACTCCTAGAATGCCCAACAGGATTTGGAATAACCTAGAGCATCTTTTCATTGACAGGTGCTCGTTATTGAACAACAAATCTTCCTTGAATTGAGTAACCCTTGAGTCAGGTTTGAAATGAGGAAGCATGGAGAAGCAACAAACTTACTAGACATAGACAACAATATGCCACCTAGATGAAAATGGTTATTGGATCCAATATTCTAGGAATTGTCTTAGTTGAAAATAGAACAAGCAACCAGAAAGAGTACGCAGATCCTGCCACATCTACAACGTCGGACATTGAACGAGATCCAGAAGACACGTCTTGATTCTGAAGATGACAAAACTATGCTCCAAGGATGACCAAAAATGACACCTATCAATATTCAAAGTAAACATTAATACTCAAAGTGATAAAAATAAATGAAATAATGTAAAGGATGCCTGCAGAATCTTCGATTATGCAGGTATCCTTATATCAACACTTTCAATTTAAAAAGACAGGCTTCAAAAAATCTAAATCATTTTACCTGTAACCATCGATTTTTAAAACCCTGTAAATTGACAAAACTTTAGTCATCAAAAAACAAAATTCGACCTTTGAGAGCATTAGGATTTTTTGGATGGTTCAAAAGACACTTGAACTTGGGTGGTTCTCCTAGCTTCAACCAATTTAGCTTTGAGTTTCAAGGCTCTTACATTACTAACCCTGTTCTGTTTGATTAACTTCTGATTTTTCAACAATAGGTTTTTCCTAAGGGATTTGTATCTATTCTTCTTTTCTTCCATGCAATACCACTTATCAATCCATGTAACCAGTTCACCTTTCAAATTCGTGGTTTCCTCAGTGGCGATGGTATTGATTAGATGGGATTCCTTGAAATAAATTTCCAAGGACGATATTCGATGAGCTTGTGATGTGGAGACAAATTCTTCCACATCTTTCGCATTTGGTTCATTAACCATTTCTTCAACTTTTGCAGGTTTCCGGTCCACCTCCTGATTTGACTGAGGAGAATGCTTCGATTGCCAAGCATTTCTAGCCCTCGTCTCAGAAGTAGAATCATATGGGAATTTATGGTCTACCTGGTCCACGACATCATTGTTTTACTGAGACCCTGATGAATCACTAAGTTCAACAACAGGGGCATTCTCGTCTAGCAAATTTCTTCCTACTAAGAGGTCGCGGTCATGCTTCGGGTTGTTCTACGAGTTGCCTTTTCGCTCATGGCTCTGCTAGTTCGATATTCATCTTGCGGGTAACTAAGGGTTTGAACTGGACAGTGGAAATCCTTGCCGATATTATCCTCATTGACCAAAGGTTCGTCTATCTCCACTCGAGGGATTTCACATATTGCCTCAAGGTTTCTTTCGGATTCTACCTCAGGATTCCCCTCACCTAGGGTTTTAACAGAGCTCAGCTCTTCATCTTCACGACTGATTTCGAGGTCAGGGTTCTCCAAAACAAACCCTATGTGCTTTCGTCAAGTTCTTGACCTGCAATGAGGCCATTCCTCATTAACCCCGAATCCATTCCTCATGAGGAACGAGTCCCAACTATCATCTAGTTTAGCTAATCGATGCAAAACCAGAATTTTTATCTACCCATGGTGAAAAAGGCTCCTCTCTTGATCAACCACATTGTATTGAAACGCACAGGCCCTCTTCTAGAGACTGTTAATGAAATAATAGGACATATTGATAGGGTGACCTTTGAACACAAGCAATAACCTAAGGTGATAAAAATGAGTTTGTGACAAACGCCCTTCACAGGTAATATACCTTATGATCAATTCAAGCATATACCACCATTGTTTCTTCAGCATACGTGAGGGAAACCCAAACTTGGATTCTACCTATTGATTTTCTTTAACCATGAACCCTTTCCACTCGTGATCCTTCATATGTTTCCCCTTGAACCATCACTCACCAGTTAATGGAAACCCTATTGCTTGTGAAACAAACTCTTATGTTAAATGAAGGTCAATATCACCAATTTGAGTTATTGAGCCATCAAATGAGGAAGCGAATGCTAGAGTAACAACCATGTTATAACCTGAGAATTTCTGCAAAAACGGCATCCAACCTACTTCTTTCACTGGCTCGACGCATTTCGGGAAAACTCCCAAATACTCAATCCCACTGAATTCAAACCGAGAAACGGGAGCCATGAGGATGAAACTAGTCTTACAAGACACAAACAGGTTGAAAATCTCGACTGAGAGATGAAACTGAATTACCTTCGAACCTTGCAGATCTATCAATATTGTAACTGACCCCATATTACCCAGGTACAGGAAAAACTCAAACATGTGCGAGGGATGCAGGGTAATGATATCTCTAAACCTACAAGAGGCGTTTCAATTCACAGAATGCACTAGCTGAGATGATTGTTGTTGGGAAGATGAAATGCGGTCAGTAATAATGGGTGACAGTTGGGACACCATCAACAATGAAATGGAAACGCATTACAATTATCACATCAAACCTTACCTTCTCATATTTCATGCCAATACCAAGATTGAAATACCTTGTTTCTTAGTTTGATCAACATGCTAAAACCAATGGGATTAATCTTTCCTTAAGGTGTTAATTTAATAATTTTTAATCATTTAGACACTATCCAATGCAAATTAATAATGAAAATTAAGAATGGAGCGAATAAATGATTATCATAAAATTATGGTTAACATGATAATAATATGATATGAACACTTTATATTAATATAACCACGATCATACTCATACCTTGGAATGACTCAAGTCTTTGACCAAAATGAAACATGTGAATAGATTATAAAGAAAAAAACAATTGAATGATTCAAGGTATTACCAATAAGTTGAGTGATAGAAATAATGAATGTAATACTTTGCATAGCCAAAGTTTATATCATTGATTTAATCTATAAAACTTAGGAGCTGCAAAAATTCCAAGATCATGATTAGTCATTTAACCCTTAACGATCAAACCAAAATATGAAGTAGAATGAAGATGCTCAATCCAATTCGATACCAATAGCATTTCCAATTCTTATGTCCTGATCAAGATTCTAACCTTATTGGGAGTATCTTCAGAATCAAATATTCTGAAGGCACTCCTAAAATATACATTTTTATGAGTATTGATAAAGGATATAATCTCCAACATTAGTCATAATTAAAATACTCATGAAAGGAACAAATCGAATTAATCCTCAAATTGGTCTGGAGGGTGATGCTTTCCAACAATGACCTATATGACATTCTAGGGCTAAAAATAACCTCCAAGAGGGCGCACAAGGGAGTTATGGCAGCCAAGATTCCCCCCATTCAAATTGATGGAAGAGGAAGGCTAGGAAATGTTGGACAAGTGGCACTCATGGGAATCTCTCCCTAATCTGAGTTGGGATGAAGCTCTTGGAGGGAATTCTAGCCATGGAGGCCTTCGGAGGTTAATAAAAGACAAGAAGAAAGAAGGAGACCAGCTTTTGATCATTTCTCATTTAGAAAAATTTGGAGAGATTGGCTTGTCCTTGTATGGTGGATGTTCATCCTCCTTGCCTTAGAACCAATTTCGAGGGTGTAAGATTCCCATCCAAGTTGGTTGATGGAGAGTCCATTCATACCTCTCAACAAAGCTTCATGGATATGTTTTTTTGCAGGTTCAAACCCCAACTGAGTTCAAGTTCATCTTATCTCATTCTTCTCTATGCCTATTCTATTATCTTTCTCTCAATGTCATGTACATGTGCAAGGGCGCACTTGTTGTTGCATATAGTTAGTGAAGGAATGTTATTTCAAATTCATGGATATGTTAGCTACTATATATCTCTGTAATAATCATATCATGAGAGCCACAAATCTAAACACTATGTATTTCAAGTGATATTTACATTTAAGGAAGAGATTCGAGCCATTTTCCCCATAGCATTTGCATATTGATTTTGGAATGATATTGTACCTATTTTATATCAGAGTTTGTTGAGTTATTTATCATGTTATGAGCTTCATATGAAGTTACTTTGATGGACGAAATGATGTGTTCATACCTCTGAAGTGTTACTATGGTTTATGAAGAAATTCAAGATTCCTTTCCCACCAATTTCACCTCAAAAACTAGACTCTAGAAGCTGATGTTCATTAGGATGCCTTTGCCACCCTAAAACCAAATCTAATGCAGCACATATATTGTTCCTAATGTCCTCTAACAGATGCAAGTCTCATACCAAGAATTAGTGAAGGTCGTACAGTGTTTGGAAGAGCATCTAATGGCAGACCTAGGGAGGGTCTCCACTTCTCAAATTAACTAGTCTTGTTCTGAAAATTCTTCCCATGCAATTTGCAGACCATGGATGGATATATCAGTTGTTTGGATGTCTGATAGGTGTTTTAATATGTCCTATGCCCCATCAAGACCTTCCTCCCAAATTCGAAATCATTTGGAGGTGTTTGGAACCAGTTGTAAACAAAACCCTAGAGTCAAAACTAGGTGAATCCAAGGACTTTCCTTTGAAGGGATATTGCAATGTAAAAAAATACTTCTAAGGTTCCAACGCTTCTATTAAGTGCACTAAGGTTTCACACCCAACTACTTGTAATAGGTCAACGACCTCTCCCATGTATAAATATCCAATTTTTCTCTCCTCTTCACTAAGAGAGCAACCTCAGTCAAAATAGATCTTATACCAAGTAAAAATTTTAAAAATTATGTACTTAATGAAAATGCAAAAATTTCACTTCAAACATGAGGTTAAACAAATATAATGCCTATGAACTTTCAATGCTAGGGTTGACTTTAAATATTCAATTACAACATCAAATACTTCCTTTTAGTTCAACTCAAATCACCTTGCAACTTGAGATTAAATACCATATAAGTTTCCTCCCATGCCAACAAGGTACAACCCTTAGGGAACACTTTTCCAAGTATATAATAGATTTAAAATCAACTTTAATACAACTTATTTTACGATAGAAAATATGCTCCTTTATCTTCTCTATGCGTGTCAAATCATTTTTAACAATTTCAACAATATATCATGACAAATCAACATGAACATTAAGTGTTGAAATCCACCCAAACAAAAAGATAACACAAACTAAAATCAAATATGCATTTACATAATAATTGAACAAATTAAACACTTTGTTTAGATATAAGAGATGAAATACATGTACATGCCAATAACTTATCACAAGCTAGTACAAGTCAAGCTCTTCAAACCCTAGCTACGGAAAACATAGAAAACCCTAGACACCAACTCTTTGGAATCACTCCTGACCAAAGTTGGTTTCTCCACCAAAGGTCCTCCTTGGCATCTACACTTGCATCCCACAAGTGTACAAGGAATATCCCCTCATCTAAATAACCATGTCAAGTAACACTAGGGTTTCCAAATTCCACAAAACCTCTTCTGTTATAAGAGATACTAGACAAGATGTTTATTTTATCCTTCTAGGATTTATCACAAACCGTAGTTTTTTTGCCTCTTTAGGGTAAAACCCTAACCCAAGAATTTTCCTTGAATTTCTTCCAAGAACCCTAGTGCTCCAATACAAGAGAGATAATACAAAGAAAATACAAGAGAGAGGGGAACACTAGTGCACTCCACTCCCCACATCTCTAATACAAGTGTGTGATGAATGAATCTATGGAAAGATTCTCTCATCCCCCTCTTTATATGGAATGTGAGGTTAACCAATAATAAAAACTGGATTAAGTCCACACCAACCTACTAAGTAGGCCCATATTGAAGATCTCCACTCCAAGTGAACATGTCAAACTTCAAGGTGATGATGTCCAACAAGAAAGGCTCTACGAATGAGCACTCTTCAAGAAGGGTCCAACACTCCACCTCCACAAACCGCCAAAGCTCTAACTCTTCTCCATAATCCATATGTACCTTCAGGTCCACCCCACCTACATGATCACTCCTCAACCCAGGAATCCTTGAGTAAGTCAAAGCCTTTGTGAAAGTAATCAAGTTTCCCCATGCCACCCTTCACAGAGATGCCCAACCCAACGTTCTTCCTCCACGATAGGTCATACTCCAAGTAAGCAACCCACTCTCCATGTGGCCATCATAAAGATCGCCATCATGCTATATAGGTTCCCAAGAAAGAATTCCACATAAGCATCCATACAAGTCCAATCAATCAATGAGTATGCCACCTCCCATGTGTATGCCCATCACAAGATAACTAGGGGCAACCATACATCATGCACCCAACATTACATGAAGCACTCCCAAGCATGGTGTAAATGCTTTTGAAGTAATCTCGAAAGGTAACAAGGCATTCAATGTTTTCAAAGGGTGTTGTGAAAAGGGAACTACTTGATTAGAGGCATCTTTGACTCAATGGATAGCGGGTGAGGGGTTTCTTCCATGCCCCCTACTATACCCACACAGGGAGTTGATCCTTCACAATCTTTGATATATTTTCTTTGTACCTAGCCTCTAGTTTGTTTGTTATCTTCTGAACTTGGTAATATGGCATAGGATGGAGTGTTTTTCAATCTTATAGCAGTACTCACTTCTTTTCGCAATGCATTATGATTCTTCAGTGGCACTTGAGTATCCCATCCCCACATGGGTAGTGGTGAGTGGGTTAGGATATATTTTTCTCCCATGTGTTGGATTCATTTGATACAATGGAATTGTTTTCCTTTTTGTCTCATTTGTTAGGTAGTTGCATTACTCATACAACCTTACCACCCCACTAATAATTATTTATTATGGAGGTGTTGCTGCTGCAACCATTTCCCAAAAAATTTCTTAAATTTTTAGGGCCCCTCCTTATGTTTTTGGAGTAGGCTTAGAGTTTAGCTCAGCCTAGAGAAGTTCACTTTCAAAACTTAGAAATTATCCTGGAAATCAAGCAAAGAAGGAAAAATTTTTACTAAGTAAAACTCAGGTTTTTGCGCCGACACGGTCGAAGCAACTCGACGAGTTGAGCTGACACAGTCAGAGTGTTTTCGCAGTCACACCGAAACACTTAGAATATTTTGAAGTTGCACACGACCGAAACAAATTAGTAATTCATGCCGACCGTTTCGGAAATAAAGCCTCAATCATGCCGAAAGGCGTCGGCGGGAAAATGCCAGTTACGCTGATGAAAAGCTTGGCGAAAAGAAGATCGGCAGAAAATGCCAAGTGTCACGACCCGTTTCGCAGCAACTTGGCAAGTGCCGACGAAACGGTCGTTGGTGAAACATGAAACTCACCAATGAAAAGAAAGGGCGACAAGCGCCGATGCAAGATCACAAAGGAAAACTCGTGAAGTAATGTCGGCATTTTGGCTAAACTCAGAAAGTGTCTCTGAAACGGTCGTAAGAAAAATTTGAAACTCACAAAATAGCATCGATAAAACTCATGATGTGACGTCGAAAACCTGCTATCGACACAAGTTTGAGAACGTCATTGATGCGTTTCGCGACAACTGAGCTAGCCGCTCCGAAACAGTCGGCGACAAGTTTTTTTTTTTGCAACAACGCGGAAACAGTATTTTCACCTCGAAACGGGGTTTGGTCATTAATGACCCCACCAACTACCACCTCGTTCGCATTTATTGCTAGGGGTTTTTCAAAAGTTATATATAGGGTAGAAAACCGTTGTTTAAACATTTCCAAGAACGTCATTTTAGTGATTTCGCTTCCACCAGTCACCGGACACCAAACATCCCATCTCCGTTGAGCTCAATAGCCACTCAACAACTGACAAGTAGGTTGCCTCGATCCTTTTAAGTTGATTTTGATTTTATATTGAGTGCTTTTGGTTTCTTATGGGGCGTTGACCTTTCCTCACCACCAGTTCATCCACATCACTGTGACGTATTAGGGAAAACCAGTGGGGTTTTGGTTGTTGAGTTTGGATTTGTTTTTAAGGGGGTTTTGGGGGACTTCACATGCAAGGTTGTTTCCTATTGGACAGTCTCCCTACCTCATCTTTACCGCTCGGGTTCACCCCTCGACGACCCTCATTTGATATAACTACATAGGTTTTTTTACGTCGCTAATAGTTTTTTTTTTCCTGCAAGATCGGCTTAGCACAATGGTTTTCCAGCCGCTATGAAACCAACTCAGGGAACCAAATCGAAAGATCGAAGTGACCCGCGATGCAAATGTTTTTCACTTATAACACACCCAACCGAACGTCCTCCAGACAAATAGAATGAAGTGGTCGTGCAACTCATGTTTCTTATCCTTACAACCACGAGATGAGGCTAGACTCAACCAGTTTTGATTGAACCCAACAAAGCTTTGTTTACCCAAACCCCACGTAGAACTCCCGGGTAGACATTTGTCGGTGACAGGTTTGGCCCATAGTAGTCATCCTTAGCAAGTTGACGGTTTGTTTTGTTAATCCCACAAACTATAGTATAACCCATCATGAGGTTATACATGCACTTTCAAAGCGAGGTTAAAAGACTAGAAAATATTCTTTGAGTAGCCCCGAAGTCAGTCTGACCAAATCATTAATTCCCTGCCCTTCTTATGAATACATTGATTATTGTGGTTGACTAGGATTAATGGAAATATTTGGAAATAATGTCTTTTGCATACATTTTCAATTGGATATTATATTTCACACACTTGCATACTGTTGCAACAAAGAAAAAAACTTGACAGCATGGAAGTAATTATTTTCACAACTTAGCCTATTGTCAGTAATATAAAAAAAAATGCTATACAAACTTCTTGCTTAGTTTTGCTTACACATTGTTTCCACTATTTCATCAGGATTTGAAAATGCCAAAAAAGAGTGCCAAGAGGAAATCTAGTGCAAACCGAATCAGAATCAAACATAGAAGTGGTGGTTCACACCCCAATGAAGACTTTGTTTGAAGATATTAGGGCAGTAACGGGAGGCACCCCAGAATATAGGTGGGGAGAACTGTATCAAGTGATCCGAGACCCGAACATACCTGAGGCATCTCTCGAAGAGATGGTTTTATACCAAAAATTAAGAAATCAGGCAATATCAAAGCATCCACACGCCCGAAACTTTTTCCTTTCTCAGAAGTTATCGGATGGATCCTTCCTTACGTGGATGTCGGTGCAAGGATCATTTCAAACACGAAAGGGGAATGATTTGCATCTTTCCATCTAGGACACAGAACAACAGCAGATAAACTGCCACCGCCCAAGGTCTTGATGACTGAAGATTGGATCAGGGGTGTAAACATGGACCATTTTGATTATACTAAAAAAATGGTAATCCCTGGGAAACAACTAAGGCAGAAAGCTAGTGGGGAATACGATACTTAAAGCTTGAGAACCCGATTCAAGATTATAGCTTTAATGCTAAGAAGAATTTTCAGGAGACCAAATGGAAGCATCTACAAGCTAAATTGGGTAACCCTTAGTTATTACATGGCTTTCTACGACACTATGTTTAACTAGGCGAACATCATCTCGAATAGCCTGGCATCAACAATAGCAACAACACAGGGAGGATTAACTAAGAAGAAAGAATAATTTTACATGTCCTTGTATCTAATGGACTGCATACTAATCGTGCATTTGTTTCCCAAGTTGGGGTGTATCTCGAATCAGGAAGAATCTCATGTCCATTGGGCCTATCAGATCACATGGGCCCACAGATATGTAATCCAATAGAAAATCATCTTTGAAGAGTTGATCATCCCTCTTTATTGGTTAATTTTCAATGAGGAACCAAACTGCCTATCCGAAAATGCAATGGTAGTAATAAATGAATATGGGGATTATTATTTTTCGCAAGAGGCACCTACATCATAATGTATGGGTGTTCTAGATCTCCATCCCTAATGCTAAAGTATGCAACAGACTTTGTAGTTCAGAAAGAGGCCGTAAGGCAGGTATTCATTAATGGGATTGGCAGTTACTTGCATGATAATAAGAGGGCTTCCTTCCCACTGTTACCCTTTTGCATCGGGGCCTACAAATTTTCCAACTTGGTTAAAGGTGCCAAAACTTTCGTAAAGGATCTAGAAGCATTCAATTTTGGTGAGAAGAGTTTTTCAAGAAATGACAGCGATAAGAAGGTTGTTGATCATTGTGCATCAGTTAAGATACATCATGAACATGCAGATTACTTCAACAAGGATGAGGAGGTGTATAGAAGAGCAATCAATATGACTGATCTGAACAAACATTTTTTTCGGAAAAGTAAAATTGCCCTAGAAAAACTGTCAGTGCTACAACGGAGGAAAAACTACATAAGCATAAAGAAGAGGCTATAAGGCTACAAGTGGCAGAAGCAGAGCGAGAGCTGAAGGAAGAAGCGGAGCAAAAGCTGAAAGAAGAAGCATAGCAGAAGTTGAAGGAAGAAGCAGAGTAGAAGCTAAAGGAAGAAGAATAAAAAAGGCAAGTAGAGCAAGCAGAAAATTTGTAGAAGGAAGAAGAAGAACGACAAAGAAAAGAAGAGGAGGAAAAAAGACAAGAAGAACAAAGAGAGACAACTTAGTGGAAAGAAAGAGAGTATAAGTCCAAGGAAGTTGTGGAAAGCATGGAGACTCAAGGTGGAAGCCCAAATACACAACACATGGACTTAAACCCACCTGAAGTATTATGTGTCATGCTAACCAGAGTCACCTCCCATTTAGAGAGCTCAGGCTTACACCTTTCACTCCGTCAAAGTAACATATCGTGGCCAAATTGGACACGATTATTTTTTATTCAGGGAGAAAGACCATCGCGAGGAGGATAGAGAAGAGATTGAAAACGAGTGCCCATCCCGATGTTTTCACTGTCTAGGAAAACACGATCATGGAGGGTACTCATAGGGACCCTAAATTCAAAGCCTTTGTAAGCATAGCAGTTGTACAAGCAAGTGTCGATAACGTTGACAAGCTGATGAATGATATCGAGCGCAACAAGGGGAAAATGCTGAAGTTAAAGGATAACTTGGTAAAGGCGTGTGGAGAAGGTATAGAGTTGAAAAGGAAGTATGAGGCCATAATCGCAGAAAAGGACAGATTACTGTCTAGCTATCAGGGCCAGGATGCAGAGAAAGATGCAATGACAGTTCACTTAATGATAATGGAGGGCAAGAAAAGTGACTTTGAAGCTCGCATCAATAAATTGGAAACAAAATTCGCCCGCAAAGCAACAGGTTGGAGAATTGAAAGCTCGGATGGAAGAATTGGTTAAAGAAAAGGAGTCTATGATAGAATAGATGGAGCTGGAAAATAGTAAGAAGCAAGACATGACTCCTTTCCATGAGCAAGCATGTGACATTCAGGAGAAAATATGTCACTCACAGGAATAGATCACTAAAGAGGTATACAAGATGAAAATAATGATAGAAAGGATGAAATAAATTGATGTTGAATCGATGAGGATGAGGAAAAGATTGGTGAACACTACAACTAAGATTAAGAAGCAAATGACGTGGAGAGAATGGAAATCAAAGTTCCCTCATCACTTGCCTCAAAAGACGATTGCAGACTCTAATTTGGACATAGCTCTTCTTGAGTTTTGTAGAAAAGATGGCAGGAGGATAAATAATGAAATTCCTAAAACTATCGAGAAGTGTGCAGGTTTCTACCAGAAAATTCATCATATTCACGAAAAATGTCATCTCGCTACGCCTCCAACTATGGATGAGTTTCCTGACAAGGATCAACATTTGATGGAGTTGCAGAACACGCTAAAGGATGAACTGGACTACATTAAAAAACTGGACATGTGGACAGGAGAATATCTCCATCAGTATATTGGGAAAGCATCCATCAATGCTTACTTTCTGGAGGACAGCTGCAAAGCAGCAGCAGAAGGAGTGAAAAGTGTGGAAAGAGAGCTGTCGCATCATGATATAGCTTTGAAAGTATTGGAACCCACACAATGTAATATTATTTATGAAGGGACTAACATGTGGGACAAATACATCTCTAATCTAGAAAGGCCAGCTGGAAATTAATATTTTGTATTTTATTGTAATATTCTTTGTGCAAACACTAAAAGACGAATTTTGGAAATCCAAAGGTTATGGTAGGTAAAACGAACAGGCATATGAAGACAAATTTTTTGTAATATAAATATATGGTGAGAAAGCTTATAGAGGACTTTTGGCTGGTGAATGAGATGTTGGAGCATTTTGTAAAAGAACTATTTCTTTGCTAATGAGAAAGACTGATTCGCTGGGGAAAAGATTGCACTAATGTTTGCCTGGAACGTGTGATTGCTGGAACATTACTATTTATTTTTCTTCTTATATCATATTGTTAGATCTTTCTAATTCTGTCGAACTATTTCAATGATGATGAATGGTTTCTTTACTTCATGCAAATGTTTATGTGTATCAGAGTAATAAATTTATTTAATAAAAATCAGAGCTATCTTTGATAATTTATGCTGGAAATATGAATGTTTATTTTAATGGCTATATGTTAAATATTCTTAAACATTTCAGCTTATTACTCTGACTTTAAATTTGCTCCCTACACGGATAGGATAGTTAGTTTAGATTAGAAATAAATGAATTGATTGGGTAGGAGTGATAAGACGGGAGGTAAGAACCCACGCATCACTTGCTGAGGATTATGCCTATCAGTTCTAGATTGAATGCATTAATTAGGGCACTTGCATTTCATAACTTAAAATTAAAATTATATAAACGGTGGACCGGGCCGCAACCGGTAAAGCATTAAACAAATATATTCATGGTGGTCGGACTGTAAACCAAACAGAATCCCAACACCAAACGGTGAGTGATCTAATTGGGATTATTTACCGGCGAGAATCCCTACTGTCGTGTTGATGCCTTGGGTGTGCAGGGTAAGTGCAAAGTGCTGGAATGGGTTCCAAGGCACACAACAGGGGATGAAAACCCAACCAAAGGCTTTAGTTAACCCTATGCAAGAGTTACCCTATCCTCGAGCTATTTGGTGTGGTAATCACCCACGGATATTTGGCCTCCGCTGGCACTCTAAGAGTAAAAGGTTTGATCTTTCAAAGATCAGTTTTCCTATTAAGGAAAAGGAGATGTGATAGCTGATTAACAAACTTAACCTAACCTACCTAGGGAAAGAATCTATCCTAAGTCAGATCTAACCTAAAGAGGAAAAGTTGATAATGTGCATATCGGAACTGAAGTATGATAAACAAGTGATCAAGTACCTTAAACAGAAATGTCTTTTGGTTCTTCACTTGTTAATTAAAGTTTTATCAATTAATAAATTAAGTGACAATCCTTCAAAGTGTTTAAACTCATTCAAATAACTGATCTGTAATCATGGTGTTAATTGCAAAATTAACAATTGATTATGCATATTTAATTGCATCGAATCATTTGCAGAAATGTAAAAAGTAATAACTGTTCAATCAAAGAATTTTAACAGAACAATCAATAGCTTGGACCTAACATACAGAAAAATCAATATGAAGGCTTTGTGCAGAAATAAATAACCTGCAAAATATTAAATACATTTAAACCGATGACAATTTGAAACATTTAACTCAACGATTCTCAAAGAAATTTGAACACAAGAAGGTGGAGAAAAGATAACTTTGATGCATATAAAATTCTTGTACCAAAATTACAATGGCTCGAATAGACAGAGCATCTTCAGTCCATACTCCTGCTGAATCAAAATTCCAAAATTCCCAGCCCCTTGCTAAGGGAAAAATTCTTCCTTAAATGCTACAATTTACGTCCAAGTCTGAGAGGGAGAAATTCTACCGAAATAGAAATTACAAAATCAGCTCCAACCGTCGATCCAATAAAACTTGCTACTTTCAAGCTTGAAGGATTTTTCGCCACCTTATCACCCAAAATATCTTACAAAGACTCGTTCTTTAATTTGATAGGGTCTCGTGGCACCATAAAAATTCAATAACAGATTGTTCATTATCTTCGACAGGTGGCATGGTTTGTGAAACATCTGTTGTAGGAAATTCGGGATCAGGTAATTCATGGTCAAAAACAGAGAAATCCATTAAAGGATTTACTTCAGAAATAGTGGCCGGTACATCAGGTTCCCCATTGATTATAAAGTCTTGTATGAGATCGTCATCAGGGTCAGCAGGTTCTCCCAGAACTTCCTTGCTTTTCTCCATAAAATTTTGCACATAGGAAGATAACGCTTCAAAGTCCTCTTCACTACTGCCGCTGCTAAGATCAGGAACACCTGCATCAAATGGTGGTGACAACGTTTCTTGATACAACAAGGGGTAAACTTCCTCATTATCAACATGAATATTAGAAGGTTCACCTCCTGCATGAAAATTACTCATCTTGGATAAATTTTAGATGACAAAATGCCCAGAACACTGCACAGAATGTTTCCTATTACAGAAAGTAATGAACAATGTAGAATATTCAAGTTAATTGCTATTTTAAGACCAATAGGCAGGGTGATGTCGATTGAGAAAGGTGATTTGCAATGATTAAACTTACGCAACGAACCCATTATAATTACTTCAACTGTCATGAAAAAGTCGAGATTTTGAGTTTAAGCTTATGTGAAGTACAGGCTCAATTACTGCTTGCATGATTTTGAATTGCCTTTACGATCACATCGTTATAGGCAAATTCCCGTCAATAATGATAACTGGTAATTAATAATGGAAACGGAGGCTGCGGTGATAGAATTGATCCACAAAAAATATCGATTAGGAGTTCCAGTACACGGGTGATCATTTCTTCACACGTAACAAATCGGATCAATCTGATCCGAATTCCATGAGAACGATAGAAGCTTTGAAGTCGGACATTAAGTGAAAAGACATGATCATTAAGAAGCGGGAGAAAACGACAAATTGTCAAAACTCAAGACCAGACAGGTGAACTTAAGGCAAAGCAATGGTGTCCATCCAAGAAGAAGCAAATGATAGTCTTGTAGTAGCATACACTGTTATAAATTATACAGAAAAATGATAATTTGGGAGAACCAGTTTTCAACAAACAAAATAGCGCATCCTAACTTAACTGATTTCCGAAGATCAACATGACCGTAAGTTCATAACAATGGACGGCTGTGATTAGCTAGAGCGGGATGCGGAATCGAATTCAAATATGTTCATGAAGTTTTTATTCAAATATTCCGCAAGCCAAGATCCGAAAGTACGGGTGGCGGATTATAGAAATTTAAACCTTGAAGAAAAATAATTATTCCGAAAGCCACATCCTGAAACTACGGGTTGCGGGTTTCAGAAGCACACACCAGACAAAACGAACACCATGATCCAGCAAGCCGAACGCCGCAATTGTGGGATTCAGGTTTCGGGGTGACCACTTTCGATTTTATTGCAAAGCGAGTCCGCTATCAACAAACGTCGGACTGCGGAGTGCGGAGTCATCAGAAATCAAAACTTAAAATAATGTTCCCGCAACCCACATCTGTCGAGTTGTGGGTTTCAGAACCTCAAAGTGTTGGTTTTCGGGATGATGAGAATGATCAACAAAGCACTCAACTTTTTGGGTTTCTCCAGACCAAAATACTTTGGAAAACATAAAGAACAGTGATAACCAAGCAAACCAAAGGCATGGATGACAAAATTCTAATATTTACAAAACGACTGACCAAAATACCTTAGTGTTTATTAAGATGGGGGCTCCCATGCTCAAGTAAGCATGGGATCTGTTGTGGTCACAAAAAATGGCGACTGGCTGGGAAGAACCAGTTATCTCTGCAATCAAATCCAAATAAAGACAACATGTTAAACAACCAATCTCTCGAAACCCAAGTCATAGAAGATACTGTAAAGATAACAGCCAACAAACAGTGAACATAAAAATGGATAAGTCTTAATCAATGACCAGTGTAAAGATAACACTCATCTGATAAGGAGATTTAGAGAGTGACACCGAATCTTTGTCATGATGTAGTCATTGAAAAACCAGCTTAAGTTGAAGCTGAGGGAAGCTTTAGAAATGCTCATGGATATCCTAATTACAGATCTCTTTGGTTTATTAAGCGAGTAATCTTCTTGGGCTATGTATACTTCTTCTCTTTTTTTTTTCTTTTTTTTTGGAGAAAATATACTATATAAAACTATACATAAAACTTTTTCGATACAAGACCACTATACTGACTTGGTGATCAGATGAAACAGTGCCATTCACAGGCCTGATCTGGAAACTGGTCAAGCTAGCTCGATAACGAGACTCCTTGTCTTCTGGTTGTAAGACGAAAAGAAATTATCATGGCTTGGTGACCACATAGTGATAATCCCAGTCCAAGGTCAAACCCATGATCATAGCAGGGCTGGCTTGTGATAAGACCCCCCTATTCTTGTATACAACAAAATCTTATTAAAAGGAAACAGTTTATTATGGCATAAGCTAAAAGGCATTACCATGGCATGGTGACCATTTAGTGATAATGTTACTCACCAGTGCTTTGCAGATCATGAATGGACCGACCTATAATAGGATCTTCAAACTTTCATAATAACTAAAAGTCATCTTCCAAGTGTGGTGGCTTGATGTGAAGATGTCATTCCACTTTAAGCACTTATGAACCTAATGGGTTAGCTTGCTAACAAGACTACCCACCTTGTAACTTATAATTTTATTTTATTTTTAAACAAAATTTATATTCAAAGTGATTGTAAAAGGATCCACGAGCAATCGAAGTTGGTCAAGTTATTATGATATGTTGTTCAACCATGAAACATTAGATAGAAAAATGATATCCATCCCCTATACCTCAATTACACAAATGAATCATTGTGAAAAAAAATAATGATCAAGGTGAAAAGAATCCATAAATACTACACTTATTGACTGTTTATTCCTTAGAGCAAATTCTAATCATAAGCCAGGAAATAGGATGAATAACAATGCTAGTACTTCAGAAACAATTGTTGCCCCCAGAAAAATGATTCCAAGCCATTACCAAAAGCGTGAAGCCTTACTACTAAAATCAAATCAAAACAACAAAATCAATCAGCATGTCCAGACTAAAAAAGAAATGACTGAAACCAACCACACCTATATACAAATGCATCAAATTGCTCAGACGAAATACTTCTTGAGAAGAGATAAATTCATTGGGTAGGTGTCTACAACTCCCTCCAATGTCTGCAATCGAACTGTGCTTGGACCAATCTTTTCAGCAATAATGAAAGGTCCTAGCCAAAGGCGTTGGAACTTGGTGTACAGATTTTTGTCTTTATGTTGTTTGTCCCACCTCAAAACCAGGTCACCAATGGAAAACTCCCTATCAGAAGAAAATTTTTCATCAAACCATCTCTTCACCATCTGCTGATGATGATACAACTTGTTCTTAGCTATTTCCCTATCCTCCTCTAGCTTCAAAAGGGTATCAATCCTCTGCTGGAGGGTAGAATAATCATCTTCTTGAATAGACTGGGCCAATTGTAATGAAGGAATGGTGAGATTAGTGGGGAGAATGGCTTCTTTGCCATAAACCAGACAGTATGGGGAATTTGCAGTTGCTTCTTTTGGGGTTATTTGATCTGCCCATAATGCATTATACAACTGTGTGTGCCAATCTCTGTGATGAGAGGCTACAGTTTTCTTGAGAATATTAATTAGGTTTTTATTTGATGATTCAGCCAAGCCGTTACCCTGAGGGTAATAATTGGCAGAAAATTTGAGCTTAATTCCCATCTCAAAGGCATATTCAATTATATCGATTGAAGAAAAGTAGGATGCATTATCAAAAACTAAATACTCTGGAGCGCCAAAGCTTGTGACAATCTGGTTGTCAAGGAAAGAGATCACTTGGGTGGCGTTGCATTGCTTAAGAGGAGCTGCTTCAACCCATCTAGTGAAATAGTCCGTGGTTGTGAGAATACACTTATGCTGGAGAGATGAGGGAGGATTTATAGGACCAACAAAATCCAGCCCCCATTGTTGAAATGGAAACTGAACCGTAACTGGTTGTAAAGGAAATGCAGGTTTCCTAAACTTCCCTGTGCATTTCTAGCAAGGCTCACATTTTCTCACATAAGCATAGGCATCTTTAAACAGTGTGGACCAATAATAACCAGCCCTAAGAATCTTGTGTGCTGTCATCTCTCTTGAAAAATGGCCTCCGGCTGGACCTGCATGAAATTGAAACAAAATGTCATTAGTTTCATGTTTTTCCAAGCATCTGAGAAATACTCCATCATAATTTTTTCTAAAAAGAACTTGATCAATGAATTGATAAGGAGCAGATTTAAGTCTTAAAGCTCTTCTTTTCTTAAAATTGAGAGTTTCAAGAGCAAACCCATGGTTCAGAAAAAATTTGATATCATCGTACCATTCTGATGTCGGGACATCGATAACATTAACAACACCTGGGAGAATTTCTTCCTCGCAGTCCCATTCAGACTGTTGCTGCGCGGGGGTCATTGGATTGTGTTGTAAGAAGACAAAGGCCCTGCCCCTTTACAATTTTCACCGGTCTGATCTCAAGATCATATTCTTGCAGGGCAGTCATCCAATGGACCCTCTTTTCCCCTAATTCTTTCTGAATGAAGACATTCCTGATAGCAAAATATGGAACAATGACTTTGGTTCAGGACTTCAGCAAGTAGGGTCTGAAATGTTTGACAGATTTATAAACTGCATAGGCTTTCTTATCAATCTATGAATATTTAAGCTTTGCACCTTTGAATGTTGAGCTCATGAAAGAGATGGGGATTTCCGCATCATTATCATTCTTTTGCGTTAGCACAACTGCATAAGAGAAATCAGTGGAAAAAGTATAAAGCATGAAATCTTTATCAAAATATGGGGACATGAGGGTAGGAGATTCTGCAATGGCCTTTCGAATCCTGATAAATGCATCTCTCTGCTCCTGTGACCAAGTAAACTGCACATCTTTCTTGACCAAAAGTTGCAATGGTTTGACTATTTGGGAAAAATTTGGTACAAATCTCCGTACAAAATTGATCTTACCTAGGAAAGATTGCATGGATTTGCGCGAGCTAGGTAAACCAATCTTTGAAATGGCCTCTATACGTTTAGGGTCAATAACCATACCTTCTTTCGAAACAATGAAGCCCAGAAGCTTTCCTTCAGTTACCGCAAAAATAGATTTCTTCGGGTTGAGAGAAATGCCGAACTTTCTACAGTGATCAAAAACTTGTTTCAAAGCAAACACATGTTCATGTCGTTTCTTAGAATAAATGGTGATATCATCAAGATAAACTACAACAGAATTATGCATTAACCCTCGGAAAGCTATATCCATAGCTCTCTGAAAAGTAGCTCCAGCATTGATCAACCTGAAAGGCATTCGTCTGTAAGCAAAAGTACCCCATGGGGTTCTGAAGGTTGTTTTCAATTGATCGTCTGAGGCAACCATCACCTGGTTATACCCCGAAAAACCATCCAGGAGGGAAAACATCTCTAACCCGGCTACTTTCTGAAGAATCTGCTCCATAGTTGGAACAGGGTAGTTATCTTTCTCAGAAACCCGATTTAGGTTCCTGAAACCAACACAGAGTCGAATTTCCCCATTTTTCTTACGGACAGGTACTAATTTGGTGATCCACTGAGTGTGCCTGATCGGAAAGATAATCCGAGCATTGAGTAACTTCTCTAGTTCCTTTTTAACAGAAGACTCTAAACTGGGTGCATTTTTCGCAGCTTTTGTTGAAATGGCTTGACCTCTGGTTTCATGGGTATGTTGTGGAACATGACATTAGTGTCAAACGTTCTCAATTCGTCATAAGTCTAGGAAAATACATCTTTATACTATTTACACAATGCAATAATGGCTTTGTGTTCTTCAGGAATGCAATCAATTCCCAAATTGATGAAGCGAGGTTCCTGTTCGGTGCCTAGGTTGACCCGTTCATAATTTAAAAATGAACTTTGAGTTTTACAATTAGTCTAAGTTTTGAATTTGTCCTTTAAATCGTAAAACTTTTCTAGATTGATTACCAACTTTGGGATGACGTTTGAGGAATCTATGAGAGACTCTTCATGTTCTGCTTCATCAATGGCCATGTCCTGAAATGTATCCTAAGCAGTGAGGAAGTCAATTATCTGTCGATCATCATCAAATACTTTCCAATTAGTCACATTATCTGGAATAGATGGTCTGTAGATTAATTCAATTGAACAAGTTTGAGGAGACAAACCTTCCGGCGGAATCAGTCTAGAAGATGTGTTTGCTAACAGATCTGCATCAAAATTCTATGATCTAGGAACTGATTTAATATTGAATGCTGAAAATGAGTTGGTTAGTTCCCTTACCAGCTTTTGATAATTAGCCAAACGCGGAGATAGGCAGTGTATCTTATTTCTGACTTGTTTGACTATAATCTCGGAGTCCCCATAACATGCTATTGCTTGAACACCCATATCAATGGCTTTCCTGAGCCCCTGTATAAGAGCTTCATATTCAGCTACATTATTAGTACAGTCAAACTCTAATCTGCAAACGATCATGATTTTCACTCCTTTAGGATTGATAAGAACACAACCCGCTCCAGCTCCCTCCTTGGATTTAGAACCATTGAAAAATAAAGTCCAGGAGACAGGGTCTAATCTAAAATTTGTATTCACATTATATACATTATGCACAATTTCACCAGAAAAAGGTACAAAAGTAACCTGAGTGATATGTGATTCATTATGAATGTTTTCTTCTGGTGAAGCATCAGCTGGGAATTCACCGAAAAAGATGTCAAATGTAAATTGCTCCATACGAGAGGTGAGATAACCAGCAGGCTCACTTGAATCATTAAGATCAGTAACTGTTTGTTTCATGAAAGGTTCTCTGCTGATCTTAATTTTATTCGGTTGACCATTGTATGGCAACCATAAATGGGACCAGTCGGTTGAAAAATAACCTTTAAGTTTCTCTGACCAGTCCCTGCTTAACCACATCCCATAAGCCTCTGGGATGTCAGCTATCACAATGTCAACTGTCTGATGGATCCTGGGATCAGCTGATAATGTAAGCAGAACATTCCTCAATTTGCCAACCACTCTGACTTTGGATCTGTCAAGTTGCACGATCTGGGTTGGACAGGGTTCCCATGTTGCATTCAATTTTCTGCAAACAGAGAGGGGCATCACATTTGATGACGCTCCTGAATCTATCATGCAGTTGTGCACATTCCGATTGAAAATCTCAAAAGTGAGCAAGAAAGGAGGAGTTATCTTACTTGCGGGTTTTTGATTATTAGTCTTAGTGACAGAGTCTAGATTATTATTCTGTGACTCTCTCGGTTGTTTGACTACCATGTTTTTAGGTAAAGAATCCCTCATAACAGGAATTTTAAGTAGCTCAAACAGAGAGATGTTTGCTTTGACTCTTTTTAATTTTTCAACCAGGTTGTACTCCATTTGAGGAAGGACTATATCCTTATGTGAGACAAGATTGTTTTTTGTGGGAATCGGGGAAGAAGGTGAAGGTTGTTGAGGTGGTTGTGGCTCTGACCTTGCATTGTGAGGATGTTGTGTGTTAAACACCGCCTTAGGCTCTTCTTCTTCTTCACACATAGGCAATTCTGAAAAGCAACCCACAGCATCAACATGTGGGTCACCTTCTGCTTCATCTTCAGGTAGTGGAGAATCGGGAGTAGTCTCATCATTGGAAGTGTCAGGATTGACTTGAGATTCTGTTGCTAATGCCCTAAAAATGGAAAAGAGTTCCTCGTTTGTGAGTGCGTCCGCCGAATTTGGTGGTGGTGAATTTTGTGGAGGCAAGTAAGGTCTCCTGAATGGTGGCCTTACAAAACCTCTGTTCTGATTATGATTATCATTAGTGTTCTTCTTTAAATCTACCATCTCATTTGACATCCTCTGAAGGAATTTTTTCATCTCAGACATATCAAATGTATCCTTATTCTGAACTGTGGGTTTAGGGACATTATCAGTTTTCTTCCTAGAAGTAGAAGGTTGCCCTTCTGAAGTTTTAGGGTTGTCTTCCAAACAAAATATGTCTTTCTCAACTTGGATTGCTTCATCAAACACTTCCAGTAAAGTACCCTTTTGTGCCCTTTTGACCCATATTGCAATAGGGGGAGGCAGACCCTTTTCATAATAAGCCACCAATAACTCTTCAGCAGGAAGGAGATTGGTAGGAATCCTGTTTTTGAGATATGAAAACCTTTGGTTAAAGTATTTTACCCTTTCTTTTCCTTTGGCTTTCATGGAGGACAACTCTAAGACAAGGTCTTGCGGTGTTTTGTCATCCCTGAACTTATGGGTAAAATGTTTCTCGAATTCATCCCAGGAAATTATAGATTGAGCAGGCAAAGAGAAATACCAAGTGGCGGCTCTACCCTCAAAGGTATATGGGAAAATTATGCATACTACATCCTCATGTACCACACTTCTAAGCCTAATTGCTTGTATGAAAGTTTTTATGTGGTCCAACGCAGGTATCTTGTCATCAGGGTTGTATTTAGGCAACCATTTCTCAGGATTCTTTGGTAATCTGTGTTGATCACCTAGTATGAAAACTGCACCTTGGTTAAGCCAAGGTCTGTTTTGACCTTCTCCAACCATTGGAGGTCCTTGTTCTTCTTCTTCAGATGACGAACTAGAGGAATTTTCTTCGTCTGAGGAAGATGATGAAGATGAAGGAGGGGACAGTGGTGGACCGCCTGCTCCAAGACTTGGCTGACCTTGTGTTACTGTGTGAGTGGTCTCACGATTATATTCAGGAGAATCTGGTTGATTAATTTGGTCCTGGTTTTCAGATTGATTATCAGTTGAATGTTGATCCTGTGTGTTAAAACTATCAGTCGGTTGAATTGGTGGATCAGAGGTCTGTGAGGTGGCAACTTGATGTTCTTCCCGATCACTAGCCTGCAAAATACCTTCTAAATTTAGATCCGCCAGACCGCGCCTTCTTTGATCGGTAAGACATTGTTGTTCTACTCTTAAAACCCTATCGGCAGATGTTTTCAATAACTGTTCTAACGAAATGGGTCCCCTTGAGGGGGACATGAAGATGATTTATCCTATGTTCTCCTGTCGTACCACCGATGTAACGGGTATAATTGTAGGTTGCGAATAAGTTGGTTGTTCAAATGTTGAATCCCTAGTCTGGCTTCGGGTTTGAACCATTGAAGTACTTGCTGGAGGAGGTTTATCAGTAGCTTGTTTAGGCATGCTTTACTAGCTGCCCTCCTTCTAGCGCCATTTGTTGATGCCTCGGGTGTGTAGGGTAAGTGCAAAGTGTTGGAATGGGTTCTAAGGAACACAACATGGGATGAAAACCCAACCAAAGGCTTCAGTTAACCCTACGCAAGAGTTACCCTATCCTCGAGCTGTTTGGTGTGGTAATCACCCACGGATATTTGGCCTCCGCTGGAACTCTAAGAGTAAAAGGTTTGATCTTTCAAAGATCAGTTTTACTATTAAGGAAAACGGGATGTGATAGCTGATTTACAAACTTAACCTAACCTAACTAGGGAAAGAATCTATTCTAAGTCAGATCTAACCTAAAGAGGAAAAGTTGATAATGTGCAGATCAGAACTGAATTATGATAAACAAGTGATCAAGTACCTTAAACAGAAATGTCTTCTGGTTCTTCACTTGTTAATTAAAGTTTTATCAATTAAGAAATTAAGTGACAATCCTTCAAAGTGTTTAATCTCATTCAAATAACTGATTTGTAATCATGGTGTTAATTGAAAAATTAACAATTGATTATGCATATTTAATTGCATCGAATCATTTGCAGAAATGTAAAAAGTAATACCTGTTCAATCAAAGAAATTTAATAGAACAATCAATAGCTTGGACCTAACATACAGAAAAATCAATATGAAGGCTTTGTGCAGAAATAAATAACCTGCAAAAGATTAAATACATTTAAACCGATGACAATTTGAAACATTTAACTCGGCGATTCTCAAAGAAATTTGAAGAACACAAGAAGGTGGAGAAAAGATAACTTTGTTGCATATAAAATTCTTGTACAAAAATTACAATGGCTCGAATAGACAGAGCATCTTCAGTCCATACTCCTGCTGAATCAAAATTCCAAAATTCCCAACCCCTTGCTAAGGGAAAAATTCCTCCTTAAATGCTACAATTTACGTCCAAGTCTGAGAGGGAGAAATTCTACCGAAATAGAAATTACAAAATCAGCTCCAACCGTCGATCCAATAAAACTTGCTACTTTCAAGCTTGAAGGATTTTCCGCCACCTTATCACCCAAAAGATCTTACAAAGACTCGTTCTTTAATCTGATAGGGTCTCGTGGCACCATAAAAATTCAATAACAGATTATTCATTATCTTCAACAGGTGGAATGGTTTGTGAAGCATCTGTTGTAGGAAATTCGGGATCAGGTAATTCATGGTCAAAAACAGACAAATCCATTAAAGGATTTACTTCAGAAACAGTGGCCGGTACGTCGGGTTCCCCATTGATTATAAAGTCTTGTATGAGATCATCATCAGGGTCAGCTGGTTCTCCCAAAACTTCCTTGCTCTGCTCCATAGAATTTTGCACATAGGAAGATAACGCTTCAAAGTCCTCTTCACTATTGTCGCTGCTAAGATTAGGAACACCTGCATCAAATGGTGGTGACAACGTTTCTTGATACAACAAGGGGTAAAGTTCCTCATTATCAACATGAATATTAGAAGGTTCACCTCCTGCGTGAAAATTACTCATCTTGGATAAATTTTAGATGACAAGATGCCCAGAACACTGCACAGAATGTTTCCTATTACAGAAAGTAATGAACAATGTAGAATCTTCAAGTTAATTGCTATTTTAAGACCAACAGGTAGGGATATGTTGATTGAGTGAGGTGATTTGCAATGATTAAACTTACGCAGCGAACCCATTATAATTACTTCAACTATCATGAAAAAGCCGAGATTTTGAGTTTAAGCTTGTGCGAAGTACAGGCTCAATTACTGCTTGCATGATTTTGAATTGCCTTTACGATCACATCGTTATAGGCAACTTCCCATCAATAATTATAACTGGTAATTAATAATGGAAACGGAGGCTGCGGTGATAGAATTGATCCGCAAAAAATATCGATTAGGAGTTCCAGTACACGGGTGATCATTTCTTCACATTTAACACATCGGATCAATCTGATCCGAATTCCATGAGAACGATAGAAGCTTTGAAGTCGAACATTAAGTGAAAAGACATTATCATTAAGAAGCGGGAGAAAATGACAAATTGTCAAAACTTAAGACCAGATAGGCGAACTAAAGGCAGAGCAATGGTGTCCATCCAACAAGAAGCAACTGATAGTCTTGTAGTAGCATACACTGTTATAAATTATACAGAAAAATGATAATTTGGGAGAACCAGTTTTCAACAGACAAAATAGCGCATCCTAACTTAACTGATTGCCCAAGATCAACATGACCGTAAGTTCATAACAATGGACGGCTGTGATTAGCTAGAGCGGGATGCGGAATTGAATTCAAATATGTTCATGAAGTTTTTATTCAAAGATTCCGCAAGACGAGATCCGAAAGTACGGGTGGCAGATTATGGAAATTTAAACTATAAAGAAAAATAATTATTCCGAAAGGCACATCCTAAAACTACGGGTTGCAGGTTTTGGAAGCACACACCAGACAAAACGGACACCATGATCCCGCAAGTCGAACGCCGCAATTGCGGGATTCGGGTTTCGGGGTGACCACTTCCGATTTTATTGCAAAGCGACTCCGCTATCAGCAAACGTCGGACTGCGGAGTCATTATAAATCAAAACTTAAAATAACATTCCCGCAACCCGCATCTGTCGGGTTGCGGGTTTCGGAACCTCAAACTGTTGGTTTTCTGGATGATGAGAATGATCAACAAAGCACTCAACTTTTTTGGGTTTCTCCAGACCAAAATACTTTGGAAAACATAAAGAACAATGATAACCAAGAAAACCAAAGGCATGGATGACAAAATTCTAATATTTGCAAAACGACTAACCAAAATACCTTAGTGTTTATTAAGATGGGGGCTCCCATGCTCAAGTAAGCATGGGATCTATTGTGGTCACAACATGTCGATGCTGAGATTTTATGGGCATCAACAGTTTTGGCGCTGGAAGGAGGGCCGCCAGTGCATGGCTGGCAGAGGAAGCCCGTTTTCAACAATAAATTTTTCTGGGTCCCCATTAAATACAACTGTGTCAGAAGAAGTGATTCCCGAAATTGAAAAGTTAGATTCTTAACACTTAAATACGTTGTCCCATTCAAGGAAATATACCATTTTCGAAGACATACAAGGTATTAGGTGAGAAATCTTGCAGGATTGTCCATAATTCCTGCTTTACCTAGAAGGCGAGCTCCAAAGAAAGAGATTGCATACACAAGAGACTCTGTGCTTGTAGAAAATTTGGAGTTGTTTGATTTATCATTGCAAGAAATCCCAGATCCACTTAATCAGTTACCCGAGTCCCCATAGGCTCACAAGGTACCTCACACGCCACCTCATACCCCACATCACTCACCACCGCATTCTCCACCATGAATTATGGCTAGAAATGTTAACCAACCTGCGTGGAGAGCCAAAGGGCCACTCAACCTGGCTACACCTTTACATGATTTATCTAAGCACCTAGAAAGAGTGTTACCGAAATTTGATCCCGGAAAGGGTATTTCTGCGGAAGACCACTTGAAAAGCTTTTATCTGGCTCTGAATATTTTAAATTTTGAACATGAAGATGTAGTCTGTAGACTCTTCCCTTATACGTTTGAGCCTAGAGCGTCCTCATGGTATTTCAGTTTACAAGCAAATTCGATAGCAGACTGGGACGGTTTTGAAAAGATTTTTATACGCAAATTTGGCAATCAAAATACTATGGCTACACTTATGAAAGAACTGTTGTCTATGAGGATGGAAAATAAAGAAAAGGTACAGGAACTTAATTAGAGATTCACCACTTTATTAAATAGTTTCAGTGCTGCAACAAAACCTGCTAAAGAAGCCTTGGTAGAATATTATACTACAACACTTTATCCACCAATAGCCATGTTTGTCAAGAGATCAGTCAAGGCCACTTTGATAGAAAACTATGAAGAATCCAAGAAGGTATAGGTTGAACTGGACAACATCATGAAACACATGATGGAATTGGAAGTAAAACCAACAGTTAGTAAGAATCCTTTGATATTATCCAAACCCAAAGAGGAATCCTCGAATGAATTAGAAAATGTGGTAAAGTTGGTACATAAGTTATCCAACAAGATAGTGTATTTGGAGAAGGAAAATGGGGCTAGTTCATCAAGAAAACAATTCAAACCTTTCTATAAGAAAAGGGAAGAGAATACGCAACCCCAACCACCATTAAACAACTCTAATGTCTTGAATTTAAATGAAATTGGCATGGATAATTTCTGCACCTTCCATCAAGAACATCACTCTGAAAAGAGTTGCCCACAATGGATTAACTCAATGACTTTGGTTATGAACCAATTCTTAGAAACGCAGTTGATATACCAAGAAGACCAAGAGGAAGATCAATCCCATGAACAAGAGAATCAGAATGAGGAAACCACGGTGGTATTATGGGACTAGGCACCTACTTTTGGATTAAATGAAGAAGAAGAGGTGGAGGAAATTCAAGTATAATCTGTGAACTATGCTACTAGAAGCAAAGGGTCGGTTGAAGACCAAAGCATAATACTGCCCAAAGTAAGGACAGCGAAAGAAAATATGAAAATAAACAATGGCGTAAATCAGTCCCAGCCCAAAGTTACAAAAGAAACAACACCATTGGTAAACAAGCAAGTAAAACCCACAGAAAACAAATGTGATAGTGGTGAAAAGGGTATGGTAGATCATAGTATGGGATATGACATTGTGGAATACATTAAGAAAACCAAAGCTAACATATCCTTGTTTGAATTATGTAATATCCCACAAGAGAGCAAGAAACGGTTAGAAGCATTTAACCCACAACCAAGCAGTACAATAGAGACAATTGAGTTGGATACTGAGATTAACGAAGCAAGCATTGGTGGAAAATCAAAATCTCAGACTTTTCCTTTCCTTTTAACTTTTGAGATCTTTAATCACAATGTGCATAATTGCTTAGTAGATTCTGGAGCCTCTTCCAATGTCATGCCACTATCCATTTGTAAGAAAATCAATGGGAAACCCACGACATCCCCTTCTTAGATCATATGACTAGACAGATCAACTGTTAAGGTTATAGGGGAAATGAAGAATGTACTCATTAGATTATCTACAGATCCGATAGTGTGTCAATTTATAGATATCATGGTGGTGGAAATACCTAAAGCTTAAGGTCTGATATTGAGTAGGGACAGGTCTATGAAACTAAATGGCTATTTTTCCACATATTGGTCTCATTTGTAGCTGCCATATCAGAATAGACAGAATCAGATTAAAGTACTGAGAGAGCCTCACATGAAACAAAATGTAACCCGGTTAGAAGAAAAGAATGAGCAGTAAACTTCTCATCTTCAGTATTGGGGAATTATTTCCTAGAAATTGAGCCAGGAAATTATCAAACGGAAGATGTTAGTCATGATTCATACAAACCGTCTGATCTCCTTCAATTCTCACAGACTGATGACGTTGATTGTAACATAGTAGAATTAGTTACTGAATTAGAAGAAAGTACTAACTTATTAAAATCAGAAAATAAATTTTGGAGTTTATATTTTGATGGTTCCAAAATGCAAGAGAGATCAGGAGCCGGCTGTGTTCTTGTTGATCCTGAAGGAAACAATCAATTTCTCTCTTGTAGACTAGAATTTGAATGTACTAACAACACAGCTAAATATGAAGCTCTAGTCCAAGGACTAAAAAAGGCCATTTATTTAAATATCAATAACTTAAAATTATTCGATGATTCAGAAATAGTTGTCAGGAAAATAAGAAACACAATTCATTGTCTGTCTTTGCACTTAAAGGGTTATCAATCTAATGTTTGGAATTTGATTTCACGATTTGATGCTTTTAACATAAATGCTATTCCCATATTACAGAATGTTGCACCTGATTTATTAGCTACTTCTTCTTCTAGATTCATTCCGACAAATAATAAATGCTCTATTGAATTAATTTTCAGGCCATCAGTACCTGATAACATTACGAATCAGAGGGTATTCGACGATGATGAACAAATTATCAGTTTCTTGAAAAATGAATATGTCTTCAAGGAGTCTATAATTGATGAAGAGGAACACATGTTGGATTTGCAGAATAAGGATACAAGTAAGGGAAATTTTATGCCGAAAGGAGTAAGGACTCTTGAAGGATTGTTCGATTTACAAAATAAATTCAGAAGACCAACCAATGTCAAAACAAATAGCTCTTTGATGCAGCATGAGCTAGTAAACCTGGGTACAGAGGCGGAACCTAAATATGTTAACTTAGCAAAATGTTGTTCACCTAGTGAAAGAAGTAAGTTTATCAAAAAAATTCAGCAATATAAATATGTGTTGGCATGGACTTATGAATATTTGAAGGCATATGACACAAGAATCATACAACATGTAATACCCACTAATCCAGGTGTAAATCCATTTCAGAAACAATTACGTAAAATGCATCCTACACTTGAACCGTTAATACAAAAGGAGTTAAAGAAATTGTTGGATGCTAAGATTATTTTCAAAGTTCGACACTCTGAATGGGTGGATAATCTTATCCCTGTAAGGAAGAAATCAGGAGAGATATGATTATGTGTCGATTTTTGAAACTCGAATAGAGCATCAGACAAAGACAACTATCCAATGCCACCAATGGAGCAAATTTTGCAGATGGTATCAAGCTCGGAATTTTTCTCCCTGTTAGATGGATTTTCTGGATATAATCAAGTGTTAGTGGCCGAGCAAGATTGACTCAAGACTACATTTCGCACTAAGTGGGGAACATTGGCATATAGGAGAATGTCTTTTGGCCTAATGAATGCTGGATCCACATTCCAGAGGGCCATGGATATTGTTATCACATCCATGTTAGCTAGAGCTACCATACTGCAGATTGTGTGGTCAAGGACCATACTACATTTTGTTTTCCAAATCAGAGATTAGATGCCTTCAGAGGGGGCATGCATTGTATTCAGATTGCCATGAGCAGAGATATCAGAGGGGACTGTTGATGTATATGTAACTTCGGAATGTATTTCACATATATGTATATTGTATTCCTATAGAGATGTTATTATTCCTCTATACGGAAGTGGTTGTATTCCTATAGAGATGTTATTATTCCTCTATACGGAAGTGTCGTCATTTATATTGTAAGTGTCGTAACTTATACTTGATGGGTTATTAGACCACCTTGTTGGGGTCGGCCCTGTATAATTCATGTGGGTCAAGGGTTATTAGACCACCCTATTGGGGGTCGTCCATGTGGGTCAAAGGGTTATTATACCACCCTAGTGGGGGTCGGCCCAATCAGCATTATGTTAAGTGGTTAAGTTGAGGCCGACCTAGTTGAGTAAAGGTCAAGTCAAGTTAGTGTATAAATAGAGAGTGTGTCTCTCTCATTGTACACATTCTATTCTCTCACTCACACTTTGGAGAGTGGCGCACTTGTGAAGGAGGAGGATTTGTTGCTAGGAGAAGACTATCTCTTGTATTCTGGTTGTATCATTGCTCTATCTATCTTTGAGGAAGTTATTGGGGTTTTTCACCTTTATGGTTTTCCCCAAGTAAACTCTGTGTCTCTTGTGTGCTTGCATTATTGTGTCCATGATTGATATGCTGTAGATTTGTTGTACATGTTGTTCTCTCAGTTAAGATCCTAGATCATATTGAAGTAAATTCTGAAAATTTAACATGGTATCAGAGCTAGCCTGAAAGAAGGCATGATATGGCATGTATGACACTTGTTGCACTTACGATGCTAGGGCTTGATATAGAAAAAACCAGTCATCGTAGCACTTTTGCTATAAATCCATTTTGGCGAAGGTTTCAGACCTAAAACTTTTACAGGTCAAATATCAGATCCCCATGTACCTTTTGTCCAAAGGAAAATCTCTAATTCGTTGTACTTTGTGATTTTTTATCGATACAATATAGGGTTTCTGCCTCTTCCAGATCTGAGTCAAAAACAGGTGACCTTGGAAAAAAGGTCATAACTTGGGCTAGGAAGCTCCAAATGAAATTTCATAAAAAGTGATAGGTAGTACACAGACTATACTATCTCAAAAAACGTTTTCAGAGGCCGAAGCTAAACCAGTGACACGTGGTACGCCGTACAAGTTCGCTCTCCTGTTTTATCCCTTAAACAAGTCACGTTGCGACACATGGCATAACTCTCTTTCAAAAAATCCAATTGAGGTCAGACCTATCGGGATGGAAAGATGATAGGTCGTGCTATCTCAAGAAAAATTTTCAGACCCTGTGGATCGAAAATTTTGGAGTTACACCAGAAACAATTAGGTACATATTTCTGTCAAAACAGAATTATTTTTGAGCACCTTCATTCATGGCTTCCGGAATTTAGGGTTTCGGATAAAGTTGGAATTTTTGTAATCAGAGACCACAGCTGAATGCTACTCATAAAAATCGAAATTTAGAGACCAAGATCAGAATTTTTGGTTGGGCAGAAGGTCGGGCTTGATCAGACCCTATTTTGGGACTTTGATCAGAAAAGTGGAAAATTAGGGCTTCTGCAAAAATGGAAATTTTTGAAATCTGTGACCACGGCTAGAAGCTCCTCATAAAAATAGAAGCTTAGAGCTTTGGATCAAACCTTTTGATTGGGCATAAGAGTGGGCTTCATCAAACCCTAGTTCGGGGTCACATCGAGTGAATCCGGAAGTTTCAAAGGCAAAATTGAGGAGTGAAACTTTGCAGTTTTCAAATTCTGAATATACCAGCTTGATCAGCTCATCAAGGCGCATATTTCTATCCTTTCGGAAGTTTGAAATTCAAAGTTTTTATTTTTGGGGTTTTTCTGACAAACCCTAATCCAGCTCCAGGTCCAGTTCTTGCAAATCGAGTGGATTGGGTTAATCCTAGAAGAAGATGGATTGGTCACCTGCATAAGTGAAGAAGTTCCTATCTCAAAGGGAGATGAGGCTAAGGCCTTCCATAAGAAGATTACAAGCAATCTTGACAGGTATGGCTTACAGGTATGTTTCGAATTCTGTTCATGGTTAATTTTATGATATGTTTGTCTTCATATCATTACAGTACAATCTTGATTAATTACTAGACTTGTCGTATCACCTTAATAGAATATATTCATTGATTAAGGTCTTGACACTTATGATTGTACTAATGCATTGTGATGTTGTATGAGGTTTATGTTGTTTGCTAACATAAAAGGTACACCAAGAAAGACAAATCATGTTCTACTTCAAGAACATATGATCATGATGACATGAAGACAAAGATTCATCCATTGTCATGGATCACATAGAAGATCTACTTACGAGGTATGTATAACTTGGTTCTACAATGGTTGACTTATGAGACATGCAGGTTACTAGCACAAGTCACTGAAGAGAACTAGAAGACATTATGCGGGTATGTTAGACATAACTAGCTAGCATGCTAATCCAGGTATGTTTTTCCTATATCAAGCTAGAATCCTACCTTGTGTTAGGATCTTATACTGTTGTGTTGTTGATAATGATTATTCATGAAGTCATAGGTTTGAATAGTCATGGCTGTATGCATATTATGTGTCTTACCATAATTGATGATATGACTAACCAGAAGAATCATGAAGGTATAGGTTTGAATAATCACGGGTTTTATGCATATTATATCTCTTATCTTGATTGATGATTCAACTAACCAGAAGAGTCCTATGATCAAATAAGAATGTGTATGAGTAAAAGAAGACTTCCCTGAAACCTTGAATACTAATGTTTATTATCTGTGAATGATCATGAATATACATGTTTAAGATTATTGTGTTTTGATAGTATTAAGATTATACTAATAAATGTGTGATTATGTATGAGACCTCAAGGATAACACAATGATGATACTAATAAGCATGCATAGTGATTAAGGATGGATGTAAGTTCAAGGACAGGTAATCCAGGAAGCAAAGATCAAGAGGGAGCACACTCCAGTTATTCCTGCAAGAAAGCAAAGGAGCACACTTCAGTAGTTTCTGCAAGGATGCAGATATTCAGAGGGAGTTGACCACTTCTCACAATCCACATAAGAATGGAGTTGCAGAAAAGAAGAAATACTAAGAGGGAGTCAACCCAACAAACAAACAAAGATAAGTATTTGAATTGTCATTACTTGCATATTTTATTGTTTAAATAATACTGTTCAATAATGTATATACTGATGTTCCTGGAATTAGGTTGTGTATTATGCATATTAGAATAGTTGCATTGATGAACAGTATACTACTAATATGCATGGGTAAGTGGCCTATGGCATTGTACAACATTCCATTGCTACTTATCTAGAATGAAACCTCTTTGCTGACATGTTAGGAGTTGTGCACACTCTTAACAATGTTCTGGCAGAGATTGGAAGGCATCTAGAAAGTTACGAGATATGGATAAATGTTGTATTGAAGCATTGGCTAAGATAATTGCATGATTGTATGACATATTTCTTTATGTGTAAGAATTTGTTCTGAAAACTATGAGATGTTTTCTAATCATGCAATTTAACTTGTTGTGTAGGAAAGATCGTATGCCATCACCTACAAAAGAAGAACTACAACATTTTTTCAGCAACAAAATTATCTATTGAAGATATTGAAGTTCCCAGGATATGGGAAGAATGCCATGATCCGTCGATCATGAAGAATTATGTTTGGGATGTAGTCCCAAGACCTAAAGGGAAGTTTGTTATAACTTCCATATGGATCTATCAAGATCAAGCATGCTGCAGATGGCAGCATAGAGAAATATAAAAGTGATGAAATAGAAGATACACCAGATGGATTTCAAGACAGCTTTCTTGAATGGTGTAGTTGAAGAAGAAGTGTATGTGGAGCAGCCACTTGGTTCTAAGACACATGATAGGGAGTCATATATGTGCAGAAATTGGGTATGATGCACCACTTTCTAGGTATGGAGGTGTGGCAGAGTGCAGATGGAATCTTCCTTGGACAAGGGAAGTATGCAGTAGAGATCCTGAAGAGGTTCGGGATGATGGACTGCGAGGCTATGGCATCAAACCTGAAGCTTCTGTGTGATGCTTCATCTGAACCAGTTGATGTCACTATGTATCGTCAGATGATTGGGTCCTTGATGTACCTGATGAACATGAGAACAGATATTTGCTTTGCGGTGAACACATTGAGCCAGTTCCTGACAGATCCAAGGAGTGTTCACCTGGTTGCTGTAAATCATATTCTGAGGTACCTGAAGGGTACGGTTGACTATGGGCTCAAGTATGACGTGAATCAAAAGTTTAACCCACAGGGTTATGTTGATTCAGACTGGGCAGGCAGTGTTGCAGATAAGAAGAGCACTCCTGGGTGCTGCTTCAGTATGGGATCAGGTGTGATCTCTTGGTTTAGCAGGAAGCAGTCCTGTGTAGCACTGAGTATAGCCAAAGCAGAGTATGTTGCGATGGATGAGCACGATGCAGATGTATTGACCAAGCCGTTGGCCAGAGTGCAATTTGAGTACTTCAGAGAGAGGCTCGATGCACTTCAGATCGAGGCTCCTTCCAAAAGGAAATGATGAGTCTGGAAGATGCAAATGCACATGAGTTTTTCTGACATGGTTGATGTGTTCTCCCATGGTCGTGATGTAATTGTTGAGCCATTCTCACATGGTGGTAGATGTGTTCTCCCATGGTGTAGATGTAAGGGATGAAGCCATTTTTCACATGGTCGTAGATGTGTTCTCTCATGGTGAAAAAGTAAGGGTTGGAGCCTTCCTCGAATGGTGGTAGATGTGTTCTCCCATGTCGGTGGTGTAAGTGCTGGATGATGTGCATCTGGGTTGTGCTTCGTGGATGATGAGATGATCTGAAGAGGACGATGCTATGATGATCAGGAGGATCATGGATGATGAGCATCAGGATGATGCTCCAGTTACTACTCTATATATGCATCGGGAAGATCATGTATGTTGATATGTATCAGGTATGATCAGGTGGATCATGTATTTGTATTTGTATCAGGTGGATACGTTGTATGATCAGGTGGATCATGTATTTGTATTTGTATCAGGTGGACACACTGTATGATCAGGTGGATCATGTATGATGATATGTATCAGGTAGATACTTGGTATGCATCAGGTGGATGCATTGTATGATCAGGATGATCATGATGATGAGCTTCAAGATGTTGCTCCAGATGATATGTATCAGGATGGTACAGTGATGATGATAGTGTGATCATGAGCATCAAGATGATGCTTTGTGCGATGATGATCCGTTGGATCATGAGTATTAGGTTGATACTTGGAGGTCAAAGATGATATGTGGCAGGTTGTGCAAATAGCATGTAATCAGTCCTGGGAGATCTTGCCGGTCGTGCTGCGGCACATAAATGTTCCTGGGATACTCTTTCCGGTATTGCTATGTAGTATGTAATCAGTCCTCAGATATCCGATAGGTTGAGTTGTGTGCTCGTAATCAGTCCTGGGATGAGGTATTACTACGGAGACATGTAATCAGTCCTGGAGATCCGAGAGGTTGAGCTATGTGCTCGTAATCAGTCCTGGGATGCTCTTTAGAGATCTTGTCGGTCGTGCTGCGGCACATAAATGTTCCTGGGATACTCTTTAAAGGTTTTGTCTATCCACATGTAATCAGTCCTGGATATCCGAGAGGTTGAGCTGTGTGCTCGTAATAAGTCCTGGGATGCTCTTTAGAGATCTTGCCGGTCGTGTTGTGGCACATAAATGTTCATGGGATGCGCTTTAAAGGTATTGTGGAGGAGATGCATGTAATCAGTCCTGGGAGATCTTGTCGGTCGTGCTTAGGCACATAAATGTTCCTGGGATACTCTTTCCGGTATTGCATCCGCACATAAAATTAGTCTTGAGAGGCCACCTCTATCAGACCGTTTGCACAGATGATGAACACCTACAAGTGGTGGGCCTACATCCAGTATGAAAAAGGACTGGCTCTGTAGAACTTCCTATGACGAGTAGATTCAGAGATTGATTGAGATAGCAGCAGCAGTGATGATGATGATGACTCGATGACGATTATCCAGTGACGATGATCCAGAGAAGATGACTTGTGCTAGAAGACCTGTGTCGAGAAATACCTTCCTAGTTAAGAGGGAGTGTTGATGTATATGTAACTTCGGAATGTATTTCACATATATGTATATTGTATTCCTATAGAGATGTTATTATTCCTCTATACGGAAGTGGTTGTATTCCTATAGAAATGTTATTATTCCTCTATACGGAAGTGTCGTCATTTATATTGTAAGTGTCGTAACTTATACTTGATGGGTTATTATACCACCTTGTTGGGGTCGGCCCTATATAAGTCATGTGGGTCAAAGGGTTATTAGACCACCCTATTGGGGGTCGGCCATGTGGGTAAAAGGGTTATTAGACCACCCTAGTGGGGGTCGGCCCAGTCAGCATTATGTTAAGTGGTTAAGTTGAGGCCGACCTAGTTGAGTAAAAGTCAAGTCAAGTTAGTGTATAAATAGAGAGTGTGTCTCTCTCATTTAACACATTCTATTCTCTCACTCACACTTTGGAGAGTGGCGCACTTGTGGAGGAGGAGGCTTTGCTGCTAGGAGAAGACTATCTCTTGTATTCTGGTTGTATCATTGCTCTATCTATCTCTGAGGAAGTTATTGGGGTTTTTCACCTTTATGGTTTTCCCCAAGTAAACTCTGTGTCTCTTGTGTGCTTGCGTTATTGTGTCCATGATTGATATGTTGTAGATTTGCTGTACATGTTGTTCTCTCAGTTAATATCCTAGATCAGATTGAAGTAAATTCTGCAAATTTAACAGGGACGGATTGTTTTGTATTGGTCCAGAGCTAATACAAAGCAGTGATTATAGGGTCACATTTCCTTGCCGAGCTTTGCATGATCCCATTGAGAGAGTTACTTGGCCATATTGTGATGAGAGTACTACAGAGTATTGTTGGTTTGCCACTTATTGCCCGGATTCAACAGAGATCCAGTTCCACATGCAGCTTCAGCATCAAGTATATGGTATGGCAGGTATAGCACTTTATGGTTTATTGCTCATGTTGTTATTGAGACTTGTTTATTTATGATAGTACACGGACTTGACGTATGATGTTTGATGTGGTGATCTCGGTTTTAATTATGATGTGTATGGCCCTTGGTGATGTCAGTCCACCTCATTTAATAGACTCATGTATATGCACACTGGTTCCTATCCCCACTATTGGTATAGACTTGGTCATTTCGTCCTCCAAGGCAGTTAAGCTTGGATCCACCTGTCACTTCCTTCCACCCATCCGATCCATTCATGTCTGGTCTTTCCCGACTTGGACCTTGATTTGTGACCTTGAGGATCCCCTTCCCCATTCACCTCTGAGTATGCCATGATTCCATGTCTCTTGTGCCTCGGCTCTTTAGTGTGTGAGATGCATTCTCAAACCTGGGATTTGCTCCCGTCAGTTGCCCCCGATGTTGCAATGCAATATAGGACTGTATAGAATCACCGGTTGTTCCCCATTGGTCATCGAAGCATGTACACTTTCCCCCATTACTTTGCAGTATGAGCACCTCGTTATATCCTTTGAGATATGTATGTAGCCCAAAAAGGGCCACGAAATGTAAATCAAGCCAAAAAGGCTAAGTATGAAAGTCAAATGTAAAGTCCAAGAATGTGTTTTTGAACACACACGGACACAGGTCAGCCATATATATCAGAGCATTGTAGTGTTTATTTCCTCACCCAGTCCTGCGGGGCAAGGAGGTGAGATGGAGTAAGGGACAGCTATGCAAATTGTCCCCTAGAGTCTAAAGTTACGGTTTGTCGGACAGCCAGTCATGACGGCTCTAGAAAATATCCTCACGGAGTCTTTGAAGGCACGGATGTGAATCGCAAGGTGCATGTTAGATGATCAGTGGTGGTTTCCCTACACTATACCCATTTGTGAGGCACCGCCCTTCCCTATGTATTATCATGGTATGCTTATGTCACTAGGTCCTGCCTTCCCTGTTTTATTCGAAGGGTCACATGGTCTTGGTCCTCGTCTTACCATATCTTTCACCTTGTTTATCCACCTCACCCAAAGTTAGCTAAGTGGTCAATTCTATAAGTTGTTCATAGCAGTTTTGAGTCTTTGTTGGAGGTGGTGGGCCCACCTCACTTGGGGCCTATTGTTATTGAGATTTTTTTTTTATCACCACATCGGCATTATATGTTTTGATTAATGTACTAACATAAATAAGGAGTCCTTGACGCTTCATGTTACATACAGGTTTTCAACCATTACCATTTTTACCAGATTTGACTTGCTCAAACCAGCTTGACTAGCCCAAAAATGGGCCCAAAAAAAGTTGCAATCAAGATTTCGATTTTGGTCATTTATTATGTCTTGGGGCCCCATATGCGCCTCCAAGTGTTAGAATCAGAAAAATTTGAAGCGTTGATGAGATTTTTAATTATTATGGGTCACCAGCGACCTATTTTAATTAAAAAATCTTGGATTTTTGGCAAACAGTGCCCAGTTGATAGATCAGAGTCGTTCAAGTGACCATGTCTACTATATTTGGGGTCTACGATCGCATTGCAGCAGACAGTTCGTCAATCCGGGAAATATAAGTTGATCAAAAGTGCAAAATACATCTTCAAAAATAAAACCAGCAACAAATTAAATATGGAAAATTAAATTTGGCTAAGGTAACTATTGCAATGGTAAGTGCAATAGTTTGTAAAGGTAAGGGGGTCTCCTAAGGTCATTTTTGTAATGTTTGGACACTCAATTTATGATGTGGGGCCCTCATTTTTTCCCAGCTCAACACATGGGGCGAATTTGCCCATAAAGGGGCATTTTTGCCTTAGCAAAACTTCATATTTTGTAAATTTTATGTAATGAAACTTTGGCTAAGTGGTATGGGGGGATAAAACAGCCCATAGACACCCCCCATCCACCTATTTGCATGTTTATTGGGCCCCATGAATGGCCCTACCTTCCACATTGATGTTAGAGGGAAATTTGCCCCCCCACTCTAGAGCTATCCCCCACCATTGATTTGGGCATTCAGAGAGTTCATCTTGGCCAGTGGTTTTGGATGGAATTAGGGTTGAGTATGAGTATTCTCTATAAGAAAATAGAGTCACTCATTTTGTAGCTCTCTTGGGCATTTTTTGTGAACACTTGGACTGAATAGAGAAGATTCTTGGAGAGTTCTTGAGACATTGTGTGTTTGGATGAGTATTGTTGTGACTGATATCTATTTGTTGATGTATTGCTGAGTTATCTAGTGTATTTCCCCATCATACATAGCTGAAACAAATTGCAGGTTGAGAGACCACTTGAGGGAGGGTGCACTTTTTGGAGTGGGAACTCCACACTTGTTCTCTTCTTCAAGGATTTAACAAGGGAATTGAATTTACTCATTGTCTTTCAATTTCTTAATCATTTGTCTTTCATTTTGTTGTGCAAACTATCTATTTGCTTCAGATTTCTGATTTTCCATCTTTGTGGCAGGTAGCAAGTGTGCACTTGGTCTTTTGGCTGGCTCAAACACTTAGGGAAAGCGTTGGTTGCTCATCACTTGAATTTGGCAAGTAGTCTTCATGCAATATTCTGCCATTCATCATTGTTCCAGATACTTCTCTCACGCTTATTTCTCCCTTTAGATTTATGTTGTGTTTGTTGAGCTGAAATTGCATAAAAAAACAAGGGAAAAATTAAAATCTTAAAAACTCAGCATTAAAACCTCGTTTTTATTTTAAATCTGCTTCTGAAATAATGTTAAATGCTTAAATCCAAAATTTTAGTTTAATTCGACCCCATTTACCCTTAGAACTAGCACTGGTCCATTTGGCAATTTCACCCTCCTTGGGCGTTTTTCTCTTGCTGTCTAGCTGGGTCATTTTGAGGTTGTGGGTAGTTTTGATTTGTGTTTAAATTGTCATTTTATCATTAGAAATCAAACTATCATCCACTAGAAGTGTCTTAAAACGTTAATTTGTCGCTGCCCTAGGTCCACTAAGTCATTTGATTTAACTCTCCTTCTTGGGAAGAATTACTTCATCACTTCACTTCTAGTTTACTTTGCATCCTTAGTTGATTTCTAGCCACTTAATTTCTGATCTACTTCATTTGTTTCATCATAATTAAGAGCTGGTCACATCCCGTACTACGCTCATTTCATCAAATGTGTCCAATCTTTGGTTGAAATCAAGCTTCGGGTCTTTCCGACACTCATCTCTTGTTTCTATCTATTTATCTTTTGGGATTTGGGTGTCCATTTTGTCTCTCAACCATCATTGGTTGAGCGGGGTCTCCCCCCTGACTTGGCTACTTGCCTTATCTGAAGTGACAAACGCCTTGTCCGGTGTGACGACCGTTCTTCGAACGGTGGACTTGGTGTTTGCAGGTGTCACTTGCCTGGCTGCTTTCCCTCTACCATCCCGGACAGGATATCTTTAGTAGCAGCTAGAGTTAGTGTGATAACATTTTTGGTGCCAGTGTCGGGGAGGTAGAGGCTTACCCCGTGGTTTTTCTTGAGTTTGAGTCCTTTTTATCATCGCATATGTACTTAAAACTCTGTTGGTTGATTTCCATTTGCATAATTCTTGCAGCCAACACCATTTTATTTCACTCTCCACTTCCCCTCACGACATTCCACCTTCGGTGAACAAGGTTCCTAGTTCACCTGGAGACTCCACCCTGCGGCTCCACTGGAGGACGAACCCACCAGTACAACCTTAGAAGCTCAGATCATTCTGATACTTTACATGAGACTCCACTAGGAACTCTTAAATTGATAAATCAAAATGGACCCAGATGTTCTCCTTGGCTTCTCACAAACCATAAAAGAATTACATGAACGTGTGAATAGGTATGAAAGGAGACAACAGGAAATAAATGAATGGGATGCACAATCTCAGTATGGGGATGAATATGAATATGGTTATGGGTATGAACCTGAATATCAAGATTTTTGCGATACCCGCGATGCTCCTCATCACTCTAATGGAATCTTTGTCTTGTCCACCCCTAATAGATTGGTAAGTCAACCTGACTCTAGATGTCAATCCCAACCAAGGATTTATAGCCAAAATGGTCGATCGAATCATCATGTTAACCAAATTAGACATCCAACTCGAGCCCCGAGTAGAATGGACAGAATATATGTAGTGCAGGCGAAACCTTCTTCATTTGACTTCTCAGAGATATATGGGGCACCTCATCCTATGCCAAATGAGTACACTGAAAGGTTGCCTCGGTTTTATGGAAACAATTATATATCTATTGAAAAACATTTGCAAATGATTTGGGATCATATGGAAGTTAGAGGGGATGATGATGAGGATGTTTATATGCAAGCCCTAGGAGAATCCTTAGGTGGGGGAGTTGGGTTATGGTTTGACAATTTAGCACTGGGATCCATCACTGGGTATGACACGTTCACGAGGTTGCTAATAGATAAATGGGGTGAGAACATTGATGAGTCTTTGGAATTTCAATCTAGCACTAATTATGTCATGGATGATGATTATATTGATGATCTGCTTTCTCGATTGGATCATTTTTCTCCTGAGATGTTCCAAATTATGAGTGTGCCTACAATCCATAGGAATGTTATAGAGTATCTTGAGAATAATGCTTCAAAATCTCGTGTACAAATTAAAAGAGACATCAATCGAATCATACGAGACACTTTGTTATCATTGCCTGAGGCAGTTGCAGACCAAATTTTGGATCTAATTCGCCTTCCCGTTTGTGACTCCAGTAAAGCATCACCAGAAGAGCAACCTCACATTCATCACATGGTTGACAATTGTCCTAATCCATGTTCAAACAATCCAAATTTTGACTCAGATTTTAATCATCTCTCGGAAGAGGGCGAGAAAGGTGAGGGTTGTCAGATTTCATGTGAGAAACAATCTAGTGATCATCATGTAATTGAAAACCAACTTTGTGAAGATGAATGGGGTGAAAGCATTGACGAATCCATGGAAGAACAATCAAATGAAGATTATGTGGTGGAGGATCAATATCATGAAGACGATCAGGATAGCAATGGTGAAATGAGCAGTGATTGTCCTTATCAGTTTGATTTCTCCTCTCCCGAACCAATGGTGAATGTGCCTTTGATTCAGCTTCTGAATGAGCCTTCAGTCTGTAAGAATGTGGCGGAGTATTTGAAGAATATAGGCAATAAATCTCATGATGAAGTTATGTATGATAATGAGCAAATCTCAACCCCTCAAGATTTTGACCTTGATATTGACTTCGAAGGGGAACTTACTGAAATCATACAAAGCACTTTGTCATCTTTACTTGGAGAAGGCACAAATGAAGAAGTGGGTCCCATTGATCATCAGAGACAAAATTTTGTGGTTGAGTTTTCAATCAGTAAATCCACTAAAGGTTCTATTGAGGGGCAGCCCCATAGTCATTGCTTCGTTGGCGATTGTTCAAGTCAATGCTCAAGTGATCCTAACCTTGTTTCATTTTCCAAGCATATCTTTGAAGAAGAAACGGAAAATATTGAAAATAATCGAACTTTCGTTGAGGGTGGATCAAACGATCATCATGTAGTTGAAAGTCAAACTTGTGAAAATGATGGGGGTTTTAAAGACGATTATATCAATACACCTCCTTGTCAAGATGATGATGATCCAGTTATGTACCAACTTGACCTTGAGTGTTCTTTGTTGCAACCTGCAAGAGGGAATCAAGGTCACAAAGAACCTTCAAAGAGTGTTATGCTTAATGTCAACACAATTCCTTGCTCTATTCTTGGTCAAAATGAAGTGATTGGAAATGTGATCCAAAGTCAGTTTTTTCTTTGGGAAATTGGTGTTGATGTTGATGATTTCCTTGACAAATATCCTTTCTCTCATGCGAAATTGGGGATAACACCTTTGGGAAATACCGAGAAAGTTTCTATTTTTCATTCCTCCCTCCCATCCCAACTCATCAAGTCAATGCCTTTTTCAAGCCTAATTTTGTTGTGCAAAGGGTTTGGTAAGGAGCCTTTAGAATGCCTAGGGGCTGATGGTAAAACTTCTTACTTCATTTTCCGGTCAGCATGGGTTAAAAATATTTTCCAATCTGATAACCTTGTTGCTTGGTTGACTGAGAAACTCTTCAAAGATCAATTTCACCTTTTTGGCAATTGTTGGGCAACAAGTGGGCCTAATTTTGATCTCGGGTTCATTGCACTATGATTTGTCCCCATTTGGTTCTCTCATCTATCCTGGGATGAACGAAATTGAGTATGCAAGCCAGATAGATGAGGGAAACAAAGTTAACCAAGGAAGATTGAATCTAGTATTGTATCATTCTCTTCCATCATTCTTAAAAGTTGATTTTCATTGCATTAATTCTATTGACATTTGGATGGAAGAGACTTGTAGAAATCATCCTCAACCTTGGCATTGTTAAATTTTCAGAATTTACTTGAATCTGATCTAGGATCTTAACTGAGAGAACAACATGTACAACAAATCTACAGCATATCAATCATGGACACAATAATGCAAGAACACAAGAGACACAGAGTTTACTTGGGGAAAACCATAAAGGTGAAAAACCCCAAAATAACTTCCTCAAAGATAGATAGAGCAATGATACAACCAGAATACAAGAGATAGTCTTCTCCTAGCAGCAGAGCCTCCTCCTCCACAAGTGCGCCACTCTCCCAAGTGTGAGTGAAAGAATAGAATGTGTAAAATGAGAGAGACACACTCTCTATTTATACACTAACTTGACTTGACCTTTACTCAACTAGGTCAACTTCAACTTAACCACTTAACATAATGCTAACTGGGCCGACCCCCACTAGGGTGGTCTAATAACTCTTTGACCCACATGGCCGACCCCCAATAGGGTGATCTAATAACCCTTTGACCCACATGACTTATACAAGGCCGACCCCAACAAGGTGGTCTAATAACCCATCAAGTATAAGTTACAACACTTACAATGACGACACTTCCGTATAGAGGAATAATAACATCTCTATAGGAATAAAATATACATATATATGAAATACATTCCGAAGTTACATATACATCAACACTCCCTCTTAACTAGGAAGGTATTTCTCGACACAGGTCTTCTAGCACAAGTCTTCTTCTCTGGATCATCGTCACTGGATAATCGTCATTGAGTCATCATCATCATCACTGCTGCTGCTATCTCAATCAATCTCTGAATCTACTCGTCATATGAAGTTCTACAGAGCCAGTCCTTTTTCACATTAGATGTAGGCCCACCACCTGCAGGTCTTCATCATCACTGCTGCTGCTATCTCAATCAATCTCTGAATCTACTCGTCATATGAAGTTCTACAGAGCCAGTCCTTTTTCACATTAGATGTAGGCCCACCACCTGCAGGTCTTCATCATCACTTGCCATATTGTGGAATCCTTAGGACTTATTACGTGCATCACAAAACCTAGAAAGAGAATCCCAGGTTGTTACGAGCACACGGCTCTACCTATAGAATCTCCCAGGGCCATATTATATGTGACCTCACCACAAAACCTCGCAAGAGCATCCTAGGCTGTTACGAGCACACAGCTCTACCTATAGGATCTCGCAGGGACAGATTATATGTGGTCACCACAAAACCTCGCAAGAGCATCCCAGGCTGTTACGAGCACACAGCCCTACCTATAGGATCTCCCAGGGACAAATTATATGTGGTCATGGAAAAACCTCGCAAGAGCATCCCAGGACTTATTACGGGCACACAGCCCAACCTATCGGATCTCCCAGGGACATATTATATGCCATAGGACAAAACCTCGAAAGAGCATCTGCCAGATATCCCAGGGCCAGATTATATGCCATAGGCAAAACCTTGAAAGACTATCTGCAGATCTCCCAGGGCCAAATTATATGTCCTCCCAGAGCAAAACCTCGAAAGAGCATTTGCCAGATATCCCAGGGCCAAATTATATGCCATAGGCAAAACCTCGAAAGACTATCTACAAATCTCCCAGGGCCAAATTATATGCTCATTTGCACAACTTGATCCACGGCCATAGAGTATCAACCTGATACTCACCATACATCATCCTGATGTATACATGATCATCCTGATCATCATCACTACAACATCCTGCTGCAAGTCATCTAGAGCAACATCCTGAATCTCGTCATCCACGATCATCCTGATCATACCCTACATCCACCTGATGCATACCAAGTATCTACCTGATACATATCATCATACATGATCTACCTGATCATACAATGTATCCACCTGATACATACACAGATACATGATCCACACAATGTATCCACCTGATACATATCAACATACATGATCTCAGTATCCACCTGATACATATACAGATACATGGTCCAAGCATCCAACATGATGCATATATACATAAATAATCCAACTGATCATAACAAGCATCCAACATGATGCAATGATCCAACTGATCATAACAAGCATCGTCCTCTTCAGATCATCTCATCGTCCACAAAGCACGGCCCAGATGCACATCATCCAGCACTTACACCACCGACATGGGAGAACACATCTACCACCATTCGGGGAAGGCTCTAGCCCTTACTTTTTCACCATGGGAGAACACATCTACCACCATGTGAAAAATGGCTCAGCAATTACATCACGACCAAGGGAGAACACATCAACCATGTCAGAAAAGCTCATGTGCATCTGCATCTTCCGGACTCATCACTTCCCTTTGGAAGGAACCTCGATCTGAAGTGCACCAAGCCTCTCTCTGAAGTACTCAAAATGCACTCTGTCCAACAGCTTGGTCAATACATCTATACCCTGCTCATCCGTCGCAACATACTCTGCTTCAGTTTTACTCAGTGCTATGCAGGACTACTTCCTACTAAACCAAGAGATCACACCTGATCCCTATTTGCAGCACTGCCTGCCCAATCTGAATAAACATAACCCTGCAGGTTAAACTTTTGATTCGCATCATACTTGAGCCCATAATCAACTGTACCCTTCAGGTACCTCAGAATATGCTTTACAACAACCAGGTGAACACTCCTCGGATCCGTTAGGAACTGGCTCAATGTGTTCACCGCAAAGCAAATATCTAGTCTCGTGTTTGTCAGGTACATCAAGGACCCAATCATCTGTGATATCAACCAGCTCAGATGAAGCATCACACAAAAGCTTCAGGTTCGATGCCATAGGTGTGGCCATAGCCTTGGAGTCCATCATCCCGAACCTCTTCAGGATCTCTACTGCATACTTCCCTTGTCCGAGGAAGATTCCATCTGTACTCTGCCACACCTCCATGCCAAAAACAAACAATGCATCATCCCCAAGTTCTTCAACTCGAACTTGGCAGCAAGCTTCCGCTGCATGTCGGCAATCAATCTATCCTCACCTGTTACAAACAGGTCATCCACATAGTAGTATCACTGGATTGCCTTCCTCAACCTTGTAGTAAAGGTTGGAATCCACTTTATTCTTGGTAAATCCCAAACTAGATAGAAAGTTGTCTATCCTACCATACCAAGTTCTGCACATATATGACTCCCTGTCATGTGTCTCAGAACCAAGTGGCTACACCACATACACTTCTTCTTCAACTACACCATTCAAGAAAGTGTATCTTCCTCTTCATCACTGCAACATGCTTGATCTTGTAGATCCTCTTGGAAGTCACTACAGACTCCCCTTCAGGTCTTGGGACTGCATCTCAAACATCTTCGTGATCGACTGGTACTCCTCGATCATGGCATTCTTCCCAGATCCTGGGAACTTCAATATCTTCAATATTTTCAATAGATAACTTTGTTGCTGAACAAATGTTGTAGTCCTTCTTTTGTAGGTGATGGTATACGATCTTTCCTACACAAGAAGCTAAATTGCATGATTAGAAAACATCTCATAGTTTTCAGAACAAATTCTTACACATAAAGAAATATGTCATACAGTCATGCAATTATCTTAGCCAATGCTTCAATACAACATTTATCCATATTCCGTAACTTTCTAGATGCCTTCCAATCTCTACCAGAACATTGTTAAGAGTGTGCACAACTCCTAACATGTCAGCAAAGAGGTTTCATTCTAGATAAGTAGAAATGGAATGTTGTACAGTTCCATAGGCCACTTACCCATGTATATTAGTAATATAATGTTCATCAATGCAACTATTCTAATATGCATAATACACAACCTAATTCTAGGAACATAAGCATACATCATTGAATAACATTATGTAAGAAATGACAATTCAAATACTTATCTTTGTTTGGTTGCTGGGTGGACTCCCTCTGAATCTTTGCAACTCCATTCTGATGTGGATTGTGAGAAGTGGTCAACTCCCTCTGAATATCTGCATCCTTGCAGAAACTACTGAAGTGTGCTCCTTTGCTTTCTTGCAGGAACAACTGGAGTGTGCTCCCTCTTGATCTTTGCTTCCTGGATTACCTTTCCTTGAACTTACATCCATTCTGGATTAGCATGCTAGCTAGTTATGTAGAACATATCCGCATAATGTCTTATGGTTCTCTTCAGTGACTTGTGCTAGTAACCTGCATGTCTCATAGGTTAATCATTGTAGGACCAAGTTATACATACCTCGAAAGTAGATCTTCTATGTGATCCATGACAATGGATGAATCTTTGTCTTCATGTCACCATGATCATATGTTCTTGAAGTAGAACATGATTTGTCTTTCTTGGTGTACCTTTTATGTTAGCGAACAACATAAACCTCATACAACACCACAATTCATTAGTACATTCATAATTGTCAAAACCTTAATCAATGAATATATTCTATTAAGGTGATACGACAAGTCTAGTAATTAATCAAGATTGTACTGTAATGATATGAAGACAAACATATGATAAAATTAACCATGAAACATACCTATAAGCCATACCTGTCAAGATTGCTTGTAATCTTCTTATGGAAGGCCTTAGCCTCATCTCCCTCTGAGACAGGAACTTCTTCACTTATGCAGGTGACCAATCAATCTTCTTCTAGGATTAACCCAATCCACTTGATTTGCAAGAACTGGACCTGGAGCTAGATTAGGGTTTGTCAAGGAAACCCCAAAAATTCAAATTTTGAATTTCAAACTTCTGAAAGGATAGAAATATGTGCCTTGATGAGCTGATCAAGTTGGTATATTCAAAATTTGAAAACTGCAAAGTTTCACCCCTCGAAATTGCCTTTTAGATTTCTTGATTCATTGGAGAGGACCCTGAATTAGGGTTTGAGTTTCTCGGAGCTTAACCCAACCAAAAGATTTGATTCAAAGCTCTAAGCTTCGATTTTTCTAAGGAGCTTCCAGCAGTGGTCACAGATTTCCAAAATTCCAAGTTTTGCAGAAGCCCTAATTTTCCATCTTTCCGATCAAAGTCCCGAACTGGGGTTTGATCAAGCCCGGCCTTCTGCCCAACCAAAAAATCTGATCTTGGTCTCTAAATTTTGATTTTGATGAGTAGCATCCAGTCGTGGTGTCCAATTAGAGAAATTCCAACTTTCTCCGAAGCCCTAAATTCTGAAAGCCATGAATGAAGGTGCTCAAAAATAATTTTGTTTTGACAGAAATATGTACCTGATTGTTTCTGGTGTAACTCCGACCTTTTCAATCCAAGGGGTCTGAAACATTTTCCTAAGATAGCCTGACCTGTTATCTTTCCATCCCGACAAGTCTGACCTCAATTGGATTCTCTGAGAGAGAGTTATGCCAAGTGTCGCAACGTGACCTGTTTATGGGATAATACAAAAGAGCGCACTTGTATAGCATTCCACGTGTCACTGGTTCAACTTCGGCCTCTGAAAATTTTTCTTGAGATAGTACAGTCAGTGTACTACCTGTCACTATTTACAAAATTTCATTTGGATCTTCCTAGCCCAAGTTATGACCTTTTTCTCAATGTCACCTGATTTTGACTTAGATCCGGAAGAGGCAGAAACCCTATATTGTACAGATCCTAAATCACAAAGTACAACGAATTAGAGGTTGTCCTTTGGACACAGGGTACATGGGGATCTGATCTTCTACCGGTAAAAGTTTCAGATTCGAAAACGTCGCCAAAATGGATTTATGGCGAAAGTGCTACGATGACTGGTTTTTGCTATATCAAGCCCTAGCATCGTAAGTGCAACAAGTGTCATACATGCCATATCATGCCTTCTTTCAGGCTAGCTCTGATACCATGTTAAATTTTCAGAATTTACTTGAATCTGATCTAGGATCTTAACTGAGAGAACAATATGTACAGCAAATCTACAGCATATCAATCATGGACACAATAATGCAAGCACACAAGAGACACAGAGTTTACTTGGGGAAAACCATAAAGGTGAAAAACCCCAATAACTTCCTGAAAGATAGATAGAGCAATGATACAACCAGAATACAAAAGATAGTCTTCTCCTAGCAGCATAGCCTCCTCCTCCACAAGTGCGCCACTCTCGCAAGTGTGAGTGAGAGAATAGAATGTGTAAAATGAGAGAGACACACTCTCTATTTATACACTAACTTGACTTGACCTTTACTCAACTAGGTCGACCTCAACTTAACCACTTAACATAATGTTGACTGGGCTGACCCCCACTAGGGTGGTCTAATAACCCTTTGACCCACATGGCCGACACCCAATAGGGTGGTCTAATAACCCTTTGACCCACATGACTTATACAGGGCCGACCCCAACAAGGTGGTCTAATAACCCATCAAGTATAAGTTACGACACTTACAATGACGACACTCCCGTATAGAGGAATAATAACATCTCTATAGGAATACAATATCCATATATGTGAAATACATTCCGAAGTTACATATACATCAATAGGCATGGATTCATCATGCACCATATTAAGCCTATCTTGAATTTTGAACAAGTCAGGATGGTCATGATCCTAAATTCTTTAATCTCCAGTCTAGTCCTTACTTGTTTTGCTAAAAGACATCAACGAAGAAGTATTGATCTCTTGGATGAGTGGTTGCACTTGGTCTATGATTTTACTTAGTATTGGTCTGAATTGGTTAGAGTAGGGTAGGTAAATTGAATAAGCTCTCGTGAGCAGTAGCTAGTTGCCCTTTTTGTTTTGGTTTTTCTTACCTTTGGTGCCTTTCTTCTTTTTCTTTTGCTTCTCTGGTTTGCGTATGTACCCTAGTTTTGTTTTCGTTGTTTTTCACCCTTTTATACGCCTTATGTGTCAGCGTAATAAAAACTTAAAATGCTGTAGAGTACATTTCATTGTTGATATCTTGTCATTTCAGCATTGTCAGTTTGTTATATTTCTGTTGGATTTTTTATATATATATTGTATGTCCTGACAAGCGGTCTGCAGAGATTGGTATAGCGTCTGCATTTTACAGGGATAGGTACATGTAGATGATGATGATGCAGATAGCATATATGTGCATGCGCGTTGATGACGATGAGAGGGGTGCTACGGACCAGAGATTCTGTGGTTCTTAAGCACTCACTCCCTTACAGCACTTGTCCCAACTGGAGCCAGATGTTATCACATCCATGTTAGCTGGAGCTACCATGCTGCATATTGTGTGGTTAGGGACCATACTCACATTTTTTTTTTCAGATCAGAGATCAGATGCCTTCAGAGGGGGCATGCATTGTATTTAGATTGCCTTGAGCAAAAATATCAGAGGGGAAAGATTGTTTTGTATTGGTCCAGAGCTATTACAGAGCAGTGATTATAGGGTCACCGTTCCTTGCCGAGCTTTGCATGATCCCATTGAGAGAGTTACTTAGCCATATTGTGATGAGAGTACTACAGAGTATTGCTGGTTTTCCACTTATTTCCCGGATTCAGCAGAGATCTAGTTCCAGATGCAGCTTCAGTAGCAGGTATATGGTATGGAAGGTATAGCACTTTATGGTTTATTGCTCATGTTGTTATCGAGACTTGTTTATTTATGATAATACACGGAATTAACGTATGATGTTTGATGTGGTGATCTCGATTTTCATTATGATGTGTATGGCCCTTGGTGATGTCAGTCCACCTCATTTAGTAGACTCATGTATATGCACACTGGTTCCTATCCCCACTATTGGTATAGACTTGGTCATTTCGTCCTCCTAGGTAGCTAACCTTGGATCCACCTGTCACTTCCTTCCACCCATATGATCCATTCATGTCTGGTCTTTCCCGACTTGGACCTTGATTTGTGACCTTGAGGATCCCCTTCCCCATTCACCTCTGAGTATGCCATGATTCCCTGTCTCTTGTGCCTCGGCTCTTTAGTGTGTGAGATGCATTCTCAAACCTAGGATTCACTCCCGTCGGTTGCCCCCGATGTTGCAATGCAGTATAGGATTGTGTAGACTCACCGGGTGTTCCCCATTGGTCATCGAAGCATGTACACTTGCCTCCATTACTTTGCAGTATGAGCACCTTGTTATATCTTTTGAGATATGTATGTAGCCCAAAAAAGGCCATGAAATGTAAATCAAGCCAAAAAGGCTAAGTATGAAAGTCAAATGTAAAGTCCAAGAATGTGTTTTTGAACACACACGGACACAGGTCAGCCATATATATCAGGGCATTGTAGTGGTTATTTCTTCACCTAGTCCTGCGGGGAAAGAAGGTGAGATGGAGTAAGGGACAGCTATGCGAATTGTTCCCTAGAGTCTCAAGTTACGGTTTTTCGGACACCCAGTCATGGCGTCTCTAGAAAAGATCCTCACTGAGTCTTCTGAAGCCATGGATGTGAGTTGCAAGGTGCATGTTAGATGATCAGTGGTGGTTTCCCCGCACTATACCCATTTGTGAGGCACCGCCCTTCCCTGTGTATTATCACGGTATGCTTATATCAGTGCGTCTCGCCTTCCCTGTTTTATCCAAAGGGTCACATGGTCTTGGTCCTCCACCTTGTTTATCCACCTCACCCAAAGTTAGCTAAGTGGTCAAGTCTATAAGTGTTGCATAGCAGTTCTGAGTCTTTGTTGGAGGTGGTGGGCCCACCTCACCTGGGGCCTATTGTTATTGAGATATTTTTTTTTTATCACCACATCGACATTATATGTTTTGAGTAATGTACTAACATAAATAAGGAATCCTTGACGCTTCATGTTGCATACAGGTTTTCAGCCATTACCATTTTGACCAGATTTGACATGGTCAAACCAGGTTGACTAGGCCAAAAATGGGCCCGAAAAAAAGTTGCGATCAAGATTTCGATTTTGGTCATTTATTATGTCTTGGGGCCCCATATGCACCTCCAACTATCAGAATCAAAAAAAGTTGAAGCGTTGATGAGATTTTCAATTATTATGGGTCACCATGCACCTGTTTAAATTAAAAATCTTGGATTTTGGGCAAACAGTGCCCAGTTGATGGATAGGGGTCGTTCAAGTGACGATGTCTACTATATTTTGGGTCTACGATCACATTGCAGCAGATGGATCGTCAATCCGGGCAATATAAGTGGGTCAAAAGCGTAAAATACATCTTCAGAAATAAAACCGGCAATAAATTAACTATGGAAAATCAAATTTGTCTAAGGTAACTTTTGAAATGGTAAGTGCAATGGATGGTAAAGGTAAGAGGGTCTCCTAAGGTCATTTTTGTAATGTTTGAACACTCAATTTATGATGTGGGGCCCTCATTTTTTTCCAGCTCAACACATGGGGCGAATTTGCCCATAAAGGGGCATTTTTTACTTAGCAAAACTTCATATTTTGTAAATTTTATGTAATGAAACTTTGGCTAAGTGGTATGGGGGGTTAAAACAGCCCATAGACACCCCCAATCCACCTATTTGCATTTTATTGGGCCCCACGAATGGCCCCACCTTCCACATGGGCGTTAGAGGGCAATTCAGCCCCCCTCTCTAGAGCTATCCTCCACCATCGATTTGGGCACTGAGAGAGTTCATCTCGGCCCTTGTTTTTGGAGGGAATTAGGGTTGAGTATGAGCATTCTCTATAAGAGAAGAGACTCACTCATTTTGTAGCTCTCTTGGGAATTTTTTTGTGAACACTTGGATTGAATAGAGAAGATTCTTGGAGATTTATTGAGACATTGTGTCTTTGGATGAGTATTGTTGTGACTGATAGCTATTTGCTGATGTATTGCTAAGTTATCTAGTGTATTTCCCCATCATACATAGCTGGAACGAATTGCAGGTTGAGAGACCACTTGAGGGAGGGCACAATTTTTGGAGTGGGAGCTCCACACTTGTTCTCTTCTTCAAGGATTTCACAAGGGAGTTGAATTTACTCATTGTCTTTCAATTTCTTAATCATTTGTCTTTCATTTTGTTGTGCAAACTATCTATTTGCTTCAGATTTCTTATTTTCCATCTTTGTGGCAGGTAGCAAGGGCGCACTTGGTCTTTTGGATGGCTCAAACACTTAGGGAAAGCATTGGTTTCTCATCACTTGAATTTGGCAAGTAGTCTTCATGCAATATTCAACCATTCATCATTGTTCCAGGTACTTCTCTCACGCTTATTTCTCCATTTAGATTTCTGTTGTGTTTGCTGAGCTGAAATTGCATAAAAAAATCAAGGGAAAAATTAAAATCTTAAAAACTCACCTTTAAAACCTCGTTTTTCTTTTAAACCCGCTTCTGAAATAATGTTAAATGCTTAAATCCAAAATTTCAGTTTAATTCGACTCCATTTACCCTTAGAACTAGCACTGGTCCATTTAGCAATTCCACCCTCCTTGGGAGTTTTTCTCTTGCTGTCTAGATGGGTCATTTTTGGGTTGTGGGTAGTTTTGATTTGTGTTTAAATTGTCATTTTATCTTTGGAAATCAAACTATCATCCGCTAGAAGTGTCTTAAAACGTTAATTTGTCACTTCCCTAGGTCCACTAAGTCAATTATTTAACCCTCTTCCTTCGGCAGAATTACTTCATCTCTTCACTTCTAGTTTACTTTGCATCCTTAGTTGATTTCCAGCCACTTAATTGTTGATCTACTTCATTTGTTTCATCATAATTAAGAGCTGGTCACATCCCGTACTATGCTCATTTCATCAAATGTGTCCAGTCTTTGGTTGAAATCAAGCTTAGGGTCTTTCTGACACTCATCTCTTGTTTGTATATGTTTATCTTTTGGGATTTGGGTGTCCATTTTGTCTCTCAATCATCATTGGTTGAACGGGTCCCCCCTGACTTGGCTAGTTGCCTTGTCTGAAGTGACAAACGCCTTGTCCGATGTGACAACCGTTCTTCGAACGGTGGACTTGGTGTTTGAAGGTGTCACCTACATGGCTGCTTTCCCTCTACCATCCCGGATGGGATATATTTAGTAGCAGCTAGAGTTAGTGTGATAACATTTTTGGTCCCGTTGTCGGGAAGGTAGAGGCTTACCCCGTGGTTTTTCTTGAGTTTGGGTCTTTTTGCTTTTCTCCTTTTTATCATCGCATCTGTACTTAAAACTCTCTTGGCTGATTTCCATTTGAATAATTTTTGCAGCCAACACCATTTTGTTTCACTCTCCACTTCCCCTCACGACATTCCACCTTCAGTGAACAAGGTTCCTAGTTCACCTGGCGACTCCACCCCACGGCTCCACTGGAGGCCGAACCCACCAGTACAACCTTAGAAGCTCAAATTATTCTTACACTTTACATGAGACTCCACTAGGAACTCTTAAATTGATAAATCAAAATGGACCCACATGTTCTCCTTGGCCTCTCACAAGCCATAAAAGAATTAAATGAACGTGTGAATAGGTATGAAAGGAGACAAGAGGAAATAAATGAATGGGATGCACAATCTCAGTATGGGGATGAATATGAATATGGTTATGGGTATGAACCTGAATATCAAGATTTTTGCGATACCCGCGATGCTCCTCATCACTCTAATGGAATCTTTGTCCTATCCACCCCTAATAGATTGGTAAGTCAACCTGAATCTAGATGTCAATCCCAACCAAGGATTTATAGCCAAAATGGTCGGTCGAATCATCATGTTAACCAAATTAGACATCCAACTTGAGCCCCGAGTAGAATGGACAGAATATCTGTAGTGCAAGCGAAACCTTCTCCGTTTGACTTCTCAAAGATAAATGGGGCACCTCATCCTATGCCGAATGAGTACACTGAAAGGTTGCCTCAGTTTTATGGAAACAATTATATATCTATTGAAAAACATTTGCAAATGCTTTGGGATCATATGGAAGTTAGAGGGGATGATGATGAGGATGTTCATATGTGAGCCATAGGAGAATCCTTAGGCAGGGGAGTTGGGTTATGGTTTGATAATTTAGCACCGGTATCCATCACTGGGTATGACACGTTCACGAGGTTGCTAATAGATAAATGGGGTGAGAACATTGATGAGTCTTTGGAATGTCGATCTAGCACTGATTGTGTCATGGATGATAATTATATTGATGATATGCTTTCTCAATTGGATCATTCCTCTCCTGAAATGTTCCAAATTATGAGTGTGCCTACAATCCATAGGAATGTTACAAAGTATCTTGAGAATAATGCTTCAAAATCTCGTGTGCAAATTAAAAGAGACATCAATCGAATCATACGAGACACTTTGTTATCATTGCCTGAGGCAGTTGCAGACCGAATTTTGGATCTAATTCGCCTTCCCATTTGTGACTCCAGTAAAGCATCTCCAGAAGAGAAACCTCACATTCATCACGTGGTTGACCATTGTCCTAATCCATGTTCAAACAATCCAAATTTTGACTTAGATTTTAATCATCTCTCTGAAGAGGGCGAGAAAGGTGAGGGTTGTCAGATTTCATGTGAGAAACAATCTAGTGATCATAATGTAATTGAAAACCAACTTTGTGAAGATGAATGGGGTGAAAGCATTGACGAATCCATGGAAGAACAATCAAATGGGGATTATGTGGTGGAGGATCAATGTCATGAAGACGATTAGGATAGCAATGGTGCAATGAGCAGTGATTGTCCTTATCAGTTTGATTTCTCCTCTCCCGAACCAATGGTGAATGTGCCTTTGATTCAGCTTTTGAATGAGCCTTCAGTCTGTAAGAATGTGGTAGGGTATTTGAAGAATATAGGCAATAAATCTAATGATGAAGTTATGTATGATAATGAGAAAATCTCAACCCCTCAATATTTTGACCTTGATATTGACTTAGAAGGTGAACTTACTGAAATCATACGAAGCACTTTGTCATCTTTAATCGAAGAAGGCACAAATGAAGAAGGGGGTACCATTGATCATCAGAGACAAAATTCTGTGGTTGAGCTTTCAATCAGTAAATCCACTAAAGGTTCTATTGAGGGGCAGCCCCATAGTCATTAATTCGTTGGCGATTGTTCAAGTCAATGCTCAAGTGATCCTGACCTTGTTTCATTTTCCAATCATATCTTTGAAGAACAAAAGGAAAATATTAAAAATAATCGGACTTCCATTGAGGGTGGATCAAATGATCATCATGTGGTTGAAAGTCAAACATGTGAAAATGATGGGGGTTTTAAAGACGATTATATCAATACACCTCCCTGTCAAGATGATGATGATCCAGTTATGTACCAACTCGACCTTGAGTGTTCTTTGTTGCAACCTGCAAGGGGGTATCAAGGTCACAAAGAACCTTCAAAGAGTGTTATGCTTAATGTCAACAAAATTCCTTGCTCTATCCTTGGTCAAAATGAAGTGATTGGAAATGTGATCCAAAGTCAGTTTTGTCTTTGGGAAATTGGTGTTGATGTTGATGATTTCCTTGACAAATGTCCTTTCTCTCATGCGGAATTGGGGATAACACATTTGGGAAATACCGAGCAAGTTTCTATTTTTCATTCCTCCCTCCCATCCTAACTCGTCAAGTCAATGCCTTTTTCAAGCCTAATTTTGTTGTGCAAAGGGTTTGGTAAGGAGCCTTTAGAATTCCTAGGGGACGATGGTAAAGCTTCTTACTTCATTTTCCAGTCATCAAGGGTTAAAAATATTTTCCAATCTGATAACCTTGTTGCTTGGTTGACTGAGAAACTCTTCAAAGATCAATTTCACCTTTTTGCAATTGTTGGGAAACAAATGGGCCTAATTTTGATCTCGGGTTCATTGCACTCTGATTTGTCCCCATTTGGTTCTCTCATCTATCCTGGGATGAACGAAATTGAGTATGCGAGCCAGATAGATGAGGGAAACAAAGTTAACCAAGGAAGGTTGAATCTAGTATTGTATCATTCTCTTCCATCATTCTTAAAAGTTGATTTTCATTGCATTAATTCTATTGACATTTGGATGGAAGAGACTTGTAGAAATCAGCCTCAACCTTGGCATGGATTCATCGTGCACCTTATTAAGCCTATCTTGAATTTTGAACAAGTCAGGATGGTCATGATCCTAAATTCTTTAATCTCCAGTCTAGTCCTGACTTGTTTTGCTAAAATACATCAACGAAGAAGTATTGATCTCTTGGATGAGTGGTTGCACTTGGTCTATGATTTTACTTAGTATTGGTCTGAACTGGTTAGAGTAGGGTAGGTAAATTGAATAAGCTCTCATGAGCAGTAGCTAGTTTCCCTTTTTGTTTTGGTTTTTCTTACCTTTGGCGCCCTTCTTCTTTTTCTTTTGCTTTTCTAGTTTGCGTATGTACCCTAGTTTTCTTTTCTTTGTTTTTCACCCTTTTATACACCTTATGTGTCGGCGTAATAAAAACTTAAAATGTTGTAGAGTACATTTCATTATTGATATCTTGTCATTTCAGCATTGTCATTTTGTTATATTTCTGCCGGATTTTATATATATATATTGTATGTCCTCACAAGCGGTCTGCAGAGATTAGTATAGCGTCTGCATTTTATAGGGATAGGTACATGTAGATGATGATGATGCAGATAGCATATATGTGCATGTGTGTTGATGATGATGAGAGGGGTGCTACGGACCAGAGATTCTGTGGTTCTCAAGCACTCTCTCCCTTAGAGCACTTGTCCCAGCTGGAGCCAGATGTTATCACATCCATGTTAGCTAGAGCTACCATGCTGCAGATTGTGTGGTTAGGGACCATACTACATTTTTTTTTCCATATTAGAGATCAGATGCCTTCAGAGGGGGCATGCATTGTATTCAGATTTACCTGAGCAGAGATATCAGAGGGGACAGATTGTTTTGTATTGGTCTAGAGCTATTACTGAGCAGTGATTATAGGGTCACCTTTCCTTGCCGAGCTTTGCATGATCCCATTGAAAGAGTTACTTAGCCATATTGTGATGAGAGTACTACAGAGTATTGTTGGTTTGCCACTTATTGCCCGGATTCAGCAGAGATCCAGTTCCAGATGAAGCTTCAACAACAAGTGTATGGTATGGCAGGTATAGCAGTTTATGGTTTATTGCTCATGTTGTTATTGAGACTTGTTTATTTATGATAGTACACGGACTTGACGTATGATGTTTGATGTGATGATCTTGGTTTTCATTATGATGTGTATGTCCCTTGGTGATGTTAGTCCACCTCATTTAGTAGACTCATGTATATGCACACTGGTTCCTATCCCCACTATTGGTATAGACTTGGTCATTTCGTCCTCCTAGGAAGCTAATCTTGGATCCACCTGTCACTTCCTTCCACCCATCCGATCCATTCATGTCTGGTCTTTCTCGACTTGGACCTTGATTTGTGACCTTGAGGATCCCCTTCCCCATTCAACTCTTAGTATGCCATGATTCCCTATCTCTTGTGCCTCGGCTCTTCAGTGTGTGAGATGCATTCTCAAACCTTGGACGTGCTCCCGTCAGTTGCCCCTGATGTTGTAATGCAGTATAGGATTGTGTAGACTCATCAGGTGTTCCCCATTGGTCATCGAAGCATGTACACTTTCCCCCATTACGTTCCAGTATGAGCACCTTGTTATATCTTTTGAGATATGTATGTAGCCCAAAAAGGGCCATGAAATGTAAATCAAGCCAAAAAGGCCAAGTATGAAAGTCAAATGTAAAGTTCAAGAATTTGTTTTTGAACACACACGGACATAGGTCAGCCATATATATCAGAGCATTGTAGTGTTCATTTCCTCACCTAGTCCTGCGGGGCTAGGAGGTGAGATGGAGTAAGGGACAGCCATGCGAATTGTCCCCTAGAGTCTCAAGATACGGTTTGTCGGACACCCAGTCATGGCAGCTCTAGAAAAGATCCTCACGGAGTCTTCTGAAGGAACGGATGTGAGTCGCAAGGTGAATGTTAGATGATTAGTGGTGGTTTCCCCGCACTATACCCATTTGTGAGGCACCGCCCTTCCCTGTGTATTATCACGCTATGCTTATGTCATTGGGTCCCGCCTTCCTTGTTTTATCCGAAGGGTCACATGGTCTTGGTCCTCGTCTTCCCGTATCCTTCACCTTGTTTATCCACCTCACCCAAATTTAGCTAAGTGATCAAGTCTATAAGTTGCGCATAGCAATTTTGAGTCTTTGTTGGAGGTAGTAGGCCCACCTCACCTGGGGCCTATTGTTATTGAGATATTTATTTGTTTTGATCACCACATCGGCATTATATGTTTTGAGTAATGTACTAACATAAATAAGGAAGCCTTGACGCTTCATGTTGCATACAATTTTTCAGCCATTACCATTTTGACCAGATTTGACTTGGTCAAACCAGGTTGACTAGGCCAAAAATGGGCCCAAAAAAACGTTGCGATCAAGATTTCAATTTTGGTCATTTATTATGTCTTGGGGCCCCATATGCGCATCCAAGTGTCAGAATCAGAAAAAGTTGAAGCATTGATGAGATTTTTAATTATTATGGGTCACCAGGGACCTGTTTTAATTTAAAATCTTGGATTTTGGGCAAACAGTGCCCATTTGATGGATTGGGGTCGTTCAAGTGACCATGTCTACTATATTTGGGGTCTACGATCACATTCCAGTAGACGGTTCGTCAGTTCGGGCAATAAAAGTGGGTCAAAAGCGCAAAATACATCTTCAGAAATAAAACCAGCAATAAATTAAATATGGAAAATCAAATTTGGCTAAGGTAACTATTGAAATGGTAAGTGCAATGGTTGGTAAAGGTAAGGGGGTCTCCTAAGGTCATTTTTGTAATGTTTGGACACTCAATTTATGATATGGGGCCCTCATTTTTTCCCAACTCAACACATGGGGCGAATTTTCCCATAGAGGGGCATTTTTTACTTAGCAAAACTTCATATTTTGTAAATTTTATATAATGAAACTTTGGCTAAGTGATATGGGGGGCTAAAACAACCCACAGACAGCCCCCATCCACCTATTTGCATGTTGATTGGGCCCCACGAATGGCCCCACCTTCCACATGGGCATTAGAGGGCAATTCGCCCCCCCTCTCTAGAGCTATCCTCCACCATTGATTTGGGCATTGAGAGAATTCATCTCGGCCCTTGGTTTTGGAGGGAATTAGGGTTGAGTATGAGCATTCTCTATAAGAGAATATGCTCACTCATTTTGTAGCTCTCTTGGGCATTTTTTTGTGAACACTTGGACTGAATAGAGAAGATTCTTGGAGAGTTCTTGAGACGCTGTGTGTTTGGATGAGTATTGTTGTGACTGATATCTATTTCTTGATGTATTACTGAGTTATATAGTGTATTTCCCCATCATACATAGCTGAAACGAATTGCAGGTTGAGAGACCACTTGAGGGAGGGCGCAAGTTTTGGAGTGGGAGCTCCACACTTGTTCTCTTCTTCAAGGATTTAACAAGGGATTTGAATTTACTCATTGTCTTTCAATTTCTTAATCATTTGTCTTTCATTTTGCTATGCAAACTATCTATTTGCTTCAGATTTCTGATTTTCCATCTTTGTGGCCGGTAGCAAGGGTGCACTTGGTCTTTTGGTTGGCTCAAACACTTAGGGAAAGTGTTGGTTGCTCATCACTTGAATTTGGAAAGTAGTCTTCATGCAATATTCAGCCATTCATCATTGTTCTAGGTACTTCTCTCACACTTATTTCTCCATTTAGATTTCTGTTGTGTTTGCTGAGCTAAAATTGCATAAAAAAACCAAGGGAAAAATTAAAATCTTAAAAACTCACCGTTAAAACCTCGTTTTTCTTTTAAACCCGCTTCTGAAATAATGTTAAATGCTTAAATCCAAAATTTCAGTTTAATTCGATTCCATTTAACCTTAGAACTAGCACTGGTCCATTTGGCAATTTCGCCCTCCTTGGGCATTTTTCTCTTACTGTCTAGCTGAGTCATTTTGGGGTTGTGGGTAGTTTTGATTTGTGTTTAAATTGTCATTTGATCATTAGAAATCAAACTATCATCCGCTAGAAGTGTCTTAAAACGTTAATTTGTCGCTTCCCTAGGTCTACTAAGTCACTGATTTAACCCTCTTCCTTGGGTAGAATTACTTCATATCTTCACTTCTAGTTTACTTTGCATCCTTAGTTGATTTTCAACCACTTAATTGTTGATCTACTTCATTTGTTTCATCATAATTAAGAGTTGGTCACGTCCCGTACTACGCTCATTTCATTAAATGTGTCCAGTCTTTGGCTGAAATCAAGCTTAGGGTCTTTCTGACACTCATCTCTTGTTTGTATCTGTTTATCTTTTGGGATTTGGGTGTCCATTTTGTCTCTCAACTATCATTGGTTGAGAGGGGTCTCCCCCCTGACTTGGCTAGTTGCCTTGTCTGAAGTGACAAACGCCTTGTCCGGTGTGACAACCATTCTTCAAATGGTGGACTTCGTGTTTGCAGGTGTCACCTGCCTGGCTGCTTTCCCTCTACCATCCCGGATGGGGTATCTTTAGTAGCAGCTAGAGTTAGTGTAATAACAGATATTGCATTTCGAGGTTTAGTCGGCCACTGTGTTGTCATATATTTGGGTGATGTAACAGTTTTCTCTAAAAAACGAGAAGACCATGTTTTCCATTTGAAGCAGATTTTTTATCGGTGCAAAAAATATGGTATATCTTTGAATCCAAAAAAGAGTATTTTTGCAGTACTCGAAGGAAAACTGCTAGGACACATCATCTCCAAGAAGGGAATCTCGATAGATCCAGAGAGAATTCAGGCCATAACTCAGATTCCCATGCCCCACAACAAAAATACTATGCAATCGTTTATGGCCACAATCGTTTGTATCAGATTTTGCACAGATTGTAAAACCTTTGGAACAAATGGTTAAGCGGAGTGTACAGTTCAAGTGGACGGATGTGGAGAAGGATGCATTCGGGGATATAAATACTGTCATAGTTCATGCACCTTATTTGAGAAGTCCAGACTTTGAAAAGGATTTTATCTTATACACCCTTGCTTCAAACAATTCTCTCGCAATAGTGCTCACACAAAAGGGAGAACTACGAGATGAGTATCCAATATCTTTCATGAGCACTGGGTTACAAGGAGATGAACTGAACTACCCATCTGTGGTTAAACAAGCATACGCAATGTTTATGGCGGTAAAGCAGTTCAGACCGTATATTTTGAAAAATAGAACGAAAGTCATAATACCTCATCCGTCTGTCAGATCCTTATTTGTGCAGAACGAGTTGGGAGAAAGAAGAGGAAATTGGGTAACTGCATTACAAGAGTATGATCTAGAGTTCAAACCAGCCACTATCATCAAAGGTCAAGGGTTGGGTAAGTTGTTCACTTAAATCCCAACTGAGGAGGAGCATGATTGGGAAAACGAAGCTGAATTGAATTCGACTGAAGTGTGTTCAATTTTCTTTACTCCGGAATCTCGGTACAAAGATTTGGTATGTTAAAATATTGTAACTTCTAAGAATATTATATTTGTACTTTATTATCCGGAGATGTTTTATTCCTCCGTCGGGATATTATTATTCATACGGAGATGTTTTATTCCTCCGCCGAGATGTTATTACTAGGGTTATTAGACTTTCCTAGTGGGTCTAGCCCTGAGTTAAGTTATTAGGGGTTATTAGACTCTCTTGGGAGAAGTCGGTGTTGGCAGGCGGTTTGGTAAGATGGTATCACAGCATCTCTGATTCTACAACAAGGCAGAAGATGGCGCGAAAGGCGACGACGGAAGATGATTTTGTGCATGTGTGGGTCAATTGTACCGCGGATTGCGGGTTTTGGGTCATTTGGACCACATAGTATGTAATGTTGAGTCAGTCATACCGCAGAATGCAGGTTTTTGGTCGTTTTTGGGCTAGGTCAGTTAGAGAGTGGGTCATTTGTCCATAATGTCAGTTAGGAATTCGTTAGTAAGTGGACAAGAATTGTAAGGCGGAAGCCTATATATAGATAAGAATTGTAAGTGTTGATAGACATAACTTGCTGGAGAATAAGAAGAAGCTCTCATGTTGGTTGTATGATTTTCGGTATGTTTTGATGTCAAGAATCATTGCGGAGATCTAGTTTTTGCAGAGACATTGTATCGGGGTTAACAATGATAATATGATGAAGCTATTTTGTTACAATCTCTGTTCGGTTATGGTAATGCGATGATGCACTACACAATTAATGTCATGTTTCTCTTATGCGATATTTGCTTTACAATTACTGTTTTTGCAATGATGAATGTTTGTGTTAATACTATGTTCAATGCTTAAAGATCGTTGTCCCAATTATGCATTAAGTTTAAGTATTTCGGTCGCAACCATCCTCTTTCATTCGGTGGAAACATGGTTCCATCTTCCCTTCCTGGACGCCTCGGGTGAGACCTCATCTGCTCCGCAGGTGTTGCTAGGTGGGATAAAACCTGTCCGGGCCGGTGCCCAGGGAGACTGCGGTATGCGTCGATAGTGAGTAGGAACCCATGTCGACTGGGTTCGAGCCAACAGTCGGCCTAGTTAGGGTTAAAAGTCAAGTGAAGTAAAGTATAAATAGAGGAGGTGTGTTCCTCATTTAACACACACTCACTCACTTGTGAAACTTGCATAGGAGAGAGAGAGATATGCGAAGGAGGAGAAGGGCTCTTGTTTGGGGATTACATCTTTGTATTTGTTGATCATCTATATTGAGGAAGCTTTGTTGGGTTTTCTACCCCATGAGGGTTTCCCAGGATAAATCTGTGTCTATCTTGTGATTGTGTTTCTTTCAGTGATCCTTATTATGCTCTTGTTGTGAATTTTATGATAAACTTAACATGGTATCAGAGCTAGCCTGAATAGGACATCTTTCACAAGGTAAAAATCTCTCTCTTCTTCCTCCGGTGAGAAATTAAGGTTTCTGCAAATGTTGGAATTTTTGGAATCTAATTGCATGGCTAGATGCTCCTCCTCAAAAGCAAAATTTTGAGCCCTAGATCGAAGTTTTTGAGTGGGTAGAACCCCGGGATAAGTCAAACCCTAGTTTGACTTATGGACCAGAAAACCAATGAACCAGAAAAGCTGTGAACCAGTGAACCAGAAAAACTGCGAACCAATGAATTAAAAAAGCTGTGAGCCAGTGAACAGTGAACTAGAAAAGATGCGAACAAGTGAACCAGTAAACCAGTAAACCAGAAAACCTGTTGCAGATCCAAAATTCGTTGGTCAAGTTTGAAGGGTGAAAAGTTGAAGTTTCCAGAAACCAAGTACACTAGTCAACTCAACTCAGTCAAGCACATCTCCTGGTAAGGTCTGTTTTACATTTTGAGAATTTTCAGTTTTTGGTGACCTCTTGGATAAGATGGCCCCAAGCACTAAGCTTGAGGACAAGCTAGAAGGCATAGAGAATTTCCAGGCATGGAAATATAGGATTGGTCTCATTCTTGAAGAGAATGATCTTGCCCAATACATCAAAGATGAAGTTGCAGAACCTGAGGAAGATTAAGATAAAGAGAAGTACAAGAAGGAGATGATTAGGGCAAAGAGAATCATTGTTGATTCCATCAAAGACCACTTGATCCCTCAAGTGTCATCCAAGAAGAGCCCAAATAAATGTATGATTCCCTAGCCAGAATGTATGAAGGAAGGAACATAAATAGGAAGATGAACCTAAGAGCTCAATTGAAGAGAACTAAGATGAGTCAAGGAGAATCCATTCAAGATTACTTCACAAGGGTCTCCCAGTTCAAGGAACAACTAGAAGCCATTGGAGACTCCCTTGATGAAGATGAACTAGTCATGACTACTCTCAATGGTCTCACTAGACCTTGGTATTCATTCATCCAAACCATGTGTGCCAAAAAAGAAAGCATGAAGTTTGATATTGTATGGGAGGATTGCATTCAAGAAGAGGCTAGAGTAGACAATAGAGAGGCCTTACTCAAAGAAGATAATCAAGCATTAGCCACCCATACCAAGAGAAGAAGAAGTCAACCCAAATTCAAGAAGGAAAGCCACAAGGAGTCTCAACCTCCAAAAAGGTTTCAAAAGAAAAGAAGACCCAATCCAGAAAGAGATCACTCTTCATTCTAATGCTTCAATTGTCACAAAATAGGACACATTGCTAGAAATTGTCCTTCAAAGAAGAAGAAGAGTTTCCACCACAGAAGACATCAAGCACATATAGCAGAAGATGATAGTGAAGAATAAGGGGAGGAAAGACCTCAAAGGAAAAGAGCTAAGGTAGAAGAAGAAGATGCAGAAGAATATGTTCTATTCTCTACACTCTCTGGGTCCATAACACCTGGAGAAGATACATGGCTTATTGATAGTGGTGCTTCCAAGCACATGACGGGACAAAAGAAAACTTTATCAAGACTTGAAGAAAGAACCTCTCCACAAAAGGTATCATTAGGAGATGATTATCAATATCCTATCAAAGGAATTGGTGAAGCAAGCTACAAACTTGATTCTGGAACCCCCATGAAGATGAAGGAAGTTTTATATGTACCAGGATTAAAGAAGAACTTACTTTCTATCTCAACATTAGATAAGAAAGGTTATAGAGTTGCATTCATAGATGGACAAGTACTCATGTGGCCCAAAGGAAAATCAATTGAGGATGCAATTGTTATTTGCGAAGAAGAAGAAGGGCTATATAAACTCAAGGGGCATTCAGAAGCATCCCTTGTTCATGAAGCCACTAGCCCAAGTGAGGTGTGGCATAGAAGACTTGCTCATATCAATTACAAGGCACTACCCAATGTGAGCAAAGTAGTAACAGGATTACCAAATTTGAAGGTTGATCATGAATGCACTTGCAAAGGATGTGCAAAAGGGAAGAATATCAAGAATCCATTCCCAAAGAGTGAAACAAATACTAAAGGCACTTTGGAATTGATCCACTCAGATGTATGTGGTCCAATTCCCTCCATGTTTCTGAGTGGCTATGAATATTAACTTACATTTATTGATGACTATTCAAGAAAGACTTGGATATATTTCCTAAAAGGAAAATATGACGTCTTTGGAAAATTCAAGGAATTCAAATCCTTGATAGAAAACCATTCAGAAAGAAGAATCAAGACACTTAGAACATAAAATGGTGGAGAATACACTTCAAAGGATTTTGAAGTCTTTTTTAAAGAAGTTGGAATCAAGAGGGAACTAACCACTCCCTACAATCCTCAATAGAATGGTGTTGTGGAAAGAAACAATAAAACCATTATGGAAGCAGTGAAGACAATGATACATGATCAAGATCTTCCTATGCATCTATGGGATGAAGCAGCAAGGACGGAATTCTATGTCCAAAATAGATTATCTCATAGTGCCCTTGGATTCAAGACTCCAGAAGAAATGTTCACATGGAAGAAGCCTGAGGTAATCCACCTCAAGATATTTGGGTGCCCTGTATATGTTCACATACCAAAAGAGAAGAGAACTAAGTTGGACCCTTCCGGAAAGAAGGGAATATTTGTTGGGTATTGTGAAGCATCCAAGGCATTTAGAATATACATCCTAGGATTCCATCACTTGGAAATTAGTAGAGATGTAACATTTGATGAAGAAGCTGCTCTCAAAAGATCCAGAAAGAGCCAATGTGAAGAAGTATATGAAGAATATATACCTCCTAGAAATACAGAAGTTGTTTCCTTCCCTGAATAGGAAACACCAGAAGACCATGGTATGATAGAACCTCAAGAACCCCCACCTATGAACATATCACGGAAGAGAAAACTAGCATGGGCAAGAGAAATTATACAGGAAGCAGAAAGATATTGAGCACCAGAAGGCTCCACTAGAGCAAGCAAGAAACCAAAGCCATTCTCCAGCTATGTGGCTTTGATGTGTGATCTTGTAGATCAAGAACCTACCAGTTATGAAGAAGCAGTTCATAAGAAAGAATGGGTAGAGGAAATGACGGAAGAGTACCAATCAATAATGAAGAATGATGTTTGGGATGTAGTTCCCAAACCAAAAGACAAGAGTGTGGTATCATCGAAATGGATATACAAGATAAAGCATGTTGCGGATGGTAGCATTGAAAAGTATAAGGCAAGGTTTGTGGCCAAAGGATTCTCTCAGAAAGAGGGAATTGACTATGAAGAAACATTTGCACCAGTTGCGAGGTACACTTCCATTACAACCATCATGGCACTTGCATCCATGATGAAGTGGATATTACACCAGATGGATGCGAAGACAGCCTTCCTGAATGGTGTAATTGAGGAAGAAGTGTACATAGAACAACCACAAGGATTTGAGGTTGAAGATAGAAGAACTCATGTATGCAAGTTGAAGAGAGCTATGTATGGATTGAAACAAGCTCCTAGAGCTTGGTATGGAATAATTGATAGCTTCTTGGCAAGCTTGGGCTTTACCAAAAGTAAAGTTGACCCTAACCTTTACCTTAAGGCTATGGATGATGAACCTGTCATACTATTACTGTATGTGGATGATCTCTTTCTGACAGGGAATGAGAAACAAATCATAGAAAGCAAGAAGAAGCTAGCTGCAGAATTTGAGATGAAAGATCTCGGATTGATGCATTACTTCCTAGGTTTGGAAGCATGGCAAGGCCCAAAGGAATCTTTCTCAACCAAGGAAAGTATGCTGCGGAAATCTTGAAAATATTTGATATGTTGGAATGTAAATCCATGGCCACTCCCATGGATACCAACTTGAAGTTGTTAGCTGATGAATCGTCAGAATTAATGGATGTGACTTAGTACAGACAGATTATTGGGTCGTTGATGTATCTGATGAATACCAGGCCAGATATATGCTTTGTTGTGAACACCCTGAGTCAGTATCTAGTTGAGCCTCGATGTGTTCACCTGATAGCTACAAAGCATGTGATGAGGTACCTAAAAGGTACGATAGACTTTGGTATATATTATCTTGGAGATCATGACTTCAGATTGTATGGTTATATAGATGCAAATTGGGCTAGAAGTGTCTCAGACAGAAAGAGCACATCGAGTGGATGTTATTGTCTGGGATCTGCTATGATCTTGTGGTTTAGCAGGAAGCAGGCCAATGTGTCTCTCAGCAAAGCTGAAGCGGAATATATAGCAGCTTGCTCTACTAGTTGTGAATCCATATGGCTTCGGAAGTTGTTATCAGGACTATTTGACTTGGAGATGGACTCCACTGTGATCCTGTGTGACAACCAGAGTTGTATCAAGATGACGGAGAATCCAGTGTTCCATGATAATTCAAAGCACATAGAAATCTGATATTTCTATATACATGATATGGTGCAGAAAGGAGCTATAAAGCTCGAATATGTGAGCACTGATGAAAAAGTTGTAGATATATTGACCAAACCTCTGTCTCGAGTAAAGTTTGAGTATTTCTGAGACAAGCTTGGTGTAGGTCAAAAGGACCCTCCTCGAAAGGGGGAGTGATATGGTCGATGATGATACTTGTATCAATGATGAGGATACATGTTCCGACGATGAGGTCGATGATACCGACGATGAGGTCGATGAGTGGTCCTTAGATTTGGTCTAAGTTGATGAGTGGATTGCATCATCCTTGGACTTTAGTCCTAAATGGATCCGGAGACCTGTGTCTTCGAGAAGTGGTCCTTAGACTTTGTCTAAGTGGACGAGTGGATTGCATCATCCCTGAACTTTAGTCCTAAATGGATCTGGAGACCTGTTTCTTCAAGAAGTGGTCCTTAGAATTTTTCTAAGTGGACGAGTGGATTGCATCATCCCTGGACTTTAGTCCTTAATGGATCCAGAGACCTGTGTCTTCTAGAAGTGGTCGTTAGAATTTGTCTAAGTGGACGAGTGGATTGCATCATCCCTAGACTTTAGTCATAAATGGATCCGGAGACCTGTGTCTTCGAGAAGTGGTCCTTAGACTTTGTCTAAGTAGACGAGTGGATTGAATCGTCCCTGGACATGATATGGTGTCTTAAATTGATAGGGATTGATCATCCCGTAAGTGGATCAGGATTGTATCATCCTTGGACTTATGTCCTAAAGTGAGAGGGATTGATCATCCCGTAATTGGATCATGTGTGTTGCAAATTATGTTGTTGTTGATCAGAATATCCAGATGATGATGTTGTTGATCGAGAGATCCAGATGATGTTGTTGTTGTAGTTGATCGAGTGATTGAGTGTTGCAGAAGATGAAGACTCAGTACTTAAGATGTTGATGTTCCAGTATTGAAGATATTGAAGATGTTCTAGTAGTTGTTCGAGTTACTGATGATGATTGAAGAAAAATTTCAATGATTTATAGATGTATCACTATGATGTTGTTGATGACTCCTTGCTCCTGCAGATGTTGTTAGAATATCCTTCTCGTTAAGGGGGAGTGTTGAAATATTGTAACTTCTAAGAATATTCTATTTGTACTTTATTATCCGGAGATGTTTTATTCCTCCGTCGGGATATTATTATTCATTCGGAGATGTTTTATTCCTCTGTATAGGGTTATTAGACTTCCCTAGTGGGGTCGGCCTTGAATTAAGTTATTAGAGGTTATTAGACTCTCTTAGGAGAAGTCGGCCCCAGTTAGGGTTAAAAGTCAAGTGAAGTAAAGTATAAATAGAAGAGGTGTTTTCCTCATTTAACACACACTCACTCACTTGTGAAACTCGCATAGGGGAGAGAGAGATCTGCGAAGGAGGAGAAGGAGCTCTTGTTTGGGGATTACATCTTTGTATTTTTTGATCATCTATATTGAGGAAGCTTTGTTGGGTTTTCTACCCCATGAGGGTTTCCTAGGATAAATATGTGTATATCTTGTGATTGTGTTTCTTTCAGTGATCCTTATTATGCTCGTGTTGTGAATTTTATGCTAAACTTAACATGGTACACTATCTCCAACAAGGATATCTACCAGAACACTGGAGTTCTAAGCAGAGAAGGGCGCTCCGATTGAAATTAGCATCTTACCAGATAATTGATGGAGTACTCTTTAGAAAAAATTATGATGGAATTTTTCTTAGATGCTTGGAGAAAGAGGATGCAGATAAGGTGGTTAAAGAGTTGCATGATGGCCCTGCAGGGGGACATTATTCTGGAGATACCACTGCTCACAAAATATTAAGAGTTGGATACTACTGGCCCACTCGTTTCAAGGACGCTCATGCTTATGCCAAGAAGTGTGGCATATGTCAGAGGAGTGCCGACAGATTACCGAAAGCAGCAGGACCACTGCAACCAATTGTTATATCATAACCATTCGAGCAATGGGGCATAGACGTTATTGGAGAGATCAATCCTAATTCTTCACTGCAACATCAGTATATCCTCACAACTAGTGATTATTTCACATGATGGACAGAAGAAGCTCCTTTGCATAAAGTGAATGAAGACGCAGTCATCGGATTCCTGTAGGAAAACATCATAACCAAGTCTGGGGTTCCAATTTCCCTAGTTTTTTATAATGCAACTTACTTCTCATCTGTTAAGTTAACTGCATTTGCTTATGAAAGAGGAATCAAATTGCATTATTCATCCAATTATTATCCACAGGGAAATGGACTAGCAGAATCTACAAATAAAAACCTCATCCGAATTTTAAAGAAAACAGTTATTGAGAGTCAGAGGAATTGGCATGTAGCTCTTCCAAATGCTTTATGGGAAGATAGAGTCACTCCAAAAAATTCTTTAGGAGTTTCTCCTTATACATTAGTCTACATAAAATAAGCTATACTCCCACCTAACATACTACTCCCATCCTTGCAACTAGCCCAGGCCTCTCGAGGATCCAGTAGTGAAATCCTGCATTCACGAATCAACACCCTGCTAAAACTCAAAGAATCTCGGCAGAAGGCTAAGGATAGATTCAATCAGCACCAAGATATTGTTAAAAAATGGTTTGATAAACGGAAGTCTGGTAAGAGAAGTTTTGAGGTAGGAGACTTAGTTCTGAAATGGGATCACCCGCATGAAGAAAAGGGCAAACATACAAAATTTCAACAATTATGGCTTGGTCCCTATCAGATTGTCGAAAAGCTTGGCCCGTCAACATATAAATTGCAAGATTTACAAGGGGAGGAGGAGAATCTCCCTGTCAACAGCCTTGCTCTTAAACAATACTTCACATAGGTTTAGGAACCCCTGTTGTGTATAAATAAACCTTTTCTTTTCTTTAACTTTTCTAGTTTGTTATTTTCTTAATTGAATAGTTTTAGTTGTTTTGTTTTCTCATTTGATCAGCTTTATTTTGTTTGGCTTATTGATTGATTTGCTTTATTTTTGTTTTTTAAATAATCCCCAGCTCAACATTTGATGCGTGGAAATATAAGGATTTGAATGATCTCACGGTCATCACCAGAGAATCAGGATGAGTTTATAGAAAATGAATTCTTTTTGTATAACATTGTCGTTTATGATTTTAATTGTTTCCCAGTTCTAGAAAGGGAAACCCACTTCATGGTCGTGATTGAGTCATTATAAACCCTGTAAAATAACCAAGAACCATGAATTCCATATTACTATCTTGGGGTTTCATCCATTCACACATAATAACCATCTCAGACAGCCTGCTACAACAAACCCATGGAAAGGAAGGAAGTCTTACAGATGTATGGAAATTAAAATGATCCCATGCTACAAATTTGAAGCCAAAAGGATTATAAAGAAGAGTCGAATTCTGAAAAGTTTCAACTCCATCAAAGAAATGGTTTTGAATACAGACATATCAAATCAAGAAGATCGCCCAAGACAAACAGGCCGAGAAAGGTTCGTCTCCGTCCGTGAGCATGAAAAACAAATGAATTTCTCTCACACAAAATGACATTATGGATGGAAGAACCCATGTCAAATTCTGAAGATTGAAGAAAGTTATCAAAGAAGACTTGGACGATAAAATCTCATCAAAAGGAAAAGCATCTAAAAGAATGCTTATAACATGGGAATGAGGAACAAACGAATATCTCTGTTTGGTTTTGTTACGATCATGTGGAGTCATATGTAGTAGCAACCGAAAGATGGAACTGAAAATGAACTCCATACTATGGCCTCATGAGAGTAGTCAAGAATTTCGGTCCAGGTTACCTTATATCCCAAAACAAATTACCAATATGATGCAAGAAAGATTACCTCCCTGTATTGAACTTTGGCCCTTTAAAATTTTGAAAAAATCAATGCAAGCATTGTTTTACAATTGGGATCAATAACATACAAACACTCCTGATTTTCAAAAGGAATTGTTCAAAGGTCTGTGTTCACCAGCTAGTCACCAATTGTTGCTGCTGCAACCATTTCCCCAAAATTTTCTTAAATTTTTAGAGCCCCTCTTTATGTTTTTTGAGTAGGCTTAGAGTTTAGCTCATCCTAGAGAAGTTCACTTTCAACACTTAGAAATTCTCATGAAAATCAAGCAAAAAAGGCAAATTTTTTACTTAGTAAAACTCAGGTTTTTGCGTCGACACGGTCGGAGCAACTCGGCGAGTTGAGCCGACACTGTCAGAGTGTTTTAGCAGTCACACCAAAACACTTAGAATATTTTGAAGTTGTGCACAGTCGGAACAGATGAGTAAGTCGTGTCGACTGTTTCGGTGATAAAGCCTCAATCATGTTGAAATGTGTCGGCGAGAAAATGCCAATTATGCCGATGAAAAGCTCTGCAAAAAGAAGATCGGCATAAATTGCTAAGTGTCGCGACCCGTTTCGCAGCAACTCGACAAGTGCCACCGAAACGGTCGTCGGCGAAACGTGAAACTCACTAATGAAAAGAAAGGGCGACGACCGCCGATGCAAGATCACAAAGGCAAAGTCGTGAAGTAATGCCGACGTTTCGGCTAAACTCCGAAAGTGTCGTCGAAACGGTCGTAAGCAAAATTTGAAACTCACAAAATGGTGCCAATGAAACTTGCAAGGTGACGCCGAAAAGCCGCCATCGGCACAAGTTTTGAGAACGTCGTCGATGCATTTCGCGGCAACTAATCGAGTCGCTCTGAAACAGTCAGCGGCAAGTTTTTTTTTTTTGGCAGTGACGCAGAAACAGTATTTTCAAGCCAAAATGAGGTTTGGTCATTAATGACCCCACCAAATCCCACCCCGTTCGCATTTATTGCTAAGGGGTTTTCAAAAGTTATACATAGGGTAGAAAACTGTTGTTTAAACATTTCCAAGAGCGTCGTTTTAGCGATTTCGCTTCCACCAGTCACTGGACGCCAAACATCCCATCATCTTTGAGCTCAACAGCCACTCAGCAACTGACAGGTAGGTCACCTCGATCCTTTTAAGTTGATTTTTATTTTCTATTGAGTGCTTTTGGTTTCTTATGGGGCGTTGACCTTTCCTCACCGTCGGTTCATCCACATCATTGTGACCTATTAGGGAAAACCAGTGGGGTTTTGGTTGTTGAGTTTGGATTTGTTTTTAAGGGGGTTTTAGGGAACTTCACATGCAAGGTTGTTTCCGATGGACAGTCGCCCTACCTCATCTTTACCGCCCGGGTTCACCCCTCGACGGCCCTCATTTGATATGACTACATGGGGTTTTTTACACCGCTAATAGTTTTTTTTTTCTGCAAGATCGGCTTAGCACAATGGTTTTCTTGCCGCTGTGAAACCAAGTTGAAAGATCAAAGTGACCCACAATGCGAATGTTTTTCATTTATAACGCACCCAACCAAACGTCCTCTGGACAAATAGAATGAAGTGGCTGTGCAGCTCATGGTTTCTTATCCTTACAACCACGAGAGGAGGCCGGCCTCAGCCAGTTTTGATTGAACCCAGCAAAGCTTTGCTTACCCAAACCCCAGGCAGAACTCCCGGGTAGACATTTGTCGGTAACAGGTTTGGCCCATAGTAATCATCCTTAGCAAGTTGACGATTTGTTTTGCTAATCCCACAAACTCTAGTAGAATCCATCATGAGGTTATAGACGCACTTTCAAAGCGGGGTTAAAAGACTAAAAAACATTCTTTGAGTAGCCCCGAAGTCAGTCTGACCAAATCATTAATTCCCAACCCTTCTTATGAATAAATTGATTATTGTGGTTGACTAGTATTAATGGAAATCTTTGGAAAGAATGTCTGTTGCATACATTTTCAGTTGCATATTATATTCCACGCACCTGCATACTGTTGAAACAAAGAAAAAAACTTGACAACATGGAAGTAATTGTTTTCACAACTCAGCCTATTGTCAGTGATATAAAAAAAAATCGCTTTACAAACTTCTTGTTGAGTTTTGCTTACACATTGTTTCCACTATTTCATCAAGATTTGGAAATGCCAAAAAAGAGTGCCAAGAGGAAATCTAAGGCAACCGAATCAAAATCAAACATAGAAGTGGTGGTTGACACCCCAATGGAGACTTTGTTTGAAGATACCAGGGCAGTAATGGGAGGCACATAGAATATAGGTGGGGAGAACTGTATCAGATGATTTGAGACCAGAACATACCTGAGGCATCTCTCGAAGAGATGGTTTTATACCAAAACATTAAGAAATCGGGCCTTATCAAAGCAACCACACGCCGAGAACTTTTTCCTTGCTCAGAAGTTATCGGATGGATCCTGCCCTACGTGGATGTCGGCGCAAGGATCATTTCAAACACGAAAGGAGAAGGATTTACATCTTTCCATCCAAGACACATAACAACAACATATAAACTGCCACCACCCAAGGTCTTGATGACTGAAGATTGGATCAGGGATGTAAACATGGACCATTTCGATTATGCTAAAAAAAATGTAATCCCTGGGAAACAACTAAGGCAGAAAGCAAGTGGGGAGTACGATACTCAAACCTTGAGAACCCCATTCAAGATTATAGCTTTGATGCTAAGCAGAATTTTCGGGAGACCAAATGGAAGCATCTACAAGCTAAATTGGGTACCCCTGATTTATTACATAGCCTTCCACAGCACTATGTTTAACTGGGCGGACATCATCTCGGATAGCCCGACATCAACAATAGCAACAGCACAGGGAGGATTAACTCAGAAGAAAGCATAATTTTACATGTCCTCGTATTTGATGGACTGCATACTAATCAGGCATCTGTTTCCCAAGTTGGGGAGTATATGGAATCAGGTAAAATCTCTTATCCATGTGACCTATCAGATCACATGGGCCCACAGATCATATACGAGCCAATACAAACTCATCAGTGAAGAGTTTATCATCCCTCTTTATTGGTTAATTTTCATGAAGAACCAAACTGCCTATCCGAAAACGCAATGACAGTAATAAATGAATACAGGGATTATTATTTTTCTCAAGAACGCACCTACATCAGAATGTATGGGTGTTTTAGAGCTCCATCCCTAATGCCAAAGTATGCAACAGACTTTGTAGTCCACAAAGAGGTCGTAAGGCAGGTATTCATTAATGGGATTGGCAGTTACTTGCATGATAATAAGAAGACTTCCTTCCCACCATTACCCTTTTGCATCGGGGCCTACAAATTTTCCAACTTGGTTAAAGGTGTCGAAGCTTTTGTAAAGGATCTAGAAGCATTCCATTTTGGGGAGAAGAGTTTTTCAAGAAATGACAGCGATAAGAAGGTTGTTGATCATTGTGCGTCAGTTAAGATACATTATGAATATGCAGATTACTTCAACAAGGATGAGGAAGTGTACAGAAGAGCAAGCAATATGACTGAGTTGAACAAACGTTTTGTTCGGAAAAGTGGCGTCGGCCCTAGCAAAATTGTCAGTGCTACAACGGAGGCAGAACTACAGAAACGGAAAGAAGAGGCTATAAGACTGCAAGTGGCAGAAGCAAAGCGAATGCTGAAGGAAGAAGCAAAGCAGAAGCTGGAAGAAGAAGTAGAGCAAAAGCTGAAGGAAGAAGCAAAAAAAAGACAAGTAGAGCAGGCCGAAAATTTGCAGAAGGAAGAGGAAGAACGACAAAGAAAAGAAGAGGAGGAAAAAAGACAAGAAGAACAAAGAGAAGCAGCTGAAAGGAAAGAAAGAGAGGATAAGTCCAAGGAAGTTGTGGAAAGCATGGAGACTCGAGGTGGAATCCCAAATACACAACACATGGACTTAGACCCACCTGGAGTATCAAGTGTCATGCTGACCGGAGGTCACCTCCCATTTAGAGAGCTTGGGCTTACACCTTTCACTCTGTCAAAGCAACATACCATGGCCAAATTGGACACGATTATTTTTTATTCAGGGAGAAAGACCATCACGAGGAGGATAGAGAAGAGATTGAAAACGAATGCCCATCCCGATGTTGTCATTGTCCAGGAAAACACGATCATGGAGGGTACTCATAGGGACCCTAAATTCACAACCTTTGTAAGCATAGCAGTTGTACAAGCAAGTGCCGATAACGTTGACAGGCTGATGAATGATATCGAGCGCAACAAGGGAAAAATGTTGAAGTTAAAGGATAACTTGGTTTAAGGCACGTGGAGAAGGTATAGAGTTGAAAAGGAAGTATGAGGCCATAATCGAAGAAAAAGATAGATTACTATAGCTATCAGGGCCTGGACGCAGAGAAAGATGCAATGACGATTCAGTTAATGATAATGGAGAGCGCTAAAAACGAATTTGAAGCTTGCACCAATGAATTGGAAACAAAAGAGTCGGTCGCAAAGCAGCAGGTCAAAGAATTGAAAGCTCGGATGGAAGAATTGGTTAAAGAAAAGGAGTCTATGATAGAACAGATGGAGCTGGAAAACAATAAGAAGCAATACATGACTCCTTTCCATGAGCAAGCATGTGACATTCAAGAGAAAATATGTCACTCATAGGAATTGATCACTAAAGAGGTATACAAGATGAAAATAATGATAGCAAGGATGAAAGAGATTGATGACGAATCAATGAGGATCAGGCAAAGATTGGTGAACACTACAACTAAGATTAAGAAGCAGATGACGTGGAGAGAAGGGAAATCAGAGTTCCCTGATCACTCGCCTCAAAAGACGACTGCAGACTCTAATTTGGACATAGCTCTTCTTGAGTTTTGCAGAAAAGCTAGCAGGAGGATAAATAATGAAATTCCTAAAACTATCGAGAAGTGTGCAGGTTTCTACCAGAAAAATCATCAAATTCACAAAAAATGTCAGCTCGTTATGCCTCCAACTATGGATGAGTTGCCTAACAAGGATCAACGTTTGATGGAGTTGCAGAACGCGTTCAAGGATGACCTGGACTACATTAAAAAACTGGACGTGTTGACAGGAGAAGATCTCCATCAGTACATTGGGCAAGCATCCATCAATGCTTACTTTCTGGAGGATAGCTACAAAGCAACAACAGAAGGAGTGAAAAGTGTGGAAAGAGAGCTGCCGCATCATGAGATAGCTTTGAAAGTATTGGAACCCAGACAATGTAATATTATTTCTGAAGAGACTGACATGTGGGCCAAATACATCTCTAATCTAGAAAGGCCATCTAGAAATTAATATTTTGTATTTTATTGTAATATTCTTTGTGCAAACTCTAAAAGATGAATTTTGGAAATCCAAAGGTTAGCGTAGGTAAAACAAACAAGCATATGGAGACAAATTTTTTGTAATATAAATATATGGTGAGAAAGCTTGTAGAGGACTTTTGGCTAGTGAATTAGATGCTGGAGCATTTTGTAAAAGAACTATTTCTTTGCTAATGAGAAAGACTGATTCGCTGGGGAAAAGCTTGCACTAATGTTTGCCTAGAACATGTGATTGCTGGAACATAACTATTTCTTTTTCTGCTTATATCATACTGTGAGATCTTTCTAATTCTGTCGAACTATTTCAATGATGTTGAATGGTTTCTTTATTTCATGCAAATTTTTATGTGTATCAAAGTAATAAATTGCTTTAATAAAAATCAGAGCTATCTTTGATAATTTCTGCAGGAAATGTGAATGTTTATTTTAATGGCTATCTGTTAAATCTGCCTGAACATTTCAACTTATTACTCTCACTTTAAATTTGCTCCTTGGAGAGATAGGATAGTTAGTTTACATTAGAAATAAATGAATTGATTGGGTACGAGTGATAAGACGGGAGGTAAGAAGCTATGCATCACTTGTTGAGGCTTCTACCTGTCAGTACTAGATTAAATGCATTAATTAGGGCACTTGCATTTCATAACTTAAAATTAAAATTATATAAACGGTGGACTGGGCCACAACCGGTAAAGCATTTAAACAAATATACTCACAGTAGCCGGGCCATAAACCGAACGGATTTCCTACACCAAACGGTGAGTGTTCTAATTGGGATTATTTACCGGGGAGAATCCCTACTATCGATGTTGATATTTTCTAGGCATCAACATGAGGTTAGTTTTCTGGAAAAGAATTGTGTCAAACATTGAAACATTTCAATACTCTGACATGATTCTTTTCCAAAAAATTAACTACCATGATGATAAACTGTGAAAATCTGATTTTAATATTCTTAAGATATTAATATTAAAGTCACCATTACATTTATCAAATTATAATAAAAGACTTCTTATCATTGAATTATATTAGAGCATTATATTCCATCAGCCCCTCTTAACGCTGCAATACCAAATCTTGATTGATTAAAACAAAACATGAAAGAAAAATCTTCTGAAGTGACTTCACTCCTTGCGCTTCCAAAATTGCACAGGTTCTTTATCAATTTGTTTCATCACCCTCGTAAGAGTAAAAATCTCGATTCCCAAACTCTTTGAATTACCAAGTTCTCAAACTCCTCAGATTCCCAATCTCCCAAATCAATATAAAATTCTTGAATTCCCGAGTTTCTAAACTTCTCAAATTCCCAAACTCTCAAATCAATGTGAACCCCAAATTCTTGAATCAATTGAACAACAATCCATAGAGTTGCACCTTCTCCCATTCCTTTATGGTCTGGAAATTAAACCACTCCATGCTTGAACCAATTTGAATTCTTGTCTCTGATACTTGGAAAAACTTTTAAGCACACAAGGAAGATGTGAAACATGATAAAAAAATGTATTATACAAACGGTATGCATTTAGTACAATGAAATCATTTGATACAATAGAAGTGTTTCCATTTTTTACGTTAACAACCTATCCACTTCAATAATTATTTATTTGTTATTCCTAACATTTTTTTTGCAAGATTCGAATTCTATTAAATCAAAAGAGAGAGACTGTACAAGACCATGCTATCCAAAAATCAGATGTCCAAAGTATCAAGTATGACATGTGGAACCGAGGACTGGAGAATGAGACCATTGTGCTAACCTAGGAAGAGTCTAAACAGTTTGAGATTTGAAAGGTTCCCCCACATGCCAGGGGTTATGACCAGAAATATTAGAAAAAACGAACATACTAAAACTGTTAAAATCAACCCATGGGTTGTTCATCATTAGACTGAAAAGAAAAGGAAGGGCTAACACTTGGTATAACACTAGCCTTCTTGTTTCCAACTATGTCAGGGCATCACTTGTAAACTAGTTGAGTGTCCTCGATGTAAGAAGCCGACAACCTGGTGAAATCTTTTCCTGTGATGGCGTGGGCGAGAGCATCAATCTTTATGTTGAGTCAACCCATTTCCTCCCTCTAAAATTGGAACAGAGTACATAGAGTAGCATTCAGGTTCGAGACCTGATCCTTCAGCGACAAAGCATCATGTTCGGAGCTAAGTGACCCTTGGACACAGTCCTCCATGGCCAGAGAGAGTAGAGCCTTGGTGGTCCAGAGAGCATTGAGCGTCTTTGTATGTTTGGTCTCCCTAATGCTTGCCGAGCTGGAGTTGTCCACCAGTCCTCCAAGATCCGTGGAAAGAGCTCTAGCATTGGGGCGATCCTTCTTTTTTTTTCAAACGATTTTCCAAGCGAAGAGTCCTCGCGCAAGTAGAATCATAGATTTTGTTTTTGAAGAAACCCTGGACTTTGCCCAATTCTCTTAGAGCTCGCGACATGTGGGTACGATTCGGCCCATTCACGGTCTTGCGAGGAGTGACTTTCATGCGAGCCATGGCCTCCTTAAGCGCACAGGAAAACCAATATGGGAACTCAACCCGGAATGAGGCAGAATCACAGAAGAAACCACAGAGAGAGCAGGGAAGGTGAGGAATGTTGCCAAAAGAGGGGCATGCTTTAAGCCTGTGCTTTCTCAGCCAGCAATCCAACTCATGCAGGGTGTGCGAAACACCAAATCTGCCACCCTCCAACATAATTGCCATCATGGGACGATCAACCATGCCGAGAGATCTCTGTATGCAGCGATCTTAGATAGTTGAACATTGATGATGGCCTTGTCCTTGACTAGACATCCTTTTAGGAGCAGCATGAGGACAGTCCTCTAGAGTCCACACATCGAGTTGCATGCTGGTATCCTGTGTTGGTTGTGGAGGGTGGTCACGTGGAGTTCCAAGAGCCTCCGGTGTGCACCCGTCGTGGGGAGTTATTCCTAACATATTGATATTGAAGTCATCAATACATTTTTCAAATTACTTCTTATCATTGAATTATATTGGAGCTCCAACACTTTGTGGCTTTAAGTTTACTTCTAGCCTTAAGGTTGTAAATTATGCAGTTATTAGTTTCATTTTGGACTCTAAAAGGTAAAACCTGCTTTAGTTTTAGCTATGAGGTTTCCTCTCCTTTTAGGTTCACGCTAATCTTAAGGACTTCGGTGTTCTTTAGAGCTTTTTTTTTCACAGAGAAAAAAAAACAACTTTTATTAAGTAAAAAGCTATGTCAAAATATACAATCAGTCAAGGAAGGCGAGATGCCAACTCCTTTGGTGATAAAACACACACAAAAAACATATTTAACTAAATATAAACCAAATCTTCCTTCCAAAGTAACATCCCACTACTAACCATAAGAGACATTTGAACATACATAAACAAATTAACCGCTGACATCGTGGCATAGGAATGGACATTCATCAAAATTGAAGAGTGTCAAAACTGATCAGAGATCCATCTCTAAATTCCTCCAAGCAAATGGATCCATCCATGGGGCCCAGTAATCTCTTAGAAAGTAGATCCACATCCATATTGTGCTCTCTAAAGATATGGAACGATATGGAGGAGAAAGAAGAAATGAGTAAGTGAATTCGCTTCAACCATCCATCTAACTCCACCGAATGTAAAGCATCCCTACCATTCACCCAATTGACAACACACCGTGAATCTCCAAAAATAACAAGAGAATGGATTCCCTTTAACCTAGCAAACCATAACAGCCCCCACAGAGCAATAAGCTCTGCTCTGGTATTTGATCAACTCCCAGCTCTCATATAAAGATGATACAAGTGTTCCACAGAGAGTTTTAGAATCATCCCAGCTCCACACAGTCCAGCCTGAGCTGCTCCATCAAAATATCCCAAAGGAAAAGTAAAGTCCAATTCAGAGAAAGATTTATTTATTTGAAAATAAAATATACATAAATAAAGAGAATATACATTTTGAGCATGCTTAGATGAAATCTCATTTATAAAAAAAACACCAAAGTGCTTATAATATTGCTTTAGCAAAGCACTATTATAAGCACTTTGGTGTTTTTTTATAAATGATATTAAAACAAAGCACTATTATAAGCGCTTTGGTGTTTTTTTATAAATGATATTAAAGCACTATTATAAGCACTTTGGTTTTTTTTATAAATGATATTTCATATAAGCATGTTCAAAATGTATATTCTCTTTATTTATGTATATTCTTTTTTCAAATAAAGAGCTACAATGTTTTTCCAAGGAAAAAATAATCTAAAACAACTTGTAATTGTTGGTAATAAAGTGGCGTTTATGTAAATAAAGTGATGTTTTGTACTTTATAAAAGTGGGTCACTTAAGTGATATATTTTTAATTAATTATTTTATTAATTGAGAAAAGTGCATCTATTGTGAACCATAGATCTCCTAATCTAATCCTAGCCATTGATTAGGTAGTTTCTTTGGTAGTTAGGGTTAGTTAGTGAAAAGTAAAGTATAAAAGAAGAGAAAGGGACAAATGAAAAACACTCACCATATGAGAGGAAAGAGAGAAGAAGAAAGCTTCCAAGAAGAACTTGGCACATTTCCCAAGACATTTTCAGCAGCACATTTCCCAAGACATTTTCAGCAGCACATTCCCCAAGACAACCAGCAAGAAGGAACGGTTCCCAAGACAGTTTTGCAACAATCCGTACATCACGTTTTCCAGCAGTCCGTACAACATGTGTGGGCACAGAAATGAATGCAGATGGTACAAAATTAATTGTTGTTAGTCTGGTCTGTACAGCAGAGTTTCTAACACGAGTTGGGAACGAAGTTTGGGGCAGCATTTATTGCAGAAAAATAACAGTCCATACAGCAGAATCTGGCACATGTGAGGAAGGTCGTACAACAGGCCGTACATTGTTCTGTGGGCACGATTTTCAAGGCAGCAGTCTGAAAAAGATAAGTAGGGTTAATTTGTCAGTTTACGAGTGAAGAAAATTTCTGTGAAGAAGTTTCATAATTTTTTTTAATGAAATTTTTCTCTTAGGGTTTTTCCCAAGTTTGTGGGGTTTTGCTCGGTCTTTGACCAAAATTATTTGTGTTCATCTTGCTTAAAGTTATTTTCAGTATTTGGGAGTACATTTTTCTCTTAGGGTTTTCCCCAAGTTTTACTTTCAAAATTTCAAGTTAAAACCCTAGTTTTCAAAGTGTTTGACAAAAATGTGTGAATGAACAAATTTCATATTTAAAGTCAATTTTCTTCAGTAATAAGAATGTTGCCAGTCCAAAAACCGTATACGCAAAAAAAAAATTGAAGTAAATAGTTAATGCTTATCATTGCACTTAAGAAGAGTAAGGGCAAGTTTGGAAGGGGACTCACAAGAGAGCCAACAGGTAAGGGAGAGAACTGCATTATAATTCTGATGAGTTTAGATCTATTTCTTGGGCATCACGGATGTACACATTCTTTTTCTCCCTTTCTTGTTCTATTCTTTACTTTTGTATTAATGGTTTTTCTTTCCGAATATAGTTTGGTTTCTCACCATCAAAAATTGTGAACAATGCACAAAATTAAACATTCTGGGATCTAATGAAATTTAAAACACTGAAGAAACTTTGATAATTACCTTTTAGAAACAGAGATATTTCAGCAAGTGTCTCTCCTCGGCAGTTTGACCAGCATAATTTTAGGCTTAATACATGTTGTGAAAAATACAAATCAGATCAAAACAAACAAGCCTTTGTACATCTTGTAAAAAGTTGGATTTTCTAGAGGATTTCAATAACAATTAAACATTCTCTAACATTTTAGGGAAAGTTTATGTTTGAATCTCTGCCCTCAATTTTTGTCAGCAACAAAATGGTTTGTCTTGAAGAAACTCTTCAAGACCAGAATGGTTTAGAGTGACTCCAATCATGTCCGATATAAACGAACATAACCCAGTGCCAAGTCAATCTTTTTGTACACCCATTAAACTTAGAAGAGCTTAGCAATAACCCAATGTCAATCTTTTGTGTCATCCACTATACACTTAGAAGAGCATGGCCATGAAATAGAAACTTGCTCAAAAATCATTTACGTTACAGCTGGCCTCAATATGGCGGATATCACAAGCAGCCCATTAAACATAGGAAGAGAACATTTGAAAGGTGAATCACTAGTCATAAGCATTTTCCTTTGGCTAAGCTGCTGCAATAGGGGGCGATTCTTCTGTCAAAATCACCCAGGGCTTGCACCAGCGGCAACGACTTATTAGTGTCTCCGGATCAGAAGAACTTAATCTTGGCAGGAAGTATAACATGCTAGCATCTTCACTGCTTAACCATGACCCCATTGATTAGACTTAATTATTATGGAGGTGGCATATTGATCTCCATTGAAAGTGGTCAGCTTGAATATAAGAAACATGCCTTTTAGGACTGTCACCTTTCTTGTGTTTTACGAATGTCTTTTATGTTTTACTAAGGTGCCATTTGTGTCTATCACTGAACTAACTTCTGATTTTGCATAAATATCCCCGTTACTGACCAGTGTAGCAAAAGAAATTCAAACAGAACATTCTGCACCCTGGTCATAAAGAGTGGAGCAAGGTTCTCAGACATGATGATTAGTCATTTTCAATCATGAGGCTCTTTTTAATGTTTTTCATATATAACTGATTTCTTTATGGTTTACATTCATGGCAACAAATTTTATTAATACCAGACTTACAATCACATAGTAGCTGAGTTGCCAGGAAACTTGGGTACAGGGACGGGGACGGGGACGCCACTTTTTGAAACATGGTACTTGGGTATGTCGAGGGTATGTGTGTGTGTGTGTGTGTGTGTACATATATATATATATGTCACAGTCACATCATATTTCAGATTTCTCCATAAATTATGAATCATGATTCCTAATTTTAAATTCAATGATTCATTGAACAATGAACATTCACATTGAAAATTTAAAACATAAAATTTGATAAATCATAGACTCAGTAGATATCAATTGGAACACTGGAAGTTACATAAAATTTGATAAATCATTGTACCAAGCAGCTGTAACAAACACTCGAACTCAGACCTGAAAGTACACTTGAAATCTTATTTTAAACACCTATTTGTACTGCTGTTACATGCAATTAAAAATTGCAAACATATTCCTTGATTGATGTGAGTGTATTTTGTCACTATTAAATACATATGTATAATTTTTATGTGCACATTTGGTAGTTAAATTATGTTCCATGAGTGCTGAACATAAAACCATAAAAACATTCATTGTAAATCAATGCAAAATCATTCTACCAGATATGGACAATATTCAGTGGAATTTGAACAGTGTTGCCTTGAACCAAACTCCATACGCAGTTAGCAAAAAATAAGTTCAGATTTGGTTGGGGTCATTACATTTTCCCCAGCAGATTGCATTTTATTGAGTCGGTCGTACCCCCGGAGTACCCAAACATGGGGTACAGAGTATCCAAACACGGGGTACGTCATACCATTTTTCTTTTAAGTACCCCTTTTTTTATAAAGGCGTCTCGGGTACGTGGAGCTAGTATGGGGTAGGCAGGAGATGTACCTTACAAGTACCCAAGTACCCGGTACGGGTATGTGTACCCTACCCCCAGGTACGGGTACCCTGGCAACTTAGCATAGTAGTAAATGCCACAATTCTCTATCTAATATAGGTTTGTACAGGAACCTATATTGCCTTCAGTAAACAAAGCAATAAACTTCTGAACTACTCAAAATTGAAACATGTAACCCACGAGGTCGCATTTGTTTCTTAAAAGATATTTTTATGGGACAATAATATCCAGGCTCCAAGCAAATTCAAACCAACTTTGACAAAGAAGCATCTAATACAAAGATTTATATCCAGAAGACTTCACCTTTATGATTTAAACATTCTAGTTCTTGTACAACAGCCCATTCGGATAAAATAAGTCATTAGCCTCAAATGTTTAATAACAATGATCTTCAAGAGATTAAATCAACCTAATGAGTGGCATGAATAGGGCCAACTAAAGACAACTTACATGGAAAGAGAAAGGTTTCCACATACAATACAGTTTATAAGAGGCACAAACTGTAATGATGATGCACAAACTTGCTAGAGCTCTCATGGCTGTCCACAGAGAACTACAGAAAATATTTTACCATTACACCCAAGTTTTGCTCCTGTACTACTCCTGTAATGAATTTCAACATTACAATTAAAAACTCCAGCGAAAATGGGATACAAAGTGGATTTTCACCAGACCATACTTTTGGTCGTGCTTGATAAAGTCCTCAAGCACAGACTGCAATCACAAACAATAACTGAGCAATATGCCATCTTGTACAGGTCCTTCTTAATTACAGCCTTTATAAAGATCACATCCTTGATGGACATCCTTGTTTCCTCAATTTTTCACAGAACATCATACTTGGCTCTTCACCTTTGGTTCTTTCACTACTACTATTCTTTCATAAAATTCCTACAAAATAAAAGAGCTCAATTCAATATACAAGGTCTATACTTCATTACAGTGTTAGTATCTGTGCTGCATAAACTATTAAGAGAAGGCAGTAGCTAAAGAAAAGCATTGCTACCTTACATAAATGACAAAACACATTATAGTGATCTGTGAGAAGCAGAGAAAGGCAACGACCAACTAATGGTGAGGGAAAATGTAAGTTACAATGGTCTATCATAGAATCCTCCGTTGCTTTTTGAGTGGGTACTGAAAACTTCTTTTTCATTCTCCCTTCTCCTTCCATGCAATTACTTCTGTGTTTCTATGAGATCTGAACATTGACCAATCTTAAATGTGACCTTATGTCACGTTTATCAACAATGGACTTGCATTTCTTTTCTCTCTTGATTAAGGCAAAGAAAAAGTCCATTTATTCATACATAGATAGATATAGACAAATAACTTTTTATTAAACTGTCCACGAGACCAAGTGATCATATGGGACAAAAAAGTTTACATTCTAGGAGTATGGAAATTACCTTCTCATCCAAAGCAGAAATTGCTGTCTCATCTTCAGCCTGTGAAGAGAAATTAACAAATCGAAGGCCACTAGATCTTCCTGCTTTATGAGCATAAAGGACTCTTGTATCCAGAAAATTTATGTGTTGGCTGAATCATTCACCGACTATGAGAGATTACCTACATATACTTTGTATGGACTTTCAACGAAGGTGGTCTCGACTGTCTCAGTCATGCAATCTTCCTTCATGGTTGAAGGTTTTGCAATATTCTCTTCAACATCACTTACCACCATATCCTGCAATGAATCAGGTTAAATATTTCAGTATAATCCATTAGGCCAACACAGCCCCTAAGAAAATCAACATGCACCCAAACTTCAACACAGTTAAAATTTTGTCACCGCAAGAGCCATGCAGCTTTAGAATGATTGTATCAGCTTCCTAAATGCTTCTTGTGGAAAGGCGAAAAATACTCTCTATTGCATTTTTGGTAAGGTCTCTCTATTACATTTTTGGTAAGGACAGCAAGCATTCAAAAGAATGTGCATCCTCCCAATACGCTAATAAGCATTCTGTCTCCTCCCTCCCAGCATCTCGCATTCTCATGTTGATGACTTTATCTCTTATGCCCCACAGGCTTTGGTTATTCACTCTGTTCATTCTAACAATATCAGTACCTCTCCTTCCTTGGATATCTTGGTCTCAGCTGCAAATATTCACAGCCCCACACATATCTATCCCTCAACTATCAACAAAGGTATCTGTTCGAATCTGAGCTCCTATTCATTCTCTCTCGCAGTGAATACTTCTCTCACACCATTTCCATCAAGTCTCAAACTATATCTTTAAGAAATCCCACTGTCTCCCCACCTAAAACCTGCCCACTTTCACCTCCAACCTCTTAGTTATGAGGTTTCTTGCTCCTATCTTCTCTTTCCTCCATTACCAAGTCATTTACATCATTTTCCCCCCTCATTCCAGCAGATTCCAGGTTCACTTGTCCCAGTTCACTAATTGCTAGCATAGCCCAAGTGACTTCTGTTCAGTATTTTTCCCAAGTGCCTGCAATGGCTACCTTTCCCAATTGCTCCAGATCTGTTAGATCACATTTACCTCACATATCACTCCTAAGTACTATCCTGCCATCAACTGTTCTCCTTTGAGCCTTACCATGCTCATAGACACCAAAAATATTTTTAAGCTGCGGAGATGAGGCGAACTCTCCTCTCTGATTGACCATTCTCATCATATTAAGTTTTAAGTATAAGTCCAACCCTTGTACATCCCATTTAAACTACAACTTTTTACAACATTACTTGGGCACCAGTAACATATCCTCCATTTCCACTCCACACACCCTCACCTTGATCCATCTCTCTTTCCAACCTAACAGCTACCTCCAACTCAATTTTAATTAATTCTTCTCCTCAACCAATTAATGCTTCTTCCATTGCTATATCCCTTGCTTCTTTCATAAATTGCCCTTGTCAATCTTATTCAAATGCTTTCTTAAAAATGCCCATTAAAATTAGGATATGCCTAGCATTCATGCATTTTAGAATTGTTTCTACAACACAAATACCTCTCTTAACTCACCTTTCATAACACCTAATATTACCCACATTGACTCTCCTAACACTCCTTTTGTCAGCCAAAGTTTTAATAAGGACTCCTCTCCTCACACATTAACCATTCAAACCAACTTGTTGATCTTTACCCAAACCCTTTTTCTTGTAACTCTCTCACACCACCAGCTCCCATTATCCTCAACCCTACTCTTTCTCTTTCCCCTAAATCTATTACCTCCCCTATCCCTAATTCTAAGATTAATGGTCTCACCCCAAATATTTCACCTAGAAACTTAACTAAACCCTTGACCCATAGTCACATAACAATTGAAATTGACTCTACTCACAAGGCTCCAAACCATATCAACTATTCACCCCTCACAATTCTATCATGCCCTATATGTCAACCTCTCAGATGTTGAAATTGACCCCCCCACCCATAAACTCTTAGCAAAAGGATTTCATTACAGGTTTTCCTCCTAACATCTCCCTATACAAGATATTCTTTGCAATATAGAAGCTGCCATCCAGCCCCTTACTACCTATGACGTTAAAGAAGTCCGGCAAGATTGCTCCTGCATCTTAAAGCGTGTCCCTAAAATCCAACCTCTCTATAAATGAATTTGGAGCTTTAAAAATGACATAATGCCAATCCAAATAGTGATCCTAAAAGTCAATAAAGGCAAAGCCACAACTATTCTGAACACTACAGATTACAACTCTAAAATGTTTGACCTCCTTTCCACCAATACATGTAACTAGATCACGAAGAAGGTAATGGAAGCAATTAATGACTTATCCCTTGATTGCAACACTAAGAAATGCTTATTACCTCACTATTCTCAAACCCCAAAAATTCATGGTCAGCCCAAGATCCATAAGCAAGGTGTCCCCCTCAAAGCAATTGTAACCATCATTAACTCCCCTACCTATGCCTTAGCTAGCTTCTTAGGCAAAAAAGCTCCAACCATTACTGGGCCAAAGCTCCTCATTCATCAATGACTTGTTAGTTGTTAGAAATCACAAGTGTATTATAGAAGTAGAAAAACAAAGTCCAAGAAAAGAGTGGTGACATTTAAAAACACCATTGGGGCATTATACAATAGTAGCACACATTGATAAACAATGTATCTCCATACACCAGTTCTTCACAACTTTCTCCATTGTATATAGATCCAAATGACCTAATTATACACTTTTTTTTATAGATACTTCTTATATTTACAAGGCCATATTTACAATCATACCCACTCAGGAATTCCTCGATAATTGCCAATAGACCACATTCTTGTGGTTACTAATTATACACTTGAGTAATCTCCTTAAAAACACAGTTGATTTGGTCAATTTTGATCACCCAAGGCTGTCCCCAAATGGTTAGACAACCTACAATTTTGGCCTTGTTTTGTACCCAATCGATTCTTTGTGGATTGACTTAGTTGAGTCAATTGTTGGTCAAAATACTTAGCCAATCAATTTTCAATTGCTAGTGAAAAACCCACAACTTGCATAGTTTTACTTCTTGAAGTTATGTCTATATATCCAATAATATATCCCAACAAGATTGTGAATTTTATTAATAAAATTCATGATATCCATATGGAAGAAAATGATGTCCTTCTGAATTTTGACATTGTTTCCTTACTCACCAAAACCGTTGTCAAAGAAGCCCTAGATGTCATCACCAACCTAGCAAATCCTGAAACAACTACCATTGTTAAAAATTTCCTTGAAACCACCTTATTTTTTTTAAAGGTGGAATCTATGAGCAAACTAAATGTACAACTATGAATTCCCCTCTTTCCCTGCTCATTATCTAGTATATGCATGGAACCTTTTGAATGAAAATCCCTTGACATCTTCCACTTAAACCAAAATGTTGGTATCGATTTGTTGATGAAACTTTAGTAAATTGGCCTCCTGGCCACTCCAACCTTGATCAATTTCTTACCCATTGAAACAACATTACTGGAAGATCCAATTTACAATGGACATCCAAAACAATAACACCCTTCCCTTCCTCGATGTTCTAGTGATCAAAGAAAATGATGTCTCCCATTCACACCAAATCTATAGAAAGAAAACACAATGAAAGGTACTTCCATGCTGAATCTCATCACCACCTGGCCCAAAAGTCATTGTCCTCGACACCTTAGCCGAGAGAAAGCTATTTAGATATCCGATCAAAACCACTTGAATGAAGAAAAAACCAAACTCAAACAAGCCCTCAAAAACAATGGCTACTCCAACAACCAAATAGCCTTCTACAAAAGAAGCCACCCACACACACAACCCTTGCCTAAATCCCATACCTCTAACACCAATGCCTACCTCCTTTACATTCAAGATGTTACTAACAAAACCATCAAAATTCTCATAAAAATAACATTAAACAATTTTTATGCCCACATCTTCAATAATGTAAAAAGCAAAAATTATCCCCTCCTCCAACAAGGAGTTTATGAGATCTTGTGTTTTTATGGAGTCTCGTAGATAGGCCAAACTAGTCAAGCCATAGGCCAAACTGGATGAAGAGCACATTCTCAACATGATGCATAACCATATTACCAAGTCTGCCTTAGTTGTGAACTCTAACCACACCATTCAATTTATGTTTTGATAAATTAAGATTCTAGTGAAAAAACAACACCACTACTTATGGATGTTAAGATTCAATATGCTAAGATAGAAAATATCAACATTACATTCCATTTCACAACAATAGCATATACAGGATCACTGAAAGAACAACAAGCACAGCATAAACACAAGAGACACAGATTTATCCTTGTAAACCCTCATGGGGTAGAAAACCCAGCAAAGCTTTCTCAATATAGATGACCAGCAAATACAAAGATGTAAACCCTAGACATGAGCTCCTTCTCCTCCATGGCAGATCTCTCCCTCACCTATGCGCTATTCACAAGTGAGTGTAATGTGTGTTAAATGAGGAACACACCTCCTCTATTTATACACAACTCCGACTTGACTTTTACACTAACTAGGTCGGCCCCCAACTTTAACCATTGGGTTAAACACCCCATTACAACTGACTCTGGGCCGACCCCACTAGGGAAGTCTAATAACCCAAGTTACCACATTCCGAAGGAGGAATAAACATCTCCGGATATACAATAAGGTCTTCACGGAGGAATGAAACATCTCCGGGATAATAAAGTACAAATATAATATTCTTAGAAGTTACAATATTTCAACACTCCCCCTTAACAAGAAGGATATTATAACAACATCTACAGGAGCAAGGAGTCATCAACTACATCATACATGATACATCTATAAATCATTGGAAGCTTTCTCAACATCATCAGTAACTCAACCAGTTACTGGAATATCTTCAGGTCTTCAATACTGGAGTATCAGCATCGTCAGTATTGAGTCTTCACCTTCTGCAGCACTTGATCAGCTACAGTAACATCGTCATCTGGATCTCTCGATCAACATTATCAACATCTGGATCTCTCGATCATCATCATCTAGATCATCTCGATCTGTAGCATCATCTCGAACATCTCGATCATCATCATCTGGATCATCTCGATCTACAGCATCATCTGGATCATCTCGATCAACAGTATCATCATCTGAATCATCTCGATCAACATCATCAGGATCATCTCGATCAACAGTATCATCATCTGGATCATCTCGATCAACATCATCTCGATCAACAATATCATCATCTGGATCATCTCGATCATCTCGATCAACAGTATCATCATCTGGATCATCTCAATCAACAGTATCAACATAGCAGCATACCCTGCAACACACATAATCCTTCCTTTCAGAATTACGGGATCATGGACAATCCTTCCTCTCGGAATTATGGGATTCTAGTCCAACAACTCTGGTGATCCTTCCTTTCGGAATTACGGGATTATGGACAATCCTTCCTTTCGAAATTATGGGATTCTAGTCCATCAACTCTGGTGATCCTTTCGGAATTACGGGATCATGGACAGTCCTTCCTTTCGGAATTACGGGACTCTAGTCCATCAACTCTGGTGATCCTTCCTTTCGGAATTACGGGATCATGGACAGTCCTTCCTTTCGGAATTACGGGACTCTAGTCCATCAACTCTAGTGGTGCTCAGACAATCCTTCCTTTCGGAATTACGGGACCCAATCTTTACGGAGCTACCACACTTGGACGATCCTTCCTTTCGGAATTACGGGATCCTTGTCCATTACTCACATCTTAGACAATCCTTCTTTTCAGAATTACGGGTTTCTAGTCTAAGGATCAATATTTAAGACTATCCTTCCTTTTGGAATTACTGGATCACTGTCTAGGGATGATCAATCCCACCACAATCCAAGGATCAACATTTAAGACTATCCTTCCTTTCGGAATTACGGGATCACTGTCTAAGGATGATCAATCCTGATCCATTTAAGACACCTCTCATGTCTATGGACGATGCAGTCCTATCAAGTACATTTTGAACTAAACGTTCAGGGACGATGTAGTCCTATCACGTACATTTTGAACTCAACGTTCAGGGATGATGCAGTCCTATCACGTACATTTTGAACTCAACGTTCAGGGACGATGCAGTCCTATCACGTCCACTAGGGACTACTTTCTCGGAGACATATGTCTACGGATCTCTTTTAGGACATGTGTCCAGGGATGATACAATCCCCCTCATCCATTATGGATCATTTCTCGGAGACATATGTCTACGGATCTCTTTTAGGACATGTGTCCAAGGATGATACAATTCCCCTCGTCCATTAGGGACCATTTCTCGGAGACATGTCTACGAATCAATTCAGGGACCGAAGTCCAGGGATGATACAATCCCTCCTCGTCCACTTAGACAAAGTCTAAGGACCATATATCGACCTCATCGTCGAAACCAATAACCTCATCATCGATACAAGTATCCACATCATCGACCATACCGTCGATGCAGGCAATCTCATCATTAGCGACCATATCACTCCCCCTTTCGAGGAGGGTCCTTCTAAACTACACCAAGCTTGTCTCGGAAATACTCAAACTTTACTCAAGACAGAGGTTTGGTCAATACATCAGCAACTTGTTCGTCACTGCTCACATACTCGAGCTTTGTAGCTCCTTTCTGCACCATATCCCGTATATAGAAATCTCTGATCTCTATGTGCTTTGACTTTATCATGGAACACTGAATTCTCAGTCATCTTGATACAACTCGAGTTGTCACACAAGATCAAAGTGGGATCCATCAAACAGTCCTGATAACAACTTTCGAAGCCATATCGCAAGCAGCTATATATATATTCCGCTTCGGCTGTGCTGAGAGCCACACTAGACTGCTTCCTGCTAAACCGTGAGATCATGGCAGATACCAGACAATAACATTCTCTCGATGTGCTCTTCCTGTCTAATACACTTCCTGCCTAATCAACATCTGTGTAGCCATACAATCTGAAGTCATGATCTCCAAGATAACATAGATCAAAGTCTATCATACCCTTTAGGTACCTCATCACATGCTTTGCAGCTATCAGGTGAACACGCCTAGGTTCCACTAGATACTGACTCAAGGTGTTCACAGCAAAGCATACATCTGGCCTAGTGTTCGTCAGATACATCAATGACCCAATAATTTTCCTGTACAGAGTCACATCCACTAACTATGATGAGTCATCATCTAACAACTTCAAATTGGAATCCATGGGAGTGACCATGGCTTTGCATTCCAACATATCAAATCTTCTCAAGATTTCCACAGCATACTTTCCCTGGTTGAGAAAGATTCTTTCTGGGCCTTGCCACACTTCCAGACCTAGGAAGTAGTGCATCAATCTGAGATCTTTCATCTCAAATTCTGTAGCTAGCTTCTTCTTGCTTTCCATGATCTGTTTCTCATTTCCTGTCAGAAAGAGATCATCTACATACAGTAATGGTATCATCCATAACCTTAAGTTAAAGGTTAGGATCAGCTTTACTTTGGTAAAGCCCAAGCTTGTCAAGAAGCTATCAATTCTTCCTTTGTGACTGAACACCATTCACACTCTGCATTGAGTGATCTTCTGCATATCTATCCATGCCATCTCTCGTCAGATGGGTCTACTGATATGCGCCTCGAGATCATTCGAACTCTGTGGTGAGTTCCTTCTTGAATGTCATCTGTATATAGATACCATCTTCAACCTTGTAGCAAAGGTTGAAATCCGCATCACCCATGGTGATCATTAAGCTCATCAAATGACTATCAATCCTGGGTAACTACTGAACCCATACAGAGCTTTCTTCAATTGAATCCTGGGAGTTTTCTCGATTTGCACTTCTTCTTCAATTACACCATTAAGAATGGTCTAGCCACTTGGAGCAAACATCTCGTCATGATCCTTTTCCTCTTTCTAAGAGAATCTTCTAGCCACGAGCCTTCTATAGTATGTTTGATTTGTAAGTCTTCTTGTTGAACATCCATCACTTGTTCGATGTTCATCATCCTTCTTTTGTAGATCATATCACATGATCTTTCCTACAAATCAAAGTTAATTACATGATTAGTAATACTTCATAATCATATTATGCATACAAATATGATTCACATAGTTATGCAACTATCTTGAACAATACTTTGACACAACACTTTTCCATATCATGTATGCATACAGTGGCTATCTAGATGCCTTCCATCTCTACCAGAACATACTATCAAGAGCGTGCATGGCTCTCAGCATGTTAGCAAAGAGGTTTCTTTCTAGACAAGCAACAATGGAATGTTTGTCCAACTTACCCATCATATGCATATTAGTAGTATACTGTTCAATCCCATATGAATGCTTACACTCAGCATGATATATTCTAAGAATGGATACAACTACTATGAGCAATATCATTTACTATTCAGGGATTCAAGAAGTAATTCAAATGAAAACTTAAACACTTGTCTTTTATGTTTGTGTGGTTGCCTCCCGCTTGATCTCTATTTTGAACTTCTATCCATCCTGGACCACTATGCATTTATGTGTGCACTAGTGTCATCATCATGATCTCATACATAATCATACATTCATTAGTATAGTCTTAATACTATCAAAACATTATGTATGGTCATGATCATTTCAGACACAGGTATACTTACCTAAGATCCTAACACAAAGTAGGATTCTAGTTGATATAGGAAAACATACCTGGATTATCAAGCTTGGTTATGTCTTAACATACCCAAACAATATCTTCTTTGTTCTCTTCAATGATTTAGAGACCTTGTGCCAGGACCTGCATATCTCATGGGTTAAGCATAGTAGAACAAGGTCATACATACCTCGTAACTAGATCTTCTATGTGGTCAAAGACTATGGATGAGTCTTTGTCCCTATGTCATCATGGTCATAGAACTTGATTTGTCTTTCTTGATGTACCTGTATCTTGTCAGCAGACAACACCATCCTCATACAACACCACAAGTGCATTAGTACAATCATAAGTGTCATAACCTTAATCAATGAATGTCTTCTATCATTCACATGCATTCATTATCAAACAATCATAATTGTACTAATCTCAATAACATGAAGACAAACATATCATAAACTTAACCATGAACAGATTTCAACACATACTTGTATCTCCTCAAGTCATACCTGTCAGGATTGCTTTTAGCCCAATCCACTTTGATTTGTTGAAACTGGATCTGGAGCTGGATTAGGGTTTGTCAGAGAAACCCTAAAAATTCAAACTTTGAATTTCAAACTTCTGAATGGATGGAAAGATGCGTCTTGCTGAGTTGATCAAGCTAGCATACTTCAATTTTGAAATCTCCAAAATTTGACCCCTCAAAATTACCTTTGAAACTTCTGGATCTTCTGGACAGGATCCCGAACTAGGGTTTGGTGAAGCCCACCCTTCTGCCCAATCAAAAGGTTCGATCCAAAGCTCTAAACTTCGATTTTTCTGAGGAGCTTCCAGCCGTGGTCACAGACTTCAAAAATTCCAACTTTTGTAGAAGCCCTAATTTTCCACCTTTCCGATCAAAATCTCGAGCTAGGGTTTGATCAAGCCCGGTCTTCTGTCCAACCAAAAAATTCGATCTTGGTCTCTAAATTTCGATTTTGATGAGGAGAATTCAGCCGTGGACTCCGATTCTAAAAATTCCAACTTTCTTTGAAGCCCTAAATTCCCGCAGCAGTCACAAGCCAAGAATGAAGGTGCTCAAAATCCAATTATGTTTTGACAGAATTATGCACCTGATTGTTTCTGATGCATCTCCGAAATTACGACTCCACAGGGTCTAAAACTTCTACCTATGGTAGCCTGACCTGTCATCTTTCCAACCCCACAGGTCTAACCTCAATTGGATTCTCTGAGAGAGAGTTATGCCAAGTGTCGCAACGTGACCTGTTTATGGGATAAAACAAGAGAGCGAACTTGTACGGAGTGCCACGTGTCACTAGTTCAACTTCGGCCTTTGCAAATCGTACTTGTGAAAGTACAGTTCATGCCCTAACTGTCACTTTTATGAAATTTCATTTGGAGCTTCCTAGCCCAAGTTGTGACCTTTTTTCCTAGGTCACCTATTTATGACTGAGATCTGGAAGAGGCAGAAACCCTAACTTGTACTGATCATAAATCACAAAGTACAACGAATTAGAGGTTGTCCTTTGGACACAAGGTACAGGGGGATGTTATCTACGACCTGTAAAGGTTTTAGATCCTGAACCTTCACCAAAATGGATTTATAGCGAAAGTTCCATGAAGACTAGTTTTTGCTATATAAAACCCTAACCTTCAAATTGTTGCAAGTGAAGCAAGTGTCGTAAGTGCCATACATTGCCTTCCTTCAGACTAGCTCTGATACCATGTTAAGAATCAATATGCTAAGACAGAAAACATCAGCATTACATTCCATTTGACAATAATAGCATATACAGGATCACTGAAAGAACAACAAGCACAGCATAAACACAAGAGACACGGCTTTATCCTGGGAAACCCTCATGGGGTAGAAAACCCAACAAAGCTTCCTCAATATAGATGACCAACAAATACAAAGATGTAAACTCTAGACATGAGCTCCTTCTCCTCCATAGCAAATCTCTCCCTCACCTATGCGTTATTCACAAGTGAGTAATGTGTGTTAAATGAGGAACACACCTCCTCTATTTATACACAACTCCAACTTGACTTTTACACTAACTAGGTCAGCCCCAACTTTAACCACTGGGTTAAACACCCTAGTACAACTGACTCTGGGCCGACCCCACTAGGGAAGTCTAATAACCCAAGTTACCACATTCCGACGGAGGAATAAACATCTCCGGATATATAATAAGGTCTTCACGGAGGAATGAAACATCTCCGGAATAATAAAGTACAAATATAATATTCTTAGAAGTTACAATATTTCAACAATGGAATCTGCTGAAATAGAGAAAAACCAACAAAATATTCATTGAGATGAAACTAAGACTGAAGAAAAATGACATAAATACAAAGTTTCTCATTCATGCATTATGTCAAACACTTGAACATCTAGGGTTTTAACTTAGAATTCTTTGAAAGTAAAACCACCACTTCAAGATCCCATCAAACACTGAAATGATTACAAGCACATTGAACACATGTTTTTGGTCAAACATGACTCGGCAAAACCCCAAACTTGGGGAAAACCCCAGGAAAAATTTTCATTAAGAAGAGTACAGAAAAATTCTAAAAACACTGAATTTTTCTCTTTCAACCCTAACTGACAAAATTTCCACAAACAATAAATTATTTCAGAAATCAGACCTATTGTCCACTAAAGTTGCACCATGGTGGACAAGTTGTGAACCACAGAAGACTTAAGCAATGTCATTGTTCATTTGCCAGAGTTCAGTGTTCATCAGGCAAAAAAATTTGCGCCTTGTAATTTTTGCATGTCCAAACCCCTGCAGGGGAATTGTAATAAGTTGGTCTAGCATGAGTCCTTTTAAAAAAGGCTTGGCCTACCTTAGGGTTTGCCATCAAGGGGATACTCTAGAGTGTTTTTTCCTTAAGAATTATGCGTTGCGCTTCAGTGGAGTATAATTCCTGAGTTTTTCACTCATACCTCCAAAGTTGGAGTATTTTCCATGGTGGTCGATCTTAGGGGGGTTATTAAAGCCCATGTGTCTGTATTTTTACATGCTAGCCATCAATAATAAATCGTATGGACATGCACTAAGTACCCTAGGAGTTTGAGTCGATTCCAGCAAAAATAATTTTTTCCTGAATTACACCATTTTTTAATGGTTTAAATAGAAAAATTCAAAATGTATTAGAAGTCTAGTCTGGAGGCAAAATTTGGCGTGGGGATGCTCGTTTTGACGCTCAGAGCGTCCTCTTTACCCTAGTGCCTACTTTCTCCATGTTCCAGGCGATTACGTCGCCTTTGGGAGCATTATTCATTAAGGATGCTACAAATTAGCAATTAATTGCTAAAAAGGAACAAATTGCACAAAAAGACAAAATCAAAAAAGTCCAAAAAAGAATAAAAAATGGATTGGAAAGGGGTGGCACATTAATTAATATGGTGGGCGACCATGTTCAAGGTTTAAGGCACATGTTTTAATTACAACTTTGGATAGCGTTGGATTAATTCCAATGGGAAGTGCACCTTTCTTTTTTCACATGGGCGACTTTACAATGGTTGAAGTTCACATATAGCTTGGGCGAATGCTCCAAAGCTTTGGGCGTTGGTTCCAATGGGAGTGTCGCGCCCCTCTCATGAGGTGGCAGCCACCTCATCCCATCACACCAAACCCAACGCTCCAAGCTCCAACTCCACGCTCCAAGCTTTCAATCAACCCATCATTCGCTCCTCTGATTGTGAGAGTCGCCCTCCACTAGCATTCGCACTCTCTTCTCCTCTACTCTATTTAAGCAAGGTCTTTGCTCCATTGTTTGTATGGATGCATAGAACCTCTGCCATTTTGTAACTCGATAATATTTTTGAATACATGTTGAAGGCTTTGGAGGTCCATCTTGTGCAAGTGTGTTGACTGACCATCTCATGAGGTGATATTGTGGTTGATGCTCTTCTTGTTTTCAAATTAGATGCATGATCTAGCTTATTTGAGATAGAGTAAACATTTGCAGCTATCAATTTGTTTGCTTGTGCTTTGATTTAGAGAGATCTAGAAGTAGCCAACAATATTAGGTTATATTTAGGCTCTTTTGGCTTTCTCTTCATTCTAACACACTAGATCTAATATTTTTTGTTGCAAGATTTGTTTTCTAAGCTGCAGATCACAAGGCTCAAGGGGGATTTGAACTCGGATGTATCTCTTCCTCTTTGGGCAACTTTTTTAAAGGCTAACACTTTGCTTCTAGTGGCTTCCAAGAACAACAACAAAGATCAAGCTTTGGCTTGAAGGATCCATCCATCTTCTACATCTAAATCTACTCTCCTCTCTTTAATTTTTTTGTTATTTTGGCAAAGTGTTTCAAGAAGTAGATCTATTATCTTTTGCTTATCATTTAGATCTATATCACTTTGGCATATTTAAATAGTTAGATCTAAGTACCTTAAAAAGTCTTATTTTTCACTATATCTAAGCTAGAAACTTGTCTTTTATACTTAGAAAAAATTTCGAAATTTTTCTAAGTGTAAAATTTTTTCAAATTTTTTATTTTTGTTTTGTGCTTGCCATCATATTCTAATAAGTTTACTTGCTGGTTTTTAGCAGGTCCAAGGAAAAAGAGGAAGAAACTCTAGCAAAATTTCACTAAATATTGCTAAATTTACCTTCTAAAGGACCTCTTCCATCATTGCTTCAAACTTCTAGCTTGTAAGCCCTTAGATCCAAGTCTAAAAGGACTAAAAGGCATCTCTTTTTTTACCAAGTTGTAACAAGTTATTAAACGAGAGCAGTGGGATACCCAGCGCCCACACCCCATCCCCCCCAGGGGGGATTTGTACTAGTGTAAAATTTTCATGCATGAGTTTTTCTAACAAACACACACACACATTTGATTTGCAGTGTGTATACTTTGATCATTTTTTCTTTATAACTTTTGATCCACTTTATTTACTTTTGCAAGCGTAAGTAGAGATAACACATCCCTCGTTGCCACGAAGTATGCTCTCTCCACCACACAAAGGCTTTGTCGGTTAGTGGTGGATGATCAGAAAGTGACACATAGGTTTGTGCCTTTCTTGTTTTCAGTTATTTATTTCCAAGTTAACTTAGAAATAACACCAATTTCGTCGCCACTAAGTATGCTCTCACCACCACCTAAAGGCCTCGCCGATTAGTGGTGGTTGATCAGAAAGTGACGCATAAACTTGGTGAACCATAACTTTCCATTTTGCACTTTACTTTGATAAGCTCTCCATTTATCCACAATACAATTGTTCAAACCAACTAGAATTTACGCTTAATTAATACTCATCTAATAAAAGTAACTAACCTCAACATAAGTGAAAATCCGGCACTTCGACAATTTTTGTGTGGGGAATTCTTCAGAGGAAGTGAGACCAACTGGGAGGCGACCTCAAGGCACAGTTAGGCTATACCCTTGTTTGGTATAGTGTTGAACACCGCCTTAGAGACTCTGTCCCAGCCCACATGTTCTCGTGAGGAGCCACCGAATCTTGATTTCCGGACATTCCTCCCTGTACCTCACGGTATATCGGGAGTTCCCCCTTTGCCCTAAACAATATTCACATTATAATAATCTAAAATTAACCAAGAGACATTTGCACAACATTTCCCTTTCGTTCAACACTATTTATATACACTGTATTGACTCCATAAGGCACTGGTCCTTTGCACTTTTATTTTGCTTATTATCATCTCAAGTATCGTGCATCCATTTTTTACAGTGATCTTTAATTTATTCTGGTGAAAGAACCTCTAAAATTTGTTGCAAATATATCTTGAAACCTTTCTAATCAAAACAACTCCTAAAAACAGAAACACCTCAATCATTTCACGGAAACTCTAACAACCTTAGAAACATTCCTTAGGGACTACCCCCCTTGGCTTCGTTGGGAGTTTTGCCTAAACGGAGGAGTCAAGATCAAGTGACAGCCTTGACTCGAGACTTGCCCCCAAGGGCACACCAAGCAATAGCATAGATTTCTGCTGTATTGCTAATCCGGCGACAACATTTTTTGGCGCCGTTGCTGGGGATAAATCTACTATCCCTGGGTACGACATTTTAAACTTCTTTTTGTTTTTTACCTTTGGTGTGTCTAGTTGAACATTTCTGAGATTCACTCGATCCACCTGGTGATTCCACTATCTAATAATACAATCAGGTATTCTACAAGAAGAACTTTTGACGGTTTAGTCAGTTTCGTTCTTGAGCCTGAAAGGGTTTACTGAAGGAGGCAGGCTAGACTTACTTCTCGTAGGGTCCTTGAACATTTAGGATCCGAGTCCCTCTCAGACATCCAGTTTTTGTTTACAAATAAAGAATTATCACCGATGGAAAAAATCTTCAAACCCCTTAACCTTACTCAGATTGCAGGATATCCACATGAGCTCCCTAAAAGAGCTATTGAGAAGTTACCCTCTTTTCAAGGAAACAATGCCATCTCGGCAGCAGTTCACCTTCAAAAGTTTGATAGGAACCTGATCTGGTGCCGAACTCCTACCCAACAACATGATGATGTCTACATGAGGCTTTTTGCCTTATCTTTAGAAGATGATGCAGCTGAGTGGTTCAGAGGATTAGCAGATAACACCTATGATTCCTATGATACCTTGACCAAAGGTTTTATGGGAAGATGGGGAGAAAAGAAAGAGCTATGTCACCTATTGAATGCCCTCCATTCCATCCGAAGAAATGAAAATGAAACCATGGAGGAATTTAATAAAAAATTCAAAGATTTGGTCTCTAGTTTTGATGTTGACATTAAGCCCACCAATAAATCCATTTTAATTTACGACATGGAGGCATTAAGTGGAGAAATCAAAATCATGTTAATGGATAGAGAACCACCTACTTTGAAAGTTGCCCAAGACATGGCCGAAAAGATTGATCTTAACATGCAAACAACAGGTAAATCAAACATCCCTGGGTTCACAAGAGCAATTGTCAAACATCATGAACCTAAGGATAAATCACCCATGGACAAAATGCAAGAATCTTATGAAAAGAAGATGAAGGAGATGAGTGAACGTATGGAGGCAATGGAAGCCAACTATGTCACTCAACTTAAAACCATGCAGAATAGGGTGGTTGCTGTAGAAAGATCATACTCTAATCAGAAACCTTTTCATCAAAAAGGTAAGTGGCAGAAGAAAGGACCTCCCCATGAAGATAGGATGCCTCATCAGCTTGAAACCGCCAATATGGTCGAAGATGTTCCTCCATATTGTAGACCTTGTGATGCATTACACGAAGAATCTACATGTTATATAGCCTGTCAAGCCCTAGAGCAAGAGTATCTGGGAAGTAGCAATAGTGATGCCTTTACAAGTGAGCATGAATTCATCAACACAGTAGGACATGTTCACCCACTATCTAATGAAACATGGAAACAAGCTAGAGAGCACTCCCAAGAAAAGGATAGATTAGCTGATGCTTACGGTGAAATGCCTACTCCGGTGCAGATCAAAGAGATGCCTAAATTCAAGGGACTTACCGATCAAAGGCAAGATTATTCTGGAGCCCCCAAAGCCAAGCAGCAATATGTACCGAAGGTAAAAACTCCACATGATCCTAACTCTGTTCCTGTTGATATTGATTTAGGTAAATGGTTTGAGAATGCAAAAGTCTTGATCCCTGCCACAGAAGCCATTAAGATCCCTTATCAAAGGGAGAACTTAATGAATGGAATTGATCCTCCGAAAGAGATAAATCAAGAATAGCGCAACGAAAGAACCCCTTTTTCAAAGAAAAATTGTTGAGGAAGATCCCCCAGTAATCCTACATACTATGGACTCAAGTAAAGAAGATCACTTGCCCTTTTACGTATCATTGATGATAAATGGTCTTCTTCTACACAACTATATGTTGGACTCTGGGGCCTCATCAAATATCATGACCAAAAAGGTCATGGAAAAACTGAACTTAAAGATCACTAGACTATATTCAAATGTTTGTGCCATGGACTCTAGACAAATTAATGTGATTGGCATCATTTTGAATATACCGGTAAAATTAGTTAAGTACCCTGATATCCATATCACCATGGATATCCTAGTGATTGATGTACTAGACGAGTGGGGCATGCTCCTTTCAAGGAAGTGGGCTACTGATCTAGGGGGCTCCATCCAAATGGATTGGAGTTATGCCACGGTACCTGCATCAAAAGACTCTATAGTTAAATTGCATACAGAAAGAGCAAAGAAATATCATGTTGAGGATCCTAAGAATTTAAAAAATGAATATGTTTACAACACTGATAATAATGGAAATTATGCAATTTACTCCAACTTTCTAGCCCCTGTAGAAGAACAAATAAAAAATGAGAAAGTTAGTGAGATATGGAGAATGAATTTTGATGGAGCACATTCTAGGGCGGGAAAAGGGGCAGGTGTTGTCATCACCTCACCTAGTGGGAAAACCTTCAACTTTGTTTATAGGTTAGAATTTGAGGCAACCAATAATGTAGCTGAATATGAGGCATTACTTTTAGGATTGGAGATTGCTAAGGACATGGGAATCAAACTGCTAAGTACGAAGGGAGACTCAGACTTAATAATTCTCTAGGGTAAAAACAAGTATGCATGCAAATGTGAAAGACTAAAAAGATATAGGAATGCAATATGGGACATAATGGAATTCTTTGATGCATTAGACCTTATTGAGATTCCTTGAGATCGGAATTGCATGGCAGATAGACTAGTAGTAGCTGCATCAACACTTCAACCAACTGAAGAACTGTTAGATGGGAATGGTACACTAGAAGTAGAGATAAACTTTAGACCATCAGTTCTGGATAATGTACATCATTGGCAGGTTTTTCAAAATGATGAACAGATCTTGAGATTCATCCACAATCTGGAGGAATTTTCGGATTTTCAGGTCAGGTTCTAGGAGGAAGGTAAAGAGTATAAGAAAAGAGATGATCAGTTCAATCCTAACCCTAGGGGCTTTGTGGAATTAGAGCATGGTTTTGATCAGCAGGATAGACATAAGAATAAAAAGGAAACGATCAAACCTGGGGAATACATAGAAGTTAACATCGGAACAAATAAAGAGCCAAAACTAATAAAAATTGGAAAAGGAACAGAATGAGTTAATTAACTTGGTAAGGGAATATAGGGATGTTTTTGCATTCAAAAATGATGAACTTAAGGCCTACCGGGATGATGTATTTCAACATACCATCCCATTGAAACAAGAATTCAAAGAAGTTAAGCCATTCCGGCAAAAACTAAGGCAAATGGCCCCAATAGTCAAAAAGGAATTAGAAAAGATGTTGGCAGTAGGAATCATCCAGCCAACAAGACATTCGACTTGGTGCTCAAATTTGGTGGTAGTTAGAAAGAAAAATGGCTCAATCAGGATTTGCATTGATTTCAGAAATCTAAATACATCCTGCTTGAAAGATAACTAACCACTGCCGAACATGGAAACTCTTCTCCAGAGAATAACAGGTTCAGGAATAATGTCCGTGTTGGACAGATTCTCCGGATATAACCAAGTTTTAATCAACAAGGAGGATCAACACAAAACTACCTTCACAACCCCATGGGGTACTTTTGAGTACATCAGAATGCCTTTTGGTTTAACAAATGCGGGAGCTACTTTTCAGCGTGCCATGGATTACGCTTTTAAAGAGCTGGTTGGGAAAATAATTGAGATATATTGGGATGACTTGACTGTCTTTTCTAAGGAAAGGACTAATCATGTTAAACATTTAAGACAGGTTTTCAATAAATGTCGGAAATTTGGCATATCACTCAACCCAGCTAAATCAATACTTGGTATTGATGAGGGCAAACTGTTAGGCCATATTATAACAAAAGACAGAGTTAAAGTGGACCCTGGAAGAGTATAGGCCATAAAAAGAGTACCTTTGCCAAAAGATTTGAAAGCCCTCCAGTCATTCAAAGGTCAGATTAACTTCATAAGGAGGTTCATTCCGAACTTAGCAGAACTAATGAAACCGTTACAGAAACTCTTAAAGAAAGATGTTAAGTTCATATGGTCATATGAAGGTAGAAATGCATTCAAATGCATAAAAGACAGCATAGCTAAAGCACAGGTTTTGGTCATCCCTGATTATACAAAAGATTTTCAGATTTTCTCATTTGCATCAGAGAACACAATTGCGAGGGTGTTGCTTCAAAAGAATAATGAAGGTTTCGAGCAACCCATCGCATTCATGAGCAAAGCATTACAGAACTCTGAGTTAAAATATACCCTAATGGAAAAGCAAGCCTATGCACTAGTAAAATCCCTTAAACATTTCAAAACGTATGTTGGCTACTCTAAAATAATTGGTTATGTGCCACATGCAGCAGTAAAGGATATATTATCCCAGCAGGATTGCTTAGGGATAAGAGGGAAGTGGGTGTCTAAAATACAAGAATATGACTTAGCAATTAGACCCACTAAACTCATTAAGGTACAAGGCCTTGCAAAGATGTTAACTCAGGGAAATGAGTAAGCCTTGGGAATGGTGTGTCAGAACAGGTCAAGTCAGCAGAGCTTCAACAGTTAGAACAGTGTGAATGGTATACAGATATCATTTTCTTCTTAAACAACCTCACATGCCCAAACCATTTAATAGGACATAAGAGATGAGCATTGAGGTTAAGGGCCACCAAGTATTGCATCACTCAAGATGGACTGGACTGGAGAAACCCAGACGGATTGATACTTAGGTGTGTCGATGAACCAGAGTCCCAAAAACTCTTGGTTGACTTTCACCCGGGATTTTGTGGTGGTCACTACACAGCTAGAACTACAACCCACAAAATCCTCCGAGCAAGCTACTACTGGCCAAGTATATTTTCAGATGTGCACAAGTATGTTAGGAATTGTCAAGAATGTCAATTTTTTGTCGGGAAACAAAACCTAGCAACCTTACCATTGAAACCAGTAATAGTCCAAGCCCCTTTTCAGCAGTGGGGGCTTGATTTCATCAGTCAGTTCAAGGATAACTCAAGCAATGGTTATTCATGGATCCTTGTTGCTACCGATTACTTCACTAAGTGGGTGGAAGCAATTCCCACCAAGGCGTCTACCGAAACTGTGATCATGGCCTTTCTTGAAGATAAGATTATCACAAGATTTGGTGTGCCCGCCAAAATAACAATCGATAATGCCAAAGCATTCAGCTCAACAAAATTCTCAGCATTTTGTTTCAAGTATGGCATTATCTTATCCCATTCATCAAACTATTACCCCCAAGGAAATGGCCTTGCTGAATCCAGCAATAAGAACTTAATGACAATTATTAAGAAAACTGTTGGGGATAATAAAAAATCATGGGATAGCAAAATCAAATTTGCACTATGGGCTGACCCCATTACCAAGAAGAGTTCCACTGGGAAGTCTCCTTTTGAGTTGGTATATGGCATGGATGTTCAATTGCCTATTCATCTTAAGTTGCCAGCATATCAGTGACTTCAACCTTTTAGTTCAGATCAGGACGCCATTCAAAACAGAATCAATCAAATTGTTGAGTTGGATGAGAGCAAAAGGAAGGTTGTTGATAAAAGCATTAGGAATCAGGAAAAGATAAAGAAAAATTTCGATAAGTCTTCCGGACCTAGAGCTTTTCAAAAGGGTGACACAGTGTTACTTTGGGATAAGAGAAGAGAGAAACTAGGCTTGCATGGAAAGTTTGATAGCCTCTGGACGGGGCCCTTTATCATATATGACTTGGCTGGTGCCAATTCTTTCTTTCTCAACAACATGGACGGAGAACAACTCAACTTGCTAGTTAATGGGCAGTTCTTGAAACTATTCTTCAGAGATAATATCTGATGCCTAGGAGGGCATCTATGTATCAGGGATTTTTTAAACCCTGTACTCTTTCATTTGTACATTATTTTTGTATAGTATTTTTTGTATACTAGTTTTGTATCATAGCATGTATATTATGCTTTGTATATTATCATGCAACTTAATGCTTCATTTGGCTTATTTTTATATAACTTGTGATTAATACACTTTTGGTGTCATGTAGAAAACAAAAGATTCTAGATTCTCGCATGATTTTCAGCTCTAAAGAACATATCAATCACGTGTCCCACAGTTGGAGCCAGATGTTGTCCACTGAAGTTGCACCATGGTGGACAACTTGTGAACCACAGAAGACTTGAACAATGTCATTGTTCATTTGCCAGAGTTCAGTGTTCATCAGGCAAAAAAAATTTGCATGTACAAACCCCTGCGGGGGAATTGTAATAAGTTGGTCTAGCATGAGTCCTTTTTAAAAAGGCTTGGCCTACCTTAGGGTTTGCCATCAAGGGGATACTCTAGAGTGTTTTTTCCTTAGGAATTATGCGTTGCGCTTCAGTGGCATATAATTCCTGAGTTTTTCACTCATATCTCCAAAGCTGGAGTATTTTCCATGGTGGTCGATCTTAGGGGGGTTATTAAAGCCTATGTGTCTATGTATTTTTACATGCTAGCCATCAATAATAAATCATATGGACATGCACTCGGTCCCCTAGGAGTTTGAGTCGATTCCAACAAAAATAATTTTTCCGTAAATTAGACCATTTTTTAATGGTTTAAATGCAAAATTCCAAATGTAATAAAAGTCTGGTCTCGAGGCAGAATTTGGCGTGGGGATGCTCGTTTTGACGCTCAGAATGTCCTCTTTACCCTAGTGCCCACTTTCTCCATGTTCCGGGCGATTACATCGCCTTTGGGAGCATTATTCATTAAGGATGCTACAAATTGGCAATTAATTGCTAAAAAAGAACAAATTGCACAAAAAGACAAAATCAAAAAAGTCCAAAAATGAATAAAAAATGGATTGGAAAGGGGTGGCACATTAATTAATATGGTGGGTGACCATGTTCAAGGTTTAAGGCACATGTTTTAATTACAACTTTGGATAGCGTTGGATTAATTCCAATGGGAAGTGCGCCTTTCTTTTTTTACGTGGGCGACTTTACAATGGTTGAAGTTCACATATAGCTTAGGTGAATGCTCTAAAGCTTTGGGCGTTGGTTCCAATGGGAGAGTGGCGCCCCTCTCATGAGGTGGCAGCCACCTCATCCCATCACACCAAACCCAACGCTCCAAGCTCCAACTCCACGCTCCAAGCTTTCAATCAACACATCATTCGCTCCTCTGATTGTGAGAGTCGCCCTCCACTAGCATTCGCACTCTCTTCTCCTCTACTCTATTTAAGCAAGGTCTTTGCTCCATTGTTTGTATGGATGCATAGAACCTCTACCATTTTGTAACTCGATAATATTTTTTAATACATGTTGAAGGCTTTGGAGGTCTATCTTATGCAACTGTGTTGAATGATCATCTCATGAGGTGATATTGTGGTTGATGCTCTTCTTGTTTTCAAATTACATGCATGATCTAGCTTATTTGAGATAGAGTAAACATTTGCAGCTGTCAATTTGTTTGCTTGTGCTTTGATTTAGAGAGATCTAGAAGTAGCCAACAATATTAGGTTATATTTAGGCTCTTTTGGCTTTCTCTTCATTCTAACACACTAGATCTAATATTTTTTGTTGCAAGATTTGTTTTCTAAGCTGCAGATCACAAGGCTTAAGGGGGATTTGAACTCGGATGTATCTCTTCGTCTTTGGGCAACTTCTTTAAAGGCTAACATTTTGCTTATAGGGGCTTCCAAGAACAACAACAAGGATCAAGCTTTGGCTTGAAGGATCCATCCATCTTCTACATCTAAATCTACTCTCCTCTCTTTAATTTTTTTGTTATTTTGGTTGTGTTTCAAGAAGTAGATCTACTATCTTTTGCTTATCATTTAGATCTATATCACTTTGGCATATTTAAATAGTTAGATCTAAGTACCTTAAAAAGTCTTATTTTTCACTAGATCTAAGCTAGAAACTTGTCTTTTATATTTTTCAAAGCGTAAATTTTTTTCAAATTTTTTATTTCTGTTTTGTGTTTGCCATCATATTCTAATAAGTTTACTTGCTGGTTTTTAGCAGGTCCAAGGAAAAAGAGGAAGAAACTCTGGCAAAATTTCACTAAATATTGTTAAATTTACCTTCCAAAGGACCTCTTTCATCATTGCTTCAAACTTCTAGCTTGTAAGCCCTTAGATCCAAGTCTAAGAGGCATCTTTTTTTTACCAAGTTGTAACAAGTTATTAAACGAAAGCAGGGGGATACCTAGCGGCCACACCCCATCCCCCCAGGGGGGATTTGTACTAGTGTAAAATTTTCATGCATGAGTTTTTCTAACAAACACACACACATTTGACTTGCAGGGTGTATACTTTGATCCTTTTTTCTTTATAAGTTTTGATCCACTTTATTTACTTTTGCAAGCATAAGTAGAGAGAACACATCCCTCGTTGCCATGAAGTATGCTCTCTCCACCACACAAAGGCTTTGCCGATTAGTGGTGGATGATCAGAAAATGACACATAGGTTTGTGCCTTTCTTGTTTTCGGTTATTTATTTCCAAGTTAACTTAGAAATAACACCAGTTTCGTCGCCACGAAGTATGCTCTCACCACCACCTAAAGGCCTCGCCGATTAGTGGTGGTTGATCAGAAAGTGACGCATAAACTTAGCGAACCATAACTTTCCATTTTGCACTTTACTTTGATAAGCTCTCCATTTATCCACAATACAATTGTTCAAACCAACTGGAATTTACGCTCAATTAATACTCATCTAATAAAAGTAACTACCCTCAACATAAGTGAAAATCCGACACTTCGACAATTTTTGTGTGGGGAAATTCTTCAGAGGAAGTGGGACCAATTGGAAGGCGACCTCAAGGCACAATTAGGCTATACCCTCGTTTGGTATAGTGTTGAACACCGCCTTAGAGACTCCGTCCCAGCCCACATGTTCTCGTGAGAAGCCACCGAACCTTGATTTTCGGACATTCCTCCCTGTACCTCATGGTATCTCAGGAGTTCCCCCTTTTCCCTAAACAAGATTCACATTATAATAATCTAAAATTAACCAAGAGACATTTGTACAACATTTCCCTTTCGTTTAGCACTATTTATATACACTATATTGACTCCATAAGGCACTAGTCCTTTGCACTTTTATTTTGCTTATTATCATCTCAAGTATCGTGCATCTATTTTTTACAGTGATCTTTAATTTATGCTGGTGGTGAAAGAACCTTTAAACTTTGTTGCAAATACATCTTGAAACCATTCTAATCAAAACAAATCCTAAAAACACAAACACCTCAATCATTTCACGGAAATTCTAACAACCTTAGAAACATTCCTTAGGGACTACCCCCCTTGGCTTCGTTGGGAGTTTTGCCTAAACGAAGGAGTCAAGCTAAAGTGACAGCCTTGACTCGAGACTTGCCCCCTGTTGCCAACTAAGTTGTACTTGGTTGGATTATCAAGCGAGCAGGCAGAGTTGAACATGTCAATGTTCATTTTCGATGATATGATGACCATCAGGCCTTTTTTAGGCCCCTTTTTTTTTTTTTTACCACATGTCCATGGCCCTGCGGGGTTTGTAATAAAATGTACCAGCATGGTGTTTTATGTAAAGAACTTGGTTCCCTAGGACTTTTTGACTAAGTCGGGTATTCCAAGGAGTTTTTTCACTTATTAATTATGTCTTGCAACTTTGCATAACATAATTTCTGAGTTTTTCTCCTGCTCCTCCAAAGCTGGAATGCCTAGTGAGGTTAACGGGACTTAGGGGGTTATTAAAGTCCATGGGTCAATGTATATGAACATGCTAGACATTAATTTTGAGTCGTATGGACATGTGCTATGTCCCCCTAGGTTGTTTTTTAATTTCGGACGAAAAATATTTTTCCCGTAATTGAGTCATTTTTTAATGGTTTAATTAAAAAAGTTGTAATTGGCATAAAAATGTGGTATAGGGGTCTTTTTTGCCTTGGGGGTGCTCGTTTTGTAACTCAAAGCACCCACCTTACCCCTAGACCCACTTTCTATAGTGGTTGAGGCATTTATTTTCCTCTTTTCTCAAAAATTCCAAAAGATGATGAAAAAGTGTGAAAATATCAAAAATTGAGAAAAAATTAAACTCCATAACTTTGGGGATTTGAAGTCAGAAATGAATCAGCATTATTCTAGGAATGATTTGGGCTGATTTGCTTGTCATATGGGCAGCCCAAATGGTGGAAATGACATGCCCATAAAGCTAGGCGCATTCCTCCTTGGCTTGGGCGCATTTAGTAAGTGGAGGAGCCCACGTTTTAAGGTAGTGTGCAGCACTTTTGGTGGCAGCTCTAGTGCTGCGTTTTTTGCAGCATGGTAGAAGGGAATTGCAGACCCATTTGGGGGCCTCGAATTACTCCTTGAGTCATGCCACTATGCCCCCACTCCTCCTTCACTAATGCGCTATCATCTTTTGGAGGTTTTCTATAAATTGGCAAGCTTTCTCCATTGTGCACTAGTGAGAGTTGGAGCATGCCATTATTTTGTACTTGTGCTTTTTATTAATAAAATAAGCGACTTTGGAGGTCATGCTTGGCGTTGGGCATTCCATGAGTGGATGAATGTTTTGAGCTTCATTGAGGTAACTTGTATTTGAGTTGTTTGTCTCTATTGCATCAAATCTAGCTTTGTGAAGGATCAATATTAATTTATGAGGATTAGATAATTTGTTTATTATTTAGTCTTTTATCTATGCATGTGTAGAGATCTAATTTAAGTGTGTCATTTGTTTATGAGCATTTTCTTTGATTTCTCATATGTGTTTTTCTAGATTTGATCATTTTGTTTCAAGTTGATGTGATTTGCAGGTTGCTTCAGGTAGAGATGGGTGGAAGATCTTGTTTGTTTCTTTCATTACACCAACTCCTTTTGCAGACACAGTCCCTCAGCTCACCACCAGGAAGGATCCAAAGCTTCTTCAAGAAAAATTTGATAAAAAAAAATACTCTCCATCTCTTTCTCCTTCTACTTTTTATAAATCTTTGGTTACTGGTTACTTGTGAAAAGAGTATTTCTGATTTATATGCTGATATTCATACTCTTAAGTAGATCAGAAGTTACTTTCAAGAAGTCTAATTATTGTATTTACAAAACATTCATCTTTCATAGATTAGACCTCTTTGTTTATCTAGCATTTCATTTTTCTTAACTAGTAAAAACTTGTCAAATCTTTAAAAGTTTGGAAGGGTAGTATTAGATCTGATTTAAAAGTTTTATTTGGCTGATCTAAAGAGCTAGTAATTTGCAGCTCTATGAGTTTTTAAAGATCCTAAGAAGACAAGCCTCACAGCTTGTCTCTCTTAGTTCATTTTTTGCATTTTTAATTAGTTTTTTACTTAGAAATTTTTTGGGTTTTTAGTAGGTGACCCAAACACACTCTTAAAGTGTTTTGGGCCATCTTCTACTAATAATTGTTTGCTGGTTTGTAGCAGATGATGATCAAATGAGGGGATATGCTGGCCAAAAATTGAAGATCCAGGCCATCCGGAGCACCCAGAACTAAATTTTTTCAAACCGGATACCTTTTCTCTCTATTTTTTGTAAGCCACTAAGTCATAAACAGACTGGAGCACTTCTATTGTATTGTAAAAGCATATTAAACGAGATCAAGTGGGCTAACCAAGCACCCACACCCCATCCCCCCAGGGGGGAGTACTATGTCGACTCAAATTTCGTGGTTTGCATTTTTTTAGTTTAGATTTCATTTTCTGCAATTAATAAAATCAAACTAGGGTTAAAATTTACCTTGTTGGTCTGTTCCATTGGCGAGCCACAAGTTCACTCGGGACTTAAATTCTTCACATTTTTTTTACAATTTTCTTTTTTTTACAAATTCAAAACACCCCCTTGCTTTCCCGAAGTAAGGTTTCAGGACAAGGGCTTGCCCGAGTACTGGCCCGAAAATAAGACTCTTGGGGCTTAAAAAAAAAAATACTGGTTCTAAAAAATTTTAAAATTTCCAAGGCTATTCCCCGTATGCTCTGTGGTTACTGCAACATAGTCTGAACATGCTGGCACACATCAGAAAGGGATGAGTGACTAGTAATAGGTTTTAACACACCCAAATAAACCACCTACTTGTGAAAATCCGGCACAAACGAATATTCTTTTGTTGTGGGTAAATTTCTCAAAGGGTGTAGGATAACACTGGATAACGACCTCCTGGAAACTGTTAGGCTTGCCCTCGTTGGTATAGCATCTGAACACCTCCTTGGGACTCCGATCCAGCCCACATGTCTGAGTGAGAAACCACACAGCTGAATTCCGGACATATTCCCTGTACCTTCGTGTATATTGGGAATCCCCTAGCCTTTAATAAAAAGATCATTACCACATTAAATGATAAAATAAACCAAGAATAATCGCACAACATTGTCTTTTCAGTTCAAGCACTTTTGTGACTCCATTTATCGGCACTGGTCTATATTGTTATATTTCAATGATGATGGTGTTTTAAAATGATGACGATGATGATGGATGTTTGCTTATGACAATGATGATGAATGATTTTTGCTTTATATATATTTATGCTGCATTGTCTTGGTTTACAAAACTATTCTAACTCCTAGATTAGATGCTTTGTCTTTCATAGATTAGACACCATAGTTTATTTTCACTTTTTAGGGTCCACCCCCCTTGGCTTCGCTAGGAGTAACCCTAGACGGAGGAGTTGAGTTTCAGGTGACAGCACTTGACTCTAACTTGCCCCCAAGGCCACACCAGCGGCTTGAAGACTTCTACCGCGTTTTCCCAAGTGTGAAACCAGGCGGCAACACCCCCAAGGGTACACCAAGCAATAGCATAGATTTTTGCTGCATTAACCAGGTGTAATAATCCAGTGGCAACAAGACCCACCCTCGAAATCTGTGCCAACCTCGATAATCGTGCCAAAAGCTTATGTACGATCTGATGTACGGAACTGTACTTTCTACCTCTATTTATGTGCCCTCACATGCCAACATTTATTGTTGTACAGTCTGCATTAATTACTTAGCCAACTTCCTTGGGATTCGAGCCAATCTTCTAGGAAATCAAGCCCACACGTGTGGCTATCTTTAATGTTGTTGTACAGCCAGTTCAGACTGCATTGGGAATCGTATTGTTCTTCTCTTGGAAATCGTGCCCTTCTTTGCTTGGGAACTCTTATTTGTCTTCAATCTCCCTCTTCTTCTCTCTCTAATGGTGAGTGTTCTTCATTTGTCCGTTTCACTTTGTTTTTGTAAATAACTTCTAACTACCCAATCTAGGGTTGAGATTTAATTACAAAATCAAGGGTCTACATTAAATTCACTTTTAATAATTAAACTCATTAATTATTAAATACATCATTTTAAATGTGACCCACTTTGTAAAGTACAAAACATAACTTTATTTATATAAAAGTCACTTTTCACATAAATGTACACATGGAACAAAACTTTCAAGTCCCCCTCATCACACTCACACCAAAAACATGAGGGAGTACCTTCAGAGTTATATTTTTCAAAACCCCCTAATAACGAGGGAGGTCCTTCCAGCACCAACCAAATCTCCACCACTGACTCCTGATGGAACTACCTCCTGCTCTGGAATGTCTCTCGGAGACAAGTGCCCACCTCTAAAATAAAACTCCGACTCTTGAGATTCTACCTGAACCTCATCAACCTACTCATCACCATCACCTGACTGGTTGAGTCTTCTGCCAGTGCTTTGGAGAAATCCACTTTCATCAGAAGAAACGTAACTAGCATGCCGATCAAATGCATCTCCTGCCCCATCCTCTGACTCTGACAGCCATCCACCTGTCCCTGGACGTACAACATGTCCTCTCAATATGTATAACATGTCCCTGCGATCACTAAGCAAGATTGTGGTCCTATCTGGATCCTCCGTCTAGTAAAGGAAAACATGTCCACCTTTGACCAACAACCCATAACCATCATCCTCTAAAGATGAAGCCGAGAGTTTACTAACTCTCATCCCAGGAACAATAGGACCCCATGAATCTCTAGGACCTCTCCAAGGTCTAGTTGAAACCTGATTGTTCCAACCCCTCGAATAGCCACCTGTGGACTGTCAATATATGTCTGAATGTAGTGTCCTGGTCCCAACTCTGTGATGATCTGGAATGCATCATATAATCCAATCATATGTCTGGTTGACCCACTATCAACAATCCAATCATGCTCAAAAAACGAGCTCCCTACACTAGAGTCAATAGAAACCAAAGAAAATTCATGCCCAAAACTGACCTACAAACTCATCTATTGTAGTTGCTGTTGAATCTTTCTATGTCTTCCCTTTCTTCTTCTCAGGACATTTTGAGGCAAAGTGTCCCAACTGACCACACTAGAAACATCTGATCTGACTCAAGTATTTCTTCTTCGTGTTCTTCGATTTGGCTGCAAGTGCCACATCCTGCTCAGCATCCTTACTAACCTGACCAACCTGAGACCCTTGTCGGATTTCCTCCTGGGTAAAGTCGTCCCATAATCTAGACCAACTAGGAAGCTTCTCTGTAACATCCCCAAAATTCACAAAAATTTAAAAATTTTCAATATAACATTTAATGCATATACTAACTGTGCGGAATTATAATTAATGCTTCTATGTCGTTATGCTGGAATAAATGTTTGTAACGATCATTTGATGTAATGTTTTGTGTAATGCTATGAAATGAAATTTAAGTCTACACTAAAATGCTATTGGATGTTTTTCTTGTCTCAACTATATTTTTATATTACTTACGTCAATGCTCAATCAAATATTAATGTTTATAAGCGCTAACTGGTGTTCTTCTTTTGGTGATGAAAAGGGTCCTAAGGGTACCCCGAGGTTTACTTAGCTATGTTAGCTAAAGCATTTGAACCTGTTTCTTTTCGCAGATTCACAGGTAAGAATAACATGTCAATTCAAGTACCACAAGTATTTCTAAGAAGATTTAAATATGCCTTCTGTTAGCCGTCAATGCTTTGTGACAATTCTAGGTACTCTATGCTTGAGAGTTATTAATGGTATGAATCTCAGTCTTAATTCTGTAAGTGATACTTAAACCATATTTAAAAGTCGCAAAGGTTGCATCTAACTTTAGCTAAGCTAGACTCTTAGTGAATCGTAAAAAGGAAAGATATATACTAAGAATACTCAATTACATACTAGAAACGATGTCTATGTGCTTAACATGCTACCATCATCATTTCCCTATTTGTAATGAGTAGTATTATCATGTGTGTTATTATGTGAAAGTTCCAACTTACACGCTATTCCATACTACTATTATATGTCCCTTAAGGTATTAATAAATGTGGAATTTCAAACTATCTGCCAAGTATCAAATATCTTCTATAGTATGCAATCTATATAAATATGAACTTATTTGAAAAATTATGCAAAACATATATTAACTATATATCCTAAGGTCGATTCTTTGAGGATGCATTACAAAAGAGGTGGCGACTAAAAGAACTTTGGATAATGTATGAAATAATACATTGCAAACCCAAAACCTTTGTACTGAAATTTGATAATGACAGGGTATTAAATGTCTTAGTGCTTGTGTGCTGGCAGGCTATCGTAACTGGCCTTAGCATTAATCTCGTCTGCCTACTGTATTTAGTGGAAGTCTCGATGGATGTCATCGTGGTTGTATGTCACGTGGAAGCAATCACAAAACATTACCATAACTGTCGAGCTGTGCAATTTTTAACTTAGGGTCTACCGAGCTGGACTTCGTGGTGGATGTAATAATCAATATGAAATTTAATGGAGGTATTGCCCGAACTTTGACGTGCCTGGTTGGCAACATCTCCATCGTTGATCTCGTAAGTTCTTGGGTTTTGAACTGAAACCCTAGTCCTCCGTTATGTTTGCATCGAGGTAGTTCCTTGGCATTCATTTTGTTTTTCGTGGTAGTGTGGAGGAGAGGTCGACCGTCTGAAGCAATGTAGGGTTTGTTAGTTGTTCTTCTAAGGACTCCTTCCTCAGGTTCGATACCTTGACCTGTAGGGAAAGCTTAATAGTTCCAGGTTTTCAAGAGCCAAGCCACAATGCAGTATTTGATGGTGTTTTTAGGAATAGTTTACAGGGTTTTTCTGTTAGTCCTTGAGAGTAAAATGTGAACCAGGGGTCGATTCTCCTTGTATGGAAGAAAATAGTTCTCAGAGTCTGAATCCCCTCTTCGCTGCGTTTGCTAGATGGCTCCGTCTTCTCGTTTGCTAAAGGCATTTCTACTCCTAGAACTACGTCCCAAAGGTACTGTATCAAATTTGAAGCGTTATTGTTATATGTAGTATTCATATTTAACTCTGTATTTCTTCGTTTAACCTCGGTAAGTTTCTTTTTGTGGTAGGTACTTCTTCATCGACAGGTTACCTTGTTCGAAGCCCGGTAGAAAATACTACTCAACCATCCAATAAGCCTCGGTGGTCTTCCCTCTTGGTACTCTTGGCAATTGTTGACCGATGTTTGAGTAGTTAGCTGAAGCTATGGTTTAGGAGGTATTTGCTGGAGGTGTTGGCCGGCGTTGTATGCTTTAGAAGCCATATGATGAGCATAGTGAGGGTGGAATCCTCGATCTGTTTGTGGCGTTCAACGCATAGTTAAAATGTTTTTTTTTTTTAAAGATGTATTTTCTACTGATGGGTATAACCCACTGTCGTTTTAATGAAAAGAGGGTTCTATAAAAAGATACTGTTTGTATTGGTCGTGGTCGTTGTTACAATGCTTACATTCTGTAAAGCAAACGTAGGGAGGATGGAATCCTCAACCTACCCTTATAATGTATTCTACAGTTTCTGTATGTTGAAATGTAGTACTTGTTTACCGGGGTTTTAACCCTTGACTTCTGGATAATGAAGGATTCGGACTGTGGTTTTTATACTGTGCCTGAAAACAATGTTCTGTGTTAAGTGATGTCAATGTTTGTTGTTTTTGGTGATGGCCAAGAGCCAAAACTCAATGTTTTGTTTTGAAACCTTGAAGCCCTAACCTATTCGATTCAGGAGATGACTTTGGAAATGTTGAGAGGTCGATCTTGAAAATAGTAACCTAGCTTCGTGTATTTATATGGTTTTATTGCAAATAATGTTTACAGTAGGAAAGTGATACTACTGTCTGATGTTGATGCCGAGATACTCCTTTTTTTTAGTCTTAAGCAATATATAAGATAATTTGTTTTTGTGACTGTGTTTTACGATGTTGAACATGTATCCTTAATCTTATTGAAACCTGATAAAATCTGAGTTAATATTTCGATTGCAAGGGTTTGGCCATTGATATAGGCCTGTCTCGAACCTAAGTTTATTTTGCTTCTTCCAAGAGTCTCGAACCTCGAATTCGTTATGTAAGAAAATGTCTTCAAAAAGGTCGAACTCTGTTTTTAATTATTTGGTTTGATAAGTGTTGTAGAAATTCTAAATGTTATGAATACTGAGTACTATACAGCAATGTTGTTGTTTGCAATAGATAAGGATCTAAATAAAGATATACATACTTGGTAGCAATTCTGTTTAAATAATGTTTATTTTGCAGCTTATCGTATTTCATGAATATTGAAGAAAGAAATAAAATGAAACTATAACACTATACTGTTTGACAGAATAATAAGAGAATGCATAGCATAAACCTTCTGAAAGGAAATAAATGACTTAAAGTGAAAACCCTAGGTTTCGTACAGAGATGAATATTTACTTATGTTCTATGTAAAGAAATATTATAGTGCATGTAATATGAAATGTTGTTATATTTCCTAAGTTTAGACATATAAACTTTATTTTACAGAATGTAACTGATAAGGAATATTAAGGAAACACAACAACGTTAGTCTATTCATTCATCCTTTATTGTGTCTATCATTTATCCATCTTAATTCTCCCTCTCTGTACTAGAGTACTATACAGAAAACAGTATGGGAAAAATACAGTAGAGGTATTTTATCAATTCATCTATTTATTCAGCAGTTTACAAGTTCCTAAACAGCTCAGAAAAATCACATTTTTACTTCTGCATAATGTAAACTAACAGTTTTAAACTAATGAGATACTAAATCAGTGACTACAGAAATTAATTTAACTACTTAGGATTGAAATAACAAGTAGAACCTGACACTGTAGATAGGGTGGACAAACACCCAAGGAGGTCTGTTCCTCCCAACCTTCTCCAGAAGAAGCAGTCAATCTACTTGCCTCCTTTGGACCCCCGAGCTTGTTTACTGAACCACCAGGTAGATGAACTCTGTGTAGAAGCAAGGCACTCAACTTTTATAACCAGCAATCAATGGAGACTTGTCAAAACCTCAATCTCTGCACTCAGCAGTAATATCTCTGCACTCAACAGTAAAGTTTCTGCACTCAGCAGTAACAAGGCAAACTTACACCATGATCAAAAACTAGGATATCCCCTCATCGAATCTCTTGGGTGCAAGCAGCAGAACCCCAAGGTAAATTTCCTCATCAGGAAAAGTGATGAACCTCAGTCCAAAATTCGATGGCTCTTAAAAAGATTGCCTAGGTCTTTAGTGGTCAGTTTTCAATAAATGAGCCTCAAGCTCCAGTCCCATCTTTCAGGGCACTATGACCACAATTCAAGGGAGTTGTCCCATACCAACAGCTAGTTACTTGCCTCATGAAGCTGCCATTTGTCCATTGCCTTCTACCCCAGATTCCATTCCACCTAGTGGGTCAGTAAACACTCTTTCAACAATCTCCTTAGGTGTTTGTCTCCTATTTAATTTATTTAATAATAAAATATTGTGCAAATTACAGTCATCCTTGGACACTTGTCCAATATAAAACTTTACAATAAAAGTTAAGATAATGTTTCCAACATAAAATGTTTTTCAGCAAAAAGGGGTATGTTACATTCTCTTTGCCCACAATACATTTTACAAAGACCTCCCACTTCTTGGTGAAGTCCTTTAGGGCTATACTCACCAACTCAAAATCAGGGATAGTCTCTCCTACTGCTACCAACTTGTCCTTCACTTGTGTAACATGAGTCAAGTAGGAGGCTACACCCTCATCTTTATTCATTTTTATACTGCGTAGCTTGTCTATTAGGGCCATCTTACGATTCTCGTTCTTTGCTTCGAACAATTGATTAATGTGTCCCACATCTCTTTAGCTATTTTCTTTTCTCCTAAATGTGGAATGACATGGTCTTTAACCCCATCCAGTATGACTCTCTGGGCTCTAGCTTCAAGAGCTTCATGCTCCTCAAGCTCATCTCTATCTGTTGGCTTAGTTATGACACTGTTAGCAAACCTCCAAACTCTCAATTCTTTTAACACTGCAATGATTTTTACTTTCCATGGGATATAATTGGATACTCCATCCAACCTATCCTCATACCTGACACTCATCACGGAAATCACCTACAACCAAAAAACAACTGAAAGACAACCACAACATTCCTTTGCACTTCAAAAGAACACTTGCTTGCTTCCTACTTCAGTATGGCTCTGATATCATGAAGAAAAATGACATAATTACAAAGTTTCTCATTCATTCATTATGTCAATCACTTGAACGTCTAGGGTTTTAACCTAGAATTCTTTGAAAGTAAAACCACCACTTCAAGATCCCATCAAACACTAAAATGATTACAAGCACATTGAACACATATGTTTTTGGTCAAACTTGACCGGGCAAAACCCTAGGAAAAAATTTCATTACGAAGAGTACAGAAAAATTCTAAAAACACATAATTTTTCTAAATCAACCCTAACTCACAAAAATTCCACAAACAGCAAATTATTTTAGAAATCAGACTCAACCTCAAAATTTGTGCCAACCTCAAAAATCGTGCCAAAAAGCTGATGTACGGTCTATTGTATGGAACTGTACTTTTCTACCTCGATTTTTGTGCCCTCACGTGCCTGCATTTATTGTTGTACGGTCTACATTAATTGCTCAACCAACTTCCTTGGGATTCAATCCAGTCTTCTAGGGAATCGAGCCCACACAAGTGGTTGTCTTTAATGTTGCTGTATGGCATGTTCAAACTGCCTCGGGAATCGTGTTGTTGTTCTTCTCTTGGAAATCGTGCCCTTCTTTGCTTGGGAACTCTTCTTTGTCTTCAATCTCCCTCTTCTTCTCTCTTTGATGGTGAGTGTTCTTCATTTGTCCCTTTCACTTTGTTTTATACTTTGCTTTTTGTAACTAACTTCTAACTACCCAATCTAGGGTTGAGATTTAATTACAAAATCAAGGGTATACATTATATTCACTTTTAATAATTAAACTCATTGATTATTAAATACATCACTTTAAATGTGACCCACTTTATAAAGTACAAAACATAACTTTATTTATATAAAAGTCACGTTTTACATAAATGTACACAAGGAACAAAACTTTCAGGTCCCCCTCATCACACTCACACCAAAAACATGAGGGGGGACCTTCAGAGTTATCTTTTTCAACAAAGACAATCTTGGCAACCCATTATCCATCACCTTCATAATCACATGATTCCTTCTAAAATCTGAAGTTTTGAATGGTCCCTAATCCATTCTTTTTTTTGGGATTCTTACCTCTCCTCTTTCTAAATCGCTATAACCCCCCTCCCCCACCCAACCCCTTTTCTTACAAAATATATTGGTTTCCCTTCACTGTTAGGCTCTTGGCAACACTCTTCATTTTTCTTATTTCTCTTCCTTTTTCATTTTTCTTTCTCATGTGCCCCCTTCTCTTCAATTTCTTCATCGACCTTATCTCATCCTTCTATCAAGCCTTCCCTTGGTTCTCGATTTTCTTTCCCCACCTCTTTACCTTAACCTCACTTCTATCACCCATCCCATCTCCGATTTTATCCTTCTTTTGTGTCCCTTGATTACTTATTGTGCCTTCCTCTCTTTTAGTTTCCTTCATATATTTTTCCTCCCTCCAACATTATTGCGTCTTCATTATTTTCTTTGGTATTTTCCTCCATTTCCTTCATTTATATTTATCTTAGATGTCCTTCATGCCTATAATTTCTTACTATATTTTATTTTAGTTTAGTTTATTTTTTACACTTTAATTTTGTATCATTTTCCTCCCCATCTGCATTCCTTTGTCAGCAACATTGTTCTACATACATCTATTTGTTGTGTCAATAAGTGGAGTGTTTTACTCAAAACACATTGGCATTAAAATATTCATATTCAATTGAAAACTGAGAAATCTATGAAATGTGTCAAACTATGAAAGCCTCTTGTTATCACACCATAGTAGTTGGGCTACCATGATTGCAAAGCAGTCATCTGCATATTTTTGAGCTTTGCCTTTACACAGGTTCAGTGAGATCAATTATGATGAGTAGTGTTATTCATGATCACTCACACATCAAAGCAGCCTTTATATCAAGCATGCAGTAGACCTTGTGCCAAGGCTGAGCCTCTTGACCTCAGATTTGATGACTGAGATGACCTTTTAGTCCATACAGATGCAGTAGTGTTTGTAGCTTCAGCAGCAACAGTGTCAGTGGTTACAGTTTGGTCCAGATTAGCAGGTACAAGTATATGATGTGCATTGGTGTTTCTCTCTTGTTGTTTTAGTCATTTTGATAGCTTGACTTGGTATAGTGATCTAGATCTGGCAGTCTATCTTAATAAAATGAAAATGGTTGATATTGATTATTTATATGGCTGTATTACTTGCACTTAGAAACTCTTGCTTTATGCTCATTGGTCTTTACCCTCCTAGGAGTGTGGACATGATCATTCCCCGTCAGTATGGCTTGCTAGCTTAGGCATCACCTTCACTTTCACCATTCATTCGTTTCCTTCCCCACATTTTTTGTTATTGCCCTGACTTACACCTCAGCTTGTGATATGGAAGACTTCCCATTTTTTCCTTTGTGTTGGACAACATCCATGTTAGTACTATGTCTCGGCTCTAAGTTGGCAACAAAACTTGCCTTTGGTAAGTTGGATTTTATGCCTTTATCATTATTGTCGGTTGCCCCGATGTGTGGTTTTGTGCGGAATTCCCCCTAGTTGCTTGATTTGTGTTGGCTAAAACCTTAAGCAAATTGTAATACCTTGGAAACTATTGTTATATCTTTTGCAAGCCCAATGAAAAGGGTTGTGATATGTAATGCAATGAAACGCAAATGAAATGTAAATGCACCCCGGATGAAAGCTGCGATTAGTTGTGCTTCTAAGCACATGCAAAATCCTAGAGGGGTCCTAAAGGCCTAAAAAGCAATGGATAAGTATATGCTAAATCTAAAGATTGTTGGCCAAAGTGAAATGAAATTAAAAGGTCCAAATAAAGCAGTGGCTAAATGTATGCTAAATCTAAAGACCATTGACCTTAAATGGAAATGTACCTCATTGAGCCTGCGGGTTATGATTTGAGATGGAGTAAGGGACAGCTAATTCAAAGTGTCCCCTAGAACCTCAAGTTACGGTTAGCCGGGCACCTAGTTCACGGCGGTTCTAGTAGTAGACATCTTGCCAAGGTTGAATAAACACTTCTCTGAACAACTCATCCATTTGCGAGACACCGCCATTCCTTGTGTATTCTTTGTCCAACACATGCTTAAGTGTGTGATACCTTATCCTTTATCCAAAGTATCACAGTGTTGAGCCAGTCAAGTCATCCCCTCTAGCCTAGCCTTGTGTTTTTATCCCTCACCCTATGCTAGCAGTTTGATCATGTCTGCAAATGAGCATATCCTAGAGGTTCTTGTGTTAGTAAGATATTATTAAACTCAATGAAATATTATATTTAAATGCTAACTTCCAGTGAAATGATCGCTTAATACTTTAAGTGTTGCTATGAAAATGATTAAAAGAGCATGTCTTAACAATTTGCACTTGCAGCAGCAAGCTCTCCTAGCCTGGGTTATATTTTGATCAATTTTGACCTGGTCAAACCTAGTTTGACGAAGTCAACCTTGGGATCCGTGATGAGTTGGACCTATGATGATGTATGACGATGATATATGGTCCTTGATGCACCTTATTGTGGTTCCATACAGTGGGCACATGTTTGAGATGATGGTTGATGTACCTTTTTATTGATTATTATTGTCTCCAGACCATTATATTATACTTGTCTAGGTATGGTGGATGCTACAAATGATGTTACAGGATGCCACAGGGTGTATGGGTACTCATCCTTAGTAGATTTGGGTCTTCTAGATCCATCGGGACACTTTATTTTCAGTTTCAAACACTTTCAGTGATGATTCGGGCATTTTTCCACCAACTGACCAGTTTGGCCATGGCTGAGCTGGCTTGTCCAGCAGATGTTTGGAGGCAAGTCGTTGCCTAGGTTGCTACAGGGGAAGGGGGTGGTCCAGCCACTTGTTTTTACCATATTACCCCCCTTCCGGACATGATGGTACAGTCAGATTTTGTGCCCGGGCAGCAGGCAGTGGTTTTCTAGCATTTTGATGGGTTTCTAGGTGGGATAAAAATGGAATAAAAAGGTCATAAAGGAAATCGATTTGGGAAATTGAGGCAAGGTTTTGGCACTTGGTCTACTCAGAGGTCATCTATGGTGTATCCCACTCCTTCCAGATCAGTTTGCAGCATTCAGTGGGGTCCACACAGTCTACAGGGGGTCTTTTGATGCATTCTTCTCTCTGCTGATGGGGACAGGATTTGATCATTTGTGTACTTGGACATGTCATTGAGTCATATGTTATATTATTGTGCCATGGGGTCATGCTAGTGAAGGGGAATAATACCTCCTAGCCCCACCATGTGCTCCTAGTCACTTGTCCTAGTCTTATGTTGTGGCACTTGTGTTTTTAGCCACCCCCATGTAGTGCGCACCCCTCCTAGTCTCTCTTTAGTGAGGTCGCACTCCCCCTTTGTGAGTGATCCATGTCATATTTGTATCAGCTCATCCTAGCCATTGATTATTATGTTATATCTTTTGATCTCAACCACTAGTTTTCAAAAGTGGTTTAGGGTTTTGGTCTCCTTCATCCTATTTAAGGAAGAGACCCCCTATTGTAAAGGCACCTTTGGAGCTCTTTAAGCTTGGAATAAAATACTATTTTGTAGATCTACTTCTCTAGTCTTGATGGATTCTTTTGCAAGTTGAATATACAATCTTTTCTCTGCGTATCATTTGTGGATCTTGGGGTTTCAAATGCTTTTCTGTAGGGAGGCCGAATTGGTGAAGAGGACGCTCTTGAGGGATGCTATTGTGGGGAAACCCCATATCTTACCTTTGGATTGGCCTTTTGTCTCAGGGAGTATCATTATTGTATCTTAGTGACATAGTTGATGCTTTCTCTTTCATCTTTTCATCATTGTTGTCATTCTTTTGCTAGATCGATTCTCATATAGATCTTATCTTGCAGGAGGAGGGCGATTTAGCCATCTTGGAGGAGGTGCGATTTCACTTGGAGCTTTGGATCTCACTCTTGAATATACACACAGGGGAAAAATTATCAATTTGCAAAATGGCCACATGCTTTTGAGGTATGTTCTACAAGGTATGTATCTAGTTCCATCCATTTTTATCCATTGGTCATTTAAACCCTTATTTTTTTTTATTTTTCAGATCTATGGAGATCTAGCAATGGCTTGGGCTTAATAGTTAAAACCCACTTCTATAATCATCACAACATTCCCGATCTAAAGTTTGGTGGACATCCAACTCCATTTGCCCCTCAATCTAAGGCACTAGTCCTCTCTTGAGGAAGTCGCACTCCTTGGGTAGGTGGCCATTTGCTAGATCCCACATGTGGGTATTGCTTGTTCCTTCATCAACCTATAGATCCACATCATAGCAAACTCCCTAGTGCCACATCACTTCAATTTTCACCTTGTGGGCCCCATTTGGACCATTTTCCTCATTTTAAGAGTGGGCCCCACTTGGATCTTAAATTTTAGCATTAGATCTACTACTCCTAAACCATAAGTGACCTTATCTTTTCTTGGTTGAACTACTTGTCATCCCTTAAGCCTCTTCAACCAAGCCCTAACTCCTTGGGTCCACTTATTCATTCTAGATCTAGATCCATACACTCTTGATCTCTTCACATATCACCTTCACATTTCCCTGAGGTCTTGAGTGGGTTCGCTAGCCTTCATAGGTTAGCTAGGGTCTCCCCATTGGTTTAGTTTAGGCTAGATCTAAAGTGAATAGTGCCTCGGTTAGCATGACAACCAATTGCATTGGGAACCGTGGCATCTCCTGGGTCACCTCTTTAGTTGTCCAACACCTCTACCGTCCTGGATAGGATAACCTTTAGGGACAGCTACAAGTTGTGTGATAACACCTCCAGTCTAATCCTCGTAGTCAACATTGGGTAAATATGAGACAAGGAGAAAACATTTCCATATTTTAATGTCATGATTTCCTTTTAATATTGACAAAAAGATTAAAGTTTGAATTTTGTGCTTAATTGATATGTGCCATAGCACAAAATGCTCTTCTCAACCTTTAGTGCAACAGGTAAAGCATAGTACTCAGTGTTACCCCTATGTGCATAGGTGGTTACTTGGAATTTTTCTGGACTGGAGCTGAATCTTGAGTTTCCTGGGCATAAGTATGGACAGAAGCAGCATGGTCCTTGTTACCAAACCCCCATATTTTGGAGGGGTGTCCCCTTGTGGTTTAGGGATGTCACTTTGGTGAAGATGTGGTGCTGTGGTTTGTTGATTTAATGGATTTTGGATGATGATGCCCTAGCAGTAAAACAGCAGTAAAACAACAGTAGGAAAGGTTGCATCCAAATATGGGCTGATTCTAAGCAGCTTGGGCAGGTTGGCCACCATATTCCACCTTCAGAACAGTCATATCCATGTAGACAGCAGTGTCATGAGCAGGTCCAGGCACACTTCTGAGCGTTATAAAGGTCATAACAGCAGCAAAGACGCTCTAACTCCAAGGCTGGATGAGTTCTGGTCATCTTTCTGATCATAATATAAATCAATCTCCTCAAGGTTAGCCCCCAAAAAATCATGTTTGGGTGCTTTTATGATGTTCTGGGCATATGGCAGCCAGAAGAGATGATGAGCAGTGATCTTTTGGAACCTCTGGGCAATAAAACGAGCAGTTGCCCTAATGCTGGGCCTGGAGCAGCAGCAAATACTAAATAACCATAATCTCCAATTCTGGGTAGTCAAAAGGTCATATTTGACAGTCAAAGGGGATGGAAAAACCCTAAGCAACGGTTTTGGGTAGCTTTTGAGCACCATACATCCATAATTCCTGATTCTGGGTTGACCATGGGCAAAGACAGCATAAGAAAAGTAGTTCTGGGCTTGATTTGTTAGCTATTTCACTATCAAATAGCAATCTGTCCCAATCTGGGCTATCCAAGACCTTAGAACAGTAGCAAAGAGGACTGACTCACCTTTAAAAGATATCCTTCGATGTTTTGAAGGGTTTTTTCAACATAGACAGGGTATAATTGAAGTCTGAACATGCAGTAGCAGCAGCCATAAATGACCTATTCCATGCAGCATCCAAGCTTTGGGCAGCCGTCCCTGTTGAAGACCCTTTACACAGATTTTGGAAGGCTAGTGGAAACTATTACTTGTCAAAACATCGACCTATTGTGAAGACAAGTGACCTTGCAGTGCTAATAATCCTACACAATTTCTACACAAAATATTATACTAATTCCCCAAAGAGGCAGCATTTAAATTCATTATTTAATTTTGTTGTTTTGCGGATTTTATGGGTCTTTATTTATTGGTTATTAACATGAATACTATAGGATTGATGGTTTCATTTCAGATCTAAACTTCAGCTCTTATGTTATTCATTTTCAGATTTTCTTTTGGGTTGAAGAATGATTGTTTAGAAGATGGATTAAAAATGCAACATTTCAAGCACTTTTGAACAATTATTTTAAATTTCTGTTTTAAATCTTAGTTTATTTTTGTTTCTGCAACTTACATTTTCAGACCTGGAACTTTAATGTGTTATGGCATGTTATACTCAATAATTTTTCATGTTTATGGCATTCTTAAGTAACTAGCGCAATCTGTAAAGTTTTTACTATAAATTTCTCCAATTAGTTACTTATTATTTCAGCAATATGCACTTGAATTAACACTTATTTTGCTGGAAATTTGATTGTTAATAAACACTAAAATTTTAGGTTCAATTTTCATGGATAATTAGCAATGCCTGTGAAATATAATTATGGAATTAACCACTCTTTTCTGTTGACAACACCAGCAACAGAATAAGAGCTAATGAGTAGATAAAGCACACTTTAATTTGGGTTCATTTTCAGATTTATTTACATGCAGCATTTCTCTTAAATCAACACTTCAATGGGTTCATTTCTTCAGTTTTGATTTAAGAAACTTAGATTTACCTTGCTGATTTATTTTACTTGGAAATCCATTATAGCAATATTGCCATTGGATCATTTTATGAATTGGTTATTTCACATGAGCTATTTCAATTTCTTGCTTTATGATCTGTGATCCAATCTTTTGGTAACTTAGTTGTTTCTTGTCATATTTACTTGTAATTCACTTTCAATGATTAATGGTTCTTATGAATTATTTTAATACATGAGTTAATTCATTTGTAATACACTTCAACTAACTCATTTAATTTCAAACTTTTGAGACCATTTATCTATTCACCTATCAAGTATCATTGTCACCTTTTGACTTAGTTGCCTTAGGGAATCCCCCCTTGGTGGTTCAAACCACTTAAAGAGAAGGGAAGTAGGTGTAGGTGACAGCTACCTTATTTCCATAGTTGTACTTGGCTAGAACCTTTTAGAATACTTTGCCTTAGGTTGTTAGTTTTTGTGGCAACAGGACCTATCTTCATTTTCCTCTTCCTCAACTTCCTATATTATTAGTACATTTTTTTACTGTAAATCCCCACGTGCTTGAACCCTAGCCCTGTGTTGTTGTCTGTCTAGTGTTGCCCGCCATGGAGTCTCTCTCGGACTTGGATCCAAGGGGGATCTCTCTCTGCAATATGAGGAGGAAGCATTTCAAGACTCAGTTGCCTCTTTCGCCCTTCCTCGAACACTTCTGCACCGTCTAGATTTGTTAAGCTTGCCTCTATCCCTAAGGTCAAGTTGTCTTCTTTGGGCTCTTGTCATAAAGCTTTAGCACTCTTATAATGTGGCCTCATCATGCAGTTCATGAATCTTTGATCTTCTTCCAGAGCAATGGAATCATGGGTTATCAAGAACTAGAGGCCCCTTATCAAGTAAGATTTGATCTAGAACTTCCATGGAAGAGAATATTTGTTTTTGTTTCAAAGGAAGGAGAATTGTGATCTCATTTTCAGAAGTGGCCCATACTTCATGGGTCTGAGGGAGATGTGCATGAATTGGTGGTCACTGTTAGTTTTTATACAATTCTTGCAGTATAATTATTTGCAGATAATATACCAGGATCACTGTTGCCGTCAGATTGCGCACCTAGTTAACGCAGCAGAAATCTATGCTACTGCTCGGTGCGCCCTTGGGGGCAAGTCTCGAGTCAAGGCTGTCACCTGATCTTGACTCCTCCGTTTAGGCCAACTCCTAATCGAAGCCAAGGGGGGTAGTCCCTCCGGAAAGTTTCTAAGGCTATTAGAACTTCTCGGTAAATTAGTTAAAGGTGTTGTTTAAGGAATTTTATGATTTAGCTAAAAGGGTTCCAAGATGATTTGCAAAATAGTTTATAAAAATGCTTTAACCAACGTAATAAAATGACAACCAATAGATAATACAACAATGATATTAAGCAAATAAATGAAAAGCTTGTTGTGGGCCAGTGCCTTATGGAGTCAATATGTAAGATACAAAATATGTTGCTGAAAGGGAAATGTTTTGCGATTGCTTCTTAATTACTTTTAGATTATTAAAAATTCGGAGTTATTTAGGGAAAAGGGGAGCTCCCGAGATATCGTGAGGTACAGGGAGAAATGTCCGAAAACTGAAAAATGGTGGCTCCTCACAAAGACGTGTGGGATGGAATGGAATCTCTAGGGTGGTGTTCAACACTACACCAACTAGGGTGTAGCCTAAATGTGCCCCGAGGTCGCCTCCCAGTTGTTCCCGCTTCCTCTGAGAAATTTCCCCACATAAGATTCGAGTTACGAAGTGTCGGATTTCCACTATGTGAATGGGTAGTTAATTTTATTATGTGAGTTTTTTAATTTAAATGTGGAAAATTGATGAAATGACTACGATCGTTTCTGATTTCCCACAGACCCAGGCGAGATGCCTGCAAGGGGAAAGAGCATACTTTGATATGAAAGCTAAATGCTACTTCCAGTTAATTGTTTGTAAGACAAAAATATTTAAAACTAAAACATAAGCTAAGTCACTGCATTCACCGATTTTGAAGCTTCAAAATCGAAATTCGGCGGATTTTATCAGACTGCGAATTTATTGGTGAAATTCGCCGAATTTAATGGAGCCCTAACGTATGAGCCCGCTTTTTTTGTTCGGACTTCGACTGAGGAACGCGAAAATTCCTGCCGCCGCACCTGCTGTCACAAATTCGCTCGCCGTGATGCCCCCGTGCCGCCAATTTGAGTCTGTGCTTGGCCTTCACCTAACGCCCTCGACCGGAACAAAGATTTGGGTCGCAAATTTGCTAGTCGCGTGCCATCGGTCTGCGTCTATGCTCCGTCTTCTCCCGACGCCCTCAACCGTAACTAAGATTCCAGATGTGTGTTGCTTATTAAATTGCCAACTAATTTGGGTTTTGGGTTTAAACTTTAAACTTTGCTGAATTTTTAAGCTTTGCTTTCTGACTAATATTATAATTTCCTAATTTGTAAAGTTTAAATAATATCATAAGTTTAATTTAAATATTATAATATTGAAATCATGGGTTTAAACTTTGTTTTTGGACAGTGGTTGAATAATATTTACTCCACTTATTCTAGTTTTTGATAGTTGTCTGATAGAGTATTTTCATAATGGTCACAACACATGTATTGCATTCATTGTAATTTCTGATGACTGTCCAATGGTTTTATGAATTTTATGTTTTTTAAATTTTCAAATTTTTATAGTCTCTCGAATTTAATGCCGAATTTTATCACCAAAATTTTCATTGCTGAATTTTTGACGAACTTCAAGGTCGCCAAACTCGAACACGAATTCGAACCAGGTGACTTAGAACATAAGTAAAGCATCACAAAACCTATGTGTCACTTTTCTAATCAGCCACCACTAATCGGCAAAGCCTTTGTGTGGTGGTGAGAGCATACTTCGTGGCAACGAGGATTTTGTGTTATTTATAATCTACACTTTGTCAAAAATGAAAAATGAATTAAAAGCAAAAAATATTAATACACCCTGCAAACTTAAAGTGTGTGTGTGTTTGAAGTGTTGTTAGAAAAAATTATTCCCCAAAAATTTTACACAATGCAAATCCCCCCAAGGATGGGGTGTGGGCACTAAGTATCCCACTGCTCTCAGTTAATAATTACAATAAAAGCTAAGAAAGAAGTGCCACTTAGTCCACTTATAGTTGGATCTAAGGGCTTACAATAGTATAGAAAATTTGTATAAGTGGATGGGGGTCCACAGAAATTATTTTTTGCACTTTTTGATGATTTTTTTGGTCACCAGTCCGCCCACTTTTGTCACGGACCTGCTAAAAACCAGCGAGCTAAAACGCTGCAAATTAGTGGTTAGAACATGTAATAATACATAAAAATACAGGATCTATACTTGTAAGAATAATTGGAAACTTTTAGCAACTACAAGTATAAAAAATGAGATCTAGATTTAGCCTTTTTTATATGAAAATGAATTACTTCTAGATCTGATTTTTGAAACAAGATTTAAAATAATTTAAACTTTAGATCTGCTACACTTGCTTCAAAATGAAAGAAAATGAGAAAAGTTTGCTTGTAGATTTGAAGAAGGATGATAGGAGAGAAACCAAAGCTTGTTAGCTTTTTTAGAGATGGAGAAGGAGCTTGGTGCCTACAAGAAATGAGATATATGCTTGGAAAGAGGTGATCCCCCACCAAATTTTGAGAGAAGAATCAAGACAAGATCAAATCCCAAAGTTGAGCACCGAATCCTGTAATACAACCAAGAAACTCATACACACAAGAAATTAAATCCAGTAAATTAAATGGTAAGAAATTAGAAGGGCAAGAGTACAACCAAATACTATTTGTTGCTCCTAGATCTCTAAACATCCAATAAAAAGAAGCAACTCAATAACTATGAATACCTACCCTACTAGGATCCAAGATCCTTGCCAAGCTAGATCAATATACTAGTATGTGAAAGCAAAAAATTGGAAATTTACAATTTTACCTCAACCAAAATGCATGCATGAAGAACAATAGCCACCTTTGACCCCCAAAGTCTCCAAATATATTACTCAAAAGAACATTACAAATCACAGGAGCAGAGTTTCAATGCAATCCATCATATTCAAATGAGGAGCCTTCACCTTGCTTTTATAGAGCTTAGAGAGAAGAGAGGGCAAGTTAAGGAGAGGGGGCGAATTCCTTGAGAGGAGGAGCCAAATGCTTGATTGAATCCAATCCTATCCCATGAATTGTGTTGATGAGGGTGAGTGGGCTGCCACCTAAGGGAGGCGCCCTCCTCTCAACATTGGGATTATCTCCCACAGCTTGGATGAGTGCCACCTCAAGAAAGTCGCCCAAGAGAGGAGAGGGCGCAACTCCCAAGAGAGGACACCTCACCCAAGACCAATCTATGATTGATTTGCTCCAATATTGATTGGAATATTCCATAAATGCTTGTGCCAACTCAACTGGGCCTTCACATAGACAAATTCCATTGATTTAGGAATTTGATTTTCTCTCATATTTATTATTTTTTAATTAAATAATTCCTCAAAAATATTTGAGAGAATTTTTATTTAAGTGAAAAATAATCATTTAGAAGTTAGAACTTAGGAAAAGTGGGTTTAGGGATTTTATGAGTGCTCTAGGTTAGAAAACGAGCACCCCCATGCCAAATTTCACCTCCTAACCACACTTTAATCACTTTTTTTATTTTTTAAATAAAATATTAAAAAATCCCGTTAAATGGGAAAAATTATTTTTCTCCAAATGACTTAAAAATCCTAGGGGACCTAGTGCATGTCCATATGACTCATTATTGATGGCTAGCATGTTTAAAATACATAGACACATAGGCTTTAATAACCTCCCTAAGATCAACCACCATGGAAAATACTCCAGCTTTGGAGGTATGAGTGAAAAACTCAAAAATTATACATCACTGAAGAGTAACGCATAACTCCCAAAGAAAAAACACTGTAGAGTATCCCCTTGATAGCAGACCTTAAGGTAGGCCAAGCCTTTTACAAAAGTATCATGCTTAGACCAACTTATTACAATTCCCCCGTGGGGGTCTGGACATGCAACTTTTACAAAGGGCTAAAAACTTTTGGCCTGATGAACTTCTGAACTCTGGCCAAGAACAATGTAAGTTGTTCAAGTCGCCTGCGGTTCACAAGGAGTCCACCTAAGTGCAACTTAGTGGACAACAATCACTAAAAGAATAACCAAGCACAAAAACAATAGACTCAAAAATTTATCCTGGGAAACCCAACGGGCAGAAAACCCAACAACCTTCATATAGAGATAATAAGTTTAGAGATCAGAGTACATCCAGATATCAAGAATAAGAGAGAGAAAGAGAAACTTCTCCAAGTGTAGAAACCCCAAAAACACTTCTCCTAGCTGCAGTAGCGAACTTCTTCCTCTCCTTGAGCGAACTTGCTTGTGTTGAGTGAGGGACAAATGAGAGGTGCGTCCTCTCTATTTATACTCATCAAAAGGTGACTTTTTCCTTACTGGGCCGACTTGTCTTGGGGGAAGATAAAATTACAATTGATAAATATTTTCTTTGGGTAATTCCAACCCAAGGTTTACATTGATTCTTTCCAGGCTTTTACATGATCAAATACATCAATATCTTCTCCCGAAGAAGGTACAACAATAATATAATAAAATACAATAAAAATAACTTCCGAAGTTACATTATTTCCAACACTCCCTCTTAACGAGGAAGGTATTCTTCGGACACGGTCATCATCAGCATCACCGGACACGATCATCTGGATCTCAAGTTTATGATTATTACTCCTCTTTTTTGTTTGCTGTTGTTAGCACCTATCAGGTTTCAGTTTTTCAAACATTAAAAATCAGATTCCAAGTTTTGCTCATAACAGTAGTATCAGATACCCAATTGGTAGCAACTTCATATCACATTTTCAGTTACAGTTCAGGTTATAATTTATGTTCATAATGAACTGTCGATTAGAATAAATGTGCTATTGCCTGATAAATCTTTTCGGAGTATTTAATGGCAATTTGTACTTGAATATTTCATAGTATGAAAATCTGTAATTGCATAAAATATATATATTAAACAATTTAGCTGGTGGCTGCCTCTTTGAATTCATCTCATGCCATTTATTTCTCCCTTGGGTTAGGCATAAGATCCAACAATTGGGCAGAACTATCAGCCCTTGCAACGCAAATCAAAATTGCCACTGAGACGAGGGTAGTTGCCTTACAAATACATGGTGGTTCCAAGATAACAATAGACTGGGCAAATGGCATATCTTCTATTCAGAACGTAGGTCTACAGGCAGTTATGGATGAGATATCGGCCATGAGGGATAATTTCCAGTCAGTCTTCTTTATTCACATCTTCAGAGAGCACAACATCAAAGCTGATTCTCTCTCCAAATCAAGGGTATCACTGGAGGCAGGGATGATCATCATCAAGGAGGACAAAAATGGAGTTATTTCATGTTCAACTCCTTTTCACTTTCTGTAGCATTTTTCTTCAGCCTTAAGTTCTAAGTCTATACTCGTTCTAGACCTTTTTAGCTTATTTCATGTTCAACTCCTTTTCATTTTCTGTAGCATTTTTCTTCAACCTTAAGTCCTAAGTCTATACTCGTTTTAGACCTTTTTAGCTTATATGGGAGTTCCAGAATGTTGGTCTTCGGATGACTGTTATTGTTTAGAAAAATAATTTTGGCAGGTAGGGCCTGTTTAGAACTTTGTGACATCCTCATGGGCTTTTGTTGATGTTTCCAGTTATGTTTTGCTATGTGGGAGGTCATGCATCAGGATGGTGGATATTATGCCGGGTGCATAATTAGTACTACTAATGTGTCATAATTTTCTTCTCAAAAATTAATACAATATGTTTTTTTTTTCTGTGAAAAGAATATAGATCAAGCAATGGACAGAATGACCATCAATTTTAACTGCCTATATGGGAGTACCTTCCTGATTGTAAAATTTAGAAAAGTGTGGACACCTTCAATAGATACCAAAACTAAGGATATGTGCAACTGTATAACAAATTTGAAATTAGGCAGGAGAGTATGATAACAGCATTCTTGTGTTTATAGCTTGCAGTTCACCTTCAGTTTTGTTCCCTCTCTCATCCTCCAACTAGCGGATTATGAGCTAGTAAGAGATTTTCTTCTGTTTTCAATAGTGCAGACTGATGCCTAGATTCTACTATTTTGACTGTTATACCTTATGCTTCCATGTATCATATAAGGTCATCTTATATAAGTATCCTTGCTCTTCCACTTTCAGAATAACGTTTGGTGATGGTGTGAAAAGGTTAGACCTATTTAAAAAATGTTTATATAAAGCTGAGCTGTGATCAATAGTTAGATTGACAGGTAGAGGTGACAATCAATTTCCATGCCAGTACGAAAATTATCTGAAAATTATCAGAAGTGACATGTAAAAAAAACAATTACCAAGTATGTGTTGCTTTTACATAAAAAGAATTTGCCAGAATTCTGGTAGGGTATGCAACAAGCCACGGCCACTGTTTTTAAAAACTATTCTATTTTCAAATCTGCTATGTTTCAGTATTGTAACTGCCCCTAGCTGTAAATGAATGCCTACTACTTGTCAAAGCCTTTTGCACTACATATGACCAGCAAAACTATCAGGGAATAAATGCAGACAAAGAAGAATACACCAGACCTTTTATCTTTGATAATCATGTACAATACTAGACCGTGAGCTTCAATCACAAGGACAGAATGAGACTATGCACCATCTTGTCTAGATTCTAGTTAAATATATAATCTTTACAAAGAGTGTACGATGAAAGCAGTACTTTTTTAGGAATCGGCACAGGTGATCATACTTTGTTCGTTGGTCTGACTTGTCTCACCACCAGATTTCGTCCATGAAACTCCTACATCATCATAGAACATGAAGTTTAGTTCAATGAAAAATGTTGACACGACTAGCATCACGTACTGAAAATGTTAGAAAAAGAAGATTGTCCCTCTACATAATAGCATCCTAACCACGTTTTATAGCTGAAAAAGTGCATGTTGAAAAATTGTGCCTCTACATAATGATGGAATGTAAAGGATAACAGTATGTCTTAATGCCTACTACAGGATACAGAAAATGTTATGAATGAACTATTGAAACCATTTTGCCTTTCTCCATAATTTCTTTATCGTTCTGATTACTTTTGACTTAACAAAGGAACAATCTTTGGTAGGGATATTCATCTCCTGTCAAACTACAAAAATCAAAGTCTAAAATTGTGCCAACAGGGCAGTGGTTTACTAATGAGGTGGATGGAGTGTTCCCTTCTGACTGTGGTCTGCCCCACCTACATAGCATGAGTTTCAAAGGAATAAGGCCGGGTACCAGTCCTGGGTGACTTTGGCACAATCAGACCGGGTGCCAGTACGAGGTGATTTTGGCACAATAGATAGTATCCGATACCTCTCACACCTAACACCTAAGCTGAAAGAAGTACATTCTTTGGATCATGTTGGGGGATGTTGCTCTAATGACTTCCAAAAAAATAAATAAATAATTAGAGTCTGATCGATTACCTTCCCGTGCAATGAATTAATGGCAGCCTCCATTTCTGATTCTGAGGATAAAGAAACAAAGCCAAATGCACGAGGCACTCCACCTTTACGATTGTAAACGACTTTTGCACCTAAAACATTCCCATTTTCACTGAACAAACCTCTGAGGATTTCCTTCCTCACTGACCAGGCAAGGTTACCCACAAACAATTGGTATGGAGTCTCAATATATACGTCCTCAGTTTTCTTTCCCCTGGATAGCACTGATGCTGGAAAGTTTACAATCATATCACGTCCACCCAAGTCCTTCATTTTCAAAATACCACAAACAGCTGGAATTCAATCTATAAAATGCATATGCAAACCTATATGATGAAAAATAATCCAAAGACTAAATTGCCACTTACAGAACCTTGCAGCTTTTCAATGGCTGCCTTGGCTTCTATAACCGTGCTCATTATGACAAAAGCATGTCCTCGACTTAGCCCGGTTTCCTCGTTCCGAACGACCTGTGGCCAATACGTTTGTTAGAAATTAAAGAGCACTTCCTCGGTGCCCAGCCTGGTAAAATTAAATACAAAATGATTTTAAATTATATCGTTCTTCAAAATATTCTATCCTACTAAAACCGAGATGTTCAACCACAGAAATGAGATGTTTAAAACCCCGCATCTTTCATTAAGATTTTGATTTTCAATTTTCATTATAGGAAGAGGTCCATAGAACTAGACCAACCAAATCTCTAGGAACCCTAAAAAGAGTGGAGCAAACAAACAAATATATGTGTGTTCCCATACTGTTATGTAAATGAGAATTACCTCTACAGATTCCACAGTTCCGAACTCTTGAAAGAGTTGTGTAAGCTGTGCATCGTCACAGCTCCTAGGGAGATTGCCCACGTAGAGTTTGGCTCTCTTGGGTGACTCTTCTTTATTTTCTGGTTTTTGCCATGTACTGTCCTTTGGCTGTTGCTCTCCATTTGCTTCTTCTTCTTGTGGTTTTGACTGCTCTGTAGTTTGGGTTTCTTCGTGAGTTAATGCTGTGATTCTGAACACCTTTCTGCTGACGAGAACATGTGACAGTTGGAGAGGGCAATGGGATGGCATTGATATTTTTACAGAGGGAATCCTCAGAGAAAGAAGAGAATTGAGTTTGTGATTAAGATTGACATGGGTGCTTGCTGGCACACAATAACATGAAGAAGCTGCCATCCTCCCTTCAACAGCAATGTGGCTATGGAGAGTGTTCTGCTACAAATGGAAGGGATAAGGTCATTTATACGGTGGTGGAACTTCTCTAAACAATTAATTAAATATCTATTTTCAATGAAATCTAAATTCTCCTCTTAATGGTCCAAGATTGAAAGGTATATGGCGGCTATATTCCTTTACAATCACAAGGACGCCCTGGTTTTCCTTTAAAAAGATGATTAGTAAACTTCCATTTGAGGATAGTATAGTAGCTAATGACTATTATTCTCAGTTTTAGAGTTTTTAGTGCTGACCCCAGCCTTAGTGCTCTTACATGAAAGAAGAATAATGAAAAAAATGTATATATATATAAACCAAAAAAAAACATTAATATGTAATGGTTTTTATGCTAATAAGGTGTAAATAAAAATAATAATTTTTTTTAACATAATGGTTGATTAATTGCAAGGTGATTATACTTTTTCTTAAAAAAAACTACTAACCCTCTATTCAATGCATATAGAATGAACAATAAACTTTAAATAAATTCATGTAATTCAATATTGTAGGCAAATCAACAAAGACCCTAGGGTTTATTGATTGCACTAAGAGCTTTAGCTAGGTTTAGTAACATAATGAAATAAATCACTAACAATAAGGAAAACTAATTATGCAACCTAAAACAAGTTTAGAAAGTTATCTCCAAATATATCTAATGAACTAGCTCTTAGCAAAGCTTAGAAACAAAATGAAATGACTTAAGCAATCTATCATCCACAAAAGTTCGAACCCTAAATGTAATTATGACCTAATTTGTTTTAGTAAGTAAACCAAGGAAGTCCTTAGGGTTTATTCATTACCCTGAGAGCTTTTGGCTAAGTTTAGTAACAAAATGAATTAATTCAATAAGAAGAAGGAAAGTCACTTAAGCAACCTATTTTTCAAAATAGGTTTAGAAATGCTCTCTCCATATATACTTAATTAAATAAATAATGTGTAAACAACATAAAGAGATCAATTATACAGAAAATATCAAACCCTAAATGCAAATATGTTGACCCAAGTGCCCTCAGTGGGAATGTACCTTCTTCACTCACACATTATATTGGAACTTCCCTTAAGATGGTGATGTTGGAACTTCCCTTAAGATGGTGATGTTGGTTGACCAAGATGTGAGAAAGTGAATGCACTGAAGACACCCCATGAGCAACTTGGCAAGAGTGTTAGATCATAAGCTTAGCATCCATCTGGTAGAGTTTTGGCATTCAAGAGATGGAAAAAAAGCTCCTCAACAAGGAGTAAAGGAGTGACTTAATAGATTTGGGAAAGCCTTAGGGAGTAGGTGATGTCTTAGTCAGTGGACAATGTGGTCTTTCCATTAGAAATGGGTTGCGGGTTTTATTCAGGGAATCATGAGTTCAAAGGTCATATCGTAGGTAATTCCAAGAAATTACAAGTAGTAGGTGTGGTAGAGTACCAAAAAAACATGGCTCACACCATGCATCAAGAGTAAGGAGGGTAAAGGAGATTTTAACCAAGTAGACCCCTAAAAGCATGCCCGACATGGATTTGGGGATGTTTAGAACCCAAAAATAAGGCACTTCTAACCAACTAAAGACAAATCAAAGGCATGAATCCCAAGACTAATCCAGTGACAAGGAAGGTGTCCTAAATGAGGAATCTAAAAGGTCTAGCAAAGCTACAAAATCCTAGCACTAAACATCAAGTGGAGGGACCAAAACCACACATCTAGACTATGATATGTAACTCAAAGGAGAAGACTCTAATACGAGTGAGCCATCTCTAAGATGGATGGAAGAAGGCTTACGAAATTTGCATACCCCATGTGGTCAATATGTAACTTATTTTCTTGAGAAGAAGTGTCATGTTAACATGTTAAAACTTGGACAAATTTAGAACCTCTTGTACTCTAATAGGAAGCCTTAATTTATTTTCTTTAAAGAGCACAACACTCAATGGTTGTGTGAGTGTTGTATCTATGACACTTGAACCACTTGTTTGATATAAGTGAAAGTTGGTCATCCATGTCACTGTGATTAGATGGATGTGAACTTGTTGGGAAAGAGGAGGGCCCGTGAAGCCTATTTTCTAGGGATAAAGATATATAAGGTTGGACAATGAGTTCATTTTGAATGCCCTTAGTTGAGGTTCAATGGGTGTAAGTTATATGACCTCAAGGGGGGCATATATTGGGTTAAATGTATACGTAATGGGGTAATTATATATGTAATAGGGATCAACCTAATAAAGTGCCCACATGTGCAATGAGTAAGAATTGTATCTATAGAAGTCAATATAGTCATTATTCAGATGAACATATGATTTGGATATATGAATGTATTGGGGTTGTTTGGAGGAGGTTTCTCCCATTATATAAGGAATTATTGTGCAACTCATCTCTATTATCTCCCTAGGAGTTGTGCTCCATGTTCACATATTGTGTACATTGCGTGTACTCTAGTTTATTATCATATTTGAGGGATTTGGTACATAATATTTGGAATTAGAAAGAACGATCCTTGGTTTGGTTCCTTCAAAATAAGTCATCTTACAATTGTCACTCTTAATTTTTTTTTACTGATTTTCAATGGGTGAAATTTTCATGGATGGAAATTTCAAATTCTACCTGACCATACTTTGGTTGTTAGGGGTTGTGGAAGTTAGAGTTTTTTATCTAGTCCTAAAACTAGTCTCAAATATGTGTGTTTGACGGACAATCTACCAAGAGCGGACTCGAGGCCTGATCTCCCTAGCTCAACGTGAGTCTAGAACAAATAGAGACAGAACATAAATGACTTCCCTAGATCTAATTAGAGATCAAGGAACTAAATGCTTTACCTTTTGAATCGCTGATCCTTTCTCCTTGAATGCTACTCCAAGCTTGATGATCTTCAGATTTGAGCTGCAAAACCTGTCAAGACAACACAACAGAACAAGCAGTAAAATGCACCTACACAATAATAGATCTAAGTAAGCAATTAAGCAGGCGAACTACACAAAATATCATTAACACAATGAGATTTGGTGGAAAGCACTTATATTACTATATTAAAAGGGAAATACATAGGTTGAAGAGATCACAACCAATGACTTAACGTAGCAATACTTCTCCGATCAAGCCAATGCGAAAGCCTCCAAAGGGATGATGGATCTCTCAAGGGATGAGTAGAGATCTCTCCTAAGCTAATTTCACTAGCAATTAGATACTATAGACTTCCTCCCTTTGGAATGGGAGAGAGTTTCACTTATATAGGACTAAGTGGATAAGGTAGGTTGAGATATGGTAGGAGAGAGATAGGGGATCCTTCCAAGAGGCTAGGAACCGAATGCCAGCTTCCCCAAAAGGCTAAGGATCGGGATACACATCAGCTACCTTCGAGAATGGGATCGAAGAAGCTATTTTAGTCAATTAACTGACATCGTCGCAATTTGTAAGAGGACAACCTATGACGTCGTAGGTTACATTAGGACAACCTCCGACGACCTCTCAAAACCTATTAGGAAAAGGTTTGTATCTCTTCCAGGTTAATGACTTAGTCAAGGAAATTCAGGGAATATTTACACTGATTAGCATGATGGCAAGATTTAGGTGTAACAGAATGCCCCCTGGACAGGTGAAATGCTTTGACAGAAAGAATGTTAATGGCTCGTCGGATGAAGGATGCTACTGTAGTACAACTAACTCTGAGAACAGAGTCTCATATGACGTACAACATGGATGCCGACCAATACAATGCAGATCCATGGTAGTAATTACTGACTGAACACAATCATGGCTACTAGACACAAGCGTAGATCCATGATGAGATGATAGCACAGCCACGACCAATACAAATGTGGATCTGTGTGATATGACAAAAAACAATCTCCATCGCAACCTGGGTAAAACATGATTCCCTAGGGTCTTCAAGCCGAACCCGCAATGATATGAATATATCCATGTGATTACAAATGTCTTGACATCGAACATGGTAGAAACCACTTGATTACCAATCATTGATGTAAACCATTAACAAGCGTGAGGGAAATCACCATTAATGTCAATGATTCCCAAGGTATCACAGTACATATCACCAAGCGTGAATAAATGAGTTGAAGTCGAACGCATGATGAAATATTTCAATCAAGAGTCAATTATGTAAACTCATGTCGAAAGCGAGGTAACCTACCATTGAGGCATGCAGGACCAAGGTACTTGGTTGGTTTCTAGATTCAATCCTCGGATGATGTGTTGAAGTCGACAAGGATGAATTTGTTGAAGGAGGGCCATGATGTATCCCTCATCATCGACATGAAACACGACAAATGATGTTTGAAGTGGATCGGATGGTACAACAACATGCGAGACTGACTCATAGTAGACCGACATGGTGGAAAGTGTACTGACTGCAGATAATAAATGGTGAGAGTATTCTTGAACATGGGCACAGCATGACTTGGCAGTATTGACATGACGGGTATGATACCGACTCCTAATGCAACTGATGATGGAAGCGTTCTTTGAATGACTCAAAGGAGTAACAAGACTCAGGAAGTATGTAAAACTCGAGGACAAACGGATGATCCAAGTACAGTATGCAAATGCAAATGAGTGTCATGTTCAAGAATGACTAGGTACTGCCACAGATAAAGGGTATAACATAAGAGCTTTCCTTTTTCCTCATCATGAATGATGAGTGCCTCATGTGTTTTTTACGAGCTTGATGAGGGTAACCAGATGCTCGGTATAGCTCATCTCATAGATGAGTCCAATCCCAAATGTTTTCTGAACCTGGGAGAGGAGGGGTTCGTCCCATGACAGGCCCTTCAATGTTAAAGTTTTAACGAGTCCATAGAAGGTAAACTCGGCCGTCATTTCATGTTTAGAGAGTCTGAAAAGAACTAAAGAAGACTCCAACGGTCCTTTTTCATAAAGTTATCCTCATCGCCCGAAAAAAGGGTAAAACAACGCGGGAGAGGACTCTTCCAGTCATGATTGGCTGGAGTATACCTTTTCTGTAAGTAGTGCCCCCTAGTCCAAAAAAGGGGTAAACTATCACCAGGAAGATGACCATTCAAATTCTTTAACAAGCGTGAACGCGACAAGCTCGCTTAGCAATCTTTTCGTATTTCGAGAACCTGAAAAGAGCTTAAAGATAGACTCCGGGGGGGTTCCTTTTTCGTAGGAGTTTAACGAGCCCGGAAAAGTGATAAATTGTAACTCGGTAACTTATTCTCATGGTTTTAAGAGCATGAGAAAGAACAAAGACTAAGCTCGTCATCATTAAATAATTAAAATCTAACGGATAAAAAATAACGACAAAAACATTCAAGGGGTCGTTCATACCTAAGATGACCACTACAATGTGAAAACGGCACAGATGGAACACTTAATGTCTCCTGCAAGCTTGAAAACTAGGTCAAATAGTCAACCAGGTATTCAAATGCAGTAAAAATTATCCAAACTATAGCAAATAACCCAAAGAGCATCTAAATTTGAAAAAGAATATTCCCTTTTTGTTTATAAATAGAAAAAATGACCAAATATAGTTACCATTGTTCATTTGCCAAATTGGGGAGAAGAAAGTGCCATTTGGAGTAGAATTTCAATCGTTGATTGTCGGAGCTACAAGCAACCATTTCACGAGCTGTTCGAAGCAAGTAACCCTAAATCTCAGCCAACATATTCCTAGTGGTTTAGAATTTCAATTTTTGTTCATTTTTAGGGTTTTTGAATTGATTTGTGGGGAGTTTGTGCGCCCTCGGGTCGTCGCAGGTCTCCCTTACGGGAACTGCAATGAACCCGGGTCATCGCAAAGCTCGCAAAGGCGTCCTGCAACGATGTCGCCCTGTCTGCAAGGACGGGGTGCGACGGCGGAAACGTCCATGGTCATCGCAAAGCTCGCAAAGGCGTCCTGCGATGATGTCGCCCTGTCTGCAAGGACGGGGTGCGACGGCGGAAACGTCCATGTTCAACTCAAAACCTAAGCCAAAAGAAAAAGTTTGGATGGTTGGGGTGAGGTCTAACGATGTTTAAATGCTCCTATTGACAGGTTTGTGGCCGCCAACATGGTTCTAGAGTGGCACAAGCGAGAACATGAGGTAGATGATGTGCAAGCAGCAAATGACCCACTATGTGTGGAGGCATTAAGGAACCGTGGACTTCTAAAGTTCTTCCAGGTCCAGGGCATGAGGGCCCAAGTCCCGCTGCTGGAGCATATGCTTCGGAGTTGGGATGCAGCTCAACAGCACTTCATGATCGGTGAGCATGTGTTGACTATAGATGTGGATGACATCTACTTCTTGAATGGATTGTCCCGTAGGGGGGACAACATGGCTCTTACTGGATCACGGGGAAGTGACCAGACAGTGGATGACTTGATCGTCCAACATTGTACTCCTCATGCTAGTGCCTCTAGTGGGAAGATTCCCATCAAAGAGGTGCGAGATCGTCCGTTGCGTGCTATACTTTTCACCATAGTGAGGATAGGAGGGAGCCAAGTGGCTCATCTAGCTACCGGTCCCAGATGTTGTATGCGGAGGACTATAGGTATCCGAAGGTATTCAACTAGTGTGAGGGACTCCTCACCAACATTCGAGCTCAGCTAACCAAGTGTTGGCATGGAGAGATGAAGCAGTTCAGGTATGGATCGATAGTGATCTCATTCTTATTGGAGCGGGTTCCCCTCTTGCGCCCGCAGGTGACTCTGGATGACAGGGATCCAAGGGATCCTCACATGGTCCGATGGACAGAGGTGATGACCCGCCATGGTGGCGGGGGTCCTATCATCGGGTATGGTTCTAGATTCTTCACCTAGATGGAAGGCCAGCTACTTATGATAGAGGACTACCCGTACAGTGGTATGGATTTCAGGGAGGACCCAGACCTAGCATTGCCCGAGGGAGCAGAGTGGGGAGACATCAGTAAGAACAAAGACCCTTGTACTTTTTATTTTGTGTATTTATAATTTTTTTGGAATAGTGCTGATGAGTTAATTAACATGTGTGTGCATATGTGGGCCCTTCACGGCTAGTGGGAGTCTCGCTTCTCGTGAGGAGAGGAGAGGCACCACCAGTAGCGCCAGCCATGCATGATGCCATCGTGGAGATGGACGACGTCTATGAGAACCTTATGAGGTTGACATTGGACATTCCAGATCTGGCAGTACATGAGTTGTCGAGGCCTATGCAGAGGTACACAGTTGGTGTGACTATGCATTTCGATACGCTACTGCGTAAGGTGGTGAGGGAAGTTGACTGCTTCCATGTCCAGCAGGCGAGGGCTGCTAGACCCAGAGGTGCACAAGCCAGATGTCAAGCCCAGTGATGTTATTATGTATGTACTGAGAGCTATGTGAGCCTCAAATTTTGTACTGATGAAAGCTATCAGGCTTCAGATTTTGTATGGACTCACTAAAAGCCGTCCTGCTTCAAACTTTTGTATCAGCATTACATTATCTCGATTATATATATATATATATATAGACATTTTTGGTGGATTTATACATTATGTGTTTTAATGGATAAATGATGTGATCTTGTTTATGTGTTTGCTTATACAATGAGTTATTTACATGTTATGTCTACTTTTACAGTTCATGAATATGCTTATGTGTGTGCAATGTACCAATCTAAAATGAAGTTGGCCATGGAGTCGACAACTGTGTTTACGTCTCGTGGAATGTGCAGGTACTGAATGGACTTGAAGGACCTTTCTAGAAGACGAACTCGTCTGTAGAGACGGAGTAGGGTAGGATCACGGATGGTGTAAACCTGGTTAAGATGAGAGACCACTAGTTGAGAATCCAAGTGGATGACAATGTGGTCCATACCCAAAGAAATAGTGTCGGTTGGGGTTCCAATGACTACCTGATATTCTGCAGCATTGTTGGTTGCGAAACCTAGACACATTCCTCCCGAGCTAATAAGCTCGCCAGTGTGAGAATAGAGCACCCAGGCTGTTGAAGCAAGGTTACGGGTATGCCGGTTGGCGCCGTCCGCAAATCCATAGCAAGTTCCATCTGCACATGCAGACAGAACAAGGTATAAGAAACAAAACAAGACCTAAGCACGCAAAAACAAAGCGTCACACCACACAAAACACACATGCCATGTACAGTATATACAAAGTACTTATGCATGAAAGACTCAGGCATAGTACCTCTTTAGGTAAATCCCATTGCGAGGTTCACCTAAAGATATCCCATCGTAGTCTTCAAGCTCGTAAGCTCCCTTCTCTAAGACGTGTTTCACTATGTAGGGTCCATGCCACATGGACTCAAACTTTCCTGCTCCCAGCTTATCATGTCTTTGGTCGTATGTAAGGACCAAATCTCCTTCGCTGTAAACGTGAGGTTCTACCAACTTGTCATACTGCACTTTGATGTGTTTCTTATGAGCCTCGTTGGCAAGAGCTGCATCGCGGTGAGTCTCGTCGAGTTTATCTAGGTAGAGGAAGCGTTCTTCCTCAGCGGTAGTGTTGGGGAGAAGTTCAACTACGAGTTTGAGGGACGGAATCTCGCACTCAATCGGTAGGACCGCCTCCAATCCATAAACCAATTGGAAAGGGGTAAATCCAGTGGCATTTTTAACGAAAGTTCGATAAGCCCATAGTGCGGAGAAGAGCATATTATGCCAGTTGGACTTGTGCGTACCCACCATGCATTGGATCATGGTTTTCAAGACCTTGTTAATGGCCTCTACTTTTCCGTTGGACTGCAGGTAGTATGGTGTTGAGTTTTCATGGCGAAAACCCAATCTAGTGCTCAACTCGTCGACCATGTGGTTCATGAAATGAGAACCATGGTCAGTAACTATCACTTGAGGAATTCCAAACAGTGCTATAACATGATTGAACATGAAGAGTGTGGCGGTTTTGCTGTCGTCCGTGTATGCAGGCATAGCCTCGGCCCACTTTGTGAAGTAATCCACGACTACTATGACGTAGCCATGCCCCCCAGTTGAGGTAGGCTTACAATGCATGAAGCCAATGCCCCATTTAGCGAAGGGGCCAACGATAATAACGGGTGTAGCGGGGTTGGGTGGGTACGCTTCTTAGTTTGGAAGTGTTGGAAGGGAGGACATTTTTTAACGGCCTCGATACAATATTTGAATCGATACCTCATGACAGTCATTTAGAACGTGTTCAGCCTCTTCATGAGTGAGACAACGTCGAAGAATAGAATCAATACCATGACAGTACAAAGTATCACTAATGATCATATAATACTTTGCATGGTGGCATATTCGACGGCGGTCGTCGTGCGAGAGTTGAGGACTGAAACATTGGGTTTGAAGATATAAAGTGATATCTCCATACCATGGATCAGATGTGCTGATGAGGAACAATGATTCATCTGGAAGAGAATCATTGGGCTCAAAATCGACATCAGGACGGGGAAGATCACAGATCATCTCAGCAAACACCAAAGACTTTTTAGACTTGTCCTTTTAAAAAAGGAGATCAAACTCTTACAGTATCACGATCTAGCGTGAATAATTGCCCCAAGCACCTGACGTGTCAAAACGTGGTACATGGGGTTTGAATAAAAAATGATGGTGGTGGTGCGAAGCAAGATGTAATGTCAGAACTTTTGGACGTAAATGACAGCCGCGAGAGTGAGTTTCTCGACATGTGAATAGCGAGTTTCGGTGTCAATGAGACCCTTACTTGCGTAGTATATCACATGTTCCTGGGCGTTGTTGTCTTCTTGAACCAAGACCATGGCATTCGTGGTGGCAGAAGCAGCAAGATAAAGGATATAATCCTGGTAGTAATTGGGCGGCTGTAGCACAGGGGTGTCAAGCACTCTATATGCAGATAAATTGTTACCAATACACACAGAGCATATGAAATTTATTGTCAACCTGAGAAAGTCTTTTTATTTCAAAGGATAAGTGCACAATATATGCTCAAACACCAAACCATTAGAAGTGAATACTTTTATCTTCTATCAACCATGTTCATCCCCAAAAATCTATGCAATCCCAATTGTCTTCTAACTGCTATACTTCAATTCCTCTCTATCATGCATCAATAAGAAATGGTATCAGATCTAATCAATCAATTGCAGAAAAGAAATCTCATTCGTATTCTAGAACAATCACTTATCTGATCTAATCAATCTGGAAATCATAAAACATAAACTGAACATTAATCTAGAAATCCAATTACCAAAGATTGAATTAACTGTTCTAAGAAATTGAATTGCAGAACGAAAATCAAGCAACACACAACAGGAAAGATAAATTGTAAGAGCTCATGGGATCACAACTTAGCTATAAGATGAACACGGCTGTGTATAACAGTAATTGAAATGCATAAAGCAAACCTCACCCAGTCGACTGTTATTCTACACCATTCACCAATCTCACAGAAATATAATCTTTTACTGAGAAATCCACACAATAAATATTGCTGCTGCGTACAAAAAGGAAAGAACAAAGTATCTCACAATAATAAATTCAAAATCCTATTTTAACTCAGCAATCTCTGTGGAAGACGGGCCCAGTCTTCACACAGAGACGCTGGCTGAACAACACAACTCTTTAGCTCAGAAGTAACCCCTTATATTAACAGAAGAATGAATACACGGTTTTGCTCAACTGCTAATACAATAATTTAATTGTCTGTTGTTCAACCCCTTGAGTCGAGACAACTCCTCATATTTATACATACAAATCGTAACATCTAATCCTATAATTGGGCAGCCATGAAGATCTCTGATCTTCAGGCGCCCTAAATAACTAGCTGTTACAATGCGTGGCAGAACAGAAACATCCAAATATGAGAAAGTTATTAATTGACCCAAGAGTGGCGGTCTTTCCAGCCCACAGCTAGACTTCGGGCAGCAACATACTTAAGATAGCGAATTCTATTACAGCTGCCCTGTTACAGCTGTGCTTTGATTGATGATTCGAGCCCCAAGGATCCCTCTACAAGCAGCGAACATCCCTTCCTTCATGACTTGTTCAGCCCCGATCTTCCTGCAGTCTATTTGTCTCAACTACCTTCATAAATCGCAACATGTTAGCACAATTTGAGAGATGCACAGCTTTAATTATCACAATCATAAGCATTAATAAAATAAAACAATGATCATCCATACCTTGGTAATTTGGGGAATAAGGTAAGGACAATAGTTCTGATGGCCATGATAAATGGTGTAGGACAGGGGCAGGAAAGATGATTAATGATGACTAAAAAGGGCCAATTCTGAGCTCAACATGTCCCCCCAACTATCCTGTTGCATGTCCTCATGCAACAACCTGCATTATTTACAATCTGAATCCTGTACTGAGCTCTATCCATGGAGAGAAAAAGAATTGTAGGAAACCCAGGTACCTTTTCTATCTTTTGAACAGCCTCTGTGAGTAACCCAACATCTTCCTTCATCATTGTTCCCCTTCCACTGCTAATTGCTGATATATGGAAATGCAGCTAATGTGGTGGGAATCTTCCTGCAGTCTCATTATGCTGTGCCTGAGAGCTTAAAGGGCCATTCTTAATCTGAATCTATATCAATAACATTCCTCAGAGGGAGAAGCACTGGTTCTTGTGGGGTAGTGTCTTCTAGCACATCTAAATTTAATAAAAGAGTTGCTGGTTCTTGTGTGACAGCAACATCCTTTAGGCTTTCTTCAGCAGCTACCATCATTGCTTTTAGAGACACTGGTTCTTGTGTAGCAGTGTCTTCCTTGTCCCTCTGCTGCTGAGATTGAATCTCCTTCTCATTGTGCAGTTCATCCTCCAGAATTTTGGTGTCACCTGAGCATGGTGTCTGTACCTGTTCATCTTCTCCCAGCTGTATATCGGGAATGAAATCCACTCCAGGTTTATCTTTTAGATGAAATTCAGGAGCTCCTGTTGCAGCTTCCAAGGATGTTGGTTCTTGTGTAGCAACATCCTGGCTTGCCTCTTCAACCTCCTGTTGTTGCAATTCTTCTCCTGGGAGCTCTGTGTCATGGGAGTCCTCTGGGGTTACAACCCAGAGTTCATCATTAAATTCCAGAATGTCCTCTGTTCCAGGTTCTTCTCCCACCTGTTTGGTTGATTGGACAAGTAAATTCAGGTTTGCTGGTTCTTGTGTTACAGCATCCTGTTCCAGTTTATCACTGTCCTGCCTCTGAGCTTCTTCTTCCAAAATTTCTGTGTCCTGGGAGCATTCTGGGGTCACAGTATGGAATTCTTCAGTGACCTCCATTCCAAGTTCTTCTCCCATCTGATATATGATTTCTGTATCGTGGGAACACTCTAGGGTTTCACTATATTCTTTTATAAGCTCCAGGGCGTCCCCCATCCCATGTTCTTCTCCTACCTGTTCCATAATTTCTGCATCGTGGGAAGTAACAGCTTCAACAAGGATGTTTAAAAGTGTTGGTTCTTGTGTGGCAGCACCTTCTTTTTCCACTGCTTTCCCCACTGTGGCCACAGGCTATTGTGCTGAACAAGTGTTAAGTAAAATTTTATGGCTTGCTTCCTTAAAGATTTCTCCACAGGTGGGGCAGAGTATTCGTTCATCCTCCTCCCTAGCTCCAGCAGAATCTGATTCCTCCACTTGGTCTGCAGCCTCTATCAATGTGTACATTTTTCTTTCACTCCGTTTTCTGCAGGTTTCCTTCCAAGTTTCCAGCTCCCTTCTAAGTACTTGGAGGTCCTCTTTCAGCATTGCATTCTCATACAGAAGACCTTCAATTCCAGGTTCTTCCTCCACTGGCCTTTGTGGAGCATCCATCGGTCTTGGTACAAGGATTGGGGGCTCAACCTGTGTCTCTGAGGTTGCCCATTTTTTTCTAGCTGCCTCTACTGCTGTGGCGGATCGAGTTCGTTTCTTTCTGATTGGTGCTATTAGGTCAAATTCATTGGTGGCTTTCTTTCTCTTCTTCTGTGGCGTTTTCTTTTGTGATTTTTCTTTTTGTGGTGTTTCCTCCTGTGGAGCTGGGATATAGGGAGCCAAAACTGAGGTCAAAGGAATATTTCCTTGCCCCTCATGTTGTTCTTCTTCAATCACAACTCCTCCTCCTACCCACTCAGGTGAAGACTCAATTGTCACCAGCTCAATGTCTTCTTCCATTGCCCTAGCTCCGTCATCTTCAGGTTCCATTGTCGCAGCATTTGATGCTGCTCCAATTTCACCTTCTGTTGTCGGAGTTGTTCTGTTATCTAGGTTTTCCACAAAGGTTTCATCTACACCATCATCTAATGGATCTGTTTGTGCTTCCCCTTGCTCTCCTTCAAATGCAGTGTCATCCCCCACTGGTTCTGCTTGTGCTGGAGATTCATCTCTCCCACATGGCTCTGATTGTGCCCCTGGTTGTTCTTCCTCTAATATAGGTTCATCCTCCCCAGATGGCCCAGCTTGTGCCCGCGGCTATTGTTCTTCTACTATGGTTTCACCCACCCCGGATGGTCCTGCTTGTGCCCTCGATTGCTGTTCTTCTCCCATTTCATCCCTCCCCCCAACTTCACTGGAGGAACTCTGGTCCTCCTGTTGTGGTGGAACCTGTAATTGCTGTAATGGGATGACCCTCAAGGGAACAGGTTGTTGTGGTCGGGTTATAAATTGTTTCCAAGTTATATTATGTTGGGCAAGGGTTCTTACAATAATTAACTTGATAAGGCCATGGTGGGTGAGAGAGGAAAGTGGGTGCTTCGCAGACTGAACAAATGTTGCCATATGACGCAAGTCGTGCAATAAATAAAATGGAATGTTCAACAAAATGCCATGGCGGAGATGAGAAAGCAAAGGAAGTTCAGAGTTATACACAGTTTGATATCTACCTTCGCAAGTAATGTATTTCTTGAGGAAGACAGCAACCTGGTCCCATGGCCGCGGTAGTGAGTTCAGTGCAATCCCTCTCCTGGATGCTTCAACTTGCTCCCCTGGAAGTAAAAATTCTTCTCGTGCAACCGTTGCAGGGACTCGACGGTTAAACCAAGGTTTTCCCACCATCGGGATGGCTGTGACCTCAGATATAATGATCTCGGAGACGTCTATACATAGCCCCCACACCGTGGAGTGATTTTTGGTAAGATTCAAGGCAAATTGCAGGGCTGCGTCCCGATCGAATTCGTCCAATCGCTCAAAGAATTCGAGCCAGCCAGCAGCTTGAAAAATGGCAAGAACTTGAGGATTTCGTCTGAGTTCCCAAGTATTGAAAGGTTCATGGCGAACTGGAATCCCCATGGTCCTGGCTGCAAGCTGAAAGTGCTATTCCACAGATTACAGGATCCCAGAATGGAAGTTGCAGCACAGAGGATGCACGAATCGTTGAGCGGAGACGTTGAGCGAATGAGCAAATTTGGAAAGTTGAGCACAGAAAAGCGTTTGAAATTTCCATGCCGAATTGGGGAAGGTGGCAGTTATTAATGTTACGTCGTACGAGGGAGAGGTTTAATCAGGTATAAATGGTGGTACGAGTGAAGGTACGACTAATATCGTTTAAATGATATCAATGCTTAATCACGTGATAAATGAAAGCCATACCTCATAAAATTGTGAGTCGAAAAGCTGCGGAAACTGGTGGAGCATGCAGTTGATGACGTCACAGCGCCGAGCTTGTGCACAGTCAGACGTGTGATCATGATGACTCGGATAAGATAATAATTTCTTCTGCCGGTGAAATACAAACCATCGTGTTCTCGGGGTTGGAATGATGAGTTCACCGGCACGACTGAGGTGAATCAGCACCATGATTAGCAGATTTGGAGCAATTCTTCTGTTAACACGGGAGTTACCACTGCAAGTTGCCAAAAAAAATGATAGCAGAGCCGACGAAAAAGATATTGCAGTCACCAGAAAAGAATATGTTGCAGCTGGCGGGAAAGAAATTGCAGCCACCGGAAAAGATTTCACGGCAGCCAAAAAAGAATTTACGGTATCAGGGAAAATTACGGCTGTCACGGCAAAGTTTTACGGCGGCGGGAAAAATTACAGCTGGTGGGAAAAGTTTTACGACTGTGGGAAATATGTTGCAGCCGCTGTGACATGATGTTGCAGCTACGGGAAAATGGTTGCGGCTGCCGGAAAATAATTCACGTCCGTCGGAAAAAGTTCACGGCTGCCGGGTAAAAGATTTTACCGGTTGACGGAAACTGATAACGCAACTGCTGGGAAATGAGGTGGCAATCGCGGGGAAATGAGGTGGCGGCTGCAGAAAAAGATGTTGCAGCTGCCGATGTTGCAGCCGCTAATGTTGCAGCTGCCAGAAAGGATTAACGGCAGCGGGAAAAAGATATTATGGCTGCTGGGAAATGAGGTGGCAGTCGCGGGGAAATGAGGTGGCAGCTGCGGAAAAAGATGTTGCAGCTGCCGATGTTGTAGCCGCTGATGTTGCAGCTGCCGGAAAAGGTTGACGGCAGGCGGGAAAAATGATGTTACGGCTGCTGGGAAATGAAGTGGCAGTGGCTAGTAAATGAGGTGGCAGCCGCTGGGAAATGAGGTGGCAGCTGCGGAAAAAGATGTTGCAGCCGTCGATGTTGCAGCTGCCGAAAAAGGTTGACGGCAGGTGGGAAAAAGGATGTTACGGCTGCTGGGAAATGAAGTGGCAGTGGGTGATAAATGAGGTGGCAATCGCGGGGAAATGAGGTGGCAGCTGCGGAAAAAGATGTTGCAGCTGCCGGATTTTTTTTTTTTTTTTTAAATCAAGGACGGCACACGGAGATTTTCACTTGATGGGCCCAAACTGGTCGTTCTCCTGGCACTTCCCTGCAAATTTTTTTTTTTTGAAAAATGACAGCAAACGAAAAGATCAAATGCAAAGAGGAAAAGAAAACAATAATTAGACGCTACAGCAGGAAATTATTTATGTACAGCAAATACGATTTTCAGTTTTAAGGATTGGCAAAGGCAGAGAAAGGTTCCTGCTCTGGTGCCAACTGATAATTTGGATTGGCAGCAATTTGTGAAATGAATGCATCTTTCGAAATGGGCTTACGATACAGTCGCAATCTGTGGCCATTAGCAAGTAATGGTATCCGGTTTTCATCAATGGTCATCAGGCGAACAGTGCCGTTGTCAAATACCCTGTCGACCAAATATGGTCCCAGCCATCTTGTATGCAATTTTCCTTTAAAATCCTTTTTGAATTTGGAGTCATATAATAGTGCCCAGTCTCCTTCACAGAAGATTTTCTTTTTGATGAATCGGTCATGCCAGTTGGATCTCTGTTGCTGGAGCAGCACAGTCTGGTCTACTGCAACTAACCGTTTCTCATCTAGTTCATTTAATTGATTCAATCTTCTCTTCTGGGCTTCTGTTACATCTAGACTCATTTCGGTGGTTGTTTTCAGGGTCTTGATCTCAAATTCAATTGGAAAGATGGCACTCTTTCCATACACCAGATCATAAGGAGAAAACCCTGTGGTGTTGCGCCAAGTTGTGCGATATGCCCACAATGCTTCTGGAAGCCTGTCAGCCCAATCCTTTCGATGGCTTTTAACTGTTTTAGTAAGAATTGCTTCAATAACTTTATTAGTACTTTCCACCTGACCATTGGCCTGGGGGTGGTAAGGTGAAGCTATCCTATGCTGCACATGATATTTCCGGAGCAAGGACTCAAATTGGTGTGAGATGAATTGTGGTCCCCCATCAGTGACTACTTCCTTTGGTACCCCAAAGCGGGTAAAGATTTCACTGTACAGAAAATCAATCACCGCCTGGTCATTAGCTTTAGTCAAAGCTACAGCTTCCACCCACTTGGTCATGTAATCTGTACACACCAGGATGTAAACCTTCTGTTTGGAAGGAGGGTTGATAGGGCCAACAAAATCCAATGCCCATCTGTCAAAAGGTTCTAGTACCACTTGGGGCTGTAAAGGCATCTGGTCTGTTTTATTAGGTTGGCCCATCCTTTGGCAGCTGTCAGAGGACTGAACATATCTTTTAGCATCCCTGAACAGTGTCGGCCAATAATAGCCCATCCGCAGCGCCTTATGCCCTGTTCTTTTGTCTGCAAAGTGTCCTCCGCAAGGTTCATCATGACAGGCCTTCAGTATATGAAAGATCTCATCTTCCCTTACACATCTTCTAATCTCAAGATCGGGTCCTGTGTAAAAGAGATGACCCTTGAGCCAACAATACTTGGCACTTTGTTGGATAATTTTTCTTTTCTCTCGTTTAGACATATGTGGCGGAAGCTTTCCTGCAACCAAATAATTAGCAACGTCTGCATACCAGGGTGAATGAGCTGAGAGTGCGAATAAATGTTCATCCGGGAAAGCATCCTCAACAGGCGAACTGTCATCACTGTTAGTAAATCGTGATAAAAAATCAGCAACAACATTTTCTTTTCCAGGTTTATCTATAATAGTAATATCAAATTCCTGTAATAATAAAAGCCACCTAGTTACTCTGGCATTAGTGACAGGTTTGTTCATCAAATACTTAATGGCAGAGTGGTCAGTGTGCACAAATGTAGGATACCCAATAATGTAATGCCGAAACTTATTAATAGAATAAACAATAGCAAGGAATTCTTTTTCAGTAACAGTATAATTAAGTTCAGCAGGGGCTAAGTTTTTACTAACACAATAGATGGCATAAGGTACTTGACCATCCTGCTGTCCTAATACTGCTCCAATGGCGGTATCAGAAGTATCTGAAGAAATGTGGAAAGGTATGGTCCAATTAGGTCCCCTTAGAATAGGGGTTGTGGACAACTTCTCTTTAAGCTTATCAAATGCTGTCTGGCATGCTTCACTCCACACAAACTGTGCGTCCTTCATTAACAATGAAAACAAAGGGGAAGCAAGTTTGGAGAAGTTTTCTATAAATCTCCTGTAATATCCAGCATGTCCCAGAAAACTTCGCACTTCTTTCTGCGTTGAAGGAGTAGGTATATTTTTTATCACCTTAATTTTTGAAGGATCCACCTGAATGCCATCGGTAGAGATGAAATGTCCTAATACCACTTCCTCACTCATCATCATATGGCATTTTTCAGTGCTTAATGAAAGGCGAGACTGTTCACAGTGATTAAAACCTTTTTTAAATTTTCCAGTGCTTCCTCAAAATCCTTGCCATAAGGAGTAAAATCATCCATAAAGACTTCCATGCTATCATTAACTAATTCAGAAAATATGCCAATTACAGCTCTTTGGAACGTTGCTGGTGCATTACATAAACCAAAGGGAAGCACCCTGTAGGCGAACGTTCCCCAAGGGCAAGTGAAGGTGGTCTTATCCTGGTCCTCTGGAGCAATCTGAATTTGGTTGTACCCGCTAAACCCATCCAAGAAGGAGAAGAACTTTTTCCCTGATAGGGTATCAAGTACTTGGTCAATAAAGGGCAGAGGGAAATGATCCTTTTGTGTAGCTTTGTTCAGCTCCCTATAATCAACACAGACTCTCCATTTACCATTTTTCTTGGGCACAATTACAAGCGGGGAAACCCACTCACTATCCGAAATAGGGTAGATAAATCCTGCTTCCAAAAGTTTCTGGATTTCCTCCTTCACTATATCCCTCAGGTTGGGGTTCATGCGTCGTTGGGGTTGACACACAGGCCGGGAGTCGTTTTTAATGTAAATATGATGAGTGCACAGATTAGAAGGGATACCCTTCATGTTTGTATACTCCCAGGCGAATGCCCCCTTACGTTCCTTCAAGAGACTGATTAGGCGCATTTGTTCTTCTGAGGAGAGATCAGGGTTAATATTCAAAGTTCTTCCAGGCTCTACCTCAATAGAAATGCTTTTTGAATTTTTCAAAACTGGGATTATGTTCATATCACCAACCAATGTTTCCTCCGTAAGATTTTCTTGTTCTTCCTTACCAAGGGTAATGTTCAGGATTTGATAGACTTCTTTATCCACTGAAGCAGGTTCGCTGATGGCATCATCTTCTGTTTCGTTTTTAAAAGTTAAGGCCTTCCCTATTGTTAGTAGTGGCTGAACATCCTCCTCCTCTTCCTGTTCTACCCAAAGTGAGGTTTCAACTTCTCGACTCGGCCGTGCTGGAGGATACAGGGTGAGGTTTTTGTTCTCCATACCATCAGATATAGTCATGGACCCAGATCGACAGCTGATGCAAGAATCAGCTGTGGCCAACCATGGCCTCCCCAGGATCAATGGATGTCCCCCCAGCTGTGATTTTGGTTGCAATATCAAAAAGTCAGCAGGGTATTCCCATGAATCTACTGAGATGACGAGGTCGTCTAGAATCCCTTCGGGTCTAATGGTGGATCTATCTGCCAATTCTAAAATGGTAGGGGTCGGCCTGAAATTAGTGAGCCCAAGCTTCCTCACAGTCTCAATTGTTATAACATTGATCGCTGCTCCTAAGTCGACTAGCACGTTGGGTATCTGCGTTTGTCCTATATGTACAGTGACAGTAGGATTTCCAGGGTCGTCATACTTGGTCACGGGGATTTTTCCTGTTATTAAAGCGGATAAATTCCCTATGACATGAACAGTAGGCGGATCTCTAGGTTTCCTCCCTGGTTTCTTAGTGCACAGATCCCGAACTGTTTTAGCATAAATAGGTACATCTTGAAGGGCTTGCAGAAGGGGAATTTTAACATAAAGATTCTTCAACTCTCCTAGGAGGTTGAACTGAGGTTGCCCCCCCATTTTTGGTAGCATTAGTCTCTCAGGGTATGGTGGTTGCCTTACCAGCTGGGTAGGCTGTGTATTATCTGATTTCTCATTTAATGTTTCAGCCATCCCATCTAAGGGATGCTCAGCACCTTCAATGATAGGAGCCGGATCGGATGTATGCTGTGAACTCTCTCCTTTTTCATGCACAGAAGGTGGAATATCCTCTGTAATTACAGGTTCTTTTATCTTCCCAGATCGTAAACGAATATCATTACAAGGTACAGGGGAGAGAGAGTAAGCCGGCATATTGACAGTTTCCAATTGATGGACTGTTTTATTGTTCGGGTTAGGATTAGGTTGGGCAGGCAGCTGAGGCCGTAATGGTACATTAGAAACAGGATTATTCTGCAACTGCAGCTGCGACTGTTGAGGTGGGTAATGAGGATATTGAGGAAATTGAGGAAATTGAGGGTATGGTGGAGAATAGGGTGACTGTTGAGGTGGAGGTGGTTGAGGAAACTGGTTCCCAAGAGGGAAGTTCCTCCATCCAGGAGACCATGACGTAGGTTGATGTGGCGGCTGTGTCCAAGGACTCCATGAGTTATAATTTTGCATTGCAGGTTGAGAAGGATTCCACTGAGCATAATTTGAAGGGAATAGTGTATTCATATTTTGCATATTATTACTCCAATTATTCATATTATTCAAAAATGGAAATGAGTCCGGAGGCATACCTTGGTTTCGAGGCTGCCACGGTTTCTTCTGCGCAATGAAATAAGCTGATTCTACTTTTGGGGTTGATGCCTGCAGGACAGCCTTCACTTGAGGAAGTGTAGGACATTCCTTCATGTCATGGTTCAGCTCGCACAGCTGACATACTTGTATTTTGTCAAGAGGGCATTCCTTCAGTGGATTATTCTTTCTACATCGGGGACAGAACACACCTAGTGTGAGATCCTCCAATGCCTGTTTCTGTTTGGCCTTTAGGACATCAATCTCCGAAGAGATGGAGCTCATCATTTCTGTTTTGAAATTTTCAAGGAGATTGCCTATCTCCGCACGTGTAGCTCCTCCATTGGATGACTTCTGAGTTCTGTCGAAGACATCACGTTCCAGCTTATCTCGTTTATCTCGTTTATTATTCCTGGAAGATCCCCTGGAGTATCTCTTACATAATTCCACAATCGTCTCAAAGGGTTCTTTGGAGATATCTCCCTTTCCTAACAGATTTAGCATGTCTAAACAATCATCCCTGATCCCTCTAAGCAAGATTATCTTGAGTACGTCCAGCCCCATGTTCATCTGCCCAGCTCTTTGCACATTGTACAGCAGCCTTTCTACAAAATCCTCCAGACTTTCATCCTCCTTCTGCACCATCTTGAATAATTCTTCTCTTTTGTCCCTGGTGTTGCAATATTCTTGATATTTTTCCAGGAACACTTGCTTCATCTTATTCCAATTAGCAACAGTTACTCCCCCAAGGCTCATGAACCATCGTAATGCATTGTCCTTCAGGGTGGCAGGAAAAAGTTTCAGCTTTTGAGCATCTGTGACATAATCATAGCTGCGACAGAGGATATCGAATTCAAAAAGGAATTCGTCTGGATCTTCTGCCGCCCTGCCATGGAAGTGAGGCAACACCGATGGTGAGATGTTCTTCATAGGAGCTGTCCCTTCTAGCTGCTGTATTGGAAATTGTATTGTAGCCATGGTTCCTTCTTGCAGGGAGTCATTCTCATGATGGTATTCTACCACTGCTTCCTCCTCTTCGTTCTCATGTCTGTTATTCATCTTTTCTTCTGTTTCCTCTTCTTCGTTCGTTCCTGCGTTCTTTACCTCAACTGTAACAGCTGCATATTCTTCAGTTGTAGCAGCTGTGTAATCTTCAGTCGTAGCAGTTGCGTATTCTTCAGTTGGAACAGCTGAATCAGCTGTACCTTCTTTAGCAGGGGTATATGCGGGAATCACGGCTGCTCCTGTGTTTTCCACCGTGGATCCTGATGCTGACGCTCCAGGATCAGCAGGGCTTATTTTGATAGGAGTCTCCCGTTGACGAGCCCTGGTAGCTGAATCAGTTCCGTCAACAAGATCGTCGATGAATGTTCTTCTACCCAACGGTGGTCGTCGACCACGACCCGAACCACCTGCGCTGTTAGTGTTTTGTGGGGTTTTGGGGGTTGGGAGGTGATCGCGTTTTACCCTCCTCATATTCATGCGAAGCAGATAATTTCAACAAAGAAGAGACTGACTAAAAGCAATTATCATATGCAACTAATGACTAATGTTTAATTTTTATCCTTCCCCGGCAACGGCGCCAAAATGTCAAGCACTCTATATGCAGATAAATTGTTACCAATACACACAGAGCATATGAAATTTATTGTCAACCCGAGAAAGTCTTTTTATTTCAAAGGATAAGTGCACAATATATGCTCAAACACCAAACCATTAGAAGTGAATACTTTTATCTTCTATCAACCATGTTCATCCCCAAAAATCTATGCAATCCCAACTGTCTTCTAACTGCTATACTTCAATTCCTCTCTATCATGCATCAATAAGAAATGGTATCAGATCTAATCAATCAATTGCAGAAAAGAAATCTCATTCGTATTCTAGAACAATCACTTGTCTGATCTAATCAATCTGGAAATCATAAAACATAAACTGAACATTAATCTAGAAATCCAATTGCCAAAGATTGAATTAACTGTTCTAAGAAATTGAATTGCAGAACGAAAATCAAGCAACACACAACATGAAAGATAAATTGTAAGAGCTCATGGGATCACAACTTAGCTGTAAGATGAACACGGCTGTGTATAACAGTAATTGAAATGCATAAAGCAAACCTCACCCAGTCGACTGTTATTCTACACCATTCACCAATCTCACAGAAATATAATCTTTTACTGAGAAATCCACACAATAAATATTGCTGTTGCGTACAAAAAGGAAAGAACAAAGTATCACACAATAATAAATTCAAAATCCTATTTTAACTCAGCAATCTCTGTGGAAGACGGGCCCAGTCTTCACACAGAGACGCTGGCTGAACAACACAACTCTTTAGCTCATAAGTAACCCCTTATATTAACAGAAGAATGAATACACGGTTTTGCTCAACTGCTAATACAATAATTTAATTGTCTGTTGTTCAACCCCTTGAGTCGAGACAACTCCTCATATTTATACATACAAATCGTAACATCTAATCCTATAATTGGGCAGCCATGAAGATCTCTGATCTTCAGGCGCCCGAAATAACTAGCTGTTACAATGCGTGGCAGAACAGAAACATCCAAATATGAGAAAGTTATTAATTGACCCAAGAGTGGCGGTCTTTCCAGCCCACAGCTAGACTTCGGGCAGCAACATACTTAAGATAGCGAATTCTATTACAGCTGCCCTGTCACAACTGTGCTTTGATTGATGATTCGAGCCCCAAGGATCCCTCTACAAGCAACGAACATCCCTTCCTTCATGACTTGTTCAGCCCCGATCTTCCTGCAGTCTATTTGTCTCAACTACCTTCATAAATCGCAAGATGTTAGCACAATTTGAGAGATGCACAGCTTTAATTATCACAATCATAAGCATTAATAAAATAAAACAATGATCAACCATACCTTGGTAATTTGGGGAATAAGGTAAGGACAATAGTTCTGATGGCCATGATAAATGGTGTAGGACAGGGGCAGGAAAGATGATTAATGATGACTAAAAAGGGCCAATTTTGAGCTCAACAAGGGGCATGTGTGATAGCATGTTTTAGACTTTCAAAAGATTGTTGGGGTTGGTCATCCCATATGAATGGGACATCCTTCTTCATCAATCTCATGTAGCCCTGCATCTTTTGCGCGAAATTACAAACAAAATGCCTTAAATAAGTTGCCTTCCCTTGCAAACTTTGAAGTTCCGTTATGTTGGTGGGAGGTGGGAGAGCAACGATGGTTGCCACCTTAAGGGGATCAATGCGGATCCTATCTTTTGAGACTATGAAGCCGAGAAGACATCGAAACTCGACACAGAAGATGCACTTGTGAGGGTTCAGGCGGATGTTATACTCCCTGCATCTGAGTAATACCGCCGTTAGATGGTCGATGTGGTACTCACGCTGCCGTGAATGGGCAGGTAGATCGTCCAAGTAAGGTTCCACAAAGTACTTCATGTCGTGAAAGGCGTACGACATGGCTCACTGGAATGTGGCACCAACATTTTTAAGGTCAAAAGGGAGCTTGCGATAAGCAAACATTCCCCAAGGATAGATGAAAGCTGTCTTGTGCTGATCGACCGAGTGGATCTCAATTTGGTTGTAGCCAGAAAATCCATCCATGAATGAAAAGATGATGCTTCCTGCACAGTTGTCGATGATTTGGTCGATAAAGGGAATCGGGTAATTGTCCTTGGGACAAGCCTTGTTGAGATCCCGATAATCGATGCAGAAATGGATGTTACCCTATTTCTTAGCTACAGGGACGATGTTTGAGACCCATTCTGTCAACGGGACAGGGTAGATAAAACCAACTTTCAAGAGCTTTTCAATCTCTGCCTTGATCGCTGCAGTCTTTCGGGGGTGCATCGGTCGCAACTTTTGTCGGACTGGCTTAGAGCTGGGATAGGTTTGAATTGTATGTGAGACAATAGCGAGGTATATCCCAGGAATATCCTCGTAAGTCCAAACAAACACGTCTCGAAATTGCCTGAACAAGGCTGTGAACGTTGTGATTTCTTCAGGGGAACACTTCTGGCCTAGACGAATGTGTTCCACTACACCAGGTGTAACCGATATGTCGACCGAAATGGTAGGGTCAATGTTAGCTAAGTTTCCTTCAGAGTCCGTTTGACACGTAAGTATCGAGGACTGAGAGCCAGGGTAGGCATCCGGTGTAAAGATGGTGCTAATGCTATTCTCCACAGTATCCAATGAAGGAAAGGAAGACGAACGATGGTGGAGGTATTCCCACGGAGGATCATCCACACTCATGATTTCCATAATGGACTCGTCATAATGAAAAGTCCGCAGCAGAGGATCGGGTATGGATGATGTCCATTGTAGAGAACAAGAGGTGGAGGCCACGACTGAGTGGTCCTCTGGAGCTGACTGGATAGCCTCGTACGTGAGTTCGGTGGGTGAAAGAGGCATAGTGTCTCCAATCAGGTGTGTTGTGGCTTCATCAGGTACAAGCCATGGATCAGTAGAGTTGGGGATAGATGAAATCCGCGAGGAGATCATGTTCACTGTGGCAACATGATTTGGGGGATCCTAGGTTGGAAACATGCCCATAAGGGATGAGTCCTTAATGAGACCAACCCCCATGCTCTCATACTGATGCAAATATTTTCCAAGTAATGGAACATTATCGCCCAGATGAGTGGCGGTGTTAGGTGTACATAAATCCAGTTGGTCGACAGTAACAATTCGTCCTTGGTGGGGGAATTGTACTATGCAGAAGATAGATGATACGACTGCAGTCATGGCGTAAAACCAATTACAACCAAGCAAAATGTTATAATCTAACGGGGCAGCGACCACTTCCACGTTAATGGTTGCGGTCTTTCCCCCCAACTCGACTGCTAAAGCTTGTAACCCATGAGGTTGAAAGCCACGTCCGTCGAATGCTTTCAAAGTGGTAGGAGAACGGTTCAACTCGAGAGAGCCAATGGCTCTCCAACATGAGATCGACATGACTGAAGTAGAGGCACCCTCATCCAAAATGGTACGATGGATTATCTTCCCAGGAATGTTTGTGGCAACTTGAAATGCCAACTGATGGGAAAGCCTCGGCTTAAAGTATTCCATCCGGAACATGATGGTTTTCGATGAATCCAGATCAACCACACCGATGGAAACGAGGAGAGTCTTGCACTGGTTAGGACAGTTTTGCAAGACCTCAAGCATTGACATAGCACAAGGAGCTTGTGCTAGGTCCTCTACAATGTTGTAGTTTTGAGCAGCCCGAGCATTGGGATTGAAAACAGATTTTCTAATCGTGCTCTTGGGCAGACGCAACACTCACTCGAAAGGGGGCTTCTCAATGGTGAGAGAAGCAGACGGTATGGTGACGTCGGGGATCGAAGTGGAATCTTTTTCAGTATTACTTCCAACAGGTTCCTTTGGCGGGACAGGGTCATACAAACGAGAGTGAGTGTTCAAGTTGACAGTCTCACTACGCATCATGAGAACATGCGCGGTGGAGGATGCTTCTCCCTGGGAAGGAGAGGTGTCTACAATAATCTGTTGGTTTTGAGTGGGGAAGGGATCGTTGAGAACTGCAGTAGTAGAGCTTCCCTTGAGAAACTTCTGAACTTCGTCTCGATGAGGACATTCCTTGGAGAAATTGTCTTCACTGCACAAAAAACAAGGATACTTTAACTTCCTCTTATGTTTGGTGTCTTCTTGAGTGGGTTTGGGATCCTGTTGGTTAGAATATTTCTTAGGTTTCCCTTTATTCTTCTTCTTACCACCTGATTTTTGAGATGAAGCTGATTGCACAGAATTCACCTCTTTGGTGGAGGCAAGAGTGGTGGACTTGGTAGTGTTGTTGCCAGCCTGTGGTGGTGACGGGGAAGAACCTTGAGGGTTTGACGAACCAACCGTTTGAATAGAAGGTTCAGAGGCAAGGGAACCAATGATGCCATCAGTTTTTGGTCCCTTGGGTGGTTTCGCGGGATCGTACGTAGGGCGAGGTGCGTCAGGAACAATTTCATATAATGTGCCGGATTGAGCATAAAGCAAGTCTAAGTGGGCACGGGCAATAACCTGTTCCTCAGTGACAGCGCCTCCCATAGCTACGTCTCGAGCTACGACGGGTAAAAGTGACTTTGTAAACCAATCAGCTAAGAGTTGGTTGGGAATATGAGCCTTAATGAGACGTCGTCTCCGCTGCCATTCATGAATATGATCGAAAATATGAGTGGTAGTGTTATGGCGAAGAGAGGTCAGTAAGTTCGTACCAGTATCATAGCGAATGGGTAATTGGAAGTGAGTTAGAAACGACATAACCAGAGATCGAAAATCTGGAAAAGAATTAGGTGGCAACTCAATGTACCACTTGGCAGCTGGGCCGGTGAGGGTTCGTTGGAATAACCTAAGACGGATCGAGTCATCCATCAAGGAGTTGGATGAACACCATAAATGGTATGTCATCACATGGTTTTTGGGATCCTCACCAGGCTTGCCATCAAATTTGGGGATATCTGATGGTAACTTAACCGGAATGGGTGGCCAGTTATGTCTGTGGAAGATGGGATCGTTCATCAGACGAAACAAGTCAGGTAAGTCCAAAGTAGCAAAAAAGGGCAGATGTTGGTTCAGCTATGGGTACTGATAATATTGATAAGGCATGTATGGACCAATAGGACCTTGAATCGACTAATTTTAATGTGTTCCCGGAGGAAACTGACCGTAAGGGGGTGTGTCACCTGGATCGGAAGTAGGTCCACCACCATAGAAAGGTGGTCCATTACCATAATAGGGTGGCATGTTACCGTAAGGTGGGGGGGTGCCTCTGCCGCCGAGAGGGTGTGGGCCGCCTCCAAATGGTGGGGGTCCACCACTACCACCAAGATAGGATGGGCCACCACCGGCGGAATAGGGTGGGCCTCCACCACCTCCGCCGGGAGGGGGTGGTGGTCCACCGCCGCCGCCGGAAGGGTAAGGGCCTCCTCCGCCACCGCCACCATAGTAGGGTGGTCCTCCACCACCACCACCATAGTAGGGTGGTACTCCACCACCACCACTAGGATGGGATGGTCCTCCACCTCCACCACCAGGATGGGATGGTCCTCCACCATAAGGTGGAGGTCCGTCGCCACTCGAGGGGGTGGTCCGCCGCCTCCACTTGAAGGGGAAGGGACCCCACCTTCACCGCCAAGGGGGGTGGGCCATGATGGTCGGAATGAGGTGGTCCTCTGTTGGAAGGTAGAGGTCTGCCTCCTCTAGAGTTGTGTGTGGGCCCACCGCCTCCAATGGGAGGTGGGGGTGGACCAAACGTGGGTGGTGGAACTTGAGGGACTGTAAGTGGGGGTCCGTGTTGTAAAACATTTTGCTGTCCCCATAGAGTGTATGGATTTCCGGGGTAGGGTACCCCGTAGAGTGCTTTTCCAAGATTGAGTTGTCCCGACACAGGGTTAAGATAACCTAGATACGCTTGAATTGATGGTGGTTGAATTACATTGGACGGTCCCCCGACATGGGATAATCTCGTAGTGGAAGGTCCGGGAGGTAAGGAATTTCCAACGGAAGGATCGATGGGAACTCCTCCTGCAGTATTATGGTTAAGAGACGGGGGTTTCCCCCCAGCAACAACTTGCTGACCACTAATTAACGGTTGACCCAACATGGGTTGTTGATTATCTACCGTAGGATTAACGTGACCTGTAAGAAAGGTAGGGGGTAAAGAGTATCCTCCCCACGAGGTTTGGGGTGGGGGAGGAGCAGGTGATGTAACCGTGGTAGTAACAGGTGTGTTGGACCGTTGTCCTTCAATGGGTTGGGTCATTGGAGGTATAGAACGGGTCTCCTGTCTAGGGTGTGTATGTCCAGGAGTGGATGGTTGACCAGCCTCAAAAGTGGTCACGTGTTATGTAGATGATTCCAGTGAATCATAAGATAAGTAGCAAATCAGAATATGTCAAAATATGGGTACCGATGTGTCTTCAACTTTTCATAAGAGACTTTCTATTCGAATTTCATCATTCCTAGCACGTAATTGATCCAGGCGATCACACATGGGTCTGAAAAGCTCCTCAAGAGTAGCCCAACTGGGTGGGGATGCAAAGGAAAAATGGGCCACTGGGTGGCCTCGAGATGATGTCCAATAAGCTGCTGAAGGACCAACAGCTGCTGCAGGGTCGTCCTGGGGTGGATTTACCCATTCCATCGATCCAGGCTCTCTCGGTAAAACAGAAGGTAGGTCTTGTGAAGTAGAAGTTTGTGCCTCTTCACCCTGCGGGGGATGGGAAGCAGGTGAATCTGGAGGAAACATATGTGCTCCAAAATTCAAAGTAGGGTTTTTTACTTCAGATGACATGACCGTGGCTTGTGGGTCCATCCTTGCCCTTGAAATTACCTCCTGGTTAAGGGGATATTTGGACGGTAAGTTCTGAATCCTATGGGACCTTCTCCAAAGAAAGTCAGCCAGAATGACTAAAACAAAAGTGTCTCCTAAGGCAAGCTAAACAAAAGAAAAGCAGTCCAGAAAAATCCTACATAAACTAAGTCCGCAGGTAAACTTATGTGACAAGAGTGGATTCAAAAGTCTGGAACCTCACATGATTGTCAAGGCTTCGCAAATCGCTATATATCGCAGGGTCCAACAGTAAAACGCGACAAGGAGGATTGGGACAGTACCCTTGCCTGAATACCCGACTACCTGGATAGTACGTGCACAGTAATCTCCCTAAGTGTTGTTCTCGGTGTATTGCTCTGCCAAGACGACCAACAGGTTAACTCAGTTGGTCTCAGGAATCCTAATGGTGTCTCCTGATATACGCAAGGTACGTGGGAGCTCAAATCCGTAGTGGTGCTGTCTAATGCACAACCATATGGCATGAGACCTTCCTATATACTACCGAGTATGTGAAACACCTTTCTATATACTCCAAGTACGTGAAACACCTTTCGATATACACCAAGTACATGAAGTACTTGGTGGGTACATGAAAGAGCTTCGATATACCTGGTTGGTACGTGAAAGAGCTTCGATATACTGATAAGTACGTGGAAGACTACAATACCCCCGGAATACAGTGCTGGCAAGTAACGACAACTACCACGTTTTACGACGCTGGAACACGTCTCTAACTTACACACAAGTTACTAAAATTTTTGCCCTAGTTCTACCGTTAATTTTATCTGGACGGTTAGGTGAATGCATGAGGTGATTACATAATCGTAAACATAATGCAGGCCCTAACTACATGCAAAAAGTATTCTTTTCTTTTGATGAACTCTATGTATGGGAAGGAGAAAATTATTTCCAAATGATTTTACCAAAGCAACACAATGCAACACAATCCCAAAATCTATCAAATTTGATAAAAATACTCTTTTCGTTTTCCGTTTTTCCAAGCAAAACTCAAACAATCAACAAGAATAACAATCAAATCCAAACATTTCTTTTGTCTTTTTGAATCAAAATTGTAAGAGATGAAAAGAGATAAATTTCCTATCTAGAGCACTCTAACTTTTCAATTTCACTATGATAGCTTAAAAACACTAAAAACCAAAAATGCATACAATTCTTTCAAGCATGGAGCTACTTTTGTAAAAACTTGAACTCATTTGAATTCTTCAAGAAGATGAATGATTCACAATTCCTGAAAAGTACAAATGACTAATTCCTCTTCAAACTTTTCCAAAAGATTAACAAATGACCATTCCAATGCATGAACCAATTTCTACAATGATTTCCAAATGTACCTGAAAACAGTAAAAATGATGCACTTTCAATTTTCCAATGATATGCCAAGATTATGACTTGATAACAATGATACTTTTAAGCACAGATAACTAAAAAGAAAATTGATTTGCAGCACTCTAAGCACTCAAGAAATTCCAAGCAAAAGACAAGCACTCAAATGGACTGAAAACACTTCAAAACACTCAATCAAACAACTGAAAGCAAACAAAACTAAATGACAAGTGCAAAAAGGAAGTTTGGGATTAGATCTAATGAAAAGATCAGATCAGGTGAGGAGAGGAGGGATGACAAGGTCAAGTGGATCAAGGTGGGGGAGCTCAAAGTATCCACCACTACCAAGCTTACGCTTATCAAGAAATGAGGTCCAATACAACCCACACAAAAACCAAACACTTCAACACATAAATCAAGAATAAATCTTTGACTAGATCTTGCAGTACAGAGGGGGTCTGCACACCAAACCAAGACTCAAATAAAAAAGATGGAGGGGGATGCCCATATGCCAATTCTAACAGATTGGCGCAGTCTGTGTGTGTACACAGAGCGACCGTCGGAGGTCACTAGTGAGGGAAGTCTGACGATGTCGCAGTACACTAGTGGATGGGTTGCGACGAAAGGCCAACAGACAGAGAAACATAGGTCAAATCAATGCTCTGGTTGCCCTGCCCAGGTGCGACGGGCGAGATCCAAGTTCAAGAATGAACAAATCTCCAAACAATGAGCAATGAAATGGTTTGAAAGTAGTGAGTACAGACTCATAGGAGGACTATAGACTCTTCAAAGTGAAGATCCAATGGTGAAAAAGACTTAGGAGGAAAAAATAAAATGGCTTGCAAAAGAAATCAACTGAAAATGGAATTCAAATTGAAAACTATAAACAATGTATTCCCCAGTATGGTCGCCAGATTTTTTTGATGGACAATCTACCAAGAGAGGAATCGAGGCCTGATCTCCCTAGCTCAACGCGAGTCTAGAACAAATAGAGACAGAACATAAATGACTTCCCTAGATCTAATTAGAGATCAAGGAACTAGATGCTTTACCTTTTGAATCGCTGATCCTTTCTCCTTGAATGTTGCTCCAAGCTTGATGATCTTCAGATCTGAGCTGCAAAACCTATCAAGACAACACAACAGAACAAGCAGTAAAATGCACCTACACAATAATAGATCTAAGTAAGCAGTTAAGCAGTCGAACTACACAAAATATCATTAACACAATGAGATTTGGTGGAAAGCACTTATATTACTGTATTAAAAGGGAAATACATAGGTTGAAGAGATCACAACCAATGACTTAACGTAGCAATCCTTCTCTGATCAAGCCAATGCCAAAGCCTCCAAAGGGATGATGGATCTCTCAAGGAATGAGTAGAGATCTCTCCTAAGCTAATTTCACCAACAATTAGATACTATAGACTTCCTCCCTTTAGAATGGGAGAGAGCTTCACTTATATAGGACTAAGTGGATAGGGTAGCTTGAGATATGGTAGGAGAGAGATAGGGGATCCTTCCAAGAGGCTAGGAATTGAATGCCAGCTTCCCTAAAAGGCTAGGGATAGGGATACACATCAGCTACCTTTGAGAATGGGCTCGAAGAAACTATTTTAGTTAATTAACTGACATCGTCGCAGTCTGTAAGAGGACAACCTGCGACGTCGTAGGTTGCATTAGGACAACCTGCGATGACCTCTCAAAACCTAGTAGGAAAAGGTTTGTATCTCTGCTAGGTTAATGACTTAGTCAAGGAACTTCAGGGAATGTTTATACTGATCAGCATGATGGCAAGATTTATTTGTAACAATGTGTTTTCGGTAAAACATTTATATCTAAGTCTAGTGAGCTCCAAATTGTTTCAATTCCAAAGTTTCATATTAAAACTAAAAAATTGGACAGGTGGCATACCATACAAATTTGTTGTCATGAAAAATGCCAAAATTAATCATGTTTGGGAAGGTTCTAATAACTTTCTCTTGGCACTTCATAATTTAGTGCGACCTATGATATTGAAGAGAAGGGCTACTGCAGGTGCAAATTTCAAACTCATCGATGCAGAAATTTTAGATTTACATCATGTGCAAGGTCAACTAACAATGTAGTCTCCAAATCATGGTTTTAAATGTATGTTAAGTTAAAACTAGTATAACTTTTGATTGGAAGGTTCAATTGAGATTATTCAAAAGCAATGAGATGATGAAAGAGAGTAAAAGAACATGGGAACAATGATCACAACTATTGAAGACATTATTGTTAAAACATTGAGGTTGGAAGTTGAGGATTTTGGTAAGACTCCAAATAAGAACAGAAGGCAATACCTACATTTAAATAATAAGAATATAAAAAAGAATTTGATCCTATGGAATGGTCGAGGAGGGCAAAGTAAAATTATAGAAATCCTTTGGTGAAAAGTTGGTCTTTGATTTTAAGTGGCGGATGAGTCTTGATGAAGATACTATATGAGACACCACATGGGAAGTATTTGAAGAATTGTTCTTAAATAAATGGATTGGAAACACAAAAAGGGAGACAATGCGAAATATTCAAGATGAATTAAATAAAGGTAAAGAAAAAATTTCTAAATTGTAGAAGGGTAACAAAGAGCTAAAAGGATACCTTATAAAGAAAGGTGATGATCTCCCCAAAATAAAATCCATTGATCAAGCATTGATAAAGGATATTTATAAACTAATAAATGAAAAGAGTAGCTAAGGAAAGTAGGAAACATACAAGTCAAGGGAAGAATTGAAAAAGAAAGATGAAGGGATCAAAAACTTGTGTAAGCATAACCAAAACCTACTCACAAATGTTAAGAATATGAAAAAGGGTCTACAAGGATCCAAACCAAAGAACAAGGATGAGGATACTACCATAATAGTTGAAGAAAATACTAAGACTTTAAGAGGAAATTTGCAATAAGGTTTATTAAAATTTTAATACCTATGGGGTGAAATAAAAAATACAATCTAGAATTGAATAAAATAATAATAATTTGATAGATTTCATCACATTGTAGATTCAAAATGAGAATGAAGACAAGATTCAAGAATATCACTAGTAAATACTTGAAGAAGTTGAGATCTAGCTAAAGGATGTACATGTCAAAAATGACGGTATTATATCAAAGGCTAAAGTAATCAAATACCAAGAATGGAGGATAGAGTATTTCATTGTCTTTGAAAAGAAAACCAATGAAACTAGTATGCAAAATAAAGGAAAACCATCAAAGATGAAACCATATCGACACCCTCGTTACCAAGAAAGACAAGAATATTGACATTGGCATTACTATAAAAAATTTGGTGCTAATCAAGGTCTTTGACTCTTAATTATGCAAAGAAAAAATTTCACCTCTGACATTAGAGGTTTCTTGAATCATAACCCTATAAATTTTCATCCATAGGGTTATTGTAAATGATGTATAAAACAACAACAAAAAGAGGACAATATTTCATTGCTAGTCCAAAATTCTAGGCAATCCAAGGAGAAAAAGATACCAAACAACCCTCTAAGGCAACTCAACTAACATAAACTAGATCTGAAATTTATCTTTTACAACAATTATAATAGCAATACAACAAATACTATAGAAAAAACAAAACATCCCCTTATATTGCTCAATGAAGATGTTAAATGATTTAACAATTTTCATTTACTTACGACAAATCATCAAGACATTTATAGTTGCAAATAACAATATATAAAATAACATATATGGCTGAAAATCAAATCTAGAAAATGCACGAGTTTTTGAAAGCTAAAACTTAATTTATATACTCAATATGAAGTACTTGTACATATCATAGCCTTCTCTCAAGGCAAGTACAAAATCCACTGGCTCTCCAAAACCCTAACTAGGGCAAATCAACAAAACCTCAGTTCAACCAAGAAAATCCAATATGCAAGAATCACTGCAACACCTCCTCCAATGTAATACATGCTCTTGTCTTCTTCTTCTTCTTCAACCAAGGTACCCTAGGTTTTTATTGAAAACCCTAATCTCCAACCTCCAAGAGATAAATATAATCATATACCTCCTTGACTCTATAAGATACCCCAAGAAGACCAAGAAACACTATCAAAGAGAGAGAGAGGCGGGGGGGACTAATGCACACTCCTCTTCAAAGTCACATCTCAACTCAAGAGTGAATACAAGTGAGTGAATGAATAATGAATGAGAAGTAATTTATCTTTCGTCTATTTATATGAGAGGTAAGGGAAGTAAAAAATACAATGTGGGCCCAAGCCATTACATGCAACCTACAATAATCTCATGTAGGATAATACAAATGAAACACTACATTACAAAGTAAATGTGTCATGCTCCAATGTGATGTCATACACAACAAGAGATCCAAGATGATGTAGATAAACAAGGTAAGCACACATGCCTTCATCATAAGACTCCGTATACTTAATTTATCCTCCTTAACATTGCAATACACTAAGTCAACTACCTCTTAAAAGAACATTCTCACAACCCAAGCATCCTTGAGCTAAATTTAAAGCCTCCGAATAGGAATCCATGCAACCCCATGCTATATAGGGCCCAATGCCTTCCTCTAGGATGTACAATTCTCCTCCTCCTAAGCACAGTGTCCTCTAACTAGGTGAGATCCATGTGGCCACAATGAAGGGCATCCACCTACCTATCAAGAGAACTCCAAATCCTAAGGAAAGAACACCAACCCAACACCCAACTAAGGTCAAGCAAGTTATCTCCATTGTGCAAATCTATCATGGACGATCTTCCATGTGCTAATCCATCTCAGACCAACCAAGGGATGAACATACCCCATGTACCCCAAATCTCATGAAGCATCCCAAACATGGTGAAACACTTCCGAAGTAACCTAAAAAACTAACACTCCCTCTTTACATGGAAAGTGTTTACACCAACCGTTTTTGACTTCCTCTACAACTCCACCAAACTTGCTACCTACAAATCTATACTAGTTGTGGTCCTAGGATCAACCACTGTCATCTAAAAATAAACTAAGTCAACCATGCTACCACAACATATGTGAATATGAAGGAGCATAACCTTAGAACGAAAGCAACCTGCCAAACTCCATCATCCTCCAAGTCCACATCATGGGTCAAAATCAACATATGCCACATGATGAGTTGTCCATGACCTCTTGTAAACTTAATCATATATCCATATGAGGTCAAGACATGTGGATCACATATATCAAAGTCACAAAGATAGTACTCTACACAAGTCAACTCATCTATCTTGGAATATAGAGTTGTTGGTATAGGAAATTGTCGAGTTGCCTATTGTCATCTTTTTCTACCCTTCTTTCCTTATTTTTAATTCATTTTTGCTCACCCATAATCCTGTATTAGTCCATTTTAATGCATATGTGCAAGATTTAGGCTTAAAATGTTTTCCATTGCCTTTCTTTAGTATTTCACTTGAATTGATGATTAAACATTAGAAAAAGAACATATTTGTGTTTACCTTTGAAAATGGATCAATTTGTTGATTGTTGCAGAAGCTGCGGAAGTTGTGGAACAAATTGTGGAATGCTGCAGAAGCTGCGAAAGATGTGGGACAAGTTGTGGAACGCTACAGAATTTTCTAAGCTATAGAAGCTATAGAAGCTATAGAAGTTGAAGAACAAGTTATGGAATGATGCAAAACAAGTTGCAGGACACTACAAAAGTTGCAAAACTACAAAAGTTGTAGAAGCTACGAAAGTTACCAAAGCTACAAAACTTGTACAGTTTGCTGCAGAACGTCACAAATTGCTGCAAAACCCATGTGATCCAATATTTTGAATTTGTCTTCAACCACCAAGATTTTCCATGGATTTGGATCATCATCAATCATCTTGGATGTGGAGAGAATCTTGCAACTAATGATAAGATTAGCTTTGAGTTGTTAGCAAAGATCTTGAAGTTATTTATGAGTTGTTTGTGAAGTTGTTAAATATTATAAGAAAATTGTTGTAACCACTTGAAAAACTCGTGGGTCCAAATTTATTATTTGTTATTTTAGTTTCAAACAATTTCATGTATAAAAAGAAAGTGTCTTCTCCATTCTATGGGAGGACTCTTAGAGCATATGTCCAATTTACGATGGAATAAATCATTTTTCATGAGATCTTGTGTTAATGTAAATTGTAGTTTTATAATTTATAGTAGTGTGCGAGTAAATTAATTTAATTCTATTGAAGATTAGTATTCGCACTATGTTCTAGGAGAACAAGGGTCCGCGATAGGAGGACAAAGCGTTGCTTAGTGTAGGATGTCTTTTATTTCCATTTATTTAATTTCCACAAGTGTGTTTTAATTCAAGTATTTTTAATTCCGCAAGTGTGATTTATTTTATGTCAAAGTGTGGTGTGTTTCATTTCCTCAACGTCATTTCAATTTATAGATTAGTTTTTGTCAAAGCTTGCCAACACCAGGAGTGGTGATTTATGGAAATAAGAAATTCCTAAATCTTGCCAACATATAACTTAGTGACAATAAGGTTCCAGTAGCTTGATCAATGTTCAAGTACAGGATCATTTCCAAGAGTGATTGAGTTAGCTCTGATTTATGAAGTGTGATTTCTTGAGTTTTATAGTTCAACTAATTGCACAATTCACTCTCTAATTCTTCTATGTGTTAGATACTCGGAATTGCGACTCTTAGTTGATCAAACTTCCAGTTTCTTTTAATTTCAAATGAGTACATAGCTTGGTATCTATATCTTCCATGTGATAGATAATTGAAGCTTTGATTATTAGTTGATCAATATTTTAATTCTTTTTATTTCACCGTTACACATGGTAGACAAGATAATGCAAGTTATGAAACTATAGGCTTAATATAAAGTGCATGACATTTCACAAGTGTTTGGACCACATGTTCACAATTAATGCTTGAACTCTTTAATTACCAAGGTAATTAATTAGCCCATAAAAAACAACCTACACAAGGCCATCGACAACCTATCAACATGAGAATCCCTCTCATGTGCCTCAAATCCTTCTGCAACTATAAAATCTTGAACTAGGTCAACTCCCTCATCCTGATAGAATCTAAAATCAAGAGTGACATCATGGGAAACTCCCTCTACAAGAGAGTCCATCAACCATGTCCCTCTACTCTATAATACTCCCAACAACTGCATACCCATAATCAATCTTAACATCATCCTCCATCAAGGCATCACACCTCTCGCAATATTGAACAACATAAAGTCTCATGGATGGAAGAAAACAATGCAATATGACTTTCATATCTCCTAGGAGGTATACTCACCCTCATTGAATATTTAGGCACTCCTACATGCTCTTGTGCATCATGTAATGTCTGGGAAAACTATCTCAACCTCTTATGTGATGGGGTAGAAGGAGAGGGCATGTCCACACCAAATATCACCTGAAAACCCTCTAAAATTGACTCATCTTGAGACTTTGAATAAACCTATGGAAGAAGAACCTCCTCTCCCTCCTCGATCATTTAAATGAATAAGGTGAATTGGAAGATCTCAATTCCTCATCAAATATCACATCTCTACTCACCACAATCTCCCACTATGTCATAAAATTGGTCCTATAAGTTAAAGTATCATTGTATCAATCAACACAAGATGCTATCACAACATCCATAATAGGTTCTAAACATACCTCCATGGCATACCACCATGCATGCTTTGCATATCCCTCCTCATAGTGATGAAAGTGAGAAGGCACTTCCAACCTCCCACTAGAATGTACTAGTGCCATTGGATTGGAAAGTAACTTGTAAAGGTCACCCTCTCTCACCTCTCTATCCAAGTCCTTGGACTAGCTAGACTATGTTAAGTCCTATATATTATGGCATTATATTTCTATTAGTATATTAGTATTGTCTTTGATGGATGGCTAGGACCTTATTTGTAACCTTTGGCCCCTATATATACCAAGGAGACCTAGTTTAGAGGTCATCTCATATTTCCGTGTGCATTTGATACATTGTAAAAGGAGGTTTCCACCTCAAATAGGCTTCTTCTTCATCTCTTTATTTCATTCTCAAGGCATTGGGTTACTCTATCTTTCCAATTTTATGCTATTTTGAGATTTAGGTGTATAACATTTGGTATTAGATCCATTTCCACTATAACAAGAATTTGAGAATGTTTCAGACAACAAAATTTTGACATACCAACTCCGAAGACATAGTGAAGTACCTTTGGTAAAACTCTAGGTACTGGTTTATTATAAATTTGGATTTATAGTTTGTGGAAGTTATGGTTTTTTACTAGTTCAAAAAGTAGTCTAAAACATGTGTTATGGGTAAAATTGTTATATATGAAACTTGAAGGCTTAAAATAGAGTGCCATCTATTACATCAAAAATAATATAGACCATAGTGTTTGTAGTAAAAAGTTAAGAAGAAGAAAAGGAAAACCAAACATGTGTTAGGCCTTACAAGGTCACTCTCTTGAAAGGGACAAAAACAACAAGTTTTGGAAAAGTTACCAAAAATTTCTCTTAGAACATTAAAATTTGACCAAACTTATGGAATTGTAAAGAAGACATACCAATCTACTTTAGGGAAAAATTTTAGCCTTAGTGGGAGTGAAATTTCAAAGATAATTAAGGAGAAAAGTCAACTAGCAAGATAGCCTACAAACTAGGGATTTTAAAGGTATGCTAACTTGAAACTTACATAACTTTTGATTGGAATATCTATTTTGGGTGATTCAAAAGTTGTGATAAAGAGGAAATAGAGGGTAATTATAGGTAATTATTATTTTGGGCTCAGATGACAAAGGGTTATGTGAAAATGTTACACCGATTAAACCTCTAGAAAGCTTAACCATCACTCATGAAGAAACTGAATAAATGTATGACTATCTATCCAATTCGGAGGAGAAGGTTAAGGAATTGAGTGATAGGTCAAAGACACGTGTTCAATTGATAAACACAAAAAATTATATAGAAAGATAGTTAAACAATATGTTAAGCAAATAGGATCACAAAAAGATGGCTAGTAAAGAGGATCTTGAAGTTATGAAGGGGGTGATTATGAATGAGATGAGAGTCTCTTTACTACTAAATAATATCCCCGAGAAGAAGATAAGGAGAACAAGAGGGACCCGTCCTAATCATATATAGAGAAAATTGAAAAACAATTGGAGAAAAAGAGGTTTGAGTTCCCAACACTTGATAATTCATCACTCCATAATCCACATTATCATGGGTTTAACATGTGAGCAAGGAACTACTTCATTCCCAAGATAGATATTAAGAAGTTTGATGGTAATGATCCCATAACATGTATATTCTAGATGGATTAATTATTTGATCTACACCAAGTGTTGAATTTACAAAAAGTAACTGTTGCATCCTTGTATTTAGAACCTGATCAATTTGTGTAGTACCAATGGTTTTGTGATCATAAAAAGGACTTTATCGTATCCTGGTCTATATTTTTGAATCATTTAATAGCACATTATGGGGATATTAAGAGAAACACCTTATTTAGCCAATTGATAAATCTTTGGCAAAGAGGTCTAGTTATAAAGCACATTCAAAACTTTCAAAAATTGAGTTTTATAGTGAAGAACATTTTGAAAGATAATTTGTTGGATCTCTTTATGGGAACTTTAAATTAGAGCATCCAGTATGAGGTACATCTCTTTGACCTAAAGCATTGGAAAATGCTTTGATGCTTTGACTTCAACAAAGAAATTTGAAACGGAAAATATGGCTATTAGAAGGGTTTCCACTAACACATATAGAGAGGGAAATCCCCCCCCCCCTCAACCCCACTCAGCCTACAAGGTTGACTCCTCAACAAGTGGAGGAAGGAAGAGCAAACAGACTATGTTCCAATTGTGGTAGCAAGTATAGTAAGGGGCATAAGTGCAATGAGAAGAAATTATTCTATGTAGAATGTGAATAGAAAGAAGATCTAGAACTAGAATAGTCTCAAGAGGTAGAACTAAAAGATACTACTCCAACTATATCTTTCCATGTATTGGCCAACATTAGCACTCCTTAAACTGTCAGGATATAAGGGTATATCAAAAAGAAAATGGAAATATTGTTGATTGATTTTGGTAGTACCCATAACTTCATTAATTGCAATTAGCCAAACTTTTCAATTGATTTATATATAACACCATATTTTCAAGTAATTATTGCAGATGGAGGTACCGTAAATTGTTTAAGGAAGTCGCATAGTATTAAGATTACTACAAGGGAATATTTATTGGACAATCCAATGGTTGCAATCCAAATGGCCAGTGTTGATGTTGTACTAGTGGTCTGGTGGTTTCAATCATTGAGAACAATGAATCTTAATTTTCAGAACCTTTTCATGAGATTCTCCTAAGAAATTAAGGAAATTGAACTTAGAGGTATTCCAATGAAACCCTCTAAAGTGATAAGCTCTAATAGCATGAAAAAATTGCTAAAAAAGGGATGCCATAGTGTAATTGCGCAATTGTGCTCACTAGATGTTCGGGCATCTATACCCTCTATTCCAATGGATTTCCAAAGAGTTATCGACAAACATTCCAAAGTATATGGAGATATACCTAAGGGTCTTCCACCTAATTGAGATCATGACCATGCTATTCACTTGCAATTGGGAATTGTACCATCTAACACTAGACCCCACATGTGGCCATATGCATAAAAGAGGGATACTGAGAATATGATTCAAGAAATGTTAGATACATGCATCATTCAACCTAGCCAAAGTTCTTTCTATGCACCAGTAGTGATGTTTCAAAAAAATGGAGGTTCATGGTATATGTGTCCAAATTATAAAGAGCTCAACAAGATGACCATTAAAGATTAGTATCCTATTCCTTCCATTGATGAATTATTAGACGAATTACAAGGAGCAATTTTCTTTTCCAAGTTGGATCTCCTTTTTGGATATCATCAAATCATAATAAGGCAAGAATACTTTTTGAAAATAGCCTTATGAACACATGGAGGGCATTATTATTTTTTGGTGATGTTGTTTGGCCTTACCAATCACCTTCCACATTTCAAAGTTTGATAAATCATAATTTTAAACCCTTTCTTAGAAAATTTGTGTTAGTATATTTTGATGATATTCTAATCCATAACAAATATTGGGAAGAGCATGTACAACATGTTAACATGGTCTTAAAACTATTGGAGGAGAATTAACTATATTTCTAAGTGTGCTTTTGGAGTTCAAGAGATGACAAGGAAACCACTTTTTGATGGAGATTTTTGTGAACCCTTCACAAAAAGATCACATTTATTCGTTTATAGTGGAGATTGTTAGAGGAGGCGGGCCAGTGGAGGTTTTAGAGGAAGTTTTTAATTGGTGCAAATACACATACAACACACACCGATGCATTACATAACATGACACACCAATGTACCAAAATAGTAAGAGCACTGAAATCTTAATATCTCATTGCAATTTGAAAAAAAATATGTTTTTTTAATTCACTACAAAAATTTCTCGTGCATGGAACTAATAGACGCACACCAGTGTGGAATACAATATAACGCATCGAGTCCTATCAAAATAACTCACCACTATATAGACAAATACATAAAAAAAAAAATTGGAAAACATGGCGGTGCACATATTAAATAAAAATGCATCTGTTCCTGAGGAAGTATAACGCACCGATTAAAAGACAAAATATATATATATTTTTAAGCAAAAAAATGAATGGTGCTCCCTATCTACCTAACCACCTCGGTGCGCCAACACCACAGACGGATCGATGTGCCTAATTATGAAGAGTACCAAAGTCAGAATAGGGCGATGCAATTTGAAAAAATATGTTTATTTTCCCGGCAAAACGTTTTCAGTGCGTGTGAATGACATAGATGCATTGGTGCGTTTCCGACAATACAATGCGTTGCTTCATGTAAAAATAGCTTGCCCTCAACTGGAATATTTTTTTTCTCCTCATAACGGACCAGTGCATTATAAATACATAGATGCACATATGCGTACCTAACTACAATGCATTGCCTTATAATACAAAAAATATCTTTTTAATTTTGTAAAAATAGATAAAACTAAACGATGCTCTCTATAATGGTAAGTACATCGATGCACCACAAAATCAGGTGCACCACTAAATCAGGTGCACTAGACTAGAGTAAAATAAAATAATTACAACATAGGAAAATTATTTTTACCCTACTATCAATGTTGTAGACCTATTAAGACCACCTAAAAACCAATGCTACACTTTATTGCCTAATGCGCCCCACAATTGGTGCTCATTAGTTGTTGGATTTCTCTCGTCCTTTGCTTTGTCCATGGAGTTCAATTTTTTCAAAACAATTGAAAAACAACATTTGTTGTGTACATGAAAACCATGCCTCCCTGGTGGGAGAGGGTCTGGGTAATGTATTTATTACCTTAAAAATTTGAATTTTGCTTGAATTTACCATTTAAAAAAAACAAAAAACAATGCGGTGTGTTTCAACTATTCGGCTCACACCTATCATATTGGTGCTCTCTATGTAATTTATTTTTTAAGATATTGGTTCTTTATATAAATGCAGACGCATCGCTAGAGGTGTGCCAGAATATATAAAGTGTACTGTATAAATAACATAAACACTAAATTTATTTTTTAAAGACATCAATGCTTTGCATATAATGACGAACTGCTTACGATGCATATAGATATATACAATGCATAAAAATGTATAAATCCAAAAAAGTGTTTTTATTTTATTTTTATTTTTTCAAACTTATCGGTGCTTTGTATATATACGAATGCATCGCCAACAGTGTGTCAATAGATATAAAGCACACCATATAAACATAAAAAACGATAATAAAAAAATTTGAAGACATCGGTGCTCTAGATAAATACACAAATATATCTAGGTTATATAAAGCACACTGAAAATATATAAATACGCAAGAATAGGTTTTTACTTTTTCAATAATATCGATGCTCTCTCTCTCTCTCTCTCTCTCTCTGTCTCTCTCTCTCTCTCTATATATATATATATATAAGCACACCGTATAAAGAACAAAAACTCTAAATTTAATTTTTGAAGACATTGGTGCTCTAGATATAATGGCACATCGCTCGCGGTGAGTATAGATATGTACAACACATCGAAAATAGACAAATCCAAAAAACATATGATTTACTTTTTCAAAGATATCAGTCTTTTGTATATATACATACACATCGCCAACAGTGCATCAATATATATAAAGTGCACCATATAAAGATAAAAAACAATAAATTATTTTTTCGAATAAAATGATGCTCTAGATATATTGACACACCGCCGCCAATGCGTATAAATATATACAATGCATTAAAGTTATTTAAGTGCACCGTTTACGGTGCACTTCTTTATGTGAATCAAATGCACTGGTAGCAAATTTTTAAATATAATCATACTAACTACGATGTGCTGTAGTTATTGCAAAGCACTGTAAGTAGTGTGATTTTGTTTCAAAAGCACCGTTTGCAGTGCAATTATGTTTCAAAAGCATCGCAAATGGTGTGTTACTGTTTTTAGGGTGCACTAGGTATGTTTGTAATTTGATCTGAGAAAAAAATTTATGTTTTGTTTTGATAGATAGAAATGTACTTTAATCATTTTTTTATGGTGTGTGTGTGTTTCTAATGAAATTTATAGACATGAGCAAACAGGGTATTAGTAGGAGCAACAACATGGGCTCAACTTGTACAATGGTGTACAAGAGTGGGAGGATCGTGAGAGGGAGAGGGATTTGTTCCCTCACCTTATTACAACACAGACTTGAGCCTTCTTGCGGAATGTTGGCCTCCTCAATTTTTATGAGGATAATACATCCCTAAGGGGGAACTCGTGATTACTCAAGTTGTTGATCTGTCATTGGGATCAACATTGATAGGCATTTAGGGTTTGTCCTGATATATTGTTTCAGCCCATAGAGGAGGACATCTAATTCATTATTGGGCTATCTAGGGGAGGGGGGGATTTTCTCCATTTCTTTGATGTCTCACTTGGCATTGTAGTAGAAGTAAACTGACATACATTTAGATATATGTCAGTGAGGATGCCACTACCCCTAGTGACTTCTAGGCAATCGGTATCCAGTTGTGGATAGCTTCATTTGGTGTAAAGGAGACTAGGTGCCTCTCGATTTTGATCACAACAGTGGCCCACTACACGTCTAATATGCAACACATTAGTTCCCCCCTATTATATTATGTAGATTCTTTAGCCTAGATTCCTAGATGCATTAGGTGGTCTACCATTTATTTGCGACGGTTTTGTTTTTCTTTGAATCATTATCATGCCACTTTTGATGGGAGCACATGCTTCCCATTTGCTTCAAAGTTGTTTTGCTTATTTTTTAAGAGTTTTCTATTCACTCAACCATCATTCGATCACCACCCTCCTAGGTTGACGAGTAAGGTGCGTATACACAAGTGAGGGAAGATGTTTCCCAAGAGGGTCCAGTTAGAGTTTCCAGGTAGGATCACTCCAAATCCATTGGATTTGCTTTTCAGTGAGGATGATCACAACATGGATCTTGTGGCGTACGCGTATGAGGGTTGGATTGGCAAGGATGTCCCAATATCCTATATTTCTAGGATGAGCCACTAGATGCTAGAGGTAATATTAGCATTATGTTTTGATTAATCTAGTTGCATTTTATTATCTTATTTAATGCATATGTAATTTATTCTTACATTTTCTTTAAATTGTTTAATTAAGTTGCCTAGTTAATGTTATAGGAGTTTTCAATCGATGCGGACAAAGATCGAAGTACCTAGTATGAATGTTTCAAATCTAGAACAAAAATAGACAACTTGTACAAACCTTCACCTAGGTCAATAAAATGGTAACAATAGATGAGTATAGAGGAAACTTACCTCTCATATAGCAGTTGTCCTTATGATCTACGAGCAGTCACAATCCAGGTTTGCATACAAGAGAACCTCCTACTGATCAAGACAATACAACAACAAATGAAGTAGAAATAGTATAATTAACCTATGCAAGTGACCAAGGAATTTTAAAATACATGATCATGAACATCACATGTATGGGAAGGAAAATACAATTGTATTAAAAGTGGCAGAAAGAAAGTACAATCGTTTAGGCCTTGGTGTTGTAGCTTCTTCCCAATGGGTTCTTCTTACTCCAACAATTCACCTTCACCTTGATTACAAAGCACCTCAAGAATCTCAAAGTCTAAGGATATTTCTACATCATTTACCTACTTCCAATCTTCCTCCCCCTCACCCATGGCTCAAAGCATCAATTTATAAGACAATGTGGATAAGGGGATGTTGAGAAAAGTCTGGGGACTCGATGAGATATGATCCTACACAATAGTGGAATTCAATCCAAATCCATAACAATATGAGGGAAAGGCAATCATTCGAGATTTCACTTAGAAGCTTCTCGAATACCTAATTTTAGCCTCATGGAGAGATCAACGTGGTTTGTAGTGGAGCAACATGCACCAACTGGATCAGCGTGGGTTGCTCTGAAGACAAGATGCTTCATCGACGCAGTCTTCTAGTATAGCACACTGCGTCGAGGGGGATTCGATGCACGTTGCTAATAGATCAAGGCGCATCGAAGTCACAAAATAGGTTAAATTGTAGGACAAAGCAATCAAGGATCATCCACTATAAAAGTGACTTCAAGGATTGTGGAAACACAAGGTTACAGGGTTTTGTATTATTGAGGAAAATTCTGTGTAACATACACATGTGGGGGCATATGTTTCCCAAGAGGGTCTAGTTAGAGTTCCCAGGTAGGGTCACTCCAAAGACATTGGATTTGCTTTTCAGTGAGGACGATCACAACATGGAACTTGTGGCGTACCCATATGCAGGGTTGGATTGGAGAGGATGTCCTAATATCCTATATTCATACGATGAGCCACTAGATGCCATCGGTAATATTAGCGTTATGATTTTATTAATCTAGTTGCATTTTATTGTCTTATTCTTACATTTTCTTTAAATTGTTTAAGTAAGTTGCCTGGTTAATGTTCTATACTATTTTGGAGATATTGCCACTTATGTTGGGGAGGTGCCTCCCCAACATGATGAGGAGATGGTTGAGGTTGATGAGGTACCTCGGTTATAGATACCCGGCCTGCGACGCAGGCCAGATCGTAGATTCTGCTAGGTGTTGGCAGGTCGGTTATGTGGATTGTTGGCTCGATAGGGAGTTTTCCCTGTACATGTTAATCAGATCTTATATGACCCATACCTCTTAGATATGACCCTTCCGTGTGATATGAATTCATTGATGTGTCATATTGTTTGTGCAATCAACCTATTAGAGGGGTGGAGGCCTGCTCAGACTTCTTCTAATTTATCTAATGAGAGTGGTGATCCTCCACCACCAAATCCTCCTCATGGATTTGACCGACCACCACCTCCTCCTCCACATGTTGATCAACCACCCTCTCCTCCTCATTGAGTAGACCAACTACCATCTCCTTATCACCTAGTTGATCCACCACCATCTCCTACTCCATTGCAAAATGGTGTAGATACGATGGTTGCATCATGTCATCTAGATCTTCATGGAGAGAGATATGATCTACTTCATTCGACATTTTTATCTAGCGAAGGTACTGATGCCCCTCGCTTTGTTGATGGAGGTATCGATGCTTTTGGATTTGTTGGCGGACTCACTAGATCATAGTAGTTATTGATCACATGTACATATTTGACTTTATATTTGACATATATTATTATTTTTATATTATTGTTCATAAATAATATGCTATTTTCATATCACGTTGATGTTGATGTTTATCATGTATATTTATGTCTTTTCATGTCATATTGATGTGTTTGATTTATAAAATGTATTGCATGCTAGTGATCTAAATTAGAGATGCAACATAATGCTTGACTCTAGTTAAAATCATTTAATGTCAAATTTCTATAGTAATTATTTAATGTCATTATACAATAATAAATTTAACTCTCTAACTATTTTTTTCTTTCAATTATAACAAGAACAAGTATTGATTTAAATTAAATTGTTGCAAAAACAACCAAAATTTACAAAATTACATAAACAATATTTCCTATAAGTCCAACCAGTCCACAGAAAAGAGTAGTAGAATTAAAACATACTCCCTAACTATTACATCCGCCATTACCACAACTTGGAAGCTGTAAACTTTGACAAACTGCCTTAAAAATAGCACAAAAAAAAACCATAAATTAAAAGGAAAAGGCAAGACAAAACTAGATCATTCTTGGGTTTTCATGGGATCGAAATTTGGCTCTGGAGTGCTTGAAATTTCAAAATAGACATTCTCTTGTTGCCACATTGCATCATCCTCAAGCTCCTTGGAATTTACTCCCCAAGTGTCTCGAGACTCCTCCCCTTGCAACAACTCTTGATGTATGTCCACAACAAGGGTAAGCTTCTCCAGCTGAGCGCATTAAACCTGCACCTAAACCTCCAAGTCATCAAATTGATGATCCATATTATAGACATGGCTTTTCATCTGCGAGATGGTTGCAACCATACCCTTCAACTTCTCATAAATTCACCTTACAATGGCCCTTAAGTCAACAATATCTACCTTTAATTCACCCTTACCAACTCCCCAACCTGACTCCTCTAGAACCATGCTTTCTAGGGTTTTCATATGTCAATTTTCACTCAATTCCAACTGATAAATACAAATTCCTTCATGCCTTCCAGACGAGTTCCAAGGATAATCCTTGAGCGCATAGTGGGGGATTCCCAACCCGAGCTCAACTTCAAGCACACTCCTACAATCCACAAAAACAAAACACATAGTTAAAACACCACACTTGTCGCAAATCGTAGACTTGGTATCATGCCAAAGAACCACATAGTACTCCATATTTCTAAACCCCACTGCCATATTAAATGCAAGGAGGAGTCCAAAGACACATCACATGAGCCTTATTAAATGTTTCCTCGCCCTCGTGCTTCATAAACAATAAGGTGGTCAATCCACTATGTGCAATCCTAGGAGGGAGGGTATATAAACCATTCACAACAGATTCATTAGGGGAGCCATCTTAGGTTTTGGTGGTCCCTCTTCATTCTATTATCCCCTTGTCCAAGGTGGCAGCCAAATTTGCCAATCGATATTCCTCCACATTATTTTCCATTTTAACATGTATCAAACTGTATTTCAAGAATTGATTAATCAAGTTATTGATTTGAGATTGCATCCTTACTCTTAAAGGGCCTTCGGATATGGTTTGCTTCCATGTTTGCAAGATAACGAGCAATGAGTTTCCTAGATTCAGCACAATGGGCACATCCATGGCAATAAAAGATTCCAATCCTAGGAACATTGCGGAGCTCTCAGCTTGGTTATTCATATCCATGCCCAGAACCCATGCAAAGGTTTCAACTATTTCTCCATCAGGATCAAGAAGGATCCCCCCAATACATGTTTCCCTAGGATTTACTTTAGTGGCTCCATCAAAGAAGAGTTTATAGCATTTTTGTTGACTTACCCAAGTTTGAAACTCATGTGGCTCTTTATAAATTTTCCATGGTGCTCCTACCTTTTTTCCCCTAGAGTTTCAGACTGAAGAGATCTCTTCATAATAATTTCCTTAACCCAAGATTTCTAACCTTCCATTAACTGCTCCTGCTTTAAGCCTTGAATCCCATAAGCAATAAAGGTCTCACATAAAATAGATTTTGCGATCATGGACAATTTGGAAAGGGATGTTGTAATTTATTCAAATATTCTTTTGTTTCTGGTAGTCCAAACCTTCCAAAACCCATATTTGGGGAGGGAATCCCATATTCACGCAAGGACAGGCTTACTTAGAAGTGATCCTTGGAAACTGTTTTTCCAAATAAAAAAGAACCCAACTATTACACCAAAATATCGTCATCTTGAGTTATGTGTCCTTTATTTGCCCTGATTCCTAAAGCACTTGGGACAAATGGTTGAATGGATAATTGTTTCTGTCCCTTTTACCTTTTACTGTCACCCCAACGTTCTTTGTTCATTGACAATAAGTGTCAGATATATGGTGACGTGCTCTACATATTGGCAGAGCGCGTCAATGGCGTTGGTTCCCTTTGCACAAGCTGCGTCACCCATCAAAGACGCGGGTTGATTTTTTGCAAGGTGTGGCGCTGTTGGTTTAAAAGGAAAAAGAGAAGCTTCGAGCAACTTCTCAAACCTCTGATTGCGTGGAGGATTATCCCTATGTGTTAGGAAAGGTGGCACTCGATCCCCTTACATAGTGGGATGATACCTTAAGCTTCTCCCGAAAATCCTCAACCTCTCCTATCCCTTTAGGCCTATAAATACAAACCCCTCTCCATAGTTAAGGGGGATAAGTATAGAGTACTTACATGCTGGTGAAATTCTGGTATGATTGATTCCCTTTCATCCATTAGGAGGAAAAAGCTAGGATCTTTGAGGCTAGGATCATTCAGAAAGAGTTACGACATCAAAGCTTGGTTGTAACCTCTCTCTTTGTAGTTTTCATAATTACATCAATGCAAATTCTTTCCATAAACATCTTGTCATTGTAAGGTTTTTAGGATTAGATTATTTAACTACTAATCTAGATTGATATATGTTTATATGCCATTACTACTTGCTTGTTTCCATCTGTTCTATATTGTTTTGCAGCTGAAGATCTGGAGATCAAAAGCTACTTCAAGCAAGGAGATAGGAATTGGGTTTATAAGGTAAGTTATCTTATGACGTCCTCTGCAATTTGATCAATCTAGGAAAGTAATTTGTACTGTGTACTTCTTTTGTTCTAGATCCGAACCACTTAGACTAGGGAGATCAATTTGTGTCCGCACTTATAGATTGTCCGTAAACAAAATTGGTGACCGTACTGGGGATAGGTAGCCCATAGTTTTTGATTTGCTTGTAATTGTTGATTTCTTGATTTCCTTCCAATAGCCTCTTAATAGCCTCTTTTTTTTCATTGGATCTGTTTATCAAAGAGCTTCTGGGTGATCCAAACTCTGATTGTGAGTTATAGCTTAGGCATTTGTATTTTTGTTGTTGAGATTTTTTTATTTTTTAAACTTGGTTTTTGCCTTACGCACCTGGGCATTTTTTGTTAGGATATTCCTATACTCCATCCTAGTCCTTCTAACATTTCTGACATTTTCAGTCCTGCATGCAAAATTAGGGTTTTGCATGCAATTAGGGTTTTGCATGCAATTAGGGTTTGCATGCAATTAGGGTTTGCAGCACCAGCACCTAGCCCTTGCCAAACTAGCCCCAGGAGCTTCTCTCGGATCAGTCTTAGCTCTCCTAGAGCTTAGTGCGCCCTCTTTTCAGTTATTGCATGATAAGGGCGCCCTTCTTCACCTACCAGTCCAGTTTAGTTCAGTTATCTTCAGTTCTTCCTTGATTTAAGGATTAACTGACTCCTAACTGACCTTATCACTCTTTTGGACCTCCAGTGTGACTAGATAGACTGTTTTGACTCCAGTTAGCTCCATGAGCGCCCCTCACTGAGTCTCCTTCACTATATCAGTGCTTCCATGTGCCAGTTACACCAACCACACTCAGTTAGACTCAGTTTGACTCCCGGTTGATCACTACTTGTGCATTGATGACTTCACCGATGATGAGATAGACTCCTAGTTTGGCACTGATGAATCTCCACTGATTATGGATCTATGCATGAAGGATAATTCGAATTACACCTAGTGAATTCGAATCCTCATACTCAGCATTGTATATTTACCCGGTTACTATTCTGATTAATGTAATGTGTGTAATTATTCTGCCTCTATTGGATCTATGTTCTATTGCTTCTCTCTTCTTCCTAAATTCTTTCATAGTGAGGTTTACATCATCTCTTTGGATCTTATGTGGGCAATTTCACATTTTTGTGCCTGTGTCACTATAACTCTGACGCACTTTACCTTTACGCAGACCGCGTCGCTAATGTTATCTCCCAGTATAAAATTTGCGTCACTGGCGTACTTCCTACGTGTACAAAGTGCATCCCTAGGATTCTAATGCTCTGGTGCACACTTGCAGGGCGCGTCGCCCTTCAAAACTTAGTGCATAGGGTTAAAAAACATACCAAATTGGTTTTGGCTTGGTTTGTTGAGGTCTGCCTTTTGTTCTTTACAGTGACAAAATCTCTCAGACTTAGTGTGGTTTGTCCTTAGCTTGTTTTTTGAACTTAGAGTTTGATTTGAGTCCTAGTTAGTCAAGTAGATGTTACTCCAGTTGTGGGCAATTTCAATCCCTTGCGAGTTCATTTTAGTCTTGTGACTCCCTCTCAGTTTATCTAATTTGTTCACTTTGGTTTCTAAGCCCTCCGGAAGTTAAGTTGTTGTGATTTTTGCGAAATTTGGTGTGCTTGTGTGTGTTGTGTTAAGATCTTGGGTGATCAATTTCTTGAGAATTTCCAATTGATTGAATATTTGAGTGGCAAATATTCTCTAGTTATCTGAATCAATATTAAAAGAGTGGCATAATTCTCAGTTTGTGAGTTTGTTAGTTTAGAAAATCAAAATTCCTCATTATCTTCATTTCGAGTAAATTACTTGAGATTGTCGTGGAGAGTTTTTCATGCTTTGAATCGTTGATTAAGGAACTTTGAAGAAGCTAAAAAATTATCAATACTTGTATTCTCTTGGTTGTGAAAAGTTCATTTTCGTCTCCTTTAAAGATATTAAGTAAAATTAGGCCTTCTCGAAGTACCATTAAAGCTAGTGAAAGCTCTTATATTTTTTGTCTTCTTTCCACTTCTTTTGGTTTTTGTTTTCGAAGTAGAGTTATTGCAATCAAAATGGAAGTTCATCTTTTCATTTTTGCTCATAGGTTTGCCTAGTTGAAAGGAAAAAGAAAAAAATATGTTTGATTGGTGTGTTGTTTTCATTTTTGTTGGATTACATGAAAGAGTGCTTTTAGTATTTTAGTTAATTTGGAAAAAGAATGTTCATTTTACTTTCAGAAAATAAAAGACTTCTCCTTACCTTAATTAGTTTTCATCGAAAAGAAAAAAACAGATTTGCATTTCATTTAGATTAGTGGTGCATCTTATTTACTTTACAAGTCTACACTTCATGCATTCACCTAACCGTACAAGATAAAATCAAGCGGTAGCCTAGGTTAAAATTGTATATAAACTCGTGTGCTAGGTTAGAGATGTGTTCTGACGTCTTAAAACGTAGTAGCTGTCGTTATCTGCCTGCACTGCATCTCGGGGGATTGTAGTTCTTCAGAGTACCAGTCGGTATATCGAATGACCTTTCACATACCTTTGGGTATATATAAAGGTATTTCACATATTCGACAGTATATCGGAAGGCTCCTGTCATACTTTTGTGCATTAGACATCACTACTACGGATTGGAGCTCCAACGTACCTTGAGTATATCGAGAGCCCTCACTAGGATTCCTAAAATCATCCGAGTTAACCATTGGTTGTCTTGGCATGGAAATACATTGAGAACAACACTCAGGGAGATACTACGCACATACTACTAGGTATTCGGGTAATATGGTTAGGGGTACGGTCCTAATCCTCCCTAGTTAGTGCTCTAAAAAATTGGTCTGAGTATTACTATTGGACCCTGTAGTATATCGCGAGTTGTGAAGCCTTGATAATCCCATGAGGTTCCAGACTTTTGAATCCCACCTATCATGTAAGTTTTCTGGCGGCTTTAGGTTGAGTAGGACTTGAAGTGTGTTTTTTTTTTCTCTTCTTTTTTCAGAAGATTTTTAGGAAAAGATTTATATGAGCCGCCCTGGAACATCCCTTAAGGATATCTCGCATAATATTAAATTTGCCACCTGAATATCCCCTTAACCAAGAGGAGAAATCAGGAGCAAGAATGGATCAACCCACAACATCTGAATCATGCGAGGAAGGAGTTCCAACCCTTGAATTAGGAGTAAACTAATCTCCTCCTGTAAATCCACCCATCATTGATCCTATAGGACCTTTGTTGGTGGAACAACCTCCTCTGCATGACACAAATTTTCATCACTTGCTTGAAGGTAATCCCAGAGTCGTCGATTGGATTTTCAGTCGACCCCAGGACGACCTGATAGCAACCACTTTTGGTCCAACAACCTCATTTTGGGAGACTTCCTTAGGTCATAATGTTTCCGATTTTGGTTCACTTTCGATGGTGGAAACTCCACCATGCCTATTCCTTCCTCGATGGATTTCCAATGATGAATTTCTTGCACCAGTTTATGAAACTATCAACCATTTATGTAGCCTTGGTGCACGCATTAGGTGCCATAGTTTTTCTTCGTGACCCAATCCAGAGGTACCAATCCCTGAACAACATTCCCCTATACATTCTTTTTCTTTCTCTTCACCAAGAATATCTACACCCATTATGACCACTTATGAACTAGACCAACCTTATTTCCTGTCTAGTACACCTCAAGATCATTTGACCGGTTCTACACCTCACTTGACCCCAACAGCTAAAGGGAAACCTTTGATTACCATTAACTTCACAACTGGAACAACACCTCTGCCTCAAAATTCAAGCGAGGTGTTGTTCCAACTGGTTACGGTTTAACCTACAGTTAGTGGTCAACATATGCTTACCGGGCACACTCCAATAAGTGTACAACCTTTAACTGGGGGGAAACCCTTAGTCAGTGGACAAAATCTAGCTGGGGGGAAACCTCTATCTAGGGGACAAAATGTAAGTGGAGGATATCCTTCATACATGAACTACAATATAGTTGGAAGTTCACTCCCATCTATGGGACAACCTACGTGGTATCATCATGTGGGGGGACTGTATACGTGGAACCAACCCCAATGGGGGCATACATACCCAGGAAATTACAATATCCAAATAGGTCAAAATTAACCAATATTTCTAACCTTCCATTAACTGCTCCTGCTTTAAGCCTTGAATCTCATAAGCAATAAAAGTCTCACATAAAATAGATTTTGCGATCATGGACAATTTGGCAAGGGATGTGGTAATTTCTTCAAATATTCTTTTGTTTCTGGTAGTCCAAACCTTCCAAAACACATATTTGGGGAGGGCATCCCATATTCATTCAAGGAGAGGCTTATTTCAAAGCGATCCTTGGAAATTGTTTTTCCAATTAAAAAAGAACCCAACTGTTACACCAAAATCTTGTCATCTTGAGTTATGTGTCCTCTATTGACCCTGATTCCTAAAGCACTTGGGCCAAATGGTTGAATGGAGAATTGTTGTTGTCCCTTTTACCTTTTATTGTCACCTCGATGTGCTTTGTTCATTGACAAGAAGCGTCATATATATGGTGATGCGCTCTGCACATTGACAGAGTGCGTTAGTGACGTTCGTTCCCTTTGCACAAGCTACATCACCCATCAAAGACGCGGGTTGATTTTGCACAAGGTGCGACGTTGTTGGTTTAAAAGGAAAAAGAGAAGCTTCGAGCAACTTCTCGAACCTCTGATTGCGTGGAGACTTATCCCTATGTGTTAGGAAAGGTGGAACTCAACCCCCTTACCCAGTGGGATGATGCCTTAAGCTTCTTCCACAAATCCTCAACCTCTCCTATCCCTTTAGGCCTATAAATACAAACCCCCTCTCCATAGTAAGGGGGAGAAGGATAAAGCACTTACATGCTAGTAAAATTATCCTAGGATTGATTCCCTTTCATCCATTAGGAAGAAGAAGCTAGGATCATTCGGAAAGAGTTACGACATCAAAGCTTGGTTGTAAACTCTCTCTTTGTACTTTTCATAATTACATAAATGCAAATTCTTTCCATAAACATCTTGTCATTGTAAGGTTTTTAGGATTATCTTCTTTGACTGCTAACCTAGATTGATTTATGTTTATATGCCATTACTACTTGCTTGTTTCCATTTGTTCTATATTGTTTTGCAACTGAAGATCCGGAGATCAAAAGCTACTTCAAGCAAGGAGATAGGAATTGCATTTATAAGGTAAATTATCTTCTGACATCCTTTGCAATTTATCAATCTAGGAAAGTAATTTGTACTGTGTACTTCTTTTGTTCTAGATCTGAACCATTTGGACTAGGGAGATCAGTTTGTGTCCGCACTTATAGATTGTCGACAAACAAAATTGGCCATCATACTGGGGATAGGTAGCCCATAGTCTTTGATTTGCTTGTAATTGTTGATTTCTTGATTTCCTTCCAATAGAGCCTCTTAATTGCCTCTTTTTTTTTCATTGGATCTATTTATCAGAGAGATTTTGGGTGATCCAAACTCTGATTGGAACTTATAGCTTAGGCATTTGTATTTTTGTTGTTGAGATTTTTCATTTTTTAAACTTGGTTTTCGCCTTACGCACCTGGGCATTTTTGTGCCTGTGTCACTATAACTCTGACGCACTTTACCTTTAAGCAGACCGCGTCGCTAATGTTATCTCCCAGTATAAAATTTGCTTCACTGGCGCACTTCCTGCGTGTGCAAAGTGCGTCCCTAGGATTCTAATGCTCTGGTGCACACTTGCAGGGCGTGTTGCTCTTCAAAACTTAGTGCATAGGGTTAAAAAATCTACCTAATTGGTTTTGGCTTGGTTTGTTGAGGTTTTCCTTTTGTCCTTTACAGTGACAAAATCTCTCAGACTTAGTGTGGTTTGTCCTTAGCTTGTTTTTTGAACTTGGAGTTTGATTTGAGTCCTAGTTAGTTAAGTAGATGTTACTCCAGTCGTGGGCAATTTCAATCCCTTGCGAGTTCATTCAGTCTTGTGACTCCCTCTCAATTTATCTAATTTCTTCACTCTGGTTTCTAAGCCCTCCAGAAGTTAAGTTGTCGTGATTTTTGTGAAATTTGGTGTACTTGTGTGTGTTATGTTAAGATCTTAGGTGATCAATTTCTTGAGAATTTCCAATTGATTGAAGATTGCAGTGGCAAATATTCTCTAGCTATCTGAATCAAGATTAAAAGAGTGGCATAATTCTCAGTTTGTGATTTTGTTAGTTTAGTAAAGCAAAATTCCTCATTATCTTAATTTCGAGTAAATTACTTGAGATTGCTGTGGAGATTTTTTCATGCTTTGAATCATTGATTACGGAAGAACAAGCCATCTCACGTGCTCAGTACTTATACCTCATCTATGCTCAATTTGGCACATTATATGACATTATTCCCAATTCCCCACACCCAACACATGACCCAAAAAAACCTCCTACGGGATCACATGCCGATGGCATCATTGGGTCTGTTCATACCCAGCTGCTACCCAATCAGGTGGATCACAGGACCACCTTGGTTCAACTCCATCTTCATCACAGGATGGAAACAACACTAATTGGTCACCCAACCCTGCTTCCACTACAGAGGTGAATTCCGTTCAATTTGCTTCACCTAAAAAATCCAGTGGTAAAAGGAAGACCAAAGGAAAATCCAAGAATTCTTCTAACCAGCAGGAGCCCAAAAATAATCCTGATACAAATGACACAAAACAACATCGGAAGGTCAAATATCCTTGTTTACTGTGTGGTGATGATCACTTCATGAAAGAATGTCCACATCATGAAGAATTCCAAAAGTTCCGCAAGGTAAACCCCACACCCGCAGTTTTAACTGATCCCTTCCCCACACAACAACAAAAAATGGTTGCACAACCACCACCTCCTTCTCAAGGAGAACCTTCCACAATCGCTCATGTTCTCATGATGAGCAATGAAACGGTCATTCTATCCACCAGGTCACGTACATACAACTCTATCCCTTATAAGGAATCCAATGGAGGTAATGCTGAAAAATCATCCCCGTCTACGTCCAATGTTCCTCCACCATAGGGTCCTTTGACCATCGAGAAACCTTTCCGAGATGCAGTATTGCGTCCACCCAAGAGCACAATTCGAAAATCCATTTTCGACCCTAACGCCCAAGCTGCTCAAAACTACAACATTGTAGAAGATCTAGCCCAGGCCCCTTGTGCTATGTCCACATTCGAAGTCTTACAAAATTGTCCCAATCAGTGTAATACTCTGCTATCTGCAATAGGAGTAGTAGACTTCGATTCCTCAAACACTATTATGTTCATACTAGAGTGCTTTAATCCAAGGATTTCCCACCAATTAGAATTCCAAATCACTACCAATATTTATTGTAAAAGTATCCATCGTACTGTTTTAGACGAAGGATCCTCTACTTCTGTTATGTCGATATCTTGCTGGAGAGCCATCGGCTCTCCAAAGTTGAACTGTTCCCCTACCGCTTTGAAGGCATTTGACGGACGTGGATTTCAACCCCATTGGCTATTACAATCTTTAGCCGTTGAGTTGGGAGGCAAGACTATTCCATCAATGTGGAGGTAGTTGCCGCCCCATTGGACTATAATTTGTTACTTGGTCAAAATTGGTTCTATTCCATGACTGTGGTCGCATCATCTGTCTTCCTCATTGTGCAATTTCCCCATCATGGTAAAATTGTCACAGTCGACCAGTTAGATTTTTGTACACCGGACACCACTACTCATCCTGCGGGCAATGTCCCTCTTTTGGGCCACTCATCACAAATATATGAGAGTGTTGGGGTAGGACTCCATAAAGATTCTTCCATGATGGGAGTCTTTCCAACATCAGATCCCCTAGCACAGGTTGCCATGGTGAACATGATCTCGTCCATGACCCCATCCTCCTCCAACTCGAAAGAACAATGGATTATGCCCGACCTAAATCACCTGGATTTTTTGAAGATGTGATGCCTCTTAGCCCCGTGGAAGCTACTTACGAGGCCATCCAATCAACACCCGATTTACTGGATGTCCACTCTTTAGTGGAATCTCATTCACGTTCTCTACCACACCGACGTAACTCATCTCCACTATAACCAGATCCTCTACTCCAGAATTTCCAATCTGATGAATCAATCATGGAGATTATGAGCTTGGATGAGCCTCCATGGGAATACCTTCATCATTGATCGCCTTTCCTCCCGCCTCTTGATACAGTAGAGAACGCGATTCATACTATTGTTTCACCATATGTATTTCCTCACCCTCAATCTCCTATTCTCACCCAAGATACGACAACCGAGGGGAATTTGGAAAACATCACGCCTACTATCACATTAGACATATGTAAAACCAGGGATCGTGGAACACATTCACATAGGCCAAACTTGTTCTCCCGATGAAATCAATAATTTTACGGCCTTGTTTAAATAGTTCCGTGATGTGTTTGCATGGAGCTACGAGGAAATTCACGAGATCGATCCTACTATTGTGATGCATGAAATCCAAACATATCCCAATGCCAAACCTGTCCGGCAAAAACTCTGTCTAGTGCACCCTAGGAATACTGCGGCTATCAAAGCAGAGATTGAAAAGATGTTGAAAACTGGGTTTATTTATCCTGTTCCCCTTCCAGATTGGGTCTCCAATGTCATCCCAATTACGAAGAAAAAAGGAACCATTAGAGTTTGCGTTGATTATAGGGATATAAATAAGGCTTTCCCCAAGGAAAATTACCCTACCTCATTTAGCGACCAAATTATCGACAACTATGATGGAAGTGTCATATTTTTATTCATGGATGGCTTCTCCAGCTATAATTAGATTAAGATCCACCCAGCCGATCAACATAAAACTGCTTTCATCTGCCCATGGGGTACGTTTGCATATTGCAAACTCCCGTTTGGCCTTAAAAATGCTCATGCCATATTCCAACGGGCCATGTCGTATGCCTTCCATGATATCAAGGGTTTCGTGGAACCTTATATCGACGATCTTCCTGCTCATTCCAATCGCAGTGACTTCAACATCGATCATCTGGCGGCTGTTTTTCTCATATGTCGATGGTACAATATCCGTTTAAATCCTCATAGGTGCATATTCTATGTGGAGTCTGTACGTCTCCTCATCTTCATAATTTCCAAATATGGGATCTGTATTGATCCCCTCAAGGTAGAGGCCATTGTTTCCCTACTCCCACCCACGAATATTAAGGAACTTTAAAGTTTGCAGGGGAAGGAAAACTACCTGCGTCGTTTCGTGTGCAATTTTGCAAAGAAGACACAGGGTTACATGCGATTGTTAATGAAGGACGTCCCATTCATTTGGGATGAATACGCCCAAAAGGCCTTTGACAATCTCAAACATGCGATTACTCATGCACCCGTGTTACAACCACCGGATTACACCAAGGACTACATCCTTTATCTTGCTCCCTCTACTTCCACTATCGCTATGGTTTTAGTGCAGGAAGATAGCAATGCACTGGAACATGTGATATATTAGCTTAGTAAGGGCTTCATTGACTCTGAAACCCATCATTCGCATGTAGAAAAGTTAGCTCTGGCAGTAGTCATTGCGTTTCAGAAGTTCCGTCACTATATCTTGCTCCAGACTACTACCATTATTTCCAATTCTAAACCGATGTACCACGTCCTCATGCATCAGGTACTTGGGGGAAAATACTCGTGTTGGATCATCATCCTCAAAGAATTTGACCTCCAGTTTGAAAATGCTAAATTGAAAAAGTCCTTAGTATTTATGGAGCTCATTTTTTATCTTCCCCGTACTAATCAATATTCTGAGCTCATTGACTCTCTCCTCGATGAGTCATTGTTCATGATTAGTATTTATGACCCTTGGTATGGAGATATCACTTTTTATATCCAAACCTGATGCTTTGGTCCTCACTCATACCGTGATGAACACGTTCGTATCCGTCACCACGCGAAATATTACCTAATCATTGGTGATACATTATATTGTCATGGCATCGATTCCATTCTATGACGTTGTTTAACTCTCGAGGAGGCCGAGCATGTCCTAAATGATTGCCACTTGGGGGCATGTGGCGGTCATCTTTCTGGGATGGCTACAGCCAAAAAAATCTTACGTGTTGGATACTACTGGCCATCCATATTCAAGGATTGAATGGAAGAGGTCAAGAAGTGTCCTCCATGCCAACTTTTTCATCATAAAAATCACTCACACTCATCCCCACTACATCCAGTTATCGTCGTTCGCCCTTTCGCCAAATGGGGCATTGACTTAATTCACTGTAAGCCTACCTAGGCCTGGGGGCATGGTTATATCATTGTCATAGTTGACTACTTTACCAAATGGGCTGAGGCTATGCCTACATACAAGGAAGATGATGAAACTGACGCAATTTTTATGTTTAATCACATCATTGCTAGATTCAAAGTCCCTCAAGCCATTGTCTTAGAACACATATCACATTTCCAAAATAAGATGGTGGATGAATGTTATCAGCCAAAATGACACTTCTCCATCCGTGACTACATTGCCTTGTTAGTCACACAAAAGGGCCTTATGGATGGAAGAGCTTATTTGATCATAGATGTTTTGGCCTAGACTTTGCAATGTTCTCCTAAACAATAACTATTTTTTGTGACCAATTCTGAGACATAACCGCGACTCTCCTATTAGCTATCTTGCGAGTCACCCGTGACAGTCTATGTAGACAACCCACAGGTATCACCCTAGAAGTTGCATCCGCATGTTGTTGGACACTATACTAGCGAGTCACTTGCTAGTTGTCAAGAGACACTCGTGAGTCACTTGCTAGTTGTCAAGAGACACATTCGCGGGTATCTCTAAATCACGCGAAAAAATATTAAAATATGATTAGGGATTAATGAAGGACAATTATTCTAAATACCCTAACCTCCCCAACCAATTCCCTTTCGAGTCTATCCTACCAGCCTTGCTATAAATACAAGGGGAAGGCCTTGTGAAAGAAAGAACCAATTTTGATAAGGAAATGCTGGAGAAAATTATATTAAAGGAAGAGGAGCATAAACCCAGGATCAGGTTTCAATGGTGCCAGTTGCAGAGCAGGTTTAGTTGGTTGCCTTTAATGCTAATAATACAAAGATTCTCCTTCCCATAAATATTTTTCTATTGTATGAATTTGTCTCATTGAATCTTTCATATCAAGTTTATATATGAGTTTCATGGTAAATGTTCATTTATTTCATCAAAATCTTTGAGAAGGGTATTTGTTTTTATTTCAGGTGGTTCATCAGGACCAGTGGAGCAGGAGGTCAAAGCTTAAAGCTTGGATTAGACATTAGACATTCAGGTATTTATCTTGTCTTTAGATCTTAGTTCTTTTCAAATTGAAAGAAGCATTGCATGCTGCCCTTGTTTGTCATATTATCTCTGTAACTACTTTAAACGTATGTTGGTGATCTCTTGAATTCCCTAAAACAGGTAGAGTTTTACTGCACAACAGAATTGGCGACTCCACTGGGGACTTCCTGTTGTTGCTCTGGGAATCCTACATTGTTTTTCTTTGTTTTATTGTTCATGTTAGTTTCTAGTAGAGTTTATAGGATGCCTGTAGCTTTCTTAGTCGCTCAGACTTGGTCTTTTTAGAGTTTTCTTTCATTTTTTGAGTTTTATCAAGGCATGCCCGTGACTTGCACATAGTTACAGTCGCGGATTTTTCCTGTAGCCACGAGTTGCTTACTTGCAGACCCGCAGGTCACCCGCGAGGTGTTTTCACATACAGTTCCGGTTTTCTTCCGAGTCTTTGGCTTTGGTGCTAGGGTTTGAGTTTTGGTTTGTCTTTGGTTGATAAAAGTCTTCTCTATTAGTATTTAGACTTTTTATACTTGTCTATGGGTCTACACTGAGTTTCTTGGCTCTTCTTGAGATTTATTCTTGGTTTCTTTGGTTTGCTTGTTTGGACTTACCTAGGTCTTTCGAATCCATTTTGTGTTTGGTTGACACTGTCGATTTTTTCTTTGTTATGCTCATTGGTTTGTGGAAGAGTAGTTTGTTACCTTCTTTGATTATATGCTTTCTCCTCTATATCAGTAGACTACTTAGTGTCTTTTTAACCAAGCTTAGTTACTTCTTTCGATTTGGAAGAAACTTTTTGGGTTTGTTATCTTTAGACTTCTATTGAGATTAGGTTTTTGATTTGATAGATTTAGGTATAGTTAGTTATACTTGCATTTTTATAACGTTCTTGTTTCATTTATGATTATTTTCCATTTCCTTTCATTAAAGAGAAAACTTAAAGAGCAAGTATTCCCTTTGAGCAAGAGCATTTATTTTTCTAGATTTTAGTTGTTTAGGCTAAACTTCTTGAAAAGACAAAAACATTTTTAAAATTTTAGGTTTACTTTCCAATCTTTTAGTTTCGAAAGATAAGCAAAAAGAAATTGTGAAAAGGATTTGCATTTCATACACTTTGCTTTGATAGTTGGAACCATTGTGCACACATTTCACTCCTTTTTTTAATAAGTTAAAGCCTTAAAAAGAATCAGTTAATTTAAAATCTATTTAGTAAATTTTCTTTTTAGGGGACACATACATCAACTAGCTTAGGCTAGGGTTTTGGATCAAATCAGCTTAAACTATCCAAAACCATCTTAAACTCAAAATCATAGGAATACTATCTTTAGGTAAATCCACCTTTGCAAAAGGTATGCCTGGAAGCTCCACTAAAACCGGAGTTAAGCACGAGGTCGTGTGAGGTTGATTAGTTGGGGATACCCCCCGCTTCTCAATCAAGCATCTACTAGAACTGATACACGTCCATGGACTTATTAGTACCTTGTGTGCTCTTGGATTTCGAACTTAGTTACCCTTTCCATGCGTGTTGGTTTGACCTGTGACTGTCCCCCCATACTCTTTTTGCATTAATGGTTGCCTTAGTATATTGACCACTAGGACTCTACAAAGGTGACGGTGGAAGGCTATTTCCATTGTACCTTGGACATATGTGGGAGGAAATCCCTTGCAGTTATTTGGGAGGGCGGTTGGTGATTCAAACGCTTGCACCCAAAGACTCTGTATTGTGGACCCCGAGTAACTGTTCATCATTACTCCACCGGTTTGTTCTGGGCCCTAACCATCCCAGACTTCCCTTTGGGAGACTATCTGTTTGTTTGGTCTTGATCAATATAGGAAATTTTTGTAGTGGTGTGCTTTGTGCTTATTGTTGTTCTAGCGGCCCCTAGGTTTAACACTTAGAATATTTTGTTGCAAGTGTGGAGGAATAATCTCCTTGTAGGTCTAAGAGGTTGAGAAACCTTCTTCCACTCACTGTGGAGCCTCCACCGCCACCTCAACGACACATAATTGATTTAAGAAGTTCTTTTGAACTAGTTGGTACAACTGAAACTCCTAGAGAACCCCAACTCATTTCTCAAGCTTCTTTGGTCCCAGATACCATAGAGGTTGAAGAATTGCCAATAGAAGAATTTGCAAGACATTTCAACCCTCCTTTAACTAGACCAGAGGATCCATTACTAGAAAGAGTTGTTTCTTTAGGACTACCGGAGTTAAGTGCATTTAGATTTACACCTGATTTTAGTATGGATAATGTAGGAGATGGATAGGGAGTTCCACATACTCCCACATTGGCCATTAGACATGGAGGTTTGTCTCCTCCACACATTAATACCCCGGTACCAAGCTCGTTGCATATGTCTTCTATTATGAGCACTTTTTTTAGTTTCAATGCTGGATCTTCAGGGACATATAGTACTCAGTTCACATTGACATCTGCTCCTTTTGGATCCACCATTGGGTCATCCAATATTCATTTTTTTAGGAATACCTACGGTACCATATACAATATTAGAGAGATTTTGAGGTCAAAAAATGGCCTCCTAAGATGTACTAAAAAAAATGAGATATATTAAAATATTATGAGTTAGGGGTTTTATGGAGTAGGTATATATGACAAGTCACCTCCTAGACTATTTTCTATGCACAATATAAATAGTCATGGTTGAGTTACTTTTCAAAATTCACTAGAAATAAAATTAATAAAATAACTCTACATTGATGTGACTAAGATTCATTGTAAATTTCCAAAAATTTATTGTGCTTTAGCATTTATTTGTCTCGAACTTGCAAATGAAATTAAATAATAAAAAACATTTTTAAGAGCTATTTTTTTAATTTATGTTGACTTTTTATATTCAGTACTTTTCTCATCAATTTAATATAATTGGATTTAATTGAAAATTTATTTACATATAAAATGTTAATAATATTATTATAATCGACATTGCATTCTTATTTTTATTTTTTATTCATTAAATCTATATTGGTAAATTAATATCAAAATCATAATTTTTTTTGGATATTTATTTTATTGTATAACTAACATACCCCTTTCATATTACTATCATTCATGAATTTAATTTATATGCATAACTAACATATTTTTTTCATATTAATATTATTCATGAATTTAATTTATTTTAAAAGTACATGATATATATAGTTATAAATTAGTTTGGCATTATAATATTAAATAAAATAGAATGAATATATAATTAAAAATTAAAAATATGAAAATGATAAAAATATTATTTTATGAAAAATGTAAAAGGAATATATATATAATAAATTACTTTGGCATTATGATATTAAATATAATTGAGTGAACATATAATTTAAAATTAAAAACATGAAAATGACAATATATTATTTTATAAAAAAATGTGAAAGGACCTTTTTTATGAATTAAGAGTACTTTACTTGAAAATGACAATAATATTATTTTATGAGAAAGTGTGAAAGGAAAAAAAATATGAAAATATATTCATTATGAGTATTTTACTTGAAAATGACAATAATATTATTTTATGAAAAAATGTTAAAGGACTTTCATTATAAGTACTTTACTTTATGACTAAAAGTACTTATACCACTACCTTAGTTAACTACGGGTTTTCATCCACCATAGAAAATTTGACAAATAAGCATTCTTAACTCATGCAATGCCACCTCAACCATGGGGGATGATGTCATCTACTAGAATGTGATTGGTTGATTTTTATAGTACATTTTATTTGTTTTGAGGCCCATTTTTTACCTCAAAATTTTCGATTCTTCCTCGGTTATCCAACAGTTCCAGGATAATCTCAGCTCAGCTCCTTTTAATCAAGGTTTTCCTTGGCATGGAGGGCATATTGCTCCTTTTGCACCATTTATGGGCTCAATGCCTACCCCTTCTATTGCTCAAATGCTGATTTTTAATCCTTTGACAATATTTAGTGAACATTCTACAAATGTCCAAACTTCCAATGTACCTATCAGTGCTACTCCTTTTTCAGTTTTTGGTGGAGGAGGTAGTAACGCTTATACTCATACTCCATTTGGAAGCACTTACACTTAGCCGTAATGGACTGGGACTCAAGGAAGTAATCCACTATCTTATGGCTGGAGCAATTTTCAAAACACTTTTTCATCTCAAACGATAGATGGGGGCAATCCTAACCAACCTTATGGGAGTTATGGTTTTGGTACTTTTCCCTACCATATTCCTCAAGATCAAATGCCATCCGCATGACCCCGCTTACCTTTGATGGCAACTTTGAATCTGCTAGATCTTTCAAAATTAATGAATAACCTGGTGCGACATAATCCTGCTTGGCCTCCGGTCCCAACCAAACTTCCTTCAGACATTCCAAAGTTTAAAGGCAAAATCAGTGAAGACCTAGGGGACCATGTAATGACATTTCATCTGTGGTGTTCCTCGAACTTGCTGAATGACGATTCGATTAGATTGAGGCTCTTTCAAAGGACTTTGACTAGTGTTGCAGCCAAATGGTATATCGAGTTACCGGAAACAACTTATAACAACTTTCATGATTTGGCGATAATTTTTCTGAATCATTTCCAGCTTCCCGTCCGGTATGATGCTGGTATGGATCTTCTATCTACTTTTAGACAAAACAAAGCCACTCATTTATCTGACCACATTCAAGAGTGGAGAAGAAAAAAATGGATCATTAAAGCTGAAATAACCCCAGAATTTCTATTGGAGTGGTTTCTAAAATCACTATTACCTTACATCTCTAAAGATGTGTCAACTTTTGGGATTACTTCTGAGGAAGAATCCATTATAAGGACCCAACAACTTGACTTGATTTATGCTTAGTTTGGGATCCTTCATGAAATCATTCCCGATGTACCTAAGTCAAATATTGATCTTGGCAAACCTAAAACCTGGACCACATGCTGATGGCATTGTGGGTTTAGCTTATTCATCCACATTAGAAGCTTTGACTAAGCAGGTTTATGCACTCTCGATAAAGCATTCTGCTGCAGAAGCAACTACTGTTGCATCCTCCCCTTCACAAACAGAAACTGTACAAGATGTGCAGTCCAATTAAAAGGGTTCTCGACAACCCAACAACAAGAAAAAGGTCAAGAAAGGGGATGGAAACCAACAAAATCCCAAAACCACCGAAAATGCCGAGGAGGGAAAAAAATAAAGGAAGAAGGTGAAGTTTCCTTGCAAAATTTGTAAAGAAGATCACCTTACTCATCAATGTCCTCTCATGGATGAATCCCATAAGCTATTAAGCCAAAAGAAATCGGTCGTTCTGAAGGATCCTTTTCCCAAGGGACAAGGCTCATCTTTTGGGAGTTGTAATGCTGGGGGCACTTCTTGTTCTAAACAGGATGATCAATCCTACATCAACATGGTTAATTCACACACGCTATTGCAAATGAGAGCGAGGAATTATACCCCATACAAGCCACAGAAAGATAAAGAAGTTCCAGAAACATTTGTTCCTCTACACATAGAGAGACCTAGAGATTCTATGTTGAAGGTACTGAAAGGTGTCTATAAACGGGCATCACAACACCCTAATGCAAGGGCTGCTCCAAACTACTCAGTTGTAGAGGACCTATCCCAAACGCCATGTGCCATGTCTGCTCTAGAATTTCTGCAAAGTTTCCCATTACAACGGAATGCACTTTTAGAGGCAATAGGAAGTATGGATTCTTCCAACATGTTGGCTAGATTTGATATGTCAAATGTCAAACCCCTGTTTCCCTATCACGTAGCTTTCTAAATCGAAGTAATCCATGGTTCGAAAACCATTTGACGAACGGTAGTAGATGAAGGTGCGTCAATGTGCTTAATGTCTATCTCTTGTTGGAAAGTCCTTGGCTCTCCTAAATTAGCCCCTTCAACCACATTACTTACCGCGTTTGATGGAAGATCTTTCCGTCCATATGGAATCTTACCATCATCCGAAATCCAACTAGCGCAGAAAGTAGTGTAGGTAGAGGTAGAAGTTGTAGATCTTCTCTTGATTACAATTTGTTGTTGGGAAGAAGTTGGACGTATGCAATGCAAGCCATTCCTTAGTCCATTTTTCAGGTGCTTATGTTCCCTCACGAAGGAAAGATTGTCATGATTGACCAACTATCATTCGCCCGAAAAAACAAAACAACTCCATCAAATTCGAATATCCTTTGGATTTGTTGGAATATTCTCACCATCATCATCTTGGATGTGCATGCACTACATGCATTTTTCATGCATGCATGCATTCCATGTAGCACTGCATGCATCCAATCAGCAGCAGTGGAGTCTCCTAGCACCTAGTCCCTATTTTGCCCCCCTTGGAGTTTTTTTCTGGTCATTATTAGCCGTCCTAGCCAATGATGCGCCCTTTTTCATCACTGGAGTTACAAGTGCGCCCTCCTCCATAGATTTAGGAGATCTATCAATCAGTTCCATGATTTGGGGCTTGATTACTTAGTTAACTGACTGTAGCTCTTAGATTGACTACTACTGAGACTAGGAGCACCATCCTTGACCACTGATAGCTAGTATGCACCCCCCTTGGAGTCTCCTTCCCTATTATTGTGCTCACATGGTTCAGTTATGCTCAGTTCTACTCCAGTTGACTGATCATTGACCATCAGTGGCCACTAGACCTCATTGGGAGATGGTTCCAATGCAAACTAAGCCATGACTTGAGGAGAATTCAAACTCTCTGAGGTGTATCGAATTCATTCTATTGTATTGACATATTTTTTCCATCTTACAACTGATGAATGTATCAACAACAGTTTCTCACATATTTTGAGTTTTATGTGTGAATTTGATCATACTTCATGTTAATTCTTTTCCGCAATTAACTAAGTGAAATTGTGAGATTTGTTCAAGCTTAATGATCTACCATTGTGGAATTTCACATGGTGTCAGAGCTTGTGAGATATTTTGAAGTTGCAGCAGTAGCAACAGTTGCAACAGTTTATTGAGCAACTGTTTTTCAGTAGGACACCATAAGCCTCTGGATTTCCACAACAAATCCTGGTGCTATTACATTAAATTCATTGGATAAATCCAATGAGGTCTAGCTAGGTGTGAAGGATCCGAATAAAAGTTCCTACTGTCATAAAGCAGTGTTCAATAGATTCTGTAACATTCCCTCAGATAAATTTCATTGTTATTGGAGGTTAATCAAAGTTTTTCTGCAGTTGCAGCAGTAGATATTCTCCATTGTTTTTGCAGGTATTCTACAATAGCTTCCATGAATCTGAAAGAAATTCCTCCTCTCTCTCCATTTAACTATGATGAGTGGAAACCAAAGATGATAACATATCTGAAGAGACAAGGTCTTTTTGATATGTGTATTGGTGTTATGAGAGATTTTGTTTCCTATGAAGAAGAGAATGATTGGCTAAATGATTGTGACAGAGCCTTAGGAGCAATACGTATTGCTATGTCTCCTAGTATTCCCTACCTCATTAAGATTGTTGAACATCCAAGTTATCTCCGGACCAAATTGGATAGAGAATTTGGAAAGCAGAAGGAAGAGGATCATGCTAGCCATTTGGAGAACAAGCCCAGTGATACCTCATCAAGTGTTCTCTTTGATTATGTCTTAGCCTCGAGTATCTCTCATGATGAAGTTTTTCAAGATGAATAAGAAGCTGTAGATTCAACACAGAAAGTTCATGTTGAAGACATTCCTTCCTTTGTTGCTCTAGAAGTTGAAGACAATTTCAAATTGTTCCCTTCTCACGTAGATGATGCAGATAAAAGTGATACAACTAATGAATCTGATTCTTTTGGAGAGATTATCCATTCCTCACTCATGTTCTCAATATCTTCTATTTCGAATTATGAGCAAGATTTGTCATTTATTACTCTAGAAGTTGAAGAGAGTTTCGAAATCTCTACTTCCCATGAGTTTGCTGTTGTGCAGAATGATGATCTACTAAATGTTTTGGAAGTTAAATCAGATTTTGGAGGTGATGCATTCGCCCTCCTTGATCATATGCTTCCTATGTACTTCTATTCGATCATTGGAACATGTTCTCAGATTTTCACTGAAGATGGCGGACACTACCATTCGCTTGGGTTCAAGTCTCAGGCACATGCTTGTGATTTTGGTTTTGATCTCTCCCCTCTCGGTTCAAAGGAGATCACAAGAAACCATCTATCAATTCTTGGAGCTCATTTAACTTCCACTGGTCAGAAGTTCAAGTTTCAAGAGAAATTAGATCTGATTGGAGTTGATCCTACCTCAGTTGGTTCGAATCACAAGTTCCAGAATGATCTTCATATTTTTGTATTTGTTCTCACTATGTTTGGTCTGAAGAGCAAGTTCAAGAAGTATCTAGATTCGCTTGCATCCACTGAAGGAGAAATCAAGCACATGTTTTTGGAGCATGATCCACTTCTTCCCAAGAGGAATATACCTCCATAAATTGAATCAAGCATCACATCTACTTGAGTCTTGAGCAACAATTTTTGGTGTGTTTCAGTCTATCTTGAGGGGGGGTTTTGTTCCCACTGGGTTTTCCCTCTTTCCTCACATTTTATTTAGATTGTTGTACGGGGTGACCTTTGGTCTCAGTAACCAGGGCCCTATTTTTTCAGTTATATTTCCTCATAGTCCGGCTTAAGGGGGTGTGTTGGAATATTGTCACCATCATCATATTAGCTTTGCATACACTGCATGAATGCATTCCATGCAGCACTGCATGCATCCAGCCAGTAGCAGTGGAGTCTCCTAGCACCTAGTCCCTATTATGGGCCCCATGGAGCTTGTTTCTGGTCATTATTAGCCCTCCTATCCATTGATGCGCCCTTTTTTCATCACTGGAGTTACAAGTGCGCCCTCCTCCATAGATTTAGGAGATCTATCAATCAGTTCCATGATTTGGGGATTGATTACTCAATTAACTGACTGTAGCTCTTAGATTGACTACTACTGAGACTAGGAGAGCCCTCCTTGACCACCGACATCTAGTATGCGCCCTCCTTGGAGTCTCCTTCGCTGTTATTGTGCTCATCATGGTTTAGTTATGCTCAGTTCTATTCTAATTTACTGATCATTGACCATCAGTGGCCACTAGACCTTATCGAGAGATGGTTCCAATGCAAACTAAGCCATGAATTGAGGAGAATTCAAACTCTCCTAGGTGTATCGAATTCATTCTATTGTATTGACATATTTTTTCCATCTTACAACTGATGAATGTATCAACAACAATTTCTCACATCTTTTGAGTTTTATGTGTGAATTTGATCATACTTCTTGTTAATTCTTCTCTGCAATTAACTAAGTGAAATTGTGAGGTTTGTTTAAGCTTAGTGATCTACCCATGTGGAATTTCACATGGTATCAGAGCTTGTGAGATATTTTGAAGTTGCAGTAGTAGCAACAGTTGCAACAGTTTATTGATCAGTTGTTTTTCAGTAGGGAACCAAAATCCTATGGATTTCCACAACAAATCATGGTGCTATTACTTTGAATTTATTGGAGAAATACAAAGAGGTCTATCCTGGTGTGAAGGATCTGGATAAAAGTGCCTACTGTCCTAAAGCAGTGTTTAATAGATTTTGTAACATTCCTCTAGATAAATTTTATTTTTATTGCAGGTTATTCGAAGTTTTCCTGCAATTGCAACAGTATATATTCTCCATTGTTTTTGCAAGTATTCTACAATAGCTTCCATGAATCTGAAATAAATTCCTCCTCTCTCTCCATTCAACTATGATGAGTGGAAACCAAAGATGATAGCATCTCTGAAGAGACGAGGTATTTTTGATATGTTTATTGGTCAGTTTTGAATGATGCTCACAGTGGAGTTTGTGGGGGTCATCTTTCAGGGTTGGAAACAACCCAGAAAATACTGTGTACTGGGTATTTTTGGCCCACCATCTTTAAAGATTATGTAAAAGCCATAAAATAATGTCGTCCATGTCAGTTTTTCACAAATAAAATGCGAGCACATCCGACTCCTCTTCACCCTATTATCACACTGGGTCCCTTTACTAAGTGGGGGATTGATTATATGCCTTGTAATCTAGTTTTAACTGGAGGACATCAGTACATCATCGTTGCCGTTGACTACTTCACAAAGTGGGCCGAGACAATGCCTACTGTGAAAGCATATGGATAAATTGCAACATATTTTGTGTTTAATAAAATTATTGCCAGGTTCGACATACCTAGAGAGATCATCACTGACCACAGTAGACATTTTCAAAACTATATGATGTTCGATTTGACCATTATGTCTCTGTTTTATCTGCAGGTGAATGGTCAGGTTGAAGCGGTCAACAAATCTTTGAAAACTATTCTTCAACGTACCGTTAATTCCAGTAAGTCAATTTGGCACATCATGTTGTATCTAGATATTTGGGAGTACCATTCTAATATCAAGACTGCCATTGGTTTTTCACCTTTTCAACTTGTTCATGGGATAGAAGCAGTCACACCGATTTAATGCGATATTCCATCTTTGAAGTTGGCTATCCAACTATTACCCGAAACTTCTGCCTTGGAAGAAAGTTTACTTCATTTGGAACATTTAGATGAATAGTGCTGTGATGCGTTCATTGCGAATGAAGCTCACAAGAACCGATTTAAGCATCAATATGGTAAGTCTGTTAAACCTAGGGTGTTCTCTGAAGGAGACCTTGTGTGGGTTTATGATCAGGACAAGGATCCCTTAGGGGAAGGAAAGTTCAAATCTATGTGGCTCGGACCCTATATCATTTCTAACCTTGAAGAAAGGTTCATATGAGTTGATGGATTATGATGATTTTAAGTTGTCTGAGGCTAGAAATGGGCTCTATTTTAAAAAGTATTACACCTAGGCAATTATGCTTTTTCTTGTACTATAGCTGTACATTTTTGTAGAGTTAGTTCTTGTTAGATTGTGCTTATGTGTCTTTTGGATTGTGTTTTTAGATGGCCATCGAGTTTTTCCTAGGATTCGCTGATGGTGCAAGTCGTCACACTCGTAACTTGGCTTTAGCTGCTTGGGTTATTTATTCACCCACTAGCCAACTTGTTTTCTCGGGAGGTGCTTGTTTAGGCCCTATCACGAACAACATAGCTGAGTATAGCGTAGTTATCGAACTACTCCCAGATTCTATTCATCATGGCATTTCATGTTTGGAGGTACGAATCGATTCGCAATTAGTTGTACTTCAGTTAACGGGTGAGTATAGAGTCGTAGATCCTTCTTTGCTATGTTATTTTTGTGAGTTAGATTACTTGAGAGACATTTTAGTTGTATTTCATGTCAACATATTTCAAGAAATCAAAATACATTAGCTGATGCATACGAAAATTATATACTTGACTGACATTTGTATCACACACAATAACATTAACCATTAACACGCATAAGACAAACATGTATATAAACCGATACTGTATATATTAATAAGGTCTACAAATATATGAGTTTGAGTCAACATCTGTCAATATATCAATATACTAAAATGGGCATAACATCCTAAAAAATAAGCGTCACTCTCTCTACTGAGAGGCAGGAGACTCAACTAACTCTGCTACGGCCTCTCTATAATAAATGACCAACCTGGCTACTTTCCTAAGCAGCCAGATCCATGCAAGGGGCATTCCCACTACATGTTCCTGCATCTCTAGTGGCATCCGCTAAATCCTATATGTAGGAATATCGTGAGTCAACTGACTCATGTTTCCCTCAATACTCCTTAGCATGGAATCAGCACCACCTGGTTCGGTTAGTTGCATGTATACTCTGGGATTCCCAACAGGTCTTGTTGGCCCTACATTTTCATAAGCTATACATTGTTAGTACTCACACTCATCATAAAAGTCATATATACAAAAAAATTAAAAATTAAATAACTTTTAAAACATATTTTGGTACCTATGTCTCCCCAGGCTGCCCCTGGGGGTAACATCAGCTCAGGATCTCCCCGAAATTCCATGCCGGCATAAGGAAACTGCTCGAGCACTGGAACTTGACGACTCCACCATCCAATATAGTCCTCGTTAGAGTATGATGTACTCGTCTCACCACCCCCCTGACGAAGGAATATGTCACCCCATCGAGTCATTAGTGGCTCACGGGGGTTCAGTACTGGTAGAGCCATCCCAGGACTGAGTGTTGGGACTCTCTCTCTCGAAGGTGCAGAGTATGCTACAATATCCGAATTTCTTCTTCTTCCCTGTTTTGCATTCTGTAAGCTGGTGTTTCATATTCACCAGTAAACCAGAGTACCAATCAAAGATAATGTTGCGTAGACATTCTATGCCTATCTGGATGTAGCTACGTGATGCCAAGTGTTGTGATGCACTTCCCCGATCCCGTTTATCGTACTCAAGATCACTTTTAGTGGGAAACTTGCTATTTGAGTGATTTGCACTTGGATGCCACTGTTTTCAGTGCCGGCTACGTAGTAAGTGTTTATGTAATCCTAAATGGATAGAGCAACAACCCCTCTGAATGTCCTTTTGAGGTTTACAAACTCACCTCGGCAGGATAACCCGGTTATGAATTATATGTCATCAATGGTGATTTCAAGTATCTCTCCTTGGAGATTAAACATATCGTGATCGACATCCCAGTACTGCACAAGCATTTGGAGGAGGTGTGTTTGCGCTCGCATGTTTGTAGTGCAAAAAAATTTGAGGAGCCCACATCTCCTTAGTGCATTCAAAGTGAGAGGATCCCCCAATGCTATCATGTCCATAGCTTCATATTCCCTCTCTCTCCAAGTCAATACCATCCTATTCAACAAAAATCCATTCATGCATTAGTTTGAAGTTTTTTACTTTTTGAACTACACCACTCGCGGGTTCACTTCTTTAACAGAGGCGGGTACCCGCGAGTTTCTCTCAAGACAACCTGCGCACTTTTCACTTACCCGCGACTTTTAATCAATTAGACCCGCAGGTATGCAACCCTAATTTTAAAATTTGCTTAAAAACTTCAAAAAAGCACTAACAACTTAAAATAATGGATCAAAATGATAAAGCAAGAAGAGATAGGTTACTTGCAAGTGACAAAGTTTGATTTCGCTCCCTTGCAATCGACGTTTGAAGTAAGAGGTTTTTGTCCCTTTCTCCAATGGTAAAATGGTAATTGTGAGTTATGTTTTTTAATTTGTTACAATTTATACAAATTCTTTTGAATTTTTTCCTATTGTCTAGAGTTTCAAATTCTTTTTGTTTGTTTGTTTTATTTAATCTTAAATGACCTTTTAAAGTTGTTTCAACTAGGTAAAACTATAAAAGGCATTTTTATCACTATTAGTTTCAAATGGTGTTGCATACAAAGGTTTGTTTTCTTATGACATGTCAGTTTAGCTCAATACATTGAATCTATTTTGTTATTTTATGTCATTTGAATCTCCTTTGTTCACATTGAACTACCATTTTCTGCTATCCATTGTCGTCGATTCTTTCTACAGTCTGTATCGTCACTTGATATCTTTGGGAACTTATACATTATACATTATTATTTTTTACTAAATACTAAGTTTCCCATCCTTATGAATTTTTTTCATGTTCTTGTTAGACTTCTTCAAAATTAACAAGATTACCGATTATACTTGTCTTGTTAGACTCGTTAAAGGAATTGAACAGCTATCCACTTAGGTATAAGTTTACGCCTTTTCTTGATCTTTGTGGATTATTTTCGAAAAAGGTATACTCTAGTCTTTTTTGACTAGAAGAGCCCTCTCTCACATACTTTTACACTTTTTTGGATGAGGAGGCTAAGTTTATGAAAAAGTACACTTCGGAGTTCTTGTTTAAGTTTTTTAGACTCCCTAAATATGAAAACACCGGCGAGCATATACCAACTCAGGCTCGATATTAAAATCCACAAGTAGGTGTATGGAGTTCTTGTTTAAGTTTTCCAGACTCCTTAAATATGAAAACACCGGCGAGCATGAACAAATCCAGGATTGATATTTAAAATCCATGGATAAGTATTGTATCGAGTATTAGTCTATCTCTTCTTCAAACTCGTTAAAACATGAATAAGGTCATGAGTTTCCCTTTCATGGACTCGTTAAACTACACATGGTTGGACCTATATCAAGCATTCTTCTCCCTCCTCTTCAAGCTTGTTTCAAAAATGAAGATGGATTATTGAGTTTACTTTCTTTGACTCATTAAAATTTCACAAGAGAGACAGTATCAAGCTTTCTTTTCAAACTTTTCATGCTCGTTAAACAAAGAAAATACATTTTTAAAAAAGAGAGGGAAGGGAATTTCTGTTATTCATTCATTATTTGGCAACTAGTCTCAACCGTCCTTGAACACAACACTTTCATGAGTCACTGGTTTTTAGTTTTGGCTTTAAGATTTAACCTGATTCTAGATTTGTGTCCTCCGATCGGATTCTCTTCCGATCATAGGGAGAGTTTGTTATGTCTCCTACATAGCAAACCTATATCATGTTTCCTATGTCAGTCCAAAGTTGCCTAACTTACTTACTTCTGGTGCTCAATGTTCAAAGATTACCCCTGTGTCAGCCTTTTTGTAGTTCATCTTGACTCCTCATGTTGTCCACCCCTTATATTAGTCTTGTTTCAACTCAATCTCTGAGTGTTCCTCATGTGAGATGATGAGGGATACCTTACTGCCTTCCTTATCACGGGTCTCTTCCTATTGATATCAACACATTTTGCTCTAGGAAGTGGACTTAGAGTTACCAGTTAGTACCTGGAGATTTGTAGTCATTAGTGGAAGATTCTCTCGCTGTTGAGTTATGGGAATACATCAATTTCCCTTACTTGACAGATTCTTCAAGTGTTCGACTTCAAGACCTCTTATTCACACTTATAAGGATGTACTAGGTACCTTGGACCCCATTTTCATTATTGGTGGGTGTCCTCGCGATTGTTAACGGTTCTCATCATTGACCGATAATCAAACGAAATCCTCCATGTTTGAATTCAACTCCATTATTCACATGGCTTAGGGTTTGTACTATCGATGGTTGGTTTGAAGACCTTGGGTTTTTGATACAGTTTATTCATTATCACCCAAGCTGCGCAAGACCGAGCCCTACTTATTGGCTCAACATGAGACATAGATCCTGTTTGTTGCTATGGACATGATCTATTTTTGATGTGGATCCACACTTGTATTTCAGTGGCCATTCTATATACATCATTTTAGTTATGTATTGGAGATCATGTTCTAACATTCTGAACATCTCCTGATATCAAGATTGTAATTTCCCGCTGACCTTGTTTCTATTTCAGGTCTTGTTTGCGACCTTGTTCCTGTGGTTCCTATGCTCCTCCACTTCCTGGTTTGTAATGTATTTCATCCATTGTCTTCCCCTCTAACCTCATACATTAGGGGGAATATGTTATCAGGAAAAATGGCACTTCCCCGTCCGTGACTGCACTGCATTGTAAGTCACACAAAATGACCTTATGGATGGAAGAGCCTATTTGATCATAGATGTTTTGGCCTAGAATTTGCAATGTTCTCCTAAAAAATAACTATTTTTGTGACCAAGTATGAGACATAACCGCGACTCTCCTATCAGCTATCTCGTGGGTCACCCGCAACAGTCTATGTAGACAACCCGTGGGTATCACCCTAGAAGTTGCACTCATGTGTTGCTGGACACTATACTCACGAGTCACTCGCTAGTTGTCAAGAGACACACTCGCGGGTATCTCTAAATCACGAGAAAACATATTAAAAGATGATTAGGGATTAGTTAAGGACAATTATTCTAACTACCCTAACCTCCCCAACCAATTCCCTTTTGAGTCTATCCTCCCAGCCTTGCTATAAATACAAGGGGAATGCATTGAGAAAGAGAGAACCAATTTATATAAGGAAATGCTGGAGAAAATTCTACTGAAGGAAGAGGAGCATAAACCGAGGATCAGGTTTCAATGGTTCCAGTTGCAGAGTAGGTTTAGGTTCTTTCCTTTAATGCTAATAATACAGAGATTCTCCTTCCCATAAAGATTTGTCTATTGTATGCATTTGTCTCATTGAATCTTTCATATCAAGTTTATATATGAGTTTCATGTTAAATGTTCATATATTTAGTCAAAAGCTTTGAGAAGGGTATTTTTTTATTGCAGGTGATTCATTAGGAGTAGTGGACCAGGAGGTCAAAGCTTAAAGCTTGGATCAGACACTAGACATTCAGGTATTTATCTTGGCTTTAGATCTTAGTTATATTCAAATTGAAAGAAGCATTGCATGCTGCCCTTGTTTTTCATACTATCTCTATAACTACTTTAAACGTATGTTGGTGATCTCTTGAATTCCCTATTATAGGTAGTTTTACCGCACAACAATGAACTAAGCACCAAGTTGGGTTTTCGGCATGAAAACTCAACCCCCTACTATCCTCAATCAAATGGACAAGTAGAGGCCATTAACAAGGTCTTGAAAACCATGATTCAACGCATGGTGGGAACATACAAGTCAAATTGGCATGTGATGTTTTTTTTTCTGCCCTTTGGGCATACATGACTTCCATAAAAAGCGCCACTGGTTTCACACCGTTTCAGTTAGTGTATGGACTAGAGGAAGTATTGCCTATTGAGTGCAAGATTCCGTCTTTAAGACTAGCTGTTGAACTTTTACCGAACACAATTGTTGAGGAAGAATGATTCTTATACTTGGAAAAACTCAATGAAACCCACTGTGATGTAGCTCTAGCCAACAAAACGCATCAAATCCCAGTACGATAAATCCGTAAAACCTCTCATTTTCAACGAGGGTGATTTGGTCCTTACTTACGACCAAAAACATGATAAGCTGGGGTCAGGAAAGCTTGAGTCCATGTGGCATGGGCCATATGTTGTGAAACTTGTTTTGTAAAAGGGAGCCTATGAATTTGTCGACTATGACGGAATATCCTTAGGGGAGCCTCGCAATGGGATCTACCTAAAGCGGTACTATGCTTAAGTTATTTTGCATTAGTACTTTGTATATACTATACATGACATGTGTTTGTGTTTGGCGTGACACTTTGTTTTAGTGTGTTAGGGTCTTATATCGATTTTTGCTTATACCATCTTCTGCCTGGATGTGCAGATGGAAACTTGGAATGGATTCACATACAATGCTAGCTGGCACACCCGAAACCTTACCTCGACAGCTTGGGTACTCTATTCCCCTGCGGGTGAACTGATGAGCTCAGGAGGGACTTGCCTAGGTCCTGAAACCAATAATGTCACCGAATATTATGCGGTGATCGGACTATTGACTAATGCTTCTTCCCTGGGTGTGGACCACATTATCATTTACCTCTATTCTCAGCTAGTGGTCTCTTAGTTGAACTGTGTTTACGCTATTCGTGACCCTATGTTGCTCTGCTCATTTCGGCGGGTACGTCTCTTGGAAAGGTCTTTTGAGTCCATTCAATACCTACACATTCCAAGAAACATGAATACGGTTGCTGATTCACTGGCTAATTTTGTATTAGATTGGAATATTACACTTTCATAAGAATTTTTATCGAAGATTCATAATCAACATGACATGTAAATTATTCATAGTGTATAGACGAGCACACATAGCATCCAAAATCCATCATAACAAAATCGTATATAAACCGCTAGATAGTGTTTTTTTTATATATCATGTGTGGAAAAATGCTATACAAAAAGGTACTGATACAAAAATCTGAAGCTTATAAGCTTTCAGTAGATCACATATACAAAATATGAAGCCTATAGATTTCAGTACATCATCATATATGCAACCTATCCCTGAGGATGCTCATGATATCCTATAATGTCTCTAGCCACCCGATGGAGTAATCGACCAAAGCGTCTCGAGACTCCAACTATCCTACGCTGATAGTGTCGAGGAAGGTCATCTATGGAAATGTCATGGATATCAGTGATCAACCGTTGGAGGTTCTCTTCCAGATCATCAAGATCTTCCACTGCCTCCCGATGGACCCCTGCCATCTCTTGAACAAATCCTATCTTCTCGATTGGTGAGGAGCCTACCGGTATGGATGGGCCAATATCTACATAAGCAAAACATATCAGATATCAATACTACACAAAAACAACAAAAAATAATAAAATACAAAAAAAAGAGTCTCTTTCTTACCAATCTCTCCCCATTGCTCTCCATCCAGAAGAGCTAAATCAGGATCGCCTCTAAAATCTGTACCCGCATAAGCATAATCCTCAACCATGAGGAGCTGCTCGCGTAACCACCTGAAGAAGTTCGACCCGTATGTAATCATAGGTCCACCGCCACCATGGCGGGCCATCACCTCATTCCACCTTTGCATACACGGATCTTGCGGATCGAGATCATCAAGCTCAACCTGTGGACGAAGAAGTGGATCTCTTTACAGGAAGAAAGAGACCATGATGGAACCATACCCAAACTGTTTCAACTCCCCTCTATGACACTTGGTCAGTTGATCTTTTAGGTTCGCTAGGAGCAACTTGCACCAGTTGAACATAGTAGGTGCCATACACTCAATGGAGTACAACATATGGTCCTTGGTATCCTGATTAGTAGCCGTATTGGTCGCCACTCGCTCAATGCTAAATAGCACAGTCCTCAAAGGAAGGCCCCTTACATTTTTTATGGGAATTTTCCCACCTAACATCTGTGTACCCGGCGTACAAAACTATGCAAGAAGGCTCTCAGTAGACTGGTCACTACCTCTAGGTCCAGATAGTGATACAGGGGCCCCATGCCTCAATAACCCTATCAAGAAATAGATGTCCTCGACATCCAAAGTAAGGATATGAGCCCCTACCCTGAAGTACTGTTGATTTGGGTCCCATAACTGAATCAAGTAGTCTAGTAGCTGTAGCTGGGCCCTCATTCCTTGGACATGGAAAAATTTGAGCAATACACACCCCCTCAAAGCATTTACGGAGTGAGGATCATTTGTGGCTTGTGCATATTCTAACTCATCCTTGCACTCGTTCCACTATACCATTTTTGTGGCTAAGACCTACATAAACATTAATATAATAAACATTAGGTCCTTTCCAATGCTTCAAGTTTTGTTTTTTGGGCTCCATTCTCAACCTTGTGGGTTGAATTGCGTCGACGTACCTTGCCTTTGTAGACAGGGCGTCAGCAACGCGCTTTGCTGATAGGTAAAGTGCGTCACTGCTGAGTGATGCACTTATCGAAAGGGGAAAGCGCGTCACATGGGGCACGCAATTTCCCCTTCAAAATGAGCTTAAAAACCCAAAAAAATTGTATGAAAAGCTAAAATTCAACCATCAAAATCAAGAGGATGAGATCTAGGATTACCTGAAACTGACAGGAGACTGAATGATTGGCCGAGGCTTCCACAATCGTTAACAAGAGATTGAGCTCCAAAGAGGATTTTTCTTCATTATTCAACTTGGTAAAAATGAATTGGTAAATAATTTTTACTATTCACCCTTTTTATATAAAAATACAGAATATTCCTTTTTTAATTTTTATTTTGTGGATTATTTACTATAGTTGATCTCATTTTTATGTTTTAAAACCTTATAATGGATCCTACCTTGGTTCCTAGAGTTTACAGATAGAGGGAAGTGGTATTTTGACTACATTGGTAACCCCCTTGGAGTCCTTCTTTAATCTCTTTTTAGACTCCCTAAACAGGAAAAGAATGCCAAGCGAACTTGATTCTTTTATGCTTGTAAAAGTATTAGAAAGGTCGTCTTTGTGGTGAAAGTTTACCCCTTTTTCGGACCAATGAGACTATTTATGAAAAAGGAGTACTCTAGTTGATCATGACTAGAAGAGTTCTTTCTCACGTTGTTTTATCCCTTTTCGGGTGAGGAGACTAAAATTTATGAAAAAGTACTCACTGGAGTCTTCTTTAGTCCTTTTAGACTCTCTAAACATGAAATGACTCCGAGTTTACGTTCTTTGGACTCATTAAAATCTGACATTGAAGGGCCCTTTTAGGGACGAACCCATCCTATCTCAGGTTCACTAAACATATGAGATCAGACTCATCCTAAGGATGAGCTATACCGAGCATCTGTTACCCTCCTCAAGCTCGTTAATAAACAAAGAGGTACTGATCACTCATGATGGATAATAAGGAAAGAGTTTGCATTTACTTGTAGTGATGGAAGTACTTAGTTGCTCTTGAACATGGAACTCGTTTGCATTTTCATTCAAACTGCTTGGATAATCTGTTTGCCCTCGAGTCTCACCAATTCCATGAGTCATTATACTCCTTTGGGTCATCCAAAGAATGCATCGATCATTAGTTGCATTAGGTTTTGGTGTTAATCTCATCATGTCAATGCTTCCAAGTCATGCCATTCCATGTCCAAGAGAAGTATGTCGATCGAGTCGATCTATCCTCCATTATGTCGGTCACCCCTGAGTCAGTTTCAAACATTTCTCTACAGTTCGATCTACTCCAAAACATATTTGATCTTGTTTCATGTCGATTATGGGGGAAACATCATGACCCTCCTTCGATAGGTTTATCCTTGTCGACCTCAACACATTATCCGAGTACAACATATGGGCCTTGGTATCCTGATGAGCAGCCCTATTGCTCACCACTCGCTTAATGCTAAATAGCACAGTCCTCAAAGGAAGGTCCCTTACATTTTTTATGGGAATTTGCCCACCTAACATCTGTGTACAAAACTATGCGAGAAGGCTCTCAGTAGACTGGTCACTATCTCTAGGTCCAGATAGTGATACAGGGGCCCCACGCCTCGATAAACCTATCAAGAAATAGATTTCCTCGACATCCAAAGTAAGGATATGAGCCCCTACCCTGAAGTACTATTGATCCGGGTCCCATAACTGAATCAAGTAGTTTAGTAGTTGTACCTGGGCCCTCATTCCTTGGACATGAAAAAATTTGAGCAATACACACCCCCTCAAAGCATTGACAGAGTGAGGATCATTTGTGGCTTGTGCATATTCTAACTCATTCTCGCACTCCTTCCACTGTACCATATTTATGGCTAAGACCTACATAAACATTAATATAATAAGCATTAGGTCCTTTCCAATGATTCAAGTTTTGTTTTTTGGGCTCCATTCTCAACCTTGTGGGTCGAATTGCGCCGACGTACCCTGCCTTTGCAGCGTCAGCAACGCGCTTTGCCGATAGGGAAAGTGCGTCACTGTTGAGTGACGCACTTCCCGAAAGGGGAAAGCGCGTCACACGGGGCAAGCAATTTCCCCTTCAAAATGAGCTTAAAAACCCCAAAAAATTGTATGAAAAGCTAAAATTCAACCATCAAAATCAAGAGGATGAGATCTAGGATTACCTGAAACTGACAGGAGACTAAATGACTGGCAGAGGCTTCCGCAATTGTCAACAAGAGATCGAGCTCCAAAGAGGTTTTATCTTCATTATTCAGCTTGGTAAAAATGAATTGGTAAATAATTTTTACTATTCACCCTTTTTATATAAAAAACGGAATATTCCTTTTTTAATTTTTATTTTGTGGATTATTTACTATAGTTGATCTCATTTTTATGTTTTAAAACCTTATAATGGATCCTAACTTGGTTCCTGGAGCTTACAGATAGAGGGAAGTGGTATTTTGACTACATTGGTAACCCCCTTGGAGTCCTTCTTTAATCTCTTTTTATACTCCCTAAATAGGAAAAGAATTCCAAGCGAACTTGATTCTTTCACGCTTGTAAAAGTATTAGAAAGGTCGTCTTTGTGGTGAAAGTTTACCCCTTTTTTCGGACCAACGAGATTATTTACGAAAAAGGAGTACTCTAGTTGATCACGACTAGAAGAGTTCTTTCTCACGTTTTTTAATCCTTTTTTGGGTGAGGAGACTAAAATTTATGAAAAATTACTCACTGGAGTCTTCTTTAGTCCTTTCAGACTCTCTAAACATGAAATGATGCCGTGTTTACCTTCTTTGGACTCGTTAAAATTTGACATTGAAGGGCCCTTTTAGGGACGAACCCCTCCTATCTCAGGTTCGCTAAACATATGAGATCGGACTCATCCTAAGGATGACCTATATCGAGCATCTGTTACCCTCCTCAAGCTCGTTAATAAACAAAGAGGTACTCATCACTCATGGTGGAGAATAGGAAAGAGTTTGCATTTACTTGTAGTGATGGAAGTACTTAGTCGCTCTTGAACATGGAACTCGTTTGCATTTTCATTCAAACTGCTTGGATAATCTGTTTGCCCTCGAGTCTCACTAATTCCATGAGTCATTATACTCCTTTGGGTCATCCAAAGAATGCATCGATCATTAGTTGCATTAGGTTTCAGTGTTAATATCGTCATGTCAATGCTTCCAAGTCATGTCATTCCATGTTCAAGAGAAGTATGTCGATCGAGTCGATCTATCCTCCATTATGTCGGTCACCCCCGAGTCAGTTTCAAACATTTCTCTACAGTTCGATCTACTCCAAAACATATTTGATCTTGTTTCGTGTCTATTATGGGGGAAACATCATGACCCTCCTTCGATGGGTTTATCTTTTTCGAATTCAACAACTTATACAAGGATTGAACCTAGAAAACAGTGTAGTACCTTGAGCCTGCATGCCTTAATGGCAGGTTACCTCTCTTTCAATAGTGAGTTTACATCATTGACTTCTGATTGAAATATTTCCCCGGATGTTCAACCTCAACTCACTGATTCACATTCGGCGGTATGTAATATGATACCTTGGGAATCATTGACATCAATGATGATTTCCCTCGCACTTGTTAACAGTATACATCAATGACCGGTAAACAAGTGGTTTCTACCATGTTCGACTTCAAGACATTATAATCACATGGTTAGATTTGTATCATTGTGGGTTCGGGTTGAAGACCCTGGGTTAGCTTATGTGTTTTCTACCTAGGCTGCAATGGATATTTTTTGAGTCATATCACACAGATCCATTGTTGTATTGGTCGTGGCTGCGTAATTATCTCATCATGGATCTACACTTGTGTTCAATAGCCATGATTGTGTCTGATGAGTCAGTACTAACATGGATCTGCAATGTATTAGTTGACATTTATGTTATGATTAATTTTGAGACACATATCTCAAATTTTATTGTACTGCAGAATTCTTTGATCAACATTCCAACTGGTGGTCCTTGCCTTGAACTTCCATATCTCAAAGCATCTCACCTACCCTACTTTGCTAGCTTCATGCTTTGGGGGGTGTTTTGTTACACCAAAATATCGTCATTTTGAGTTATGTGTCCTCTATTTTCCTTGATTCCTAAATCACTTGGGCCAAATGGTTGAATGGAAAATTATTGTTGTCCTTTTTACCTTTTATTGTCACCCTGATGCGCTTTGTTCATTGACAAGAAGCATCAGATATATGGTGATGCACTCTGCACATTGACAGAGCGTGTTAGTGACGCTGGTTCCCTTTGTACAAGCTGCGTCACCCCTAAAAGACACGAGTTGCTTGTGTGCAAGGTGCGGCGCTGTTGGTTTAAAAGGAAAAAGAGAAGGTTCGAGCAACTTCTCAAACCTCTGATTGCATGGAGGCTTATCCATATGTTGGGAGGGCATCCCATATTCACGCAAGGACAAGCTTACTTCGAAGCGATCCTTGAAAATTGTTTTTCAAATTCAAAGAACCCAACCCAATTAATAGGAAGAGTAACCAGGCTCCTAAAATCCTGTAGAATGATTTCCCAAACTCTAGTTATGAATTAGCATTCAAAAAACACATGCCTTATCATCTCCTCGTCCTGAAGACACACAACTCATCTAGATGGGCTTGATATATTCTTCCATTTTAGGTTCTCTACAATCATAATTTTCTCAAGCATGAGAACCCAACAAAAGGCATTGATTTTTGGAAATCCATCTTGGTTCTATATGCTTCTCCATATCCTTGAAAAGGGAGGAAGCAACATTTCTTTTATTAACTTTTCATAGCCCATTTTGAATGTGTATCTACCTGCCATCCCCCAAGCTCAACTATCTTTGTATTCTATACTTATAGGTGCATATCCTTGTAAAAGAGAGAGAATCATCTCATACATTGGGATAAGATGCAAGGGGGGGGGATAATATCTTCCATGAGATCCATTGAGGATATCAAACAAACTGTAGCACCTATTCTCCTTGTGCCAATATTTTAACTCCCAAATCTCTTCCTCTCTAATCAAAGGGGCTCTCCCCGTGATGTTTTATGTCCATATATTAATACGTTTCCCATTCCCTAGGAGCTAGTATAGACCCTCTTGGATGATGTTCATAGTTGATTTACACAATTTCTCGATTTTCTATCCTTGTCCCTTCCGGTCATATCCCTTGTTGCATCGAATTCTTGAACGTTAATATATTTATGGCACAAAATGGATTTACACCACGATTTATCAAAAGAAACCAAATGCCTTAGCAGGTTTTTCCCCATGCCCTGGTTCATTAACTTGGGGTCTCTACTTCCTATTACACCAAATTCCTTGGGGGATTTAACTATATCCCACTTTACTAGGTGAATTTTTTAACTGTTAGATTTTCCCCCCTCTAAGAGGAATTTTTGGATGTCCTTTCTATAGGAATACATAATACCTAGTGGATCTAACATAGAAGAAAACTTAAAGAGAGGAAGGGAGGATAGGATGAACTTGATTAAAGTGATTTTCCCGACTAATTTTAACCATCTCTTTCCCCATGATTGAAATTTATGTCTTTATTTTATGAGTGATACTTTTCCAATCAACTTCTATTAATTTATTATGGACAATCAGAACACCTAAATATTTAAATGACTTCCATCTTGACACCCTAGAAAACAAAAAAAATTGCTCTATTCTCTGCAGCTAGAGAGGGGATATATTCCACCCATAAATTTTAATTTTAGCCTCATTTATCAATCCACTAGATGCTTCAATAAACAGTTCCAAAACCCTTTTGAACTTATGAGCAACGATGGAGGAAGCGCCCCCCAAGAGGATAGATTCATCCGCAAATTGACATGATTGGTTGCAGGGACCCATTGAATAATTTAAATTCCTGGAAGGGTGCCACTATCTCTTTAATGAGATAGCTTTCAGCTTAAAGATTTAGCCATAATGATGTATAAAAAGGAGGAAAGGGCGGAACCTTGACGGATTCCTCTTGAATCTTGAAAGAAGGAAGCCGAGCACCCATTAACTAGAGGAGCAGTCCATGGGCCCCATATACAAGCTTTGAACCATTTGATAAAGGGTTGAGAAAACCATTTTTTTGCTAAGATATCATATATAAAGTTGTGACTAACCCTGTCAAAAGAATTCGCCAGGTCAAGTTTAATTGACATACCAAGTTCTTTTTGAGTGACACTCAAATGAATAGCTTATTGAATAAGGATAATATTGTCCACAATGTTCCTATTAACAGTGAAACCCCCTTGCACTTTGAAATAATTTTGGGGAGAAGAGGTTTAAGATGAGAATCCAAAAATTTTGTGAGAATTTTGTAAGCCAATTTACATAAGGAAATTGATCTAAATCGAGCCATTGAGGAAGGGTTTGATTTCTTGGGTATGAGAGAGATAAAGGAGGAGTTGGTAGCCCCTCCTTTCTTCTCCTTTCCTCAAGTTTGATTCAATATTTTGCATAATTCAACCTTGATAATGATCCAACATAATCGATAGAAGATAATTGATAACCCATCTAGCATAGGGGCTTTATTTGAATGAAGACTCCATATTGCTGCTATTACCTCCTCTTTGGAGATGGGACAATCTAACTTGATATTATCTACATCAAAGAGTACTTGCTAGATGTTTCCCAGCATTGCTTCCTTCGATATCCTATTCACACTTCCTTGTTTTGTATATAGATCTAAAAAATGGTTATAAGCTTCTTCCCTGTAGCATTTAGATCTAAAAAATGGTTATAAGCTTCTTCCCTGTAGCATCTCCACTAGAAAGTTGGTTTCCTTTTCATCTTATATCTCCCTAATTCTATTCTTATTCAGCCTCACCTTTGCTTGGTTGTGAAAAAAGGTAGTATTTCTACCCCCTACCTTTAGTCATAAGGTCCTAGATTTTAGTCTCAATTTCTCCTCTTCATGCCTTCTGATCTCCATAAATTTCAAGTTGATATCCTTTGCTCATTGCAAAATTTTTGGGGTGATTTCAACTCTTTCCATATTCTCTTGAAGCGTGGAAAAATCATTTTGAATCTCATCCTTTTTCAAATTAGGGAGCCAATAGTGATGTTTTTCCTAGTCCTTGAGTGAACCCTTGACCAATCTAAGCTTTCACTGTCACACATAAGCCCGTTATCCAATCATCCACATGGGCTTGGTGTTTATGATAATATCCATCACCTCCTTGTGTTGAATCCACTGGGGGTTAAACTTGAAGGGAATGTGTCCATGATATACTGGAAAACCTATAAAGATATCTATAGGCCTACGATCTAAAACTTCCACCTGGACGATTTTTGCTTGGATTACCATACCTTTTTGAAGCTATTAGCTATACATAAAAAATATGTCCAACCTGGTGGCGATATGTCCGAACATAACTCTCCAATTTGACCAAGTGTATATTACTTTTTGAGGATTAACATCCACTAGATCAAGTCCCAAGATGAGGTCCCCTAACTCCCCCCCCAAAAGGATATCGAACAAGGCTTCCTCCCCTTTTTTCTTTGGTTGAAATTGTTGCATTAAAACATCCAACATACTCAAAGATTTCCAAAAGGCTTAATTTATCCCATACAGAACATGCCCATGAATATTGCAATTAGAACTCTTTACATTTGTCTCAATATCTTCCAACTCCGTAAAGAGTCAATGTTCATTCTCTAGAGAGAGGGTTAACCTAAAATTCCTGGCATCCCACAAGGTAGCCAATCCTCTATACCCTCCTTGCATGTTCATTGCACATCCTTTTCCGTGATTCCATAATTTATTCAACTGACTACAAGCTAATTTCACTTCCATTTTAGTCTCCTGGACTAGGAGAATATAGGCCTTTGGATCTTTGGTCTGTTTGCTTTGATCTATTACTTTGACATGCTTATCTAGAGAGGCTCGTTTCCTTAATATCATCTCTTTGGCTTCCTCCTCTTTTCTCCATTGTTTTAGATATCTTCTTCCCATTTTTTTGTGTGGATCAAACCTCTTCCGAGCCTTCTAATTATTCTTCCCACGTTTGCCTAATTTTTTAATGGGTTATCACCTCTCCAGATCCACCGGATTCACTCCCTAGAGTCATATTAACTTTCTGATAAGAAATATCAAGGATAATAGAAGTATAGTTTCCCATACCTATTTCTTCCAATATCGACAAATTTGCTATGGACTGAGAAAAGGACTTGTTGGATTGAAACTCTGTGATGCCTTGGGCCTCTACTTCTACTTATTCTTCATTGCTAGGAGATTTTGAGCTTGAGTCAACTTGCATATTCTCTTGATTTCCCTCATCTTTGACTAGCTCTTCTTCATCTTCATTAGATATGATCTGAAACTTATTAGTTGTGTGAGCAACCTGGGGTTCCTTTACTGGAGGATCTGGATTCCTTTTTCCTTTTTTAAATACAGATTTCCATCCTTCCTCTTGTTTCTTCACTGGTTCCTTAACCAAAGCTTTTGGGCAGTTTCTAGGAAAGTTCCCACACTCATGGCACACTTTACACTTGAATGTCAACTTCTCGTAATCAAGATTTTGCACATGAGTCCAACCATCCATTATAATATTAATAGCTTCCAGAAGGCCTTTCTCCAAATCCACTTATATGCATATTCTATCCCAAGAAAAATTTGGGGGTTTTGGTTCATATATGTCTATATACTTCCCCAATGAGTTTCCTATGGCTGTCAAATCCTCATCCAACCAACAATGGAGAGGAAAATGTGGAAGATTTTCCCACACTGGAATAGTAGAGCGAATATATTTTTCTAGGTAAAAGGACATATTCCATCTATTGAGATACATACCCTGTTTCCCCATAAAGTATGAACCATTTAAAAAAATGAGATCATTGTCTTCTTTTCTCTTGAAGAGGAAGGAATGATATCTCTTCCACAAAAATGATGTTGCATTCTCCCTGATATAAGAGGACACTAGTTTTTATCCAACCAAATTTCCATGGTTTTAGGAGAGGGCCATAATCCAGTAAAGAGTCCCACCAATCCTCGTTCTACTAATCCAAGTTCCTTCCTTCCCCGCCCTTCCAATGAGAGCTTGATGAATTTGGATGAGGGAGTCGACGATCTGATTGAGGGAGGAGGATTGGAAGCTAGCAAATCTTGGAATGCTTCGGCAATGCTCCTTTGCACCACCCCTAGATATGGATCTGGAGGTGGATCCATGATCCTAGAGCTCATGATCCGATAGAATGCCGCCGCAACGAAGGGATTTATAGAACACCAGAAACCCTAATCGCTATTAGAAGATCTATCTAACTATTTGCTTTAAAAATGCATTTTTAATTGATTTATTAAGATGGATAATTGGTTAAGGTATGATTTTACGATGTTAATAGTTTATTTTAATAAAATCAAAATTTTAAACTAAAATAGTTTATTGAAATTATATACTAAATCAATTTTATTTAAAAATAAAAAGTATGAATATAAGTGCAAATCAACGATGGATTATTTAGCATATAAGAAATAATAGAAATTGGAAGAAACATATATTTCTTTATTTACACATATATTTTGAGGTACCTACTCAATGAATGTATAAAGTAGATGTTTGTGTTAATGTGTTTGAGTACCTAAATGATATAACCAATATACAAAATTGATATAAATACCAGAATAGATCCATCTTAAAACCGTATCTATCAAGCACCGAGAGGGATCCAATTTCTTGAGGTGCATTTTAAAAAAAAATTTAAACTCAAGAAATTTGATCTCTCTTGATTGATAGATACGGGTTTAAGTTTTAAGTTTTTATTTTATAAACGAACATCTATTTTTTAATTACTTTTCATAATATTTTATTTTATGAACCAACATGGATTTTTTTTTAAATACTTTCCATAAATTTTTTTTATGAGCCAACATGAATTTTTTTAATTATTTTGTTACAAATGTTACATCACATTACAACATCTCCCCCATACTTTTTTTTAAATACTTTCCATACTTTTTTTATTTTATGAGCCGACATGAATTTTTTTAATTATTTTGTTACGAACGTTAAATCACGTTACAACATCTCCCCCATACTGGGCTGTAGAGCACCTCGTTTCACTCGGTGCAATAAAGGACAAGGAATAGTAAAATATATAACTAAAAATTATAGTAGTGCTAAAATTTAGATAAATTTTAAATCACAAGTTATTATGGGTTCATGGCTTAAATGTATGTATTTTTTAATGTTTATTATGTGTGATTTTAATGTTCATTCCAAAGATTATGTGGAACAAAAATAACAATTTTGTTTTAAACGATTTCAATGTTTTTTGTGTGTCATTATTTACTTTGTCTTTCTCTCCAAAATTATTATCTTTATAAAAAAAAATATGGGTTGAAGAATCAATAATGTGGCCATTGTCTTGTCATGGTAAAGTTACAAATAGTACGAGTTATCATTGGATGTTATTATTTTAATTCCACCCTTATATTAAACATTAGAGAGGAGTTGAACTATTAAATGTTACACAACAACCTGAGCATTCCATTATAGTTTTTTTAAACAAGAGCGAGTAGAATTTTACATTTAAAAAGGTGGCAAAGCCACTAAACAAAATTACATATGAAGATTCATGTCATTCTGCCATTTAACATCCTAGACTTGCAACTTATTTCTAGCTTAATACTACAAGGAAAATACTTCCCCCTAAATTAGTGGGAGACCTACAGTACTGGAAATATTCTAATTACAAAAAATTCTTACAAAAAGACTTAGCGGCTGAATATACTTGTAAAACATAAGACAACCTAAGAAAAAATGGAGAAAGATCCTTCTCCAAAGAGCATGCCTTGATGCTTTGGTTCATGCTTAATCAGAGAGGTAGTGCGAGTAGTGTTGGTCATCTAGTGTTCAAGTAGCTATACTTGCCACAATAGCTCCTGTATTATCTTCCGCTGGGTGTCGAAAGAATTGGAAGAGTGGTGTTCCTGAAATTGGCGTTCTTGTCTTTCCATCTCAACTTCCCGCTCTAATTGTCAAATCATGTCTTCATCGTGGCCCTCAAAAGAATTCAAGCTATTCATCAAGTTGGATAATTTTTGCTTGAGCACATTGACTTCCAATGAGAGCCATGAAATTCCATGGTTTGGACAACTGTTTGCACTGTTAGTGCTATCAAACATGGGAGACCTTTTACTCTTACTTTTCTATTTTTCTTTGCACCGAAGTTGGCTTTGCAATTTGGAAATCCATTTACAGCGAGAAACCTTCTCTCTTATGCTACCTAAGGATAGCGGTGATTGCCTTGGACATCGAGGCTTAATACGTTGCTTCCCACTAGAATAAGTAAATGGTCAGTCATTTCGAGACTGGTTCACCCCACCTAAGAGTAATTGCATTGTTCCTTGAAGTTTGGGATCCATCAATTCCTTCCACTACAAAGGGGATTTACCACTTGAGTCATACCTGTGGTGCTTAGATTCATTCAATTTTCCCTTGTGTTGATTTGAGGGATCATTAATGATCCACTATCCACCATGATTTATGTGTAGTGGCACATGCATCAGAACTCTACACACACCATGACCGTATGTCCCCTCATCATGCTTACATTTGTCTCTCATCATAGAATGACATGAAAGGTGGATTCACCATTATTCTTTGATAGGTCTCCTTTTGGGGTGTTCGTCACCATGTTGGCCAAGTCATTTGCCAATTGATTGAGTCCCCAAAGCACGTGGAAAATTTTGGAGCTAAGAAAGGAGGACAAGATTAACCCAATTCTTGATAATATCCTACACAGAGTGATATATTTGGATTCCAATCTAGAGTGAACCATACGAATGATGTTTAAGGAGTCTCCAAATACTCGAAAATTCCTATTTGGTGTGCCATTCTTAATCCTTGAAAAAGGGCCAAAGCTTTAACACAATTGCTAGTGTTTGTTCCCAATCCCCATGCGAATTCAAAAATTATTTGTCCCTCGGTATCAAAGAGAATCCCTCCCACTCCTGCTACCCTGGGATTTCCTCTAGATGCTCCATCAAAGAAGAGACAATACTTTTTTTTTCCTGACATTTCCACGATATTTCAAATTCTTGTTTTGTTTTCTGAATCTGCAAAGGTTCTAACTTAGAATTGACAGCAGCTAGATGGGACGGAGTTGGAAGAAGCCTTCCAATCCATTGAATTTATTTTGTTGTGAATCCTTGCAAGGGAACTCGAATATTTTTGGAATTCACTCTTTCAAATAACAAGCCTTTGTCTTGGCTTGCCACAATTGCTGTGGGAATGGATTTATTATGGAAAATAATATTGTTCCTTGCCAACCATATTTTCCAGCAAACTAAATTTGGAAGAGTCAACCAACATGATTTATACCAACCTTTTCCTTTAATATAAGTAGAATACATCCTACCCAATCCTTTGAACATTTCTGAAGTGGAATTCAGATCAAACACTCCTTGACTTGTGGGAGAGGTAGCATGATACCAAACCTGCTAGGAGAATGAGCATTCAAAAAAAATGTTGTATATTCTCATCATTTGAGACGAACAAAGGACACCTAAAAGGTCCATCAAAACCCCTTTTGGCTAAGTTGTCCCAGTAAGGAGTTTGGCATGAGAAAGGAGCCAGCAAAATAATGAGACCTTGGGGATGCTCTTACGTCAAACCCCCTTCCAAAGAGCTTGATCCAAAATAATTTCATGATAAAGGGAGAGAGAATGATAACCTTGAGCTATCATGTAAATTCCCGAGGGTTCCTAACCCTTACAATCCTTATCACCAAGGAAAGTGGGAGCTTTCCCTCCGAGGATATATTTTAGATTTGCATAGGCTGGAGCTAAGTGATCTGGAATGTCAATTTACTTCCATGCTTTCCATGCTCCTCCAGTCGAATCATACCAGAGGGATATATCCCATAAATTTTTGAATCTGACCTTTGTCATCCATTCCTAAAGATCAACCATGTTGTGTTTATCTCCCAAGGTTGGACTGTTTAAAATTATATCCTTCCATATACTGATTTTTTTTCCATTCCTAGGTATCTAGTATATAATCCCCAAGATTTGTAATAAATAAGCTAGATCCGTGAGCCCTTCTATGATGGAAGAGGGGAGTCAAGGCATCTTAGATGTGGGCCATTCAAATATTTTCAGATCAACACTTTATTTATCCAAGAGTTTCCTCTGGAAACTAGAATCCATAGTATTTTTTCCCCAATATCCATATTGTTAATTTTGAGATACCAGATTTGCAAACTCCCCTATCAAAAAAGGAATTTTAATATTTTGCTAGCTTGTAAGGTGAAATCTTCCCTCATTGTTCCTCCCTGCATTCCACAAGAACCTGCTCATCAAACCTTCCAATTCTTTAAGAATTGAGGGAGGAGCTTCGTAATGAGAATTGGAATATAGGGAGAGAAAACAGGACCAATGTTATCAAAACCAACTTCCCTACACAGTTTAACCAAGATGTTCCCCATTCCTGAATTTTTGATTTAAAATTTTCTACTAATTCCATCCACATTCTTATTCTTGGTGTCTTTCGGATAATAGGCATGCCTAGATATTTGAACTCCTCCCAATCATTGCCTCCTGTCATACCCAAGATTCGAGAGATATCACTCAACTCCTTTGGAGGAATATTCCAACCATAGATTGAGCTCTTCTCCTTATTAATTTTTATTCCTGAAGTAGAACAAAAGCTCAAGAGATTCCTATTAAATTTGTGCTCCACATGAGGTGAGGCTTCCATAATCAACAATGTGTCATCTGCAAATTGAGCATGGTTTATGCTCTTGACTCCTCTTGCGATCATAATACCTGGGATTTCCTCTTGGAGCCACTCGTCTTCCAACTTTTTACTGAGAGCTTCAACCATAATGATGTATAATAGTAGAGAGAGGGGACAACCCTACCTGAGACCTCTTCTCGCAGAGAAGAAGGGGTATGCATGACCATTTACAAGAGGGGAAATCCATGGGGATTCGATACAATCTTGAATCCACCCAATGTGGGGATGCGAAAATCCCATTTTATTCATGACTTTGAACAAGAATTTATGCCTCTCCCTTTCAATTGCATTAGCCATATCTATCATTATAACCATTCCTTTTTCCATTCTCTTGATGCTAGAATGGATGGATTCTTAAACCAAAGCAACATTATCCATCCATTTCCCCCCTTTAATAAAACCTCCTTGGTTCTTTGAGATGAGCTTTGGGATCAGAGTTTTGAGATGATTAGCCAACACTTTCGTGATTATCTTGTAGGAAAAATTATAGAGGGAAGGGAAACAAGAGGATGAGGGTGCTGAATCTTTGGGGATAAGAGCTAAAAAGGAAGAATTAATAGCCACTCTAATTTTTCACATCTCTGTGATTTGCTTACCATTCTGTGCAGTTCCTTTTTTATGATTTTCCAGCTGATGCGAAAGAATCTGATTGAAAATCCGCCTGGCCCCAGCGCCTTTTCTGGTTCCATCTCCCACATGGCTTCTTTATTTTATTTTCTGGATACTGGATGCATGATCCAAGAGTTGTCCTCTTCAGAAACAGTGGGAGGGATTAAGGACGAAAAATCCATCCCCTCCACCCGGTCATCTTCTTCGAAGTGAAGATATTTAAAATGCTCATATGTTGCTTCCTTAATTTTTTCAAATCCAGAAACACGGATCATTTTTGAAGTGGATGTTGGAATTCTTAATGATACTGAGAGGGGGGGGTGAAGCAGTATCATGTGTAGGTTTACAAATAATTCACTTTTTAAAACATGTACCAATTGCTATTTAAAACCACATCAATAAAAGCAAACTGTGCGCAGAATATTTGAAGAAACTTTTATATATATGTATAAAATGAAATTACATAGAAAGATGGGAGACACCAATCTCCATTGATGTGAGCACTGACTACTTAGACACCCATTTGATTGGGACACCAATCCCACTGGAAAGCACCAACTTGCAGTCTACAGGCTTCAACCTGTGAAATCCTCTACGCAAGCACCAACTTGTTGATTAAGGCTCCAACTTATGAGGACACCAATCCTTTGCGCAAGCACCAACTTGTAGTGTTCAGGAACCAACCTGAGTGGAGACTGCAATCTACTTTCCTTGCCCCGTCCAACCACCCTGAGATATAGATGTTGCTGTATTCTGACTTCAGATTTGCACACACTTTGATTTGCGCTCTGCTGAACTCACTTTTGATATATTATGGTTAAAATATGGTCACTGCTTCTCTTATACTGTATTCTACTACATTTCCAATTATTGTACTGATTCTGTGCACATATACATTCACATGATTCTTGTGCCCTTATCATAAATGTTCCTTATGTCCGCATGACTGCTCCTTGTTCTTTTTCATTTCTTGTAACCTCGCACACTTCTTCAAATCATATTGCCTCTGATTCGCTTGAGCATTTAATCTATCCCAAAGCTTGCAAATTCATAATATTACTCCATTTGTTCTTCCAAGCTTACTTCTCATTCATCAACTTCACTCTTATTTATACTCAACTTGTTCAAATAACGTGTCCACAAGTTGGGGCTTCTCTAAACGGTAACACCCCTTCTTCCTTTGTTTACGGTCAAGCTTACACAAGCATTTGCCACTTGTCTTATCTTGTGTGAATGAGGTACCATGATTTCGTGGGTCTTGCGCACACTATTTCATTGGATTAGTGGGATTTGCGCACTCGAGTACCATGACCAGGTGGGATTAAGGACTTGCACACATATTTTTATATACTTTTTGAAACTGACACATATACATAAAGTCCAACAACCTCTTTGACATCATCCAACAACCTCTTTGACATCAATGACAACACCAAAGTTCAACAATCTCCCCCTTTGGAATTGATCTCAACACCTTATGAAGTTATGCTCCCCTTTAACATAAATTCTTCTATTCTACTTGCACACAATACAATGCTCCCCCTGTATTCCTGCTAGTTTGATCCTTTGCTCTGCCGTGCAACCTTTGATGAATATTTCTCTGCTATTTTTTCATCTTCTCATGCTTCTTGTGAAGTTCTTTGTTTTCGATACATGCTTCATAGTATCTATCCCCCTTTGACATCAATGGAAAAGGGATACTCTCCCCGACTTTATGTTTTCTTCTCGAGACTCTTGTCATGTTGTGGAATGGGAATGATGTCTAGTTTCTGTCTGAGATATTCAAAAGTATCGTTTTGTATGTAAGCTATATTATCACAATATCTTCTGTGCTGGTTATGCTTGCTTCCACTATTACCACATTCCCCTTGCGTTCTTTTCTTTGATCCTTTGTTTTGTTTTTTCGCTAATCCTACTTTTGTCTTCATGCTTCTCTTTACTGCATTGTACCAGATTCCTCGCATGCAGTTTAAAGTTGCCAGTCCAACTATTGCTAGACTTTCAGAATTAGTTTAGTCTCAGCGACAAGAGCTCGCAACCAATAAAAAGATAGATACCAGAGTGTGGTATGCTCAGTATCAGGTTAACCAGATGAATGCACAAGAGATTGCAGTCTTGAGAGATTGAATTGGGCAATTGGAATGGCAGCAGGAGCAAATATTTGTTCACCTTCAGCATCTCCAAGAAATGCTTGGTGGCACCAGTTTTGAGAGACTGTCTTCTCATGTTATGGAGATACGCATGTTGTTTTTGGGTTCTAAGCGGTCATCTACTTTTGAGAGACCATCCTTTCCTGATACAAAATTGTGCCTATCGCTGCCACATTCTAAGTGACCATCCTTTCCTGATACATAACTACTCCTGTCGTTGCTAGATTTTGAGCAATAATTTTTTTGAGAATCATAGTTTTGTACGCTGATATACTTGCTAGGGTAATTTTGACCAATTACATTGTCATTATTGGCTTCAACTGCGCATGTCTATGGAATTTTCTTTATCCATTTTTGTGTGCACGCAGGTTTTTGTTGATATTATGCAAACCTGTTCTTACTTCTTGCAATATGTGCACTGCTCCCATCTGATTATTTTACTGATCTTTGGAAATTTTGAGCTTTATGCCCAAATCCATCACAGGCATAACACCTTACAGTATAACAATACTTCGTAGTGTGAACATAATACTTGAAACTTAAGCATCTTTGTGAATTAAACATTCTCTTATAACAAGGAAAATTGTAATCATTGTGAACATTATCATGCCTGAATTGGACTTGCTTAGATGACCCAACTTGTTGATTTGTGATTGGAATATGTTTGTTGTCGTAGACGTTTTCAGTCTTATTGTAGCCAAGACCAGACTTGTCTTTTGGTAACCTTTCACTATTCAATATCTCATCCAAAATTGATGTATTGTTCCTAAATTTAGTTTCAACTTTCATGTTAGAAAGGCCTTTGTCATCTTTTGGATCTACGTGGTTTGGAATTTTGTTTTTAAACCCATTCATTTCAAAAGAGAGCTTCCTTGGATTCTTTAGAGGCTATTCTTCTTTTCTTGATTCAACTAGTTCTCCTTTTAAGTGGGAAATCTCCTGTAGTAGATGTTTTGTCAACAACTCATTTTCTTATTTTGTTTCTTCGAGTGATACTTCCAACATGAAATTATTTTCTTGAAGGTTCTTAATTGCATTATATGCGTAGGCTAGTTGTTTCTCAAGTTCCCTATTCTCATTTTTTTGCTTCTTCAAGCGATTTGTTTGTGAGTGATTCTTTGGTTCTTTTGGACTTAATTTCTTGAATTTTTAAACAATCGATTGTTCTTTAAGCTTTGAGTAAGTGATCCTTTTGTAGGTCCAAATACTCTTGAGATTCTTTTAGGCTAACCTTCAAAGATCGATTTTCTTTTCTTACTTTCCTTAAATCATCTAGAGCACTAATTAGTTTGCCTTCCCAGTCAACTTCTGCATTTTCTTCATTCTTAGATTCGAGAGTTTCTTCTTCTATCTCAAACTATTCCTGACAATTACTCATATTAGGCAGAGCACAAGACTTTGAAGGTGAAAAGTGGATCCCATTGTAGACATAATTATAGAATGTTCCTGTAGTAAGATATGTTTGTCTTTCACATGACTTATTTGAGTCTGCCTCCTCACTACATGATTCCTTCTTAATGGAAGAGGAACAATTATCCTTTTCCTTCGAGCCTTTATATTCAATATCTTCTACCATTTCCATGAAGAGTACCTCTCTTGAATTATCATCATTATCATCTTCATCAGATGAGCCGATGTTCTCTTTGGAATACAAACTTTTCTTCTTTTTGTGTTTAGCCCTGGATTGTTGGTGTGTATTTATTTGTTTTCTATAGTTAAGGCCCTCTTCACTGTCACTATCCTTGGTTTCCTTATAAGGACACTTAGAAGCAAAGTGACCTACTATACCACATTCAAAACATTTGAAAGGTAACTTACCTTTATACTTTCCGTGGCCTCTTTTGAGATCCTTCACAAAATTTTCTTCTTCATCATCTAATGCACTAGAGAAGCCTTTGTTTTACTCCAACCTGCTACCTTTCATATTCTTGGAAGCTTTGAAGGATGCTTCTCTTCTGGAAGGATTCTTTTTTTCTTTCCTCATATCATATGCTGTAAGAATTCCACGAAGCTCATCCATATTTAATTTATCCAAATCATTTATGTCCTCTAGAACTGATACCTTGGGATCAAAACTTGTTTGCAAGGACCTTAATACCTTTTGAACAACTGCTTCTTCAATGATTTGTACTCCAAGTCCTTTGATTGCATTGACAATATCATCTACTCGAAGGAGATAGGCTGCAATGTTTTCTTCTTCCTTCATTTTGAGGGTTTCAAACTATCCTGAAAAAGTTTGCAGCTTTTCCTTCTTAACCTTCTCATATCCTTCATAGATGTTCTTGATTTTTTCCCATACCTCTTTGTTTGATGTGCACTGCATAACTTTGGTGAACTCTGAGTCTATTAAACCACACAATATTGCATTTATGGCCCTCACATTGCATTCATACTGCCTCTTGTCAGCTGCATCAACTGGAGGAGTACTGGGAACTTTGTAACCACTTATGAAAGATTTCCAAACGTCATATCCAAGTGATTGTAAGTATACTTCCATACTTATGCTATATAAGGTGTAGTTAGACCCATCAAACCTTGGTGCTATGTTTGTGGAAAGTCCTTCCTGCCTATCCATCTCTACGCAATGATCTTTATCTTCCAGTTGTTAAACTGTTTATGAAGCAACCTGCTCTGATACTAATTATTGTAAATCTTAATGATACTGAGAGGGGGGGGTGAATCAATATCATGTACAAATTTACAAGTAATTCACTTTTTAAAACATGCACCAATTGCTATTTAAAACCACATCAATAAAAAAAAACTCTGCACAAAATATTTGAAGAAAATTTTATATATATGTATAAAATGAAATTACATAGAAATATGGATGAAACCAATCTCCAATAATGTGAGCACTGACTCACTCAGACACCCATATGATTGGGACACCAATCCCACTAGCAAGCACCAACTTGTTGATTTAGGATCCAACCTGTGAGGACACCAATCCTCCGCGCAAGCACCAACTAGTTGATTCAGGCTCCAACCTGTGAGGACACCAATACTCTGCGCAAGCACCAACTCATAGTGTTTAGGAACCAACATGAGTGCAGACTACAATCTCCTTTCCTTGCCCCGTCCAACCGTTATGAGATATAGATGTTGCTGTATACTGAGTTCAGATTTGTGCGCACTTTGATTTGCACTCTGCTTCACTGATTACTGCACTCACTTCTGATATATTCTGGTTCAAATCTGGTCACTGCTTCTCTTATACTGTATTCTGCTATCATTCCAATTATTGTACTGATTCTGCGCACATATACATTCACATGCTTCTTGTGCCTTTCTCACAAATGCTCCTTATGTCTTCATGGCTGCTCCTTGTTCTTCTGTATTTCTTGTAACCTTGCGCACTTATTCAAATCATATTGCATCTGATTCCCTTGAGCATTTAATCTATCCTAAAGCTTGCAAATCCAAAATATTACTCAATTTTTTCTTCCAAGCTTACCTCTCATTCATCAACTTCACTCTTATTTATACTCAACTTGTTCAAACAATGTGTCCACAAGTTGGGGCTTCTCTAAATGGTAACACCCCTTCTTCCTTTATTTACAACCAAGCTTACCCAAGCATATGCCACTTGTCTTATCTTGCGCTAATGAGGTACCATGACTTTGTGGGTCTTGTGCACACTAGTTCATTGTCTTAGTGGGACTTGCGCACTAAGGTACCTTGACTAGGTGGTATTAAGGAATTGCACACATATTTTTATATACTTCTTCAAACTGGCACATAGTCATCAAGTCCAACAACCTCTTTGAAATCAATGACAACGCCAAAGTTCAATAGTGGATATTTCCTTTACCTTATTTCTAGACTTTCGAGCTTGGGTCTGCTTGTGAAAATACCTGGTGTTTTGGTCCCCAAATTTTAACTAGAGACTTCTGAATTTTATCCTCTAGTATTCATCCTCATTAATACAAACCTTGTGAAGGGAGGCACGGAGATTAGATTCCTCTTGTAAATATTCTTGCATGATCTCCTTTTTCTCCATTATCGATTGGTGCTCCTCAAGCTTTTGGCTTGCCTCTTTTCTGCCCTGGGCAAGGGAGGGAAGATCGATTGACCATTATTTTAAGGCTTTTTGGACCCTCCTTAATTTTTCTTCCCAAACGAAGAAGGCCAACCCATTCACATGCAACCACCAATTTTTTCCCACCAATTCCATACACCCAATTTCCTGGATCCATAAAGGGGAGAATCAGAATGGGATGGGGGCCATATTGGGTTCATCCTTGAGAGATAATGAGATTAGTTTATGATATGAAATTCCAAATGAGATTATTTGGGATGAAGCCTCAATCCCCAATAATAAAAAAGAGTTGTGAAATAAGAAGTGATCTAGTCTAGCTGCAATATGGCATGGACCAATCCTCTTATTAGTCCAGGTAAACATACCCTTTGATGGTTTTATATCTAGAAATCCCCATTCATTTATTAGGTCCTCTACTTCTTCTCTCATTGGATCTCTCACCGGGGATCTCCTTTTTTTCATAGGAGTGGAGGGTTACATTTAGATCCTCGGCTAAAATGACATTTTCCATTTCCAAATTGCCTTTAAAATTTTGTAGAGAATGCCAACAATCATTTTTTTTAGCACATATAGGTTTTCTGCTATGCCCGCACTTTGCTTCCGAAATTTTTGACTTGATTTTGTAAAATCCTCACCACTTAGCTTGCTCTCCTGGATCAAAAGAATATTTGTAAGAACGAATTAGATCTTGAAGTGCTTCTTCTTTGGAATGACTGCCCAATCCTCTAACATTCCAGGAGACCCAATTCATCATTTGAACTAAGACGAAAGGTGGCCCCCTTCCAACACCCGATCCCGTGGTTTACTTTTATTGGCATTCCTGGTGCTACTTTTGACCATTACCTTTTCTAGAGTGGGTTGGGCTCCTAATTTATTTTTCTCATCGAGTTTCTTCTTCCCTCTTTTCGCATTCCGATTTCTTACCCTTCTTCTTGGGATTATCTTCTGTTACTTCACCTTTCTCTTATGAGGATTCCTCCATAGCTTCTTGATGGGGCTCCTTCTTGAGCTGTGAGGAGGAGGAGGGGATCCGAGATTCGTGGGTTACTTATGCATCCTGTAGGATCTGGGGATCCTCTTCTGATAGACCGTTTGGGGCAGGCTCAATTGAAGCTGCAGTATTTGGGGATTCCTTTAGATGTTCCTCCTCATAATTTCTACTAAGAATATGAAATTTATTTTCTTTGAATGGATTCCGAGACTCAGAAGAAGGCCCCCCACGAAGAGAGTTGAATTGGCCCTGCCTAGGTTTCTTTGGACCTTTCACGTTCCTCACCTTAGACCATTTCTTTGTTTGTGGGGGTTTGGTGATAGACTTCATATTTTGTGAGCAATCCTTAGCAAAGTGCCTGTATTCATGGTAGATGCGACACTTGAAAGGGAGCTGCTCATAGTCCAATGGCTAGATATGGGACCAACCGAACACAGTGAGGTTGATTGCCTCTAGAAGCCCGCTCTCAAGATCTACTTCAAGAAAAATTATGGCACATGAGTACTGGTCCTTTGGGTTAGCTCGATCAGTGAATTTTCCAAGTGAATTTCCAATAATTTTCAACGACTCAAAGCCCTAGTAGTGGATAGGAAGATGGGGGAGCCAAACCCAAACTAGAATAGCTTTAGGGATGTCTTGCGAAGGGTCAAAATCCGTAGTCCATTTGTTCAGTTAAACGCCCCTAGGTACCATAAAGTAAGGCCATTTTGAAAAATCAGATCTCGGTCTTCCTTCAAGATGAATTCAAAAATGAAAAAAACCCTTTCCAATGAAATAAGATGTCACTCCTTAAGAGATCAATGGCCTCCAATTTCGTTGAATCCATGCATTCATCATCTTTGGGGAGGGCCATAGCCTTATGAACTGCCCAACCATACCCTGATTCACAAGGGAAAGAACAACCTTGCAAGTTTGATCAGGGGGAAGAGATACCACTAGAATCGAATCTGATTTCTCGACAAATTGAGAATGGGAGGAATTGATCATTTTCTTACCTTGAGTAGCCATAAGTCATCGAAAGGTAGCCACATAAAGAGGCAGAGAGGAGGGTGAACCCTCAACCTCAGCCATGGTGTCCCTACAATCAAGAGCCCATAAGCAACAACCCTATAATAGATTGTGGGAACCGCAAAAACCCTTGAACTTTAGCCGAAGAACCCTCGAACCCAAGCTTCCCAAATTTACCGAGAGAGATTCCTACGATAGTGTTAATAGTGTTACAACCTGAGCATTCCATTATTATCTTAACAATTAAATTTAAATGAATACTCTTAAACTGTTAACATAACATTAAAACTATATAACACAAAAATTAAACATTTAAATCAATTTCAATAAATATAGTAACATTTCGTCAATCTTTAAAAATTAAAATTTGTAAATATATTTAAGCATTTAGTTAACTTTTCCCTATCTGTGTCAAATATTAGTGTGCAAGATCTTGTTACTACGAGTGTAACATATAATTTTAAAATATATTTAAGCATTTAGTTAACATTACCCTATTAGTGCTATGTCAAATATTAGTGTGCAAGATCTTGTTACTATGAGAGTAACATATAATTTTTTTTAGATGGATGAGGAATGAAATAGTGACAAGAAAAACATTAACAAGCTTAATGAGTAATGTCACAAGAAAGTGAATAAATAAGAGAAATAGCTACAATGCACTGAAGTCCTTGTCTATGTTGTAAGCAAATACACTGGAGAGGAAAAACACATTGGAAATGGATCTTCCTTTTTCGGCATCATAACCCTTTACATACCAAGATGCTAACTTAAGAACACATTGGTGCTAAAATGCACAATGGTCCAACTACATCAGTGGTAAAACCCATAAGGGTCCAAGTACATCAACTCGATAACCGACAAGGCTCCATGTAGTTATGGTTAGCCTTACATGACAACATCGACACACCCGAGCACATTGGAACGATAAGGAAGAAGAGCTCACTCAAAATTGCACAAGAATCCAACCACATTGGATGATTTTTACCTACTATATCATTTCTTGGTTCCTTTCTTTATGCATGTATTCTTCACATAAAACCAGTTTTTACTTGGAACCATAGAAACCCTAATGCGTGCATTGTTGGTTGATTTTAAAACGAAAAAAAAAAATCTTCTTTTACTCAAAATCGTAGAAACCTTAATGCATCCATTGTTGGGCGATTTTAAAATGAAGACACAAAAAAGGGGCAAAGGAATGCTGAACTAACTCATTTTATTGTGATTAGACTTCGGCATGTTTTGATGCTGAGAGCAAATGAGGGTAGAATGAATGCTCAATATAGAAAATATGATGAGGGAATAAAGTACAAGTCATAGAGAGGATGCAATTTATATGAGTGTATTTTTTCCGATTAGATTGCATAATTTGTGTTATAGGATTTATCTGTTAATATTTTTTAGGTTATAGATCTATGGAGGAATTCTTTCACATGTAGGGGCATGACTCAATATGAATCTGTAAAATTTGAGCATATATATCTAAGCACATAAACAAGAGAGATATACTATGAAAATTAAATCAATAGTCAACTAATCATGTAACAAATGAGATATCATAAATAATTACACAAATAAGAAGCTGTATACTTGAGATTACATTGATAGGTTGAGTTAGGTTGAGGGTGGAGAGCTCCAAGAAGCGCTTAGAAGGAGTACGTTAGCAGCTTTGATGGTAAATACTGGAGGCAGCTTTGATGGTGAATACTAGAGGGAATCTAAGTATGCTGGTATCTGAGTACATTGGCGGATCATACTGGATCGGATTTGGAGGATCACATTATCGCAACGATTAAGTGAGTGATGATTCGATATGGATTAACCTGTAGCTGCCTTTGGACCTTTGAGATTGGATCGTATTCCCTGGAACTCAGCTGTGAGGTTCGTGCCTATTGATTTGTGCACTACAATGGGCGGCATTATGAGGGATTTGCGGAGTTTCTACCCTGTGTGGGGATTCTGTGCGAGTTGAGAACCATTGTGACTGGAGCTGTGCACATTGACACCATAGCGGCGTGGGAGCTAGAGTCCGGGCTTGTTGCTGTTTGTTCTTTAATGGCAGAGGAGTTCTGGTGGATTCGAGCTGAAATGGATTGAGATGCTCTGATTGGGAGTGTATACTGCTGCGGATATTAAAGCTGGGGCGTTGTGGTTGTATTTATTGGATGAATACAACTCTGGACAAGATTCTGGGAAGGGTCTCTATTCTTGCACATTTTCCCATTGGATCCAGCTTCTTTATCTGGTTTACATTCATTGTTTAATTCGATTGGCCCTATTCGCTGGCAGCAGTGTGGTGCATTGATGGCGGTCCTGGGGAGAGATGAACCTTTGACTGATGACGATTCCCAGCCACGAAAAGGGATGTCTGCCAAGACTGACTCCCTTAAAATCCCTGTTAAGAAGGTCAAAGAACGTAAGAGACTGGATCTTTTAGTGCTGGGGGTCGATGTTACGTTGGCAGAGGCCGTGGATTACTCACATACTGCTGTGGTCGGACATGTTAGAGGCAGGAGATTAGGCAGAGGCTTCCTTCAGCGTTGGGTGGCAGAGCAGTGGATTAACATCGCGCCATCAGTCCCTGAGGTCCGTGTCTTGTCGAAAGGTTGGTTCTCCTTCATTTTCTTGAACATCGGGGAGGTCAATGCTATTCTGAGTAAACATTGGTCGATGCTGGGAGTCCCTCTTGTTCTGAAAAGATGGTCCCCCTTCTTCGACGCTAAAACGGAAAGAGTAGCTAAAGAACCGCTGTGGGTTAAGCTTCCTGGACTTCCCATGCATATGTGGAACGAGACTCGGTTTGCTGAGATCGGAAATTATCTTGGTGATTACGTGTGCTCTGATTCCTCCCATCTTAAGACTGGCATATACTCGGTTGCTAAGATATTAGTCAATCTCGATATTCGGATGGGACTTTCTGCTGAGATTAAAGTTCATTCTAAGGATGGGGATTATGTTCAACCAGTGGATTATGTGGGCGTGCCGTTTAGGTGTCATCGCTGCCATGCTCTTGGACATCTTGTAGCCTGTTGTCCCTTATCGTTTCGGCAAAGTAAGCCTCTGACTGATGATGCTGCAGATGCTGTAGCTGTCCCAGTGTTGAAAGTGGACTCTAAGGTGGTGGTGGAGGGTGGGAGTGGGCCTACACCTGAAGGGGGGGGGATTCTTGATTCTGTGGAACATTCTGTTAATTGTGGGAGGCTCGAATCAGAGGATCTATTGCCATCCTTGGTGAACACTGGAAAGGAGATGCATGGGAATGCGCCTCCTGTCGTTGAGGGGGATTCTTTGTGTTCTGTATCTCCGAATTCTCAGGCCACATTATTGCCGCGGGAGATGCCCTCTATTCGTCGGGGTCCACTTGAGATACACACGGGTATGTCTCATTTCCTTTCTCCTTCCGTATCCTTACTAGATGACCCATTTGTATTGGGGGGGGGAAGCCATGGGTCTCCTCCTCGTCTGGATGATCATCCTCTTCGACCTGATTTGGGTAATGTCACGCCATCTTTTGTTTCCACCTCACACTCTACATGCTCCGAGGGTAGGAGTATTCGATATGCTCTTCGTAGTAGGGAGATTCCTGCAGTTGGATCGGGGGGCAAGGGACTACCTGAATTGGCCTCTAGTGTTGAGGGGAAAGGCCGGGGACGTAAATCCCATATGACTAAAGCTAAAGAACGGGCTAAAGTGGATTTAGTGATGGGAACACAATCATCTATTGAGTGGGCACTTAGAGCAGTGAAAGCCCAAGATGGGGGTTTTTTATGAAAATTATGTCCTTCAATTGTCGTGGGTTGGCGAGCCCCATTAAAAAATCATCGCTTCGGAGGTTGGTTGACTTAAATCAACTGGATGTATTAATGCTGCAAGAAACTTTGGGTGGCTGTGAGGATGTAGTTCGTGCATTAGAATCTTTACTACCTGGTTGGAAGTTTGTAGGAGTGGATGCCCGGGGGCGCTCTGGCGGGTTGGCATCGGGGTGGAAGGTCAAGAGCTGCAGATGTGATTGTTCTTGGGGGATATCCTCTGGTCTTGGTTTGGAAGTTTGGGATGCTGAGATAGGGCGGATGATCACGGTACTCAATATTTATGGGCCCTACTTAAATAGGGTGGGCTACTGGGACTCCTTGTTAGGTATGGATATATTCGATGGCAGGGATGTGATTTTGGGTGGGGATTTCAATCTTATTCTGGGGTCTTCTGAAGTCTGGGGGCCTCGGGCAGCTTCGGATTCATTAGCAAACTATTTCATTAATGCCTTTGTCAGGAAGGATCTTCTCGACATTATACCATCCCAACTATCTCCTACTTGGAGGAATATGAGAGCTTGGGTTCATAGAGTGGCTAAACGACTGGATAGGTTTCTGGTGGCCGAAGGGTTGGCACATGGGGTTGATGTTGTCCGACAGTGGGTAGTGTCAGGTGGGATATCTGACCATTGCCCCATCTTCCTGGAGTTACGAGGTAGCAGGAAAAAACCACCCAGCCCCTTCAAATTCAATCCTAGCTGGCTGAAGGAGGAGACTTTCATTAATCTGGTTCAGGAGCAATGGGTTCATCGACCTCATGACTCTCAGATGCCTGCTGGTGCTCACTTTTATCACAATCTTAAAAGAATTAAAGAGGCCACTAGCAATTGGGCTCATGACAAAAGGGTGTTTGATGATCTGAACTTACAAGCTGCTGAGATAAACATTGCTAGGTTACTTAATAGTCTGGGCATGGGATTCCTGGATGAAATGCAGAAAGGTGAGTTGTTGGAGTGGGAGAGACGCAGGAATGTGATTCTGTGTGAGAGAGAAGAGCTGTGGAGAATGAAAAGCAGGGCGGTTTGGCTTCAGTGCGGTGATGAGAATACAAATTTTTTTCAAGCATATGCTAAGGGGAGAAAATTCACCAACTCTATGTGGGAACTATCTTCTGATACTGGGGAACAGGTTTCCAGCTTTGATGGATTAGCAGAGTTGGGAGTTCGACACTTTGGAGATTTATTCACGGCTCCACCTGGAGTATCCATTGCTGAGGTTATTCAGGTGACACAGCTTTTTCCCAGTTTTGTGGGGGAGGAAGAAAATAGACTGTTGATGGAGGAGGTGATGCAGAATGAGCTCTCGATGGTTATGAAATCCTTTAATAAAGATAGCAGCCCGGGGCCAGATGGCTGGCCTATAGAATTCTTCTTAGGATTCTATGATTTCTTCGGGGAGGAGATTTTGAATGTGGTGGAAGAATCACGCAAGGCTGGGTTTGTCCATGGCCCCTTCAACTCCACCTTTTTAGCTCTTATACCGAAGACGGACAAGCCTGTCAGCTTTGTTGAATTCAGACCAATTTCTCTCTGTAATTGCATCTATAAGATCATCTCTAAGGTTATGGCGCGAAGACTCAAGAATATATTGTCTAAGCATATTTCTTGTGAGCAATTTGGCTTCTTGGAAGGACGCCAAATTCATGAGGCCATTGGAGTTGCACAGGAAGGATTACACACTCTCAAGGTGCAGAAGCAGAAGGGTGCAGTGATTAAGATTGATCTCTCCAAAGCATTTGACAGGGTTAGCTGGCTTTATATCCGGATGCTTCTTACCCATCTGGGGTTCTGCTATGAATTTATCAGATGGATTATGGCCTGCCTCACAACGGTGAACTTTGCTGTTCTGATTAATGGTTCTGCTAGTCCTTTCTTCCAGGCTAGGAGGGGGCTTTGACAGGGATGTCCCCTGTCTCCGTTGTTGTTTCTCCTTGTTGCAGAAGGACTTAGCCGATTTATTCTGAATGCAAAAGCTGATGGTTCTTTTAGAGGCATATCTATCTCTCAGGTACTGTTCATTACACATCTCCTTTTTGTTGATGACATCCTGATATTCTGTGATGGCACGAGACAGGATATTGACAAGGTGGTTGAAGGCCTCCATTTAGTGCAAGTTGCAGCGGGTATGTTAGTAAATATTGACAAATCTACTATCACATGCTCGAATTTAACCGAGCAGGAGATTCTTAGTATGGTTAACAAACTACCATATAGGACTTTGGATATAGATGATGGCTTAAAGTACCTTGTCTTTCACTTGAAACCGAATGCTTATTTGAAGACAGATTGGTGCTGGTTAATAGCTAAATTAGAACAGCGTCTTCATGGTTGGAGTCATAAATGGCTCTCTCGGGCTGGGAGGCTGGTTTTGATAAAATCAGTCTTGGAAGCAATCCCGGTTTATTGGATGTCTCTTGCTTGGATACCCATTGGAGTTCTGTAGCAGATCAGGCGACTGTGTTTTGCCTTTCTTTGGAAGGGTTCGAGTGAGCATCAGGCAATGGTGTGGGTCAGATGGGAGAAAATTGTTGTTCCTAAGGCTTTGGGTGGGTGGGGTTTAAAGAATATTTTCATGTTTGCAAAAGCCTTGGGGGCCAAAGTGTCGTGGCGATTAATTCATACACAGAGTCTCTGGAATAGAGTGGTATATCATAAATATATTGCCCCTTTAACTCTTCTCGAATGGATCAGGCTGAGAAATAAGTCGAGGGCAAACTGCTCTGTGGTCTGGAAAGCGGTGGTGCAGCATTTCCCTTTAGTAGGTTCTGGATTAGTGTGGCGGATTGGCGATGGGCGTCTCCTTCGAATTGGGATGGACCCTTGGGTTGGATGCAGGGGTGGACATGTCCTTTCTGTGGAACTGAGGTCATTTTTGGCTACTAGAGGTTGTTATTATCTGGCTGATTTAGAGGATCCGGGAGCTTCTACACTTTGGCAACAGGGGTGGATATCTGCACGACAACTTGGGATCTCGGCTGAACTGCTGGGGGACTGGGAGGATTATATAAGGTTGCTAAGACTTACCCATATTCGATTGACCAATAGGGATGATGTACTTATCTGGGATCACCATCCCTCCGGCGTATATTCACCTAAATATGGATATATCCAGCTCAATGTGGAAATCCATAACAGGGATTTGGTGTGGTGGTGGAAATTATTGTGGAAGTTAAGATGTCTGGGTAAAGCTAAATTACTCTTCTGGGCGATCCTGGAAAATAAGGCCCCTACTTGGGACATTCTGCAAAAACGTTTTCTCCAGGGTCCGGGGATTTGTCCTCTTTGTAGGGATGCCGAAGAGAACTTGGCTCATCTCTTTATTCATTGTCGATTTTCACAAGCTGTTTGGAATGATATCAGCAATAGATTGGATATTAAGGTGAGGTGGAGGGGTGCGAGTGTGCTGGAAGCATTCCAATCGTGGTGGTCTGTTTAATTTTCCTCCACTTTCCGGGCTCTCCCGTGTATATACACTTGGGGCATTTGGCTTGCCCGCAATAAGGTGATATTCCAGGACTGCAGGGTTCCTCTGGAATCTGTCGTGGCACAAATGGTGGCGGTTATCCTACATTATGTGGCCCCTGTAAAAGTGAGCAGAACTCGACCTGTGCGGGTAGAACAGATTGATATCTCCATGCCGTGGGCATTTTTTGATGGCGCCTCCTTAAACCAACAATCGGTTTGTGGAGGGGGGGGAGTCCTTTACAAATCAGAGGCGCATTATTTCCATCTGGTGACTGGTTTGGGAAGAGGAACAAATAACTATGCAGAACTCATGTCTCTAAAATTGCTGATGTTATTTGCTCTTGAACAAGGATGCTTATCTCTTCAGATTTTTGGTGACTCCTTGTTAGTCATCAACTGGGCAAAGGAGATTACACTGTGTCATGTGATGGATCTATTACCTATCCTGGAAGAGGTGAACCGGATAAAATTGTCTTTTAACCACATCACATTTACACATATTTACAGGGAGCGGAATGGGATGGCAGACCAGCTATCCAAGGAGGCAACGCAGCAGGCTTTAGCTCATGGAACATGGAGGATAACTATTCATTCTCCGGCAGGCACATTCAGCTATTATCACAGACCATTTTATGAGGATAATGAGGCACTGCATTGATCTACCACGCATTTGTTGCTTGGGGAGATATGGGATGGCTGCTCGCTGAATTCGCACAACGGGAGGCACTCCACAGGTTTATTTTTATGACATTGAGGACCGGCTGGAACAATAGCTCGAAGCTAACACCATACGCGGGCTATAGCATATTCTGTATATGGCGGGCTGTATGGATAGAATCATTTTAGTTGAACTGAGATGGTCACGATCTTCATCATTTGAGACATTTGTAGTCGAGATGCAGGCTGGAGGACAGCCACATCATCAATTTTGAATTTGTATGGATTTTTATGAGGGATGTATGGACAGCAGTTGATCAGCGATGGTCAAGAATTCCATTTCTGAGACAGTAGTTGGAGATGAAGGCTGGAAGACAGCCAAATCATCAATTTTGATTGGATTTTTGATGTAATTAATATGGGATGTAATATGTGACAATGTAGGGATCTTAGTGATTCTATTACATGTGCAGAATGTAATTTTGTTCCTCTTTGAAATAAAATTACGAATTTTTCCAAGGAAAAAAAAAATTACACAAATAAGAAGAAAAAAATGATGTATTTCATTAATTGTAATGAATGTAGGTGAACAAAATGTATGGCAAGGAAATTTGAATTAGGCCGGGAGGCTATTCAAATTGCTCATGTAGTGCTTGGATACTAGTCAAGATTAACTAGATCCAAATACCCTTAGTTAGCCATGCACAGTCACGTGGATTGGGTTTAACTTACACAAGACTCCCTAATCACTAGTTCTGACTGAATGATGTACAAGCAATTGACTATATGTGCACGAAAATCCCTAAAATCACTCAACTGGGGTGCTTAGGGTTTGTTAGGGCTAGTAATGGTTAGTTAGGACCTAGATTAGCAGAGCACATATAGTCCTCAACCAGTTCTAGGCTCAATCATTCCTAAAATCAAGGAACAATTCCTCAAATCAGGGAATGCACCCCCAAATCAAGGAATGCGCCTCCAATGCTAGGAATCCATCTCAAGTTTGACTCATGTGGTCAATTTGGATGGGGTTTGTCCCACTAGAGTCATCAAATCAAGATCTAGGTAGCTAGGTAGAGGGTTATTTCCTCTAACATAATCAAATGCTAAAAACTTGTGGCAACTTTGGTTTGTTGGGTTGGTTTTGTGAAGAATGTTCAAGATACCATCTAGATAAGGAAATTTTTTATGTAATCTACCATTAACAGGATGATGAGTGAGATAATTAACATTCGATTTTCATCTAATTTTTATAGAAAATATGATTTAAGTACTGAAAAGTACAACATCATTTCTAATGCAAAATAGGTCACTTGACATTGGGACACGAGGACACAAGGATTTGAGTGTTTGACATGGACAACACCATAGATCATATATATAGAATATAAGTTCTCAAGAGTCAGATTTGTAATTTTCTCATTCAGCATTGTCAAAATGAAATACACAGACAAGATGATACTATAGATGGGAATGCAATATAAAATACATTATAGGGTGGGTTTGTAGTAGAATCTCATGAGTGATGAGTCACAAGCCATGGCTTGTCCTTTTGCATCTTATAATCAAAATAAGTGCTTTTCTTCCTCCTCCTATATATCCAGTCCAAGATCTGCATCTATTGGTCCGGAGGATTATCCCTTGTTGATTTTTGGAGTAACTAGGGACAAGTGTTGTACATGGATTCAGTGTCGAAAGCATGCATGGGATGCCTAGACTCCATGCAAGTGAATTTTATTATTTTTTAGCGAAAAAGTAAATTAATTAATTTAACTTTATTTTTCTAAAGTGAGTTTGGAAAAAGAGAATTAGGGTTTTAGAACCCTAAAAGTCATCGAAAGGTTATAAAAGAGAGGCAAGTGGTAAAGGTTCGATACAACACATTCACTCATTCAGAGATTGATTAAGAGGGAGTGATTTTTCTTGAGCAACCAAGAGTAGAAGAAGAAGGGCATGAATTCCTGAGAGAGGGTGCACTTCACTAGGTGCGAGGACAGAGAAGAGAAGGCACACTTCCTTAGTCTTGAAGAAGAGAAGAGGGCACAAATTTTGAGACAGTCATGGGGGTTAATTTTAGCAGGATATTTCAAATCAGAGAGAGGGCACACACATCCCAAGGTAGGCCGTACAATAGTTGTTCAGCTGGAAGATCTAAGACATACATGTGAGCAGAGGTGCACTTCCCAAGGCACTATATTTGCAGACTATTTTGTAGTGAGGTTTTGGCCAAGATATTTGGCACGATTTCCAAGGAAATAGGTTCCTTTTAATCTGAGAAATTTTTGTTGTAATAATTCATTTTTCTCATTGGCATGATTTTCAAGAAAGCTCCATTTTTGCTAGTTTTTCCAATTGGGTTTCCAGTGTAAAAATTACGATGTACAATGTGTGTTTGGTTTCTTGTTCCACTGCATATTTTATCGGTGTTAATGAGCTTATGTATTGTTGTTCATAAAATCATATTTAGGAATTTTATTCATGCATGCATTTGTGTTAATTTATTAGAAGTTGTAATCAGACTATAAGCTCTAAAGAAAATTAACATGGTATCAGAGCACTAGTCTTTGAAAGAAACCAAGATAATTTGCACAGTGATGTATAGGTTGTTTTGATCCATAGGGTTTGAAACACAGTTTATCAGATTTATAGGGACAAGATGATAGATTTGAGATTTGAAGATCAGTTGGAGGGGGTAGCTAACTTTAGACCCTAGGAGAGGATTACTTTGCTGTTGGAAGAGCATGAGCTTTGGGACATTTTCAAAGCAACTGTTACTATTCCTATAGATCCATCAGAACTGTGTGATGAACCTGCAATAATTAATTAATGCAAATACACGAGATATCAGAAATAATAGAACTCAGAATCACTTTTATATTGATCACGGGCTACTTCGAGGGGGCAACCTCCTTTGAGCAAGATCAATACAATTAACTTCACGGTGCCTTCAATGACCTCAACACACACTTATATACTAAGTCTATGCCCAATACTATGGGTCAAAACCATGGGACATATAATACTACATGACGACTTACAAAGCATATGCGTCCAATACTATGGGTCAATACTATGGGCTAATATAAACTATGGATCAACAAATACTACGGGACGACTTACAAAGCATATGCGTCCAACAACTTTATACTAACATAGTAAAGAGAAGGGTTGACACGGGTTCCTAACAAACTGACCGCTTATAACAGGAGAAAGATAAAGGCCAAGAGGATCCTTCTAGATGCTTTGAAGGATCATGTGATTCCACATATAACAAAAAAGATTCATTCCTACAAGATGTGGGAAGCATTTACTAAAATTTTCCAGAGTAGCAACGAGAACATAAATATGGTGCTACGGGAGAAGCTTCATAGTCTGAAGATGTCTAGACGTGAGTCTGTTACTGCTTACTAGAATTACACAAGTTCGAGATGAACTTGTTGCTGTTGGAGAATAAATTAAGGATCAGGAGTTGGTTCGGTTAGCCTTGAAAATATTTTCCAAACCATGGGATGTTTTTGTCCGTGGCATTATTGCGAGAGAGAAACTTCCCGATTGGGATAGGTTATGGGATGATTTCACTCAGGAGGAGATAAGAGTGGGATCAAATCAGTCAAGCCATTAGCATGGTGATGATGAGGATAATGTTTCTCTTGTGAGAAAAGGTAAGGGTGTAATGTCCCTTGTTAGGAATTTTATTAAAATGGCAATTTTTCACTTTTTTCCCTAGTTAGACCATTGACTAGTTTTGAACTCTAGGTCCCCAAATTGCTCCAATTTCTCCCAAATATTCTGAGAAGGTATATGGATGATGTTAGAAAATAAATATGTGTTTCATGGATGCTTATGGACCTTTAAAATACTTCTGCAAATCCTCTTTCAATTCTGGCCAATGTAGGGAACTTTACTAGTAATTTCCCTTTGACTAGTATTGGTCTCTAGGTCTCAAATTGACTCCAAATGCCTTCAAATATTCTAGGAAGGTGTATGACTGATATTAGGACTTGAATATGATGTTCAGGGATGAGATATGGCCACCAAAAGACATCTGAAAACTCTCTTAATATTCTGTACCAAGTATGCAATTTTACTAGTAATTTGGGGTTCAAATCCCCCTGGGGTATGTACTGAAAATGGCTTCCCAAATGCCTCCAAACCCACTCAAATTTATGAATAGAGGTAGGGAATGTATTAAGTATGTTATTAAGGTCTCATTTGCATCATTAATTGATTATTATCTCTATTTCAACCCTCTCCCATTCAGCTTCAAAAATCACCAATTCGACCCTTGGGGAAATGGCACTATTTCTTCTCCCAATGCAATTAAATTGAGTAAAAATACTTCAAATGTTCAAGTACAGTACATGAAACTTGTAAAATACATACATGTAAGTCTATTAATCATAAATGTATCATAGAACCATCCATTCATTCGAAATAATTAGCATTATCATGCTATACATCAATGTAGTGAGTAAATGGCACTGTTCTTTCATTAAAAATGAGATTTATACATTTCTACTTGGAATTTCGACCTAAAATTTTTGGAGATGAAGAAAAGAGTATTTAATTCATATTAAAAAATAAATGGGGCATTAGAAACTCCCCCAAAGAGTACAATAGCTCACCAAAAACACCCTCCCTCAAGGATCAAGAATATGCCATCAAAACTGGAAATGGTTGAAGGAGCGAGCTGTAATAGAAGAAACCATGAGTGGACATATAGCTTACACCTGCAAATAAATACTCCATTAAAGATCCAAATGAAAGGTCTGAATGGCCTTTCCAATTACCAACTTGGATGGGAATCTTTCACCCTCGAAATTGGCTAAGGCAAGAAACTAGTCATCCACTAGCTCTCCCTCTTCATAAATGCAATTGCAAATTCTACAAATGATCAAAAGATGCTTTCCTTATTTGTTATTGACATTTATAAATTTCTAATGTCCTCCATGGGTCGAATTCCTTCCATGAGACTCATGCCAACTCAAGTTGGGAAGAGATTCCAAAGAATGCCACTTGTACAACAATTCCTAGTCTCCCACTTCCACTAAATCACATGTGGAAGCATCTTAGCTGCCCTAACACCCTTGAGTGCCCTCTTGGAGTCCATGTTTAGCCCTGACATGTCATATATGTCATATGTCATCTTTCAGGTCTGATTTGTGTCATAGTATCTTCATCATTGTTGTCATAGAGCTAGGGAATCTAGCCCAAGTGTCTCACTAGCTCCAAATTGCCTCTTCATCTTCCATGGGAGTTACTCTTCCTCTAAATTTCGACCTCATTGACTCATGCCAAGTATTATTGACCTTATAACTCATCCCAAGAACATTATGCTTTCCATGGATTCGAAATTGCAAGAAGAGGATGCCATGTGGCACATAAATTCTAGCTTGTGTGGGTCCCACTTCCTCCATGTGTCTTCATGATCAAATGCCACTTTGATTTTCACTTGTATATATTTATTTATCTCCTTTATTAGATATTTATGCCATGCCAATGTTCCAACATCATTATTATCCCCATTATTCCAAATCCCAAGGCTTCCACCCCAAACCTAGGAAACTAGTAATTTTCCTCCTTGGCAATTATTTGACCTTTAGCATCAATTTGACAAACTCTAATGAATAGGGCCAATTTTCTTAGTCCATTGTGACCCAATGCCAAATTTGGGACATGACAAATCCTCCCTTCCCAATATTGCTTGTCCTCAAGCAATTCCAAACATGGGTGTTGAAGAACCTACTTTCTGTATAATTCTTTGAAGTTGCCACTGAATTTCCCAACCTTGAGTCTTTGAGATTCAATGAATATTTTAGAGAGGAACCACCATGCCTGTTGCTGCACTACTCTGATTAAAATCACTTTATTAAGTGGGGAATCCATCTCCCATACTGCTTGCTTCCCCCCAAAAAATGAAACCAATGAGACAAAAATTATTCCAGGGTCCCATTGCTTGTATTGCACCCCAACAATTAAGAGTGCTCTCCAACCCACACCATTAGATAAGAGGATTCTTGGATCCCATTTTTGTTGATGTATATGTAACTTCGAAATGTATTTCATCCATGTATTTAATTTATATATTATTGTACTCCTATAGAGATGTGTCATTCCTCTATACGGAAGTGTCGTCATGTGTATTGACAAGTGTCGCAAGTGTGTGAACTTGCCGATGGGTTATTAGACCACCATGTGTGGGGTCGGCCTTTATTTTATGTAATATATGGATGATGTACCTAGCTAGACAAGTCGAACCCATAAGGTGTTAGGAACCCATGTCTTTACTTTGTTAGTATATTGTTGTTGGACGCATATGCTTTGTAAGTCGTCCCGTAGTATTTGTTGATCCATATTTTATATTAGCCCATAGTATTGACCCATAGTATTGGACGCATATGCTTTGTAAGTCATCCCATAGTATTATATGTCCCATGGTTTTGACTCATAGTATTGGCGCCTAGACATAGCCCATGGTTTGTATTGACACATAGTATTGACCCATGGTATTGGTGCCTAGACTTAGTATATAAGTGTGTGTTGAGGCCTATGAAGGCACCGTGAAGTTAATTGTATTGAGCTTGCTCAAAGGAGGTTGCCCCCTTGAAGTGGCCCGTGATCAATATAAAAGTGATTTTGAGTTCTATTATTTCTGATATATTGTGTATTTGCATTAATTAATTATTGCAGGTTCATCACATCTGGTATCAGAGCACTTTCTTGGGCTCGTTGGGTGAAATTTTTGCCAAATTTTTTTTTCACATCTGTTGCAGGTTTGGATTTGGGAATAATCCCTATCCGCTTAACTGTGGGAAGTACTTGGGCATAAGCCCTAAAACTCATTGTGAGGAGTACCACAGGAACCCCGAAGTAGCTGGCCCATTGAGAGGACCTGCCAGCGAAAAGGGCAACAACCCCTACCTGATTGACTAGTTCCCACCCGTGAGGTAAACCGAGAGCTGTCGTTTGTGGCAAAGCGGTTATCAGTTTTGCTTGAGCCGTGGAGTGAGGGGTACTGCCCCAATATGCAAGCTGTCAGACAGCATTGGTGGTCGAGTGAAACCCCTGAATTATTAGGAAGCCGCACATACCTGGGGTCCATATCTACTTTCAGCTGAACTATTGTCGATCATTGCTTCGCCGTTTCAGATCCATTTTGCACGCCGTTCCAGATTCATCCATTTTCAATCCATTCGGCATTGTTCCAGATACCTCCGCTTTCGAGCTGTATCCAGTCTGGAAAAAAAAAAAAAAAACCAGTTTTTTCTCCATATCTCCCTTGTTTTCACTCTATTTCCCTTGAAATTTTCGGGGAACCCCTATCATTCCATTCTGCATATTTCATTCCTGAGGACCCTATCTCCAATTCCCCTTCCCAAAGTTGAAATCCCACATTTGTTTATTTTTAGGGTTTGCCATAACTTCCTCAGATTTCACCCAATCACCTTCAAATTTTACCACAAAGTTCCAAGTCGAGATTTTCCTTTACTGAAGCAGTTTCTGTTTTTGTTTTCCTACCTAGTCAACCAAAAAAAAAAAAAAAAAACTCCTGGTTATTGTTATCACCCGCGTAGGAGCAAAAACCATGGAGGACGCACTTGCAGCCATCCAAACCAAACTCCAAGATCTGGATGAAAAATTTCTCAAGCTCCATCTTTAGCATTCAGCCATGAAAAATACCCGACAACCAGAATCTTTTGCAGCCACCAGGTTCTCTTCTTCCAGCAATTTTCGTGGGCCGAAGCTTGATTTTCCTCGCTTCAATGGTACTGATCCGACTGGATGGATATACCGAGCAGAACAATATTTTAGTCTGCATAATACTTTTGATGTTCAGAAAGTTCCACTTGCATCCTTTCATTTGGAACAGGAAGCCCTTCAATGGTACCGTTGGTACATCCAAGCTCATCCCGAGCCAAACTGGACATATTTTTGCCAACTCCTTTTGTCACGATTTGGTCCTAGTTCTTTTGACGACTTCACAGGCGCACTCACTAAACTTCGCCAAAATGGCATAGTGAGAGAGTATCAGACAGAATTTGAGAAACTAGCCAATCACACAGAAGGCTTGTCCGATGAATTCTACAGGAATTGTTTTATCGGTGGTCTCAAGGATGAAATCCACTCAGAGGTCAAAATGTTTTGTCCCAACACAATGATGGAAGTCCTAGGGTTGGCTAAGCTGGCTGAGAACAAGATCGCAGCTCAACAACGCTCCAACCCCACCTTTGTTCCCTTCAGAAATATGGGTTCCCAACGACCTCCCATCACGCATGCTCCTCAACCAACTCCTATCCAGCAATTGTCTGAAACAGAGATGCAGGCACGCTGAGAAAAAGGGATTTGTTATAATTGTGATGAGAACTTCACTCGGGGACATAGATGTGTTCAACAAAAGCTCTATCTCTTGGATGTGGATTATCCCCCTGCCTCAAAACTTGATGAAGAAGCTCCAGATATAGTAGATGATCAGGTCGACATTCAACACCCGCTTGTTGACACTCCATCTCAGGACGACCCACCCGAGATCTCTCTCCATGCTGTAACCGATGTCACCACCCCACAAACAATGCGAGTCAGGGGATACTTCAAGAATCTCCCTCTTACCATACTCATTGATTCTGGTAGCACTCATAACTTCATTGATCCTCGGATTTCCAAATAGGTTGATTGTTTTGTCCATCCTTGCTCCAACTTTGAATTCATGGTTGCCAATGGGGGCACCTTATCTTGCAAGGGGAAGTGTCACAATGTGCGTATCTCTATGGAAGATTATAACTTGCGCTCTCACATGTTTTCCTTGTCCTTAGGCGGATGTGATGTGGTTTTGGGCGTTCAATGGTTACGCACACTTGGCCCCATCTTATGGGATTTTGCTGAACTTTGGATGCAGTTTTCAGTCAATGGGGCACAACACAAATTTATGGGCTTACAACCAGGGTCTCTTTGCATCATCAGTTCACATCGCCTGGAAAAAATACTTAAGAAGAATTCACATGGTGTCATCGCTCAGCTCCATTCCATTCAGATGCACCCATCAACAGTCTCCACTACTTCCTTGGATAGATATGAAGGTGTCTTTGTTGAACCAATGAGCTTGTTTCCTTCAAGAGACCTTTCCGGTAAGAATTTAGCCGCATCTACCTCTCAACAGGAAATGATGACTATTTTGCATACAGTACAGAAGTGGCAGCCATCCCTATTGGGGAATTATTTCTACATCAAGACTGATCTCCAGAGTTTGGAAACCTTCCTGGAACAACGGGTCTCCTCCCCAACACACCTGAAATGGGTTATCCAACTCATGGGTTATGACTATGTGACCACTTACCAGAAGGGTAAGGACAATATGGTGGAAGATGCTCCTCCTCGTACATTTGATGACCTAGTTTCTCTTACAGCTATTTATCTGCTTGTTCCAAATTGGTTGCAATTTGTTCAACGAGGCTATCTCTTCTATGAACTCCACTCTTCTTCATCAATAGGGCACTCTGGGTTCCTCAAAACGTATGACCAGGAACAATGTAACTTCTTTTTGCAGGGACTCAAAAGGACAATTCAACGGATGGTGGTTGACTGTGATACTTTCCAGGTCAACAAGGGTGAAACGACCCTCCTTTTAGGACTGCTCGAACCCTTACCCATCCCTCCACAGATTTGGACAACTATTTCTCTGGATTTTCTAGAAGCGCTCCAGTGGTATAGTACCACATCTCAAAGGACACCATATGAAGCAGTCTTTGTACATGCACCACCAGTTCTTCTTCCATACACCTTCAGCAGCTCCCTAGTTTAGGCAATTGACTCAATTCTTTGAAACCGTGATCAACTTCTTCTCATTCTACAGGACAATTTTCACATGGAAAGAATTCGACTGAAACAACAAGCCGATCAACACCGTTCTAAGTGCACTTTTCAAATCGCTGATATGGTTCTTCTTCGTCTACAACCTTCCATGCAATCTTCCCTGAAACTCCAAAGGCGTCAGTGGCTCGGAATGCAACCCGAGGATGCTACAGGGGACCCACTCCTTCAGATTCTGCATCAATTTCCACATGTAAAGCTTTGAGGACAAAGCTTTTTCTAAGGGAGAGGGGATGTTAGGAACCCATGTCTTTACTTTGTTAGTATATTGTTGTTGGATGCATATGCTTTGTAAGTCGTCCCGTAGTATTTGTTGATCCATATTTTATATTAGCCCATAGTATTGACCCATAGTATTGGACGCATATGCTTTGTAAGTCGTCCCATAGTATTATATGTCCCATGGTTTTGACTCATAGTATTGGCGCCTAGACTTAGCCCATGGTTTGTATTGACACATAGTATTGAACCATGGTATTGGTGCCTAGACTTAGTATATAAGTGTGTGTTGAGGCCTATGAAGGCACCATGAAGTTAATTGTATTGAGCTTGCTCAAAGGAGGTTGCCCCCTTGAAGTGGCCCGTGATCAATATAAAAGTGATTTTGAGTTCTATTATTTCTGATATCTTGTGTATTTGCATTAATTAATTATTGCAGGTTCATCACATAAGGTCACTGGGCAAACAGACAAGTATAAATAGAGATCGGGAGATCTCTATTTTGATCATTCAGAAACTCATACTTCCTTCACTCAGAAAGTGGTGCACTAGTGAGGAGGATGATCATCTGCTACTAGGAGACTATCTCTGTGTATTTTGGTTGTACTTTGGTTGAGCCATTTCTCTCTCTATCTCTGAGGAAGTTGTAGGGTTTTTCACCTTAGGGTTTTCCCCACGGAAACTTTGTGTCTCTTGTCTCTCATGCTTTTGATTCTTGTGATGATTGACATGCTTGTTATGATTGATATGCATTGATATACTGTACATGTTATTCTCTCAGTAAAGATCCTAGAGTATTGTGAATTAATGCTCAAAATTTAACATGGTATCAGAGCTAACCTAAGAAGAAGACATTTTGCAGTGACGAAAACCAAGGGTTTCTTGTTTATTGGATTTCTCTCCACAGATTTTGGAAAAGCAGTATAGTAGATTGACTCTACTCATCAAAGAGAATCTATCTGTCCAATCATAATTCAATTCTGAGCATTTTCAGATTTGGCCCTAAAAATTAGGGTTTCCACAAAAATAGGAATTTCTGGAATTTGAAGACATAGCTGGAAGCTCCTTGCAAAAATCAAAGTTTAGAGCTTTGGATTGAGATTTTTGGCTTGGTAGATCTTCGGGAAACTCAAACCCTAATTTAGGGTCCTCCTTAGTGAACCCGGGAAGACAAAAAGGAATTTATGAAGGGTGTAGCTTTGCAGATCTCAAATTCTGAATACACCAGGCTGATTAGATCATCAAGGCGCATCTTTCTATCCTTTCAGAAAGTTGAAATTCACATTTTGAATTTTTAGGGTTTTCTGATAAACCCTAATCCGGGACCAGATCCAGTTTTCAGCAAAACAAGTGGTAAGACCTAAATCTCTTCTATTTCCATTTGAAGTACTCTTTAAGATGTCTCACCACACCAAGCTTGAGGATAAGCTTGAAGGGGCTGATAACTTCCAAGCCTGGAAGTATAGGATTGGGTTAATCCTGGAAGAAAATGAATTGGACTCCTACATCAGCTCTGAGGTCCCTATCCCAGAGAATGAAGAGGCTAAGGTATTGCATAAGAAGAACTTGGTCAAGTCAAAGAGAATCATTGCTGATTCTATCAAAGACCATCTCATACCACATGTGTCATCTCTAAAGATGCCCAAGGAGATGTTTGACTCCCTGACCAAGTTATTTGATGGGAAGAACATAAATCGGAAGATGACTGTGCGGAATCAATTGAAAGGGGTTAAGATGTTGAATGGAGAGACCATTCAATCTTACTTCTCCAAGGTCTCTCAGATCAAGGAACAACTTGAAGCTGTGGATGAAGTAGTGGACAATGGTGAAGTTGTTATGACCACTATGAATGGCCTACCTAGGTCATGGGACTCCTTTATTCAAGGAATCTGTGTAAGAAAGAAATTGATCTCTTTTAGTAGGCTGTGGGAGGAATGCTCTCAAGAAGAAGCTAGGCTTGTGGTCCGAGAAGAAAAGATGGAAAATGAAGATCAAGCACTCACAACACATGCCAGGAAAGGCAAGTCCAAGAAGGAATCATCTCATAACAGGAAATTCTCTCATCACCATTCTCATAAAGATAAGAAAGATCTCAGATGCTTCAATTGCAATGAGAAGGGACACTTTGCTTCAGACTGTCCCAAGAAGAAGAAAGACAACAACAAGAAGAAGAACAACAAAAAAAGATATCATGCTCATGCTGCTGAAGATGATGAACCTCCAAAGAAGAAGGCTAGAGCAGAAAGTGATGATGATGACTCATCAAGCGAAGAAGAGTATGTTCTAATCTCTGCTCTCACAGGTACTATCTCTCATGGTTGTAATGATTGGTTAATTGACAGCGGGGCTTCCAAACATATGACTGGGTTTAAAGAATATTTTGTAAATCTATCTGAACATGAATCACCCCATAAAGTGAAACTTGGGGATGACTATCAATACCCTATCAAAGGAAGTGGTGAACCCTCCTACAACCTAAATTCTGGAAAGTCATTGAAGATGAAAGATATTTTGTATGTACCTGGGCTCAAGAAGAACCTACTCTCCATATCCGCATTGGATGCAAAAGGTATGAGGGTTGTATTTGTAGATGGTCAAGTTCTAATGTGGCCAAAGGGAAAGGCCATAGATGATGCAGTAGTGATTGGAGAGCAAGAGGGAGGATTGTACAATTTAAAGGGACAACCTAAACATGCTATGAAGACAAAGATTCATCCATATTCATGGATCACATAGAGATATGTATAATTCATTTTTCAAAGGTTAACTAATGAGTTATGCAGGTCATTGAAGAGAACAAGAACACATTGCTAGACATAACTAGCAAATATGATGACCAGGTATGTTTTTGTTATATATATCGTATGATTAATAATGATTACTCTTGAAGTTACAAGGTTGATTAATCTAGGGCTTATGCATATTATGTTTCTTACCTTAATTGATGATATGACTAACCAGAAGAGTCATAGGTTTGAGTAATCGCGGGTTTAGGTATATTATGTTTATGACTAACCATAAGAATGCTTATTATTTCTGTTTGAAATGATCCTGACTATACATGCTTGAGATTATTGTGTTTTGATAATATCAAGATTATACTAATGAATGTTTGATTATGTATGAGACCTCGAGGATAACACAATGATGATACTAATAAGCATGCATAGGGATCGAGAATGAATATAGGTTCAAGAACAGGTAATCCAGGAAGCAAAGATCAAGAGGGAGCACACTCCAGTGGTTTCTGCAAGGATGCAGATATTCAGAGGGAGTTGACCATCTCTCTACATTCCACAACAGAAAGGTGTAGAAGAAGCTACTTCAGATAAGGACTCCAGCAGCTCCTGTAAGGAAGTAAAGACTCAGAGGGAGTCCACCCAAAAAACAAACAAGGATAAGTATTTTAAATTGTCATTTCTTGCATATTTGTTTAGTTAAATAATATTGTTCAATTATGTATAAGCTTATGTTCCTAGATGTGTATTATGCATATTAGAATGATTGCATTAATGAACAACTTACTACTAATATGCATTTGATGGGTAAGTAGGCCTATGGCACTATACAACATTCCATTGCTACATATCTAGAATGAAACCTCTTTGCTGACATGTTGGGAGCCATGCAAGCTCTTAACAATGTTCTGGTAGAGACTGGAAGGCATCTAGAAAGTTATGGAACATGGATAAATGTTGTATTGAAGCATTGGCTAAGATAATTGCATGACTGTATGACATATTTCTTTATGTGTAAAGAATTTGTTCTGAAAATTATGAGATGTTTCTAATCATGCAATTTAACTTGTTTTGTAGGAAAGACTGTATACCTTCACCTACAAAAGAAGGACTACAACATTTGTTTCAGCAACAAAGATATCTATTGAAGATATTGAAGTTCCCAGGATCTGGGAAGAATGCCATGATCGAGGAGTACCAGTCGATCATGAAGATGTTTGGGATGCAGTCCCAAGACCTGAAGGGGAGTCTGTAGTGACCTCCAAGAGGATCTACAAGATCAAGCATGTTGCAAGTGGTAGCATAGAGACTTTTGCTCCTGTAACTAGATACACTTCCATTACATCCGTACTTGCTCTGGCTATAGTGATGAAATGGAAGATACACCAGATGGATTTCAAGACAGCTTTCTTGAATGGTGTAATTGAATAAGAGGTGTATGTGGAGCAGCCACTTGGTTCTGAGACACATGACAGGGAGTCATATATGTGCAGAACTTGGTATGGTAGGATAGACAACTTTCTATCCAGTTTGGGCTTTACCAAGAGTAAAGCGGATTCCAACCTTTACTACAAGGTTCAGGAAGGAAATCCAATGATACTACTTTTGTATATGGATGACCTATTTATTGCAGGTGAAGATAGATTGATTGCCGATACGCAGCAGAATCTTGCTTCCGAGTTCGAGATGAAGAACTTGGAGATGATGCAATATTATCCAGGCATGGAGGTGTGGCAGAGTACAGATGGAATCTTCCTTGGACAAGGGAAGTATGCAGTGGAGATCCTGAAGAGGTTCGGGATAATGGACTGCAAGGCCATGGCCACACCTATTGCATCGAATCTGAAGCTTCTATGTGATGCTTCATCTAAGCCGGTTGATGTCTCCATGTATCGTCAGATGATTGGGTCCTTGATGTACCTGACGAACATGAGACCAGATATTTGCTTTGCGGTGAACAAATTGAGCCAATTCCTGACGGATCCGAGGAGTGTTCACCTGGTTGTTGTAAAGCATATTCTGAGGTACCTGAAGGGTACAGTTGATTATGGGCTCAAGTATGAAGCGAATCAAAAGTTTAACCTGCAAGGTTATGTTGATTCAGATTGGGCAAGCAGTGCTGTAGATAGGAAGAGCACATCTGGGTGCTGCTTCAGTATGCGATCATGTGTGATCTCTTGGTTTAGCAGAAGCAGTCCTGCGTAGCACTGAGTGCAGCTGAGGCAGAGTATGTTGCAGCCTGTTCAACTAGTTGTGAGGCAGTATGGCTTCAGAAGCTACTGTCTGAGTTATTTGATCTCCCGTTGGATGCTACTGGTATCTTCTATGATAACCAGAGTTGTGTGAAGCTGTCTGAGAACCCAGTGTTTCATGATAGGTCGAAACACATAGAGATCAAATATCACTATATCAGGGATATGGTACAGAGAGGAGCAGTGAAGCTCCTGTATGTTGTGACGGATGAGGATATTGCAGATGTACTGACGAAGCCACTAGCCAGGGTGAAGTTTGAGTACTTCAGGGAGAGGCTTGGTGTTCTTCAGATCGACGACACTTCGAGGAAGAAGTGATGGAAACATTTGCTGAAGCCATTCCAAGCATGTTGGAAGGAGGATCCTTCACATGGCTGTGGATGTAAGTGCTATATGATGAGCATCGAGACGATGCTCTAGTTAATATTGCTCTGTATATATATCAGGATGATGCTGGATATGATCAGTTGGATAATCTATATGTATATGTATGTACGCATCATGTTGGATACTGGATATGATCAGTTGGATCATCTATATGTATATGTATGTACGCATCATGTTGGATGCTGGATATGATCAGTTGGATCATTTATATGTATGTACGCATCATGTTGGATGCTGGATATGATCAGTTGGATCATTTGTATGTATTTTGTATATGCACCATGTTGGATGCTTGGACCATGTATCTGTATATGTATCAGGTGGATACATTGTATGATCAGGTAGATCATGTATGTTGATATGTATCAGGGATGATCAGGTGGATCATGTATTTGTATTTGTATCAGGTGGATACACTGTATGATCAGGTGGATCATGTATGATGATATGTATCAGATAGATACTTGGTATGCATCAGGTAGATGCATGATATGATCAGGATGATCATGGATGACGAGCTTCAGGATGTTTCTCCAGATGACTTGCAGCAGAATGTTGCAGTGATGATGACCAGGATGATGTATGGTGAGTATCAGGTTGATACTCTGTGTCCGTGGAACAGGTTGTGCAGATAAGCATGTAATTTGTGCCCTGGGAGATTTGCAGATAGTCTTTCGAGGTTTTGCCTATGGCATGTAATTTGTACCTTGGGATATCTGGCAAATGCTCTTTCAAGGTTTTGCTTGGGAGGACATATAATTTGTGCCCTGGGAGGTTTGCAGATAGTCTTTCGAGGTTTTGCCTATGGCATGTAATTTGTACCCTGGGATATCTGGCAAATGCTCTTTCAAGGTTTTGTCCTATGGCATGTAATCTATGCCCTGGGAGATCCGATAGGTTGAGCCGTGTGCTCGTAATCAGTCCTGGGATGCTCTTTCAAGGTTTTGCTATGACCACCTGTAATTTGTGCCCTGGGAGATCCGATAGGTTGAGCCTTGTGCTTGTAATCGGTCCTGGGATGCTCTTTCGAGGTTTTGTGGTGACCACATGTAATTTGTGCCCTGGGAGATCCGATAGGTTGAGCCTTGTGCTTGTAATCAGTCCTGGGATTCTCTTTCGAGGTTTTGTGGTGGGGTCACATGTAATAAGTCATGGAGATCTGGATAGGATGAAAAAGGCCTCAGATGCTCTTTAGGGTTCTTGCTAGTCAAGATACTCTTTTAAGGTTTTGTGACGCACATAATAAGTCCTGATATTTCCACAGTATGGACAGTGATGATGAAGACCTGCAGGTGGTGGGCCTACATCCAGTATGAAAAAGGACTGGCTCTGTAGAACTTCCTATGACGAGTAGATTCAGAGATTGGTTGAGATAGCAGTAGAAGTGACGATGATGATGAAGATGATCTAGAGAAGAAGACTTGTGCTAGCAGATCTGTGTCGAGAAATACCTTCCTAGTTAAGAGGGAGTGTTGATGTATATGTAACTTCGGAATGTATTTCATCCATGTATTTAATTTATATATTATTGTACTCCTATAGAGATGTGTCATTCCTCTATACGGAAGTGTCGTCATGTGTATTGACAAGTGTCACAAGTGTGTGAACTTGCCGATGGGTTATTAGACCACCATGTGTGGGGTCGGCCCTTATTTTATGTAATATATGAATGATGTACCTAGCTAGACAAGTTGGACCCATAAGGTCACTGGACAAACAGACAAGTTTAAATAGAGATCGGGAGATCTCTATTTTGATCATTCGGAAACTCATACTTCCTTCACTCAGAAAGTGGCGCACTAGTGAGGAGGAGGATCATCTGCTACTAGGAGACTATCTCTGTGTATTTTGGTTGAGCCATTGTTGTCTCTATCTCTGAGGAAGTTGTGAGGTTTTTCACCTTAGGGTTTTCCCCACGGAAACTCTGTGTCTCTTGTCTCTCATGCTTTTGATTCTTGTGATGATTGACATGCTTGTTATGATTGATATGCATTGATATACTGTACATGTTATTCTCTCAGTAAAGATCCTAGAGTATTGTGAATTAATGCTCAAAATTTAACAATTTTCTTGTATGTATTCTTCCAAACATCATGAGTACCAAATATATATCATCAAAGTACATAACAACATAATGGAAATGTACATTAAGGATATGCTTCATCAAAGAGTCATGAAAGTGCTTATACCTCCAAGCAAGTAGACCACCATTTTCCAAGTTTATACAAGCTTCAAGTGACCAATCAAATCTGCTCCAATGACATAGGTGAGGATCCCATGTCCTATAATGCTGCTCCAAAAGGATGTGATATGCATCAAAATATTCAACCATGTATTCTTTCATCCAAGAAGTGAATGAAGAATCTCCACTAAAATCTGAACCAAATAATGAGCAGAAAAAACAAGGAGACTTCAAATGACTCAAAGAAGTCTCACCCATACATCCCTGAATGTGAGAATCATAAAAATATAACAAAGTATGTGGCTGCCAACAAAAATGTTCTTCAATCATAAATCTATTCTCCCAAGTGTTGGATGAAGTTCCTCCAACATCAAATGAATCAAGTGTTGAGCAAGAAAAACCATGAGTCTTCAAGTGACTCAAATGCATATCATAGGTGCATCCATGTAGATGTGCATCATCATAAAGTAACAAAGGATGCTGCTACAAATGTGAATAAGAATGTGCTCCAACCAGATCATCATAAAAAGTAAATATAGGAGTTTCATACTCCTCATGTGGCATCATAAAAAAGAACCCTTTCACCCATACTTTATTGAGACTAATGCTGCAAAACATGGAATTGTAGGATGTAGGAGAATGAACTAACTCACCCAAATGATCAAAAAGTGAAGAAGTTTCATCATGGGAAGGATCCATATGGGAAGTTGTAGCTAGGGTTTTCACCCTAGCTTGTGCAAATGAGCACCTACTAAGGAGAATGGACTCCTTAGTAGCAGTTCAATAAACAGTAAATTAAAGTGCTAAAACAATATGAATTCTAAACTAGCATGATCATTAACAAACATAACAAAACATGGAAATATAAATGGTGAAGATCTTTCTTTTTGTATTAAAATTTTACCTCAAGTGTAGAGGTTGGTGAAGTTCTTGCAATGGTCTAAGAGGATTGCTCCAAACTCTAGCTTTGCTCCTTCTCTTTCTCCAAAGGGTGGAAATGGGCCAAAAGGGGCACTCAATGGTGAAAGTAGCTCAAGGGTGAGCTAGGGTTTCAAGAGTGATTTTGGCAGAGTAAAGGTGTATTTGATTGTGGATATGAAATGAGGGGTCTCTATCACCTATTTATAGGTTTTTAGTGGTGGAGTGCTGGTCCATGGTTTTGGGAACCATATGGTTTAGGTTAGCTGTATAGGGTTTTTTCCTCATTTTTCCCTCATTTTTCTCCTTTTTTTATATTTTTTATTCCCTTTTTAGAGGGTTTTTGCTATTTTGGAGGAATTTTGGATACTTTTGGGGGAAAAATGGGTCTTTTAGCCTTTTGGAGGCTTTTTTGATGGTTTTGTGGCCTTTTGGAGGCTTTTTAATGGGATTTTAGGGTTCTGAGGGTAAACATGGTAGGAAATATGGACAAATGAGTCATGTAATGGGGTAGATGAGGTAGTGAGCACTTTTTGGGTGTTAACAGCAGTATCATGCAGCTCCTTCAAAAGTGTGAAACCTTTGTCATAGATTGGTTCCAATGTAGAGGAATCATGCTCTTCTTTAAAAATTGCATAACCTTCATCAAGAGACAATTCAAGTTCTTCTTCCACCACATCAAGTGTTTAGATCTCTTTAAGTTCATCTTCAAACACATTAAGCACATTCAAATTTCCACATTTCTCATGATCCACCATGTCATGAGAATCCTCCAAACAATTGTTGATGTATATGTAACTTCGGAATGTATTTCATCTGTGTATTATATATATATTTATTGTACCCTTATAAGAGATGTGTTATTCCTCTATAAGGAAGTGTCGTCATGTGGATTGACAAGTGTCGCAAGTGTGTGTACTTGCCGATGGGTTATTAGACCACCTTATGGGGTCGGCCCTATTTAATATATAATATAATGTGGATGTACTCAAGTAGACAAGTCGGCCCCAGTAGGTCACTGGGCAAAAATGTGAGTATAAATAGAGATAGGAGATCTCTATTTTACTCACTCGGAAAAGTATCTATCTCTCTCTCTGAAAAGTGGCGCACTAGTGAGGAGGAGGAGGATCATCTGCTAGGAGACTATCTCTGTATTATTTGGTTGTATTTTGGTTGAGCCATTGCTCTCTCTATCTCTGAGGAAGTTGTGGGGTTTTTCACCTTAGGGTTTTCCCCACGGAAACTCTGTGTCTCTTGTCTCTATGATTTTGATTCTTGTGATGCTTGTGATGCTTGTCATATTATGATTGTCATGCATTGATATACTGTAGATGTTATTCTCTCAGCAAAGATCCTATAGTATTGTGATTTAATACTGAAATTTAACATGGTATCAGAGCTTAACTGAGAAGAAGACATTTTGCAGTGACGGAAGCTTGTATTGCTTGTTTATTGGGTTTCTCTCCACAGAGTTTTGAAATTCAGTATAGTAGATTGGATCTACTCATCAAGTCGCATCTATCTGTCCAATCAGAATTCAGTTCCGAGCATTTTCAGATTTGGCCCTAAAAATTAGGGTTTCCACAAAAATAGGAATTTCTGGAAACTGAAGGTACAGCTGGAAGATCCTTGCAAAAATCGAAGGTTTGAGCTTTGGATCGAGATTTTTGGCTGGGTAGATCTCCGGGAAACTCAAACCCTAATTCAGGGCTCTCCCTAGTGAACCCGGGAGGACAAAAAGGCAATTTTGAAGGGAAAGACTTTGCTGATCTCAAATTCTGAATGTACTAGGCTGATCAGCTCTCCAAGGCGCATCTTTCTATCCTTTCGGAATTTTGAAATTCACATTTTGAATTTTTAGGGTTTCTCTGACAAACCCTAATCCGGGACCAGATCCAGTTTTCAGCACTTCAAGTGGTAAGTTCTAAATCTTTTCTATTTCCATTTGAAGTACTCTTAAAGATGTCTCTTCACACCAAGCTTGAGGATAAGCTTGAAGGGGCTGATAACTTCCGAGCCTGGAAGTATAGGATTGGGCTAATCCTGGAAGAGAATGAGTTGGACTCATATGTGAAAGAAGACATCCCTATCCCAGAGGATGAAGAGGCCAAGGCATTGCACAAGAAGAACTTGGTCAAGGCAAAGAGAATCATTGCTGATTCTATCAAAGACCATCTCATACCCCATGTGTCTTCTCTCAAGACACCCAAGGAGATGTTTGAATCCTTGACCAAGCTATTTGAAGGAAAGAACATAAATCGGAAGATGACCCTGCGGAACCAATTGAAAGCAGTAAAGTTTTAGAATGGAGAAACCATTCAATCCTATTTTTCAAGGGTCTCTCAGATCAAGGAACAATTGGAAGCAGTAGAGGAAATGGTGGAGAATGGTGAGGTGGTAATGACTACTCTAAATGGCCTACCTAGGTCATGGGATTCCTTTATTCAAGGAATTTGTGCAAGGAAGAAGTTGATCTCTTTCAGTAGGCTTCGGGAAGAATGTTCTCAAGAAGAAGCTAGACTTATAGCTCGTGAGGAAAAGATGGGAGGTGAAGATCAAGCTCTTGCAGCTCACACTAAAAGAAGTAAATCCAAGAAGGAATCATCTCATAATAGAAGATTCTCTCACCATCATCATTATCATAAAGATAAGAAAGAACTCAGATGCTTCACTTGCAATGAGAAGGGACATTTTGCTTCAGATTGTCCCAAGAAGAAGAAAGACAACAACAGCTTCAGTAAGAAGAAGAAGGGCAGCAAAAGAAGATTTCATGCTCATGCTGCCGAAGATGATGAACCCCCAAAGAAGAAGGCTAAGACAGAAAGCAGTAGTGATGATGACTCATCAAGTGAAGAAGAGTATGTTTTAATCTCTGCACTCACTGGTACCATCTCCCATGGTTGTAATGATTGGTTGATTGATAGTGGGGCTTCCAAACACATGACTGGGTTCAAGGAATCTTTTATGAACCTTTCTGAACATGAATCACCCCATAAGGTGAAACTTGGGGATGATTATCAATATCCAATCAAAGGAAGTGGTGAAGCTTCTTACAACCTAGATTCTGGAAAATCTCTGAAGATGAAGGAAGTCCTCTATGTACCTGGACTCAAGAAGAACTTACTCTCCATCTCTGCTTTAGATGCAAAAGGTATGAGGGTTGCATTTGTTGATGGCCAAGTACTAATGTGGCCAAAGGGAAAGACCATGGATGATGCAGTAGTGATTGGAGAGCAAGAGGGAGGCTTGTATAAACTAAAGGGTCAACCTGAACATGCCATGATACATGAATCCATGGAGCCAAGTGAACTTTGGCATAGGAGACTTGCTCACATGCACTATAGAGCACTTCCAATTGCAAGCAAGGCTGTAGAAGGTCTTCCTGAAATCAAGACCAAACATGAAGGTGTTTGCAAAGGATGTGCAAAAGGTAAGAACATTAAGAAGGCTTTCCCAAGCAGTGAAAGCAAGGCAAAAGACATCCTGGAAATCATCCACTCAGATGTATGTGGCCCCATGTCATCCAGTTCCCTAAGTGGGTATGTTTACTATGTATCATTCATTGATGACTTCTCCAGGAAGACTTGGGTATACTTCTTGAAGGGCAAAGATGAGGTGCTTGATAAATTCAAGGAATTCAAAACCTTGATGGAGAATCAAACTGACAAGAAAATCAAGACATTCAGATCTGACAATGGTGGAGAATTCACCTCAAATGACTTCAAGAAGCTTTGCAGTGATTCAGGGATTAAGAGGGAGTTGACTGCTCCTTATAATCCTCAACAGAATGGAGTTGCAGAAAGGAAGAACAGAACTATCATGGAAGCAGCAAGGGCAATGTTGCATGACCAGGATCTTCCTATGCATCTATGGGCAGAAGCAGCTAGAACAGCTGTATATGTGCAGAACAGAACACCCCACAAGATATTGGACAACAAGACACCAGAAGAAGTCTTTTCTGGTAAGAAACCTGAAGTCAGCCATCTCAGAATATTTGGTTGTCCAGTATACACTCATGTCCCAAAGGAGAAGAGGACTAAACTAGATCCTTCAGGAAAGAAGGGTATCTTTGTGGGTTATAGTGAAAGCTCGAAGGCTTACAGAATATATTTTCCAGGGTTCAAGAAGATTGATGTCAGCAGGGATGTAACATTTGATGAGAATTCAGCATTCATCAAATCAAGAAAGGAACCTACCGAAGTTTATGAAGAACCTAAGGAAACAAGATTTCAGGACACTACCATGACTGAAGCAGTTCCAGAAACTGCTCGTGAGTTTGAAGATCCACAAGAACCTGTAGATCCACCCCGTGAGGATAACTCTCACAAGAGGAAACCTGCATGGGCTAGAGAGCTCATTCATGATGCAGAAAGATTTGGCATTCCAGAAGAAGAACACAGAGCAAAGAAGAGAACCAGATCACACACCAGTTATGTTGCTTTACTCTGTGACATCATGAACAAAGAGCCTTCTAGTTATGAAGAGGCAGCAGAAAAGAAAGAATGGAAGGATGCTATGGTTGAGGAATACCAATCAATTATGAAGAATGATGTTTGGGATGTTGTCCCAAGACCTAAAGGGAAGTCTGTTGTGACTTCCAAGTGGATCTACAAAATCAAGCATGCTGCAGATGGCAGTGTGGAAAAATATAAAGCAAGATTCGTAGCTCGTGGTTTCTCTCAGAAGGAAGGAATAGACTATGAAGAAACCTTTGCACCTGTAGCCAGATATACTTCCATCAGAACAGTACTTGCCCTGGCTGCAGCAATGAAATGGAAGATACACCAGATGGATGTCAAGACTGCTTTCCTGAACGGTGTAGTAGAAGAGGAAGTATATGTGGAACAGCCACTCGGCTTTGAAATACATGATAGGGAATCTTATGTATGCAGATTGAAGAAATCCTTGTATGGCTTGAAGCAAGCTCCCAGAACCTGGTATGTTAGGATGGACAGTTTCCTATCTAGTTTGGGCTTTACCAAGAGTAAAGCGGATTCCAACCTTTACTACAAGGTTGAGGAAGGGAATCCTGTGATTCTACTACTATATGTGGATGACCTATTTGTGACAGGAGATGACAGAATGATTGCAGATACCAAGAGGAAGCTTGCAGCTGAATTCGATATGAAAGATTTGGGAATGATGCACTATTTCCTAGGTATGGAGGTGTGGCAGAATGCAGGTGGGATCTTCCTTGGTCAAGGGAAGTACACAGTAGATATCCTGAAGAGATTTGGGATGATGGATTGCAAGGCCATGGCCACACCTATGGCATCGAATCTGAAGCTTCTTTGTGATGCTTCATCTGAGCCAGTTGATGTTTCTATGTATCGTCAGATGATTGGGTCCTTGATGTACCTGACGAACACGAGACCAGATATTTGCTTTGCTGTGAACACATTGAGCCAGTTCCTGATGGATCCAAGGAGTGTTCACCTGGTTGCTGTAAAGCATGTTCTGAGGTACCTGAAGGGTACAGTGGATTATGGGCTCAGATATGAGGCGAATCAAAAGTTTAACCTGCTGGGTTATGTTGATTCAGATTGGGCTGGCAGTGCTGCAGATAGGAAGAGCACATCTGGGTGTTGCTTCAGTATGGGATCAGGTGTGATCTCTTGGTTTAGCAGGAAGAAGTCCTGCATAGCACTGAGTACAGCTGAGGCAGAGTATGTTGCAGCCTGTTCAGCTAGTTGTGAGGCAGTATGGCTACGGAAGCTACTGTCTGAGTTATTTGATCTCCCGTTGGAGGCTACTGGTATCTTCTGTGATAACCAGAGTTGTGTGAAGCTGTCCGAGAACCCAATGTTTCATGACAGGTCGAAACACATAGAGATCAAATATCACTACATCAGGGATATGGTGCAGAGAGGAGTTGTGAAGCTCCTGTATGTTGCGACGGACGAGCAGATTGCAGATGTGTTGACGAAGCCACTAGCCAGGGTGAAGTTCGAGTACTTCAGAGAGAGGCTTGGCGTTCTTCAGATCGAGGACACTTCGAGGAAGAAGTGATGGACACATTTGCTGAAGCCATTCCAAGCATGTTGGAAGGAGGATCCTTCACATGGCTGTGGATGTAAGCGCTGGATGATGAGCATCAGGATGATGTTCTGGTTTCTGCTGGATATGATCAGTTGGATCATTTTTTGTATGTATGTACGCATCATGTTGGATGCTGGATATGATCAGTTGAATCATTTATGTATGTATGTACGCATCATGTTGGATGCAGGATATGATCAGTTGGATCATTTTTGTATGTATGTATGCATCATGTAGATGCTGGATATGATCAGTTGGATCATGTGTATGTATTTTGTATATGCATCATGTTGGATGCTTGGACCATGTATCTGTGTATGTATCAGGTGGGTACATTGTATGATCAGATGGATCATGTATGGTGATATGTATCATGTATTTGTATTTGTATTAGGTAGATACTTGGTATGCATCAGGTAGATGCATTGATGATCAGGAGGATCATGTATGATGATATGTATCAGGTAGATACTTGGTATGCATCAGGTAGATGCATTGATGATCAGGATGATCATAGATGACGAGCTTCAGGATGTTGCTCCAGATGACATGCAGCAGGATGTTGCAGTGATGATGATCAGGATGATCATGGGTACATCAGGATGATGTATGGTGAGTATCAGTTTGATACTCTGTGGCCGTGGATCAGGTTGTGCAGATAAGCATGTAATTTGTGCCCTGGGAGATTTGCAGATGGTCTTTCGAGGTTTTGCCTATGGCATGTAATTTGTGCCCTGGGACATCTGGCAAATGCTCTTTCGAGGTTTTGCTTGGGAGGACATATAATTTGTGCCCTGGGAGATCTGCAGATAGTCTTTCGAGGTTTTGCCTATGGCATGTAATTTGTGCCCTGGGATATCTGGCAGATGCTCTTTCGAGGTTTTGTCCTATGGCATGTAATTTGTGCCCTGGGAGATCCGATAGGTTGAGCTGTGTGCTCGTAATCAGTCCTGGGATGCTCTTGCGAGGTTTTGCCATGACCACATGTAATTTGTGCCCTGGGAGATCCGATAGGTTGAGCTGTGTGCTCGTAATCAGTCCTGGGATGCTCTTGCGAGGTTTTGTGGTGAGGTCACATATAATTTGTGCCCTGGGAGATTTGCAGATGGTCTTTCGAGGTTTTGCCTATGGCATGTAATCTGTGCCCTGGGACATCTGGCAAATGCTCTTTCGAGGTTTTGTGACGCACGTAAAAGTCCTGAGGATTCCACAGTATGGCCAGTGATGACGAAGACCTGCAGGTGGTGGGCCTACATCCAGTATGAAAAAGGACTGGCTCTGTAGAACTTCCTATGACGAGTAGAGACAGAGATTGGATGAGATAGCAGCAGTAGTGACGATGACGATGACGATGCATCGATGACGATGATCCAGAGAAGAAGACTTGTCTAGCAGATCTGTGTCGAGAAATACCTTCCTAGTTAAGAGGGAGTGTTGATGTATATGTAACTTCGGAATGTATTTCATCTGTGTATTATATATATATTTATTGTACCCTTATAAGAGATGTGTTATTCCTCTATAAGGAAGTGTCGTCATGTGGATTGACAAGTGTCGCAAGTGTGTGTACTTGCCGATGGGTTATTAGACCACCTTATGGGGTCGGCCCTATTTAATATATAATATAATGTGGATGTACTCAAGTAGACAAGTCGGCCCCAGTAGGTCACTGGGCAAAAAGGTGAGTATAAATAGAGATAGGAGATCTCTATTTTACTCACTCGGAAAAGTATCTATCTCTCTCTCTGAAAAGTGGCGCACTAGTGAGGAGGAGGAGGATCATCTGCTAGGAGACTATCTCTGTATTATTTGGTTGTATTTTGGTTGAGCCATTGCTCTCTCTATCTCTGAGGAAGTTGTGGGGTTTTTCACCTTAGGGTTTTCCCCACGGAAACTCTGTGTCTCTTGTCTCTATGCTTTTGATTCTTGTGATGCTTGTGATGCTTGTCATATTATGATTGTCATGCATTGATATACTGTAGATGTTATTCTCTCAGCAAGATCCTATAGTATTGTGATTTAATACTGAAATTTAACAACAATCTACCATTTGACAATCTGGAACATAGGAAGAAAAACAAGTATCTTGCAACTTTTCAAGAAGTTGCTCATTTTGAATTGTGAGATTATGAATATCCTCATTATTCTTCAAGTATGTATCAATTCATTAAGCTCAAACAAATGGTTTCTATAAAAAATCAAAGACATGAACTTACCTTTGATGTGGCACATTGCTCTTTGAATCTTCTCCATGTCTTTAAGGAAGGATGTTTCCTCCAATGAAGTAGCTCTCCAACAAGAATTTGACACCAATGCTTGAGTGTCATGGAGAATGCTAAGGGACTCTTGGATCTTATTTTCATTCATCTTTAAGGACCCTTCAAGAAAATGAGGCTCTTGCAAATGAACCTCCTCATCTTCTTCATTTTTTCTTGGACCAACTTCATGAAGCTCAAGTGGTGATGGGGAAGTTGATCTTGGTTCTTCTTCAACTGATACAAGGTCTTCAATATCATGCTTAATGGAACTTGGGATTGAAGCAACACTTTCAAAACTGATCTCTATGTCACCAACATAGAGGTGCGAGCACCCATCAGTAGGTACTCCTTCATAGTTTAAGTATCCATCAGTAGATGCTCTTTGGTTCATGTCTAAGCTAGAAGGTGTCTCGAAATGATCTTCCATATTTTCAATGGAATCTTCTTCATGCTCTTGTGATGTCTCTTCATTTTTATCCTTCAAGCAAGATGATGCATTTTGCCCCTTGTTTTCCTTATGATCAATATCTCTGGAATATTTTTTGAAGAATTCCCAAAAGCTCTCCTCAAGTGGGACATAATTTCATGCACACATATATGATACTCACTCCAAGGTTCTTTACAAGAAGGGAATAAACCTTTCTTTACTAACTCCACATCTTCATTTTTGGGCCTATTTTCAAAAATATGTTTAGCATAGTACTCAAAAGACATGGCATTTTGTGTATTTTTGCTCGAAGCAAGATATTTTTGATATTGTTGGGGCAAGGTTTTATATTTTGCTCTCCATCTTTGGAACTCACTCATAGAATTATCCTTGGCTGGTGTGACAAACTCATATTCATCAGATTTAAAGTCATAAGAATAATATTCATTTCTCTTGAAATTGTAAGAAGTGTTGCATGATGGCACCTCTTCCTCGTACCATTCACATTCTGCTTCATATTGCTCATAAGCATTTGCATATTCCTCATAAGAATTGTACTCATAGGATTCAACATAATAGTAAGACATGGCTGCCAATTATTCTTGAATGTATGTACTTAATCCACAGGTGCAAGGACCATGCTCTGATACCATTGTAATGTCCCTTGTTAGGAATTTTATTAAAATGACAATTTTTCACTTTTTTCCCTAGTTAGACCTTTGACTAGTTTTGAGCTCTAGGTCCCCAAATTGCTCCAATTGCTCCCAAATATTCTGAGAAGGTATATGGATGATGTTAGAACATCAATATGTGTTTCAGGGATGCTTTTGGACCTTTAAAATACTTATGCAAATCCTCTTTCAATTCTGGCCAATGTAGGGAACTTTACTAGTAATTTCCCTTTGACTAGTATTGGTCTCTAGGTATCAAATTGACTCCAAATGCCTTCAAATATTCAAGGAAGGTGTATGAATGATATTAGGACTTGAATATGATGTTCAGGAATGAGATATGGCCACCAAGAGACATCTGAAAACTCTCTTAAGATTCTGTACCAAGTATGCAATTTTACTAGTAATTTGGAGTTCAAATCCCCCTGGGGTAAGTACTGAAAATGGCTTCCCAAATGCCTCCAAACCCACTCAAATTTTTGAACAGAGGTAGGGAATGTATTATGTATGTTATTAAGGTCTCATGTGAATCATTAATTGATTATTATCTCTATTCCAACCCTCTCCCATTCAGCTGCAAAAATCACCAATTCGACCCTTGGGGAAATGACACTATTTCTTCTCTCAATGCAATTAAACTGAGTAAAAATACTTCAAATGCTCAAGTACAGTACATGAAACTTGTAAAATACATCCATGGCAGTCTATTATTCATAAATTTATCATATAAACATCCATTCATTCGAAATAATTAGCATTATCATGCTATACATCAATATAGTGGGGAAATGGCTCTGTTCTTTCATTAAAAATGAGATTTATACATTTCTACTTGGAATTTTGACCTGAAACTTTTTGGAGATGAAGAAAAGAGTATTTAATTCATATTAAAAAATAAATGGGGCATTATAATCTCCCCCAAAGAGTACAATATCTTACCAAAAATGCCCTCCCTCAAGGATCAAGAATATGCCATCCAAACTGGAAATGGTTGAAGGAGTGAGATGCAATAGAAGAAACCATGAGAGGCCCTGTAGCTTACACCTTCAAATAAAGACTCCATTAAAGCTCCAAATAAAAGTTCTGAATGGCCTTTCCAATTACCAACTTGGATGGGAATCTTTCACCCTCGAAATTGGCTAAGGCAAGAAACTAGTCATCCACTAGCTCTCCCTCTTCACAAATGCAATTGCAAATTATACAAATGATAAAAATATGTTTTCCTTATTTGTTATTGACATTTTTAAAATTCTAATGTCCTGCATGGGTCGAATTCCTTCCATGAGACTCATGCCTACTCAAGTTGGGAAGAGATTCCAAAGAACACCACTTGTACAACAATTCCTAGTCTCCCACTTCCACCAAATCACACGTGGAAGCATCTTAGCTGCCCTAACACCCTTGAGCGCCCTCTTGGAGTCTATTTTTAGCCCTGACATGTAATATATGTCATATTTCATCCTTCAGGTCTGATTTGTGTCATAGGTTTCATAGCATCTTCATCATTGTTGTCATAGAGCTAGGGAATCTAGCCCAAGTGTCTCACTAGCTTCAAATTGCCTCTTCCTCTTCCATGGGAGTTATTCTTCCTCTAAATTTAGACCTCATTGACTCATGCCAAGTATTATTGACCTTATAACTCATCCCAAGAATATTATGCTTCCCATGGATTTGAAATTGCAAGAAGAGGATGTCATGTGGCACATAAATTCTAGCTTGTGTGGGTCCCACTTCCTCCATGTGTTTTCATGATCAAATGCCAATTTGATTTTCACCTGTATATATTTATTTATATCCTTTATTAAATATTTATGCCATCCCAATGTTCCAAAATCATTTATTATCCCCATTATTCCAAATCCCAAAGCTTCCACCCCAAACCTAGGAAACTAGTAATTTTTCTCCTTGGCAATTATTTGACCTTTAGCATCAATTTGACAAACTCTAATGAATAGGGCCAATTTTCTTAGTCCATTGTGACCCAATGCAAAATTTGGAACATGACAAAGGGAAAGGGGCAGAAGAGCTCCATAGGTGGAGCTACTTCTATGGGTGAGAAGAAGAAGGACCTAAGTAAGGTGAAATGCTATGCATGTCACAAGGCAGGACACTATGATGGTCAGTGTCCTAACAAGAAGAAGGGGGGTAAGTCATAGGTAGAAGCTTCTGTAGAGGTGGATGAGTTTTCCTCCATATTTGATAAGAAGTTCTCATTAGCGGCTTGTCTCACTTTTAGGTCATCTCCACCCTGTATTTGGTAAATTGACATTGGCGCTTCCAATCACATGACACGAGTACATGAGTATTTCTCATATCTATCTGATAGGGATCTAGATTTGGACATTGAGCTTGGTGATGATTCCAAGGTCAAAGTAGTTGGTTGTGGAACAATTCAGTTTCAGAGGGAGTCTCATCCACCGATGAGTGTGAAGGAAGCATTGTATGTACAAGGTTTGAAAAAGAACTCGATCTCAGTCTCAACGATTGAGGATAGAGGATATGGGGCATTTTTCCGAGATGGAAAAGTGCTCATACATCCTAAAGGATTGAGTGTTGATTCAACAAAGGTGATTCGGGTCAGACAGGGTAAGCTTTATAAGCTTATGTTTCAGCCAACCCAGACTTTGGTTCACTGCAGCAATAGTGATTTGTGTGAGTTATGGCACAAGAGGATGGCACATTTGCATCATGGATCACTAAAGGTTCTGAGAGAGATAATGACTCGGTTTCTAGAGTTCAGTGTGGAGCACCAGGGTGTGTGCACTTGGAAAGTATGTAAAGACTAGATTTACGAGCAGTGACAACATATCCAAGGGGATATTGGATTTGAAACATTTAGATGTATGTGGGCCGATGTTAGCAGTGTCGCTGAGTGGATATCAGTATTATGTCTCATTCATAGATGATTTCTCTAGGAAAAATTGGATCTACTTCCTGAAGACCAAGGATGAGGTCTTCGACAGATTCCAAGAGTTCAAATCTCTTGTGGAGAATCAGACAAGGAAGAAGACCAAGGTGTTGAGATCAAACGATGGGGGCAAGTGTACCTCCAATTCTTTCAAGCATTTCTGTGCACATGCAGGGATCATGAAAGAGTTGACAGTTCCCTACAACCCACAGCATAATGTGGTTACAAAGTGGAAGAACAAGGTCATCATTGGGGCTACTAAAGCCATGCTTCATGATAAGGACATTCCTATGTTTCTGTGGGCAGAAGAATGTGGCAAAAAATTCTACATTTAGAACAAGAGTCCTCATAAGGCTTTGGGGAGCAAAAATCCTTAGGAGGCTTTCAGTGGGAAGAAGCCTAAGATTGGGCACTTGCAAATTTTTGGGTGTCTTACTTATTCCCACGACCCTTCAGAGAAGAGGATGAAGCTAGAACCCATGTCAGATAAGGGCATCTTTGTCAAGTAGAGTGAGACTTTGAAGGGCTACATGATTTACATTCTCGCACTAAGGAAAACAATAGTGAGGAGGGATGTAAAGTTTGAGGAGGATAAAGCTTTTCAGAAGTCACATGAGTCGCTTCCAAAAGAGATAGGGAGAAGTAGGGTCAAAAGGTTGAGGAGGAACTAGTGATTCATTAGGTTTCAGATGAGGAGGAGGAGTGAGAGGCTCATACCAGACAATAGGAGTGAGAGGATCCTGTTATGACATAAATTGTAGTTGGATCTACCATGATGCAACATACTATATTTCCTTTTCAGTTAGTGCTAGTCCCAAATGTGTTGAGCATATTCTTCCAGTGATCATCGGTGGTGCAACTATTTTTGAGCCAACAACAACAACTTTCCCCCTTGTCATGATTTATCCTGCATGATGCCATTGAGATAATTCTGGTTTGGTCCTGGTTCATTTTACATATGATCAGAGTGGTTGGTCGGAGTTGTTCTTTTTCCCATATTCAGTTATAGGTGATTTTAGAGGCAGATATATGGTTGAGCACAGGTTTATATTGCATATGGATGCTATATTTGTCTTTATAGTTTATTTTAATTACCGTGACTATGCATGCTTTACTGACAGTGGCATTTGAGATATATTGTTCGAAACTTGTGTCTTAAGTGGTCAGAGAGTGCCTAGTGCAAGGCCATTACATATGATCGCTAGTATTTCCTACCTTACACAAACTTACTCTTATTCGTGCTATGGTGGCACCACATTTTCACTTCCCTCCACTAATCTGTCCCTTTCATTATTTGCTTTTGACCCTGACTTGGACCTGGACTACTAAGATTGAGGACCCCCCCACTCGGGCCTCTATGTTGGATAGAATCCATGTTTACTTTGTGTATCGGCTTTGGAGAGTGTGGCATGGTCCGTTCTAGTCTGCTTGTATGATGCCTTGTGGATCGATTGTGTGGCCAATGTCATCGAAATGTCCTCCTTTATTCCTCGAAAGCAAGTACCTCCCCAAATGCATTGGATCACATAAATACTATATCTAAAGGAATGCAAAGTTAGCTACAAATAAAGTGTTTTTAAACATTAATAAATCAAAGCAAATAAATCTTCCGTAGCTAGTCAGTGGCCAAGGGATGAGCACTCATCCTATGTATGATGTAAGGCCATTTTCCCCTACAGGGAAACCGGGTGGTAATTCCATTGCACCTATGGACGGTGGCAGGAAATGGTGGTAAGACCGAGTCAACATCTGGGGTCCGCAAGCCTATATAGGGAAATTTCCCTTGGAGGCTGGCTAGTGAAAGATAAATCAAAGTTAAATATTAAATGTTGCAAAAGCTGTCAAAATAAATGTAATAAAGGATGCTTTTCTAGAGTCTACTGGAAACTTTCCAAGCACTCTACCCATTTGTGAGGCACTGCCATTCCTTAGTGTCTTCTATCCTTCATATGTCTAAGTGGTTTCCCTATTCCGTTATGTCCGAGAGATCACAATGTCAAGGTTATCAAGTCAATTCCCTTTGTCCTAGCCTTCTTTCATCCACCTCACCCATCCTAACACTATGCTTAAGTCTATGAGTGAGCATATATGTAGGGGGCTTCATGAAAGATTTGATGGTTTCTCTGATACATGTTATATTATGTGATTTTAATGGCCAATGTTATGTTTAGAATGTTGCAGTCTAGTTATTAACATAAACTTGTGAGCATTATTCATCCAATGTGCATACATGATTATCCAGATTATCAGCTTAGCCTTCAGTTTGAGTATTTTGTCTTGGTCAAACCTGGTTTGCCCTGGTCAACACGGTTCCCGAGGAAGTATGAATACAATGTTCGAGATTGTACATTTGTTCTCTAGATGTATCCAATACACTATTTCCATGTTCAGTTGGTGGTTTTTGGCAATTATACATCAGTTTCATGGTTTATTATTATTATGGCCATATTTTTATTACTAGATATGGTGTTGGAATTCAGATGCATATCTAGATGGATATATGTGGTATTTGTAGTCACTATTGATGGATTTGATGTCTCTGATTCATTTGGTGCACTCAGATGTGGATTTTGGGCAAAGGAAAAGGACTTACTGATGCTTTTATTTGTCAGCATGTTGAACCGACATTTTATTCACTTAAAAAATGACCATGGCTACTCTAGAAAACTTTGATTTTGGGTTTTTGGATTTTTCACTGTGTGACAAAACTGCAACATAGTGAAAAATCCAAAAACCCAAAATCAAAGATGTCTTACCACTGTGAAAGCATCCACCCTTAGATACTCTAGAAAAGTTGAACTGACTAATGTGGGATAGGAAATGGCCCGAGGATGATGTGTTATGATATGATGAGGCTCTACATACATGTTTCATGAATTATATCTATTAGAGGAGGATTTCATATGTTTTATCTTGGTCCTAGAGGTGGCGTCTTCCTTGGGGGCGCACCCCTTCTTGGCTATTGGATGTATTATCATGTTATATTTCATCTCTTTGTAAAAGGGGACACCTAGGGTGAATTAATCCCCTAATGGCCCCCCTTACCATGTTGACACATGTTATATCATACCATTATGTTGTATTTTCCTTTCCTAAGGCGTCATTGGGAAAAAGTGCGTCCCCCTTTTGGCTTAGTCATCTTGATCCATGTATTGTAAAAAAGAAAAGATCTCCACCGTTGATGATCACTTATCTATCTTTTAATCTCAACCACTCATTCAAAAGTTGGTTAGGGATTGGTCTCTCTCGAATCTATTTAAGAGAGAGGACCCCTCATTGTAAGGGGACTTTTGGCATTGGAATTTTGGAATAGAAGAAACCTTTTGTGCTCCAATGCTTGTGTCTTTGTGGATGAATGTGTGAGATGATGATTAAAACTACTTTTTACATGCATTGAAAGATCTTGGTTATAGCTCTTGTATATCTTTGGATCCATTTTTACTTACAAACATGAAGATCGATTTGAGGAGGGGCGCACTTGTGGAGGAGAATCGCCTTGATTCTCTCTCTCAAATTTTGGGTTTAATAGGGAGTATATTTGTCTTAGCACCATTTACTCTCTCATTATTTGTCTTTCGTTTGTGATTGCTCATGTTTCTTGCATTCTAATTGATTTTTGCTTGGTTTGGCAGGACAAAGGGGCGCACAAGGTTCTCTAGGCATTGCACTTGGACGAGGGTTGAAAAAATATTTCACTTGATCTTGTTGGGGGTAATCCTCATCATATGGAATACATCTACAATCACCGGGTAAGTGTTTACAAGTGATTTTATTCCATTTTATTTTTCTATCCATCTGTTATCCATAAAATCTATATTAAAAACCCTCATAAAAAATTATAAAAATTCTTTGTATCATATGCTTTAGATTTACGGAAAATCCTTTCTAGGTATTTATTTCTATGCCTAGGCCTCACTAGACTCCTTGAGGCATCATCATTAGGGGACTCCATCTTCCCAACAATAAAGGCACTCATCGTTTGGCTATTCACCCTCCTAGGGTTTGTCCTTTCTTCCTTCATTTTGTGATCCGGTTTTGCTTGCGAGCTTAGACATTGTCATATCCTTTCTCAAGCTATTGTAATCAAGTGTTAGTAAGCCTTAATTTTTTCTCAATTCACCATTCCCGGTATCTTATTAATTTGCACCTTCAATTCCCCCAGGGTAGTGGTATTGATTACCGAAACAAACACTTAGATCCTGGATCTTTTACTAAACTTCAAAGTCACTAAAATAAATGTATCGGGTTGTTATTTCATAATCATAAGTCTCCCAACTCGAGTATTATTCATCTAGTGGATTTACCCTTCAAATCTAGGGTTTCATCAGCTACTGACTTTACGTACTTTATTCGTTTAGTTTGATCTGGTGTGTTAGCTTTAGGTCTTTCCTTCTAGGATAGATCAGGGTCTCCCCCTTTGTCACTTGGCTCTTTAGTGGCATAAAGCGAAGAGAATCTTGACTGGCATGACAACCAATCCATTCTAGGGGTTAGGATGCTCTTAGCTCACATATTTAGTTTCCTATCTCATCTACTATCCTGAATAGGATTTATCTCAAAGGGGAAACTACAAGTGTGATAACAACTCCTACCACTCAACAAGGAACTTCCACTTAAGGGAAGAAGACGTAGAGATGGCTACAACAAACCTTGAAGGATTCCTAGGAGCTTGTAGAGGCTCCTAGGAAAATGTTAGGGAGAGTAGGTCACCACATAAGATTTTGAGCTACATGGCATTGATGTGCGACATCATTGATTCTGAGCCTACTAGTTTTGAGGAAGCCTAAGAGAGAAATGTATGGAAGGATGCCATGGTGGAGGAGTATGACTCTATCACTAAGAATGATGTGTGGGATATAGTCTCGAGGGTAGAGGGGAAGTCTGTGGTGTGTTTGAAATGGATCTATAAGATCAGGCATGCAACAAATAGCAGTGTGGATAAGTACAAGTTGAGGCTTGTGGTGCAGGGGTTTTCAAAGATAGAGGGAGTTGAGTATGAGGAGACCTTTGCACCAGTGGCCAAATTTACTTCCATCAAATCAATGATTTCTATTGCAACATAGATGGGTTGGAAGTTACATCAGATGGATATAAATATCGCATTTTTGAATGGGGTCATTGAGGAGGAGGTGTACACTGAGTAGCCTCAAGTATTTGAGATGCATGGGAGAGAGTATCATGTGTGTCACTTGAAGAAAGCATTGTATGGACTCAATCAAGATCCTAGAGATTCATATTCAAGAATCGATAGTTACTTGCAGCACATGGGATTTGAGAAGAGTGAGGTAGATCCAAACCTTTACTTCATTGTTGTTGGAGAGGATCCTCCTATTCTTATTCTATACATAGATGATATATTCCTGACAATATTAGAGAAGCGCATTGAGGGGTGCAAGAGAGATCTTGCTTCAAGGTTTGAGATGAAGGACATTAGGTTGATGTATTACTTCTTGGGACGCAAGGTGTGGCAGAGGATAGGTCATATTTTCCTGGGGCAGGGAAAGTATGTTGTGGACATCTTGAGGAGATTCGAGATGATAGAGTTCAATCTTATGGATATGCCTATGACAACCAACTTGAAGAAGTTGGATGCTTTTGAGTCAGAGTTGGTTGATCCTAAGTTGTATCATTAGTTGATAGGGTCCTTGATGTATTTGGTCAACATCAGGATGGATATCTGTTTTGTTGTCAACACTCTTAGTCAATTCATGGTGGAACTTAAGAGAGTGCATTGGGTTGCAACAAAATATGTGCTTGGGTACCTATGGGGTACGATAGATTATGGTTTGAGTTATGAGCAGAGGGATGGAGTTAGATTGACAAGTTATACATACTCAAATTGGGAAGACAGTGCGGTGTATATAAATACCACCTCAGGGTGTTGCTTCAGCTTGGGTTCAACAGTAGGTCATGGTTTTAGTTGGAAGCAAAACTTAGTGACATTGAGCTCAATAGAGGAAAGGTATATGGAATCCATTCAGGATAGTTGTGAGACCATTTGGATTCACAAGTTACTTGTGTGTTTACTTGGTCAGAGCTTGCAACCGACCATCATTCACTGCGATAATCAGAGTTACATCAAACTCTTTGAGAATCTAGTGTTTCATGACAGGTCAAAGCACATAGAGATCAGGTATCACTTCATTCAATATTATGTTCAGAGGGGAGCTGTGAAGCTTAGTACATATCTACAAACAAGCATATTGGATACATTCTTACAAAGGCTTTGGTGAAGGGAACTCGTTTGTCTTATTCAGAGATAAGCTGGGAGTGGTTCATAACACTTACCTTGTCAAGACAGAGTGCTGATTTTTGGAGTAACTGAGGACAAGTGCTCTGCATGGCTTCAGTGTTGGAAGTATGCATGAGATGTCTAGACTCCATGCAAGTGAATTTTATTATTTTTCAGTGAAAAAGTAAATTTATTTATTAATTTAACTTTATTTTTCTGAAGTGAGTTTGGAAAAAGAGAATTAGGGTTTTGGAACCCTAAAAGTCACTGAAAGGTTATAAAAGAGAGGCAGGAGGTAAAGGTTCGATACAACACATTCACTCATTCAGATATTGATTGAGAGGGAGAGATTTTTCTTGAGCAGCCAAGAGCAGAAGAAGAAGGGCACAAATTCTTGAGAGACAGCACACTTCACTGGGCATGAGGACATAGAAGAGACGGTGCACTTCCTTAGTCTTGAAGAAGAAAAGAGGGCACTAATTTTGAGATAGTCTCGAGGGATAATTTCATTAGGATATTTCAAATCGAAGAGAGGACCCACACATCCCAAGGCAAGTCATACAATAGTCATACAACAAGTAGAGCTGGAACACACGTGTGAGCAGAGGTGCACTTCCCAAATCATTGTATTTGTTTACTATTTTGTAGCAAGGTTTTGTCCAAGATATTTGGAACGATTTCTAAGGCAATAAGTTCCTTTTAATCTAAGAAATTCGTTGTAATAATTCCTTTTTCTCATTGGTACAATTTTCAAGAAAGCTCCATTTTTTATTATTTTCCCAATTGGGTTTCCAGGGTAAAAATTATGTACATTATGTGTTTGGTTTCTTGTTCCATTGTGTATTTTATCAGTATTAATGACCTTATGTATTGTTGTTCATAAAATCAAATTTAGGAATTTTATTCCACGCATGCATTTGTGTTAATTTATTGGAAGTTGTAATCAGACTATAATCTCTAAATAAAATTAACAGCCCTCACTCTCTCTAGGACCGGTTCAATAAGTTCCAAGTTGTCTAATGTTTATTTAGAAATAATAATCTTAGAAAAAATGATGGCAGGATTTAGATACAACAAACACTTGAAATCTCTAGTTTTCTTTGTCTGTACACAGTCTCGGGGTTTTCTGGAATGAGGATGTATGAAATGAGGCCAAAAGATCCTTTTTATTGTGCGCCTTTTTACCCTAGTAAATCCCCCCCCACTCTATGTGTCAGACACTTAGGATGGGCATGCTCAACAAACCAAACGTCTAACACTAGATTTGTGGCAAGCAGGGGGGAGATGAATCCTATTACAAAGAATTCTATGTGTAATTTTGAGTAATATCTATCTGTAGAAAATTGTGCCATGAGAATGTTGAATTGATTATGGTCTCATTTTTTTTCCTAGACAATGCAATTTGAGAAGTTATTTATAATAGTGATATCCAAGGAATTGGGGGTAGTTGGAGTGGGAGGGGTTATCCTCTACCCTGATGAAACTCAAGAAAATTTCACATGGGGTCTTGGATAGAAGATGCACAACAAAGTAGAGCAATGGGATGACTGGATGGGACTCTCTTTGCTTGAATCTAAAGGTGTTCATTTGGTCTTAGTCATGGGCGATTCTCAACTCACCATCTCAACTCTTCGATCTTTACAAGATGCAAGTTCCTCTTCCAAGTATAATCTAATTGGTTGAATTCACGGCTTATGTTCATGGTTTCAATTTGTCTCTCCCTATCATATATTGCGTGAGCTGATAGTCTATCTAACCAAGGCATCAATTTAAACTATGGAATGTTAAGTTAATTTAAACTATGGAATGTTAAGTTAAGTACAAGGGCGGTGCCCCTCTCTTCCATTTCCCTCCATTATTTTAGCAAAGTATGCAGAGTTAACGACCCACGGAGGGCTTGGCACATTAGATATGGGATTAGATGCTCATGAGGGCCTGGCACCATGCATATATTGCTTATTTTTATAAATCTTTTGTATCAAAACTTATGGTGTTGGGCATGATCCCAACTTTTTTATATAATTTAATTATAACCGTTATTGTTAAAAAAATGATATCCAAGGAATCAAGTTGCCATTTCACATTGTTGGGAGTTTTTTGCCTCTTGATTGGAGTGGAGTTCAACTTGACCTTTCGATGTGCATATTTTGTACCTACATACTTTAAACAAAGCCAATGTTTTTATCATTTTCTTGCATATGTATGTATCTATCTATAACACACAAAATTATGTGAATCTCTTTAGCATTATTGTCTGCGACCTTATAAGTTATTCAAGTAACATCCCTTTCAAATCTACACATTTTAGAAGGAACATTTCTATTACTATGTTGTCACTTTATTTTGGTTATTATAAGTTTGGCTAGGAGAGTAGCAATAGTGTTTCAATGTAGCAACAACAATTTCTAAAATAACAAATTTGAGAGGAGATAAATATTTGCTTGTAAACATGTAGCACTTAACATATATGTTAGGGAATTTAATTAGTGCAACATGGTTAGGAGCAAGATTTCATTTGATAGGAAGGTTTTAAAATTATACATCAATATTGTATAATGACTTTAGGAGCACAATATCATTTGATAGGAAGGTTTTAAAACTATCCATCAGTTGTATGGTGACTTCATGAAAGGTGACACATTCACTGTCTTAAATAATGCATTTATATCCCACTAATTGTCCCTATTGTTGTTCAAAGTAGTGATGGAGTAGCATAAATTATACCCCTTATTGCTTGTTGAGAAGAAAGGCAATTGTGAAGAAGAATTGTGAGTAAAAAACCATGGAGGAAAGAGGAAGAATATATGAATATGCAAGGTCACGACAACAAATCATTAGCACAAGTGAAAAATTTAATAGTATATTAAATGTTACTAGCATAGGAAAAGGACCATATTGACTATGCTGCATACAAGGATCGACTATAGTTTATGGCACTTATCAAAATTGATTAGAGATTAAGGGTCCAAATGATAGGGCAGCGGGATCATGTAGCACATTGCAAAAGGCTAACAATGATGATTAAAACAGGAATCTTTACTCTACAATATTCCATTAAATGTTAATGTTGTAAGTTTTTTTAATCAATACAAACATTGTATTATTGTTCCCATAATAGGCCTTATGGCATACACATTTTTTTGAAATTACACCAGCTTTCCCATTTAGCAAGAGATTATATGTTGAACCACTATATACTTATGTGGAAATATGATGACAAAGTGAACATTTATACTATAGTTTCACGCTTGCATTGGCCAATTTTTTTAGGAAAACAATATACATGAGTTGCAAGGATAAGTTATAAAGTGATGACCAGAGCAAAATTTTATTTGATAGGAAGATTTTGAAAATTTTCATCAATTGTACAGTGGCTTGAGGAAAGGTGACACATTGGTTGTCTTAAAGAGTGCTTTTGTATCTAGCTAGTTGCTCCCTTTGTTGTTGAAAGTAGTGATGGACTAAGAGAAATTATAGTATTGACTGTTTATTACTTGTGGAAAATAAAAGATGAATGTGAGTTGGGGGGAATATTTGAATATGTTAGGTTATGACCATAGATTGTTAGCACAAAGTGAAAAATTTAATAGTATGTTAAATGTTGCTAGCATAAGAGAAAGGACCATAATGACTATGCTCCCTACCTAGTACTAGGATCTATTGTTGGCAATGGCACTTATCAAAGTTGCTTAGATATTAAGGGGCCAAATGATTTGGATCATTAATGGAAAACATTGATTATTAAAATATGATTCTTTAGTCTACAATCATGCATTAAATGCTAATGCTATAATTTTTGTAATTACTAAAAGCCATTGTATTATTGTGCCTAGAATTGACATTATGCAATACACTTTTTTCATTACAACGACTTTCCCATTTAGCAGGAGATTATATGTTAGTCCACTATATACTTATGCACTAATAGGATGAGAAATTGAACCTTTATGCCATAGATGTAGGCTTGTTGTGGCCAAAACTTTCCAGGAAAACAAGATACATCAATTGTAAGGATAGGTTAAAAAGTGATGACCACCATTTGATGCAAAAACCAGCATAGATCCAAATCTTAGGTTCTATCAAGCGCCGAGAGGGATCAAATCTCCTGAGGTGCAAACCTCTCCTTGAGTGCAATACCTGAGCCACCTAATCCTAAGCTCTACAGTCTCTAGTTTAAGTCTCATATTTACTTTTTACTTTGTATTATTCTTTTTTGTTTATGGCCGACATAATATTTATTACTTTTTACTTTGTATTATTCTTTTTTGTTTACTTTGTATTATTTTGTTACTCGACAAACTGGACAAACACTCTAAAATCTCATATTTACTTTTTACTTTGTATTAAAAGTAAAAGGTAAAGTCTCCAGTTTAAGTCTGATATTTAATTTTTACTTTGTATTATTCTTTTTTGTTTATGACTGACATAATATTTATCACCTAATCCTTAGCTCTAAAGTCTCATATTTACTTTTTACTTTGTATTATATTCTTTTTTGTTTATGGCCGACATAATATTTATTACTTTTTACTTTGTATTATTCTTTTTTGTTTACTTTGTATTATTTTGTTACTCCACAAACACTCGACAAACTCGACAAACACTCGACACATGTTACAAGATCTCCCTCATACTGGGCTATAGAGCGCCTCTCGACGCAATAAAATACGTTGCTATTGATTGGGTTCATGTAGTGCATTGCAAATGACAAACATTAATTCTTGAAATAAGAATTTTCACTCTATTATCTTTCATCACACCGATATTGTAATTAATTTAATCAATAAAAGATGTTATATTATTTTGTCCAAAATAAAATTTTGGCTACGAGTTCTTTCATTACACATCTTTACCATTTAGTAGGAGATTATATGCTATACAACTATATATTTATGTAGTGATAGTAAATAGGATGACAAAATGAACATTTATATTGAATGTATAGGTTTGTTGTAGCCAAATTATCACGGAAATACGTCTTATGATACATGAGTGGTAAGGATAGGTTAAAACGTGATGACTACTAAGTACTTAGTGCATAATTGAGATATGTTGTGCTGAATTTTTATTCTTATTGCTCAACTATTCTTGTGTGCTACTTAACAACCTTTGTCCAATCCAGGTTTTGAACCTTTTCAACTCCAATCTCATCAACTACACAATTATTTACTATTGAGGTTGTCCATCACTTTTGAGTTGTTTTCTTTTTCCAAGTTGGCTATTTGTTGGAGTTGCTAACTATCTTTGATGGACACTTTTCTTTTGATCAATGAGAGTTTAATACTCCATAGATCTTGATAAATTTTCTTTGTTGCTCCTGTTGCCGCTGAGATACACACTTGGGGGAAGCGCAACATAAAACTTTCGAAGCTGCTCGGTGTGGCCTTGGGGGAAAACAAAGAGTCAAGTGTTGTCACCTGATCTCGATTCCTACGTTTAGGAAAACTCCCAACGAAACCAAGGGGGTTAGACCCTAATAAAGAGTTTCTAAGGTTATTAAATTTATTTGGTTGTTACAAATGAAAGTAAGTTGTTTTTAGGAGTTTTATAATGATGACCAATAATCGACACAAGATATTACAACTTTAAATTGAATCAACAGCATAAATATGAATACATTCACGACATAAGCTAGAGAAAAATATAGAAAATACAAAGACCAGTGCTGTGGAGTCAAAATAAAATGGTGCTTGCTATTGTAAAGAAAACTGTTGTGCAATGCTCTTAGTAAGTTTTAGATTATTAGGGTGAAAATGATTAGGGGGGAAATGGGGATTCCTGATATACCTTGTAGTAGAAGGAATATGTCCGGAATGTGATCTAGGTGGCTTCGTACAAGGACGTGTGGGATGGAATGGAGTCTCGAGAGTGGTGTTCAACACTACACCAACAAGGGTGTAGCCTAACTATGCCTCGAGGTTGCCTCCCAGTTGTTCCCACTTCCTTAGTCAAAATTTCCCCACTTTCGATCACTATCGAGGCAATGCCGGATTTTTGTTGGTTAAAAAGGGACTTGATTTTATTAATGTGAATGAATTAGCTTAATGTGAAAAATTTGATAATTGCAACACCACCGTTTTTGATATCCCAAATCTCAAACTAGTCTGCGATGGGTAGAGCATACATGGAGTGGGCGAAATATTCGTTCAAATTTTAAACTCTCTAATAGAGAGCACTCTTGATCCGCTTAAAGCGAGATTCAAGAGATTTAAAAAAAATAAAAATAAAACTCTCCGACAGAGAGCACTCTTGATCCGCTTAAAGCGAGATTCAAGAGATTTAGATGAGAAACACTTTAACTAACAGAAAAAGATATAAAGTACTAAAGCAGAAAGTCACAAATTTTCTAATTACTACCCAAGAGTCTCTTCCAGGTGCAAAGACCGTACTTGAGAAAGCAAGGGGATTAGTAGTTCATTTATAATGCAAATATAAAGTAAAGTAAAACTTGAAAGAAAAGTCTAGATCTAGTTGCAATAATTGAAAGAACTAATCTAGCAAGCAAAACTAATCTAAAGCAGAAAGTAAAGGGGACACGTACAAGCTGCCCCAGAATGGGGGAAGGGGGTGTGGGAGACTTAAATACAACCTTCTCTTTATTAATTTATTACAAATCTTAACTTTCCGACAGAGAGGGCTCTTGATCCGTAAAAACGAGATTCAAAAAACTTTAAAAAAGCTTTAAAAAAAGGCTAAGTAAATGTAAGGGGTTGAAATATGTCCTCTTCAATGTTCAAACTTCCCAGATTCGCTCAAGTCCTTCACTTTCTTACGACAAAAAGATAAAAAACTAGTGAATAACAAATTTATTAAAATGTTAAGGGATTAGCTAAAATCACAATAAAATACAATATTTAGTACTTGCGAATGATAGAAAATAATTTACTAGTTCAAGTACTAAAGATTAATGCCTAGATCTATGCGTGAGATAACGAATTTAAATAATTTTTAGATCTAACATGTAAACAAGTAAATAACTAATGATGAAACTTTCTTATCTCTAATTTACTTGGAGGAGAACGGTAATCGAGAAAAGAAGAGTTTAGAGTTTTTTAAAGAGATGGAAGGAGGACTTCAAGCCTCAGGCTTGATCTTTATCGAAGACTCTGTAATGCCTACAAACAAAATATTATCTCAAAAGTGCCGAAGAGGGGAGAGGATGAAACTGAGCTCTGTTCCTCCTTCAAATTTGTAACATGCACTACTATAAGAAACACTTGCCAATAATGGATTAGATCTAGTGTGCATGCAAAAAAGAGATCAAGAGAGCCTCAGTACAACTGAATACAGTTGGCTACTCCCGTGTCTCTTGAAAACAAGCACAAATAAACAACTTAACAACTGTAAATGCTTATTCTATTGGATTATAAACAACCTTCTAAGCTATATCTATCACTAGTATTGAAACAAGAGAAAACCAGTGGTACAACATCACCTCAATAACATAGCATTCATCAAATGACACAGCATGGACCTCCAAAGTCTTTCAATATTATTCATCAGATACAATAGTGTTACAATGGGTAGAGGTTCCACCATCCATTCGCATGGAGAAGGATTTCCTTGTTTATATAGAATTACAAGAGAGAGGGGGTGTGCATAAGATAGACTAGGGAAAGAGGGGCACATTGCTCAATTAATGGAGTGATTTGAAGTTGAACCGAACTTTAAACTAATACATGGTTGGCGTGAATGGAAGAGGAGGAAACCACCTCACAAGAGGGGAGCCCCCAACCTCGAAACCCTCTCCAACGAATAAGAGACCACCCACTAAGCAAGTATCCCACACGTGAGTCCATAAAGAAATGGCATGTCTCTTAAATTAGAGAGAGACCAATGCGTTGAAGTCAAGTTTCAAAAGAACTTGGTTGTTATGAATTGAGATGGGGTGGCTGCCACAGGGGAGAGGCCCCCCTTTTAAACCTTGGAAACACCTCCCTATCCATTACGAGCTTCTAATGATGAATGAATCCCCCACGTGAAGGATGGCACATCCTTCAATTATGACATCACCTTAATACATTTTGATTTGACTTTATAACATGTGACTAATGTTCTTAACACGATTGCCCTTCCCTAGAAACCATATGCGACCATTTTTGAATTTTTTTTAAACATATTTTGGGATTTTCTAGCTTTTGTCTTTTGTGCAATTTGTAGCACACTTAACATTTAAATGTCGTTTTGTCGTGTCTTTAAGAAGACATGCCACAAATGACAATTTAATCGCTCGAAACCTAGGAAAAGTGGGTCCTAGGTTAAAAAGGACGCTCTGAGCGTGAAAACGAGCATCCCCACGCCAAATTCCGCCTCCAGGCCATGCTTTTATTACACTTTGAAAACATCCAATTAAACCATTAAAAAATGGTCTAATTTTACGGAAAACAATTATTTTTATTGAAATTGACTCAAACTCCTAGGGGACCTAGTGCATGTCGATATGAATTATTACTGATGGCTAGCATGTAAAAATACATAACACTTAGGATGTAATAACCTCCCTAGGTTCGACCACCATGGTAAATACTCCAACTTTGGAGGTGTGAGTGAAAAAATCAGGAATTATATGCCACTGAAGCGCAACGCATAATTCTTAAGGAAAAAACACTCTAGAGTATCCCCTTAATAACTAAACCTAAGGTAGGCCAAGGCTTTTACAAAAAGATCATGCTTAGACCAACTTATTACAATTCCCCAAAGGGGGTTTGGACATGCAAATTTTACAAAGGGCCAAAAATTTGGCCTGATGAACTTCTGAACACCGAAGATGAACATTGAACATGTTCATAACCCTAGCGGATCCAAATAAATCCACCTAATGTACAAAGTAGGAGGTAACATCTGGCTCCAACTGCGAGATGTGTGCTCGATCAGGCCTTTAGGCAAGGAGAGGATGTGAGAACACCAGAATCTCTCTCTCTCTCTCTCTCTCTCTCTCTCTCTCTCTCTCTATATATATATATATATATATATATATATATATATATATAACTTGTAAAAACATGTCAACTTTGACAAGAAAAACCTTCAGTAGCACAAGTTTTATAAAAGCTAGTGAACCACAAGCTACGTTTTATTTGAAAGAATAAAACTAATAAAAAATTCTAAGTACATAAAGGAAAATACTGAAAATGAAATGCAGAAAGTAAAGGCTCACTTTGAGGAGATTATTTTTCCTATTCTAAACATAACATAATAAAAACTGCTAAGTAAAATGAAAAATCCAATGTAACCATCTTAGCATCTCATCAATTTTAAAGTTCCTCATCTTGCATTTGGTTAACTTCCAAAGCAATGGAAATTTATTTAAGTACTAGAAACCTGCGTGATATTTATGGATGGGAGGGCTGGATGGGAGATCATAAGAGAAAACATCATTGAACTGCTTCCCAAAATGGTCATTCCTCCCGCAGGCTTCTTCTATCCATGACTGGATATGACTAATAAAAATTTATGAATGATGATGCAAATTAACCGCTTCACCATGTTGATCTGATGGGCTCTTCTAATGATAACTTCTTGTATAAGCACAAGCGTTAAGCTGCTCCAAATCATAAGGAACATCTGCATGTGAAGATGATGGATGAGATAGACCTTCAATCAATTGTAGCCAATATGGCTCTTTACCGCATTGCTTCTCTAAGTACTTATTAGAGATGCTTGAATATAACTTTGATTGATCATATGAAAATTCTGAATGCTCCTCCTTACAGCTCTCATAAATCTCAGATAATACACTCCCCTCACTGGACATATCATAGATGGGATTTTCAAAAATATTTTCACAAGTCTCATAGATTGGGTTTTCAATAAAATTCCAATAGTCATCATCCCCGTCTATGTCAAATATGAGAGAGTCTTCATCACTGGTGCCAATTCCCTGGCTATACTCATCTTCCTCATGATCATAGAAATCCTCCTAAACAAATTGGGTTTCAAAGATATCACAAGGGACCCAAATTTCCAAACATTCATTGCTATGTGGAGAACAAAGGGGAGTGTCATCACACATATTATAGACTTCATGGATTTCTTCATAAGTGTCAATCTCCGTAATGGTTTCTTCTTGGGGAAAATCCAAAAAATTGTTATCATTGTCATTGACATGGATTCGAGGATATTCCAATTCATCTATGTTGCATACCATTGAAACATGATGGAAGTCTATGAACACATCTTCAATCAAGGGCCTCTCCTGTACCTCTGTTAAATGTTCTTTATAATGCAGCTGGGAAATACAAATGCCATCACTTTTACTGAAGTAATCAAGGAGTAGCTCCAAATATTCAATGCATTTTATCGTGGACAAATGAGGAGGCTCTTCTTTATGATATTCTATGTTTGGAAAATAAAAGGAAAAGATTGCTTCAAGGAAATTTTCCAAACCCTTCATACTACCCCTACCACCATGCAAGTGCTTTAAAAATATCTGAAGGAAGATTGAAAGGGAGGTGATACACTTAATTGGAAGGCCCTCAAAAAACCAACAACCGGCCTCTCCCTCTAGGGAACCAACAAACACTTGCATCATATTGTATTCATACAAAATATTGAAGTCAGCTAGATATTCAAGAAAAGACTTGACATGCTAGATGGATGAATCACCATTTCCATGAAAGATCGGATGCCATTTATATAAACCTTTCTCACCATCACCAAAGTTAGGATAAGCTGAGATGTTTTGAGAAGTCGATAGGATAATAATGTTTGGCAATATGAGCACCAAATTTCTCTATTAAATCATCCATATAAGATATCAACATCATGTACTCGATGTAGCCATGAAATAGAATTTATACTAAAAAAAGGAGGAGTGTCAAATAATGAGCTTCAAATACTTTACTGTGTCAAATAGGCTCATCTACACACAATCAATCTCAACAATTTCTTATGAGAAACAAGGGTTTTATCCCTTCAATGGAGTCGCCATGTGAGAATAAAAAATATGCATTTAGAATACTCACAAAAAGTTCTATTTTTTACTTTGAACGATTTTTTATAAGAAAGGAAAGGTTAGTGGAGTCGCCAGATGAAATTTAAAGATTGGATCTAAAGATTCATCAAACAAAGCAAAAAACAAAAGATAAAAATAAAAAAGTCGCACTCCGGGAAACAAAATATTTGTGCCCGACAACGACGCCAGAAATGTTGCCGCCGAGATGCACACCTGGGGGGAATCACAGCAGAAAACTTTCGAAGCTGCTCGGAGTGGCCTTGGGGGGAAGCAAAGAGTCACGTGTTGTCACCTGATCCCAACTCCTTCGTTTAGGAAAACTCCTAACGAAGCCAAGGGGGTAGACCCTAATAAAGAGTTTCTAAGGCTCTTAAATTTATTTGGTTGTTATGGATGAAAGCAAGTTGTTTTTAGGAGTTTTATAATGATGACTAATAGTTGACACAAGATATTGCAACTTTAAACTGAATCAACATCATAAATATGAATACATTCACGACATAAGCTAGAGAAAAATATAGCAAATAAAAAGAACAGTGCCGTGGATTCAAAATAAACTGGTGCTTGTTGTTGTAAAGAAAACAATTGTGCAATGATCTTGGTCAATTTTAGATTATTCGGGTGAAAATGATTAGGGGGGAAATGGGGATTCCTGATATACCTTGCGGTACAGGGAATATTTCCGGAATGTGATCTAGGTGGCTTCGTACAAGGACGTTTGGGATAGAATGGAGTCTCAAGAGCGGTGTTCAACACTACACCAACAAGGGTGTATCCTAATTGTGCTCCAAGGTTGCCTCCCAATTGTTCCCGCTTCCTTAGTCAAAATTTCCCCACTTTCGATCACTATCAAGGAAACAACGGATTTTCATTGGTTAAAAAGGGACTTGATTTTATTGATGTGAATGAATTATCTTAATGTGAAAATTTTGATAATTGCAACACTACCGCTTTTGATATCCCAAAGCTTAGACTAGCTTGCGATGGGTAGAGCATACACGGAGTGGGTGGAATATTCGTTCAAATTTTAAACTCTCCAACAGAGAGCACCCTTGATCCGCTTAAAGCGAGATTCAATAGATTTAAAAAAAAAAATTTCTTCGACAGAGAGCACTCTTGATCCACTTAAAGCGATATTAAAGAGATTTAGATGAGAAACACTTTAACTAACAGAAAAATATATAAAGTACTAAAGTAGAAAGTCACAAATTTTCTAATTACTACCCAAGGGTCTCTTTCAGGTCCAAAGACCGTACTCAGGAAAGCAGGGGGATTAGTAGTTCATTTAGCATGCAAATATAAAGTAAAGTAAAACTTGGAAGAAAAGTCTAGATCTAGTTGCAATAATTGAAAGAACTAATCTAGCAAGCAAAACTAATCTAAAGGGGACAAGTACAAGCCTCCTCGAAATGGGGGAAGGGGGTGTGGGAGCCTTAAATCCCACTTGATCTTTATTAATTTATTACAAATCTTAACTCTTCGACAGAGAGCGCTCTTGATTCGTAAAAACGAGATTCAAGAGACTTTAAAAAAGCTTTAAAAAAGGCTAAGTAAATGCAAGGGGTTGAAAAATGTCCTCTTCAAGGTTCAAACTTCCCAGATCCAATCAAGTCCTTCGCTTTCCTACGACAAAAAGATAAAAACCAGCGAACAACAAATTTATTAAAAGGTTAAGGGATTAGCTAAAATCACAATAAAATACAATATTTAGTACTTGCGAATGATAGAAAATAATTTACTAGTTCAAGTACTAAAGATTCATGACTAGATCCAAGCGTGAAATAAAAAATTTAAAGCATTTTTAGATCTAACATGTAAACAAGTAAATAAATAATGATGAAACTTTCTTAGTTCTAATTTACTTGTAGGAGAACGGTAACCGAGAAAAGAAGAGTTTAGAGTTTTTTAAAGGGATGGAAGGAGGACTTCAAGCCTCAAGCTTGATCTTTATCGAAGACTATGGAATGCCTGTAAAAAAAAATTAGCTCGAAAGTGCCGGAGAGGGGAGAGGATACAACTGAGCTCCGCTCCTCCTTCAGATATGTAACCTAGACTACTATAAGAAATACTTGCCAATAATGGATTAGATCTAGTGTGCATGCAAAAAAGAGATCAAGAGATCCTAAGTACAACTGAATACAGTTGGCTACTCCTATGTCTCTTGAAAACAAAGCAAAAATAAACAACTTAACAACTGTAAATGCTTATTCTATTGGATCTATCACTAGTATTGAAACAACTGAAAACCAGTAATAAGCTAGATCTATCACTAGTATTGAAACAAGAGAAAACCAGTGGTACAACATCACCCCAATAACATAGCATTTATCAAATGACGTCATAGCATGGACCTCCAAAGTCTTTCAATATTATTCATCAAATACAAAAGTGTTACAATGGGAAAAGGTTCCACCATCCATCCGTATGGAGAAGGATTTCCTCATTTATATAGAATTACAAGAGAGAGCGGGTGTGCATAAGATAGACTAGGGCAAGAGGGGTGCATTGCTCAATCAATGGAGTGATTTGAGGATGAACCAAACTTTAAACTAATACATGGTTGGCGTGAATGGAAGAGGTGGAAAACACCTCACAAGAGGGGCACCCCTATCAACCTCGAAACCCTCTCCAATGAATAAGAGACCACCTACTAAGCAAGTCGCCCACACGTGAGTCCATAAAGAAATGACACGTCTCTTAAATTAGAGGAGAGATCAATGCATTTAATTCAAGTTTCACAGCACTTGGTTGTTGTGATTTGAGATGAGGTGGCTTACACATGGGAGAGGCGCCCCTTTTAAACCTTGGAAACATCTCCCTATCCATACGATCTTCTAATGAAGAATGACACCCCCACGTGAAGGATGGCGCATCCTTAAAATATGACATCACCTTAATACATTTTGATTTGACTTTATAACATGTGACTAATGCTCTTAACATGATCACCCTTCCTTAGAAACAATATGCCACCTTTTCCAAATGTTTTTAAAACATATTTTTGTATTTTACAACTTTTGTCTTTTGTGCAATTTGTAGCACACTTAGCATTTAAATGTCGTTTTGTCGCGTCTTTAAGAAGAAATGTCACAAATGACAATTTAATCGACCGAAACCTAGGAAAAGTGGGTCCTAGGTTAAAGAGGATGCTCTAAGCGTGAAAACGAGCATCCCATGGAAAATTCCGTCTCCAGACCATGCTTTTATTACACTTTGAATTTTTCCAATTAAACCATTAAGAAATGGTCTAATTTTTACGGAAAAAATTATTTTTATCAGCATTGACTCAAACTCCTAGGGGGCCTAGTGCATGTCCATATGACTTATTACTGATGGCTAGCATGTAGAAATACATAGACACTTAAGCTTTAATAACCTCCCTAGGTTCGACCACCGTGGTAAATACTCCAACTTTGGAGGTGTGAGTGAAAAATTCATGAATTATACGCCACTGAAGCGCAATGCATAATTCTTAAGGAAAAAACACTCTAGAGTATCCCCTTGACAGCTAAACCTAAGGTAGGCGAATCCTGTTACAAAAAGATCATGCTTAAACCAACTTATTACAATTCCCCCAAGGGGGTCTGGACATGTAAATTTTACAAAGGTCTAAAAATTTGACCCTATGAACTTCTGAACATTGACAATGAACATTGAACATGTTCATAACCCTAGTGGCTCGCAAAAAAATCCACCTAATGTACAAATTAGGAGGTTGCATCTCCTCAACTCATTTCCAATATTGATCCTCTAAACTAATTTGAACTTCCTCTTTGATTTTGTGGGTTAAAGAAGTCTAATTTTGTAAGCATGTAAAGTCATGGATGATATGTATGTTGTAATTTCCAAGAAAGAAAGTTAAAGTTTATGAAAGTTGCGGCCTTGTAGGGGTAAGGTTATGACTTGTGAAATGCCACAATAGATGTTGAGAATGAAAATGTTGTGGTATGCAAAAGATTACGGAATACAGAATGTTGCTAACCTAATAGGGGGAAGGTTGTTGACAGAGGGAACCCTGCTAAAAGGAAAGTCGTGGACACATTAAAGCTTCATAAGGTAAGTTGCATATGTTCCAGAAGTGAATATTTTGGAAGTTATAGAATATTAGAAGATGGCAATCCAAGGGTTGTGGGATAATTGTAGAGCACAATATATTGAAACCCCAAGGTGGTTGATACACTAAGGCCCACAACCACAGGATTGTGTATAACTACAGAGCATGAAAGAGATGCAACCCCAAGGTTGCGAGAGAATCTATGTTGATGGGATATGGAAAGGTATATTTTTAGACAAAATTAAACAATATGTTCGAATGCAACTTGTATAAAACTACATATGATACATGTTTGATCAATAAAAATTGATAGAACATCTCTGTGAGGTTCTGTAATCATATGAAGAACCATGACCAAAACGCATTTGATATAGGCCGTCAATGAATAAATATAAATACAAAAAGAGGTCTGCAAATTTCTGAATTGTTATAAGATATGATATGGCTATAAAGAGATTGCAAAAACATGGGAGAGTTGAAGCTTGAAAATGTAAACTTTGAAAAGATTGAAAGGGGGGTACCTGTCACGGGCCTAAAAGTCCAACCCAAGATCAAATCCCCATTTATTTTTTGAGGTCGTGCAACACTACCCAAACCCCACACCCAATGGCGAGGATGCTTACGCTTATTCTTATGTGTAAATTTGATTAATGTTAAGATATAACAGAGTGCACCATTAACAAAATGTCATACACAAAAAGAATCATCACAAGTTTACAAGTGGAAGCACCTCAATGGAGTGTGCCCAAGATTTGTATAGCAACACAGTATAAAAGAGATGGTTACAACAGTTCGCGAGGTGCATAAGATACAATAAATATGATAAACAATAGGATATACAGAAGATAACATAAACGAAATGCATTGGTGTGTTGGTTTAATACCGATTATAGCATGTTTCAATTTGATTCATATAGTTAAACACATTCACATAAGATAATGGCACATAATAACATCAACACATAACATAGAAATTACCTTGGAAAACCAAACTCGGGAAAACCAACAAACCAGTGAGCTTCTAGCTCATCTATTAATCAAACACTCTAAAATAGGTGTTTACAACCGTGACTTGCTAGACCACAAATCACACATCATTACATGCTTACATTGTTACATCATGCATGGCCACTACATCTTATTTATAGATGCAATACAACCAACTGCTCATTAATGAGAATCCATAACATCCTAACTGCTTTTGATTATTCTGTTACAGTTGACTTGACTGGGTCAACTTTGGTTGATTTCCCGTTGATCCTCTTGGTCGTTCCTTCGAATTCCCATCGACCAAGTCATTTTCCTTCTACCAAACAACTATTCCAGTTGGTTGGAAGACCAAACTTTCACCGTCTGTCTCCTTTGACGACAATCAACTTATACCAATCGACTATCGAATTTTCCAGTTGATCCACATGCAAAGAATATAAAATTCCCAGCATTCTCCCACTTGTCTTCTTTGCATAAACATGAGATACAAAAATTCAGTTCACTCAAGAAGGGATAACAAGCCCATCATTTCCCTACACCAAGAAAACTTCTCCGTGCTTACCAACTTGGTCAATGAGTTTGCAACGTTCTTCACCGTGTCTACATTTTCCAGTAACACCTTCTGGTTCTCTACCATATCCTTCACAAAATGGTATTGGAAATCAATGTGTTTCATCTTCGAATGATATGTTGGATTCCTCACCAAGGAAATTGCACTCTGATGGTCACAATCCAACCTAACAACACTCTTCCCAGGCCCAACATCTGAACACAATATTTGCAACCAAACAAATTCCTTGCATGCATGAGTAGTTTCCATGTATTTGTTAAAGTTACAACATCATGAGTCATTCTCCAGGTCAATCTTGTGTGTCAAGATTGAGCCTCGTGTGTCTAGGTAGTGCCATATAGGAGCCTGAGTTGGACTCAGGAAACTTGGAGAAGAATCTTGATTTGGATTCATGGATGGATAAGATTCATGTGTTGAGACAAGTGTTTTGTATTCAAAGTGATGATGTTGTACAGTCTTGCTAGTCAAGGCTAAGATCTTGTGTGTCAAGACAGATCCTCATGTGTTGAGGTGATGCTTTGCATGCCGAAGCATGTATGGTGTTCGGATGTACTACTAACCATGGTTGATCTATTAAGTCTCCTCTAGATATTGGCCACCTCTCGAGTGAATTACTTTAGCATATAACCACTTGGAATGATGGTAGAACAATATGATCACACATTGGTAAAATCTCCTTAGTATATTTGATATGATAATTAAGTTGGCACATATGGACCATGCATATAAGACAAGAGATAAAGGAAAGATGTGATAAGATATGAGAGAATTCGAATTGCACATAAATAATTAATTAAGAGAGAATTCAAATTGTTAAACTTTAGTGAATACTTCAGTAAATCAAAGGAGAAATCGAATTGATCACTACAGTGATGTTAACAAGAAAGAATCAGTTAAGAGAGTTAACTAAGTTATAACAAATAATATCTAGTTAACTAAGTGTTATTGCATGAAGACACTTATGTTGAACCAAAATATGACATTTGAGTTGTGACACTTGCATGAAGACACTTAAGTTAGCCACCTAACTAAGTGGGCAAGCTTTCAGTTAAGGGGCGAGTTCATCCTAAGAGATAGTTCAGTGAGTTAATGCGTTGCATGAGAAGTGGGGTGCACTTCTTCATGCAAGATTGATGCATCTAGATGGAGGGAGAGTTCTTCTTGAAGTCAGAAGATAAAAATAGATGTCGATGCATGAGAAGAATATATAAATATGTTATACATGAGTGATGAATTCAATGTGAAGCTAATTCTGTTCTCTCTTGAAGGCAATGCACTTTTCTTTGTCCAGGATATTATTTCGAGTCTCTCTTCTTTATCTTTCTCTTGCTCTATAATTGCATCGAGGGTGCTTGATGTAAAATACATTCTCTGCTATCTATCAATATACTAAGGAAGTTTTTGCTGGGGTTTTCTCCCTCATGTCACTAGAGGGTTTCCCCAAGGTAAATTCATGTGTCAAATGTGATTGCTTATGTGTATGATTGTTATTTGATTTCAAGTATTATTGCAGATCCAAATTAAAGATAACAAATTAACATGGTATCAGAGCTCAGGGCGTGAAAGAGCTAAGTTCAACAATAAATCTTGAGACTACGTAGATATTGAGTGAGTACAATACTTGAAGATCAATGGCTTCAATCTTAGTGACATCGGAAGACCGTCTTGAAGGAACTTCGAACTTCAATACTTGGAAGGTCAGGATCTTGAATATCATGGAAGAGCATGATCTAGATGGATACATATTCAATGTTATTGAAGAACGTACTTCTAATGTAGGGCACATTACCTTCAAGAAGAATCAAGCCAAAGCAAAGAGAATCATTTATGATTCCGTGAAAGAAAATTTGATTCCCGTGATCACTCCATTGAAGATCACAAAGGAATGCTTCGACATTTTGACAAATATTTATGAGAAGAAGGCTCCCAGTGAAAAGACAACATTGAAGAACAAGCTTCGAAATATGAAAATGGAAAAGGACGAAGCAGTGGCTTCCTTCTTCAATAAGAGCTCTCAAGTAAGAGATCAACTCATGATAATTGGTGTGACGGTTGATGATAATGATCTCATCCATACTACTATTGATGGTCTTCCATCCTCATGGGAGACATTCTTGGCTGCAGTAAATGGTTGAGAAGTGCAACCAAATTTTGAGAGACTGTGGCATGATTGCCTTCAAGAAGGGTGAATCCAGAGCAAGTATACTGGCTCCAAAGAAGAGAACTGCTCTCTTGTGGCACAGATGAAGAGAGGTAAGAAATCTCACAAGAAATTCTCTCATCAAAAGGAGAGTGATTTCAAGAAATTTGATAATTCTAAAGTTAAATGTTTCAATTGCAATAAGAAGGGCCATTATGCAAGAGAATGTCGTGCAAAGCAAAGATGAAAGTTCAAGGGTAGGTTTTATGCTTCTACTGCTACAAAAGATGAACCTACAAGAAATAATTCATCTGATGACCAAGAGACGAGGAAGGAGTACTATATTGTCTCATGTCTTTCTAGATCCATTACCACTAGTGCTGAGACATGGCTGGTAGACAATGGCGCATTGAAGCACATGACTATATATAGGAGCGCTATCACATATCTTAAGGAAAAGAAGTTTTCCTATAAGGTAGAGCTTGGAGATAATACCACCTATTCGATCCAAGATATTGGATCCACTTCTTTTCAGTTGGATTCAAGAGACGTATTGCATGTGGATGAAATTTTGTTTGTCCTCGGATTGAAGAAGAACCTCCTATCTGTTTAGGTTCTAGAAGATAAATGATTCAGAGTTATCTTTATGGACAACAAAGCGATCCTATGGCCTAAGCATGAATACTTGAACTCTGCATTTGTGATTGGAGTTAGAGAGGGAGGTCTCTACAAATTTCTTGGAAAACTCATTCAAGCCATGATCCATGAAACAATCAGTCCTTTTGAGCTATGGCATAGAAGGCTTGGCCATCTCCATTTCAAAGCGCTACCTAGATTGCAAAAAATAGTGAAAGGTATGCCCATGTTTAAATCTAATTTTAATAGTGTTTGTAGAGATTGATCTCTTGGCAAGAACATTAAGAAGAGTTTTCCAAGTAGTACCAAAAGTTCCAAAGGGATCCTTGACTTGATTAATTCCGATCTATGTGGTCCTATGTTTGCACCCTCCTTGAGTGGCTATTTGTATTATGTACTTTTCATAGATGACTTCTCTCACAAGTCATCAGTTTATTTTCTGAAGGCAAAGAGTGAAACTTTCAACAAGTTTCAAAAGTTTAAAGCACTGGTTGATAATCAAACTGGAAAGCACATTCGTTCTTTGAGATATGATAATGGAGGAGAGTTTGATTCCCATGAATTCAATGACTTCTGTCGAGATGCAGGAAGAAAAAGGCAGCTGAATGTACCCTATAACCCCTAGCAAAATGGGGTTGCTGAAAGAAGGAACATAACAATATTTTAGGCTGCAAAATCCATGATATGTGATTAGGATCTGCCCACATCCTTATGGGAAGAAGCCTCCAACACCATTGTCTATATTCAGAACAGAATCCCTCACGCTATCTTGGGAGAAAAGACTCCTGAAGAGGTTTTCACTGGTGAAAAACTAGATATTGGACACTTGAAGTTTTTCGGTTGTCCTGTCTACATTCATGTACCAAAAGAGAAGAGGAAAAAGATGGAGACATCCGCAAAGAAAGGAACATTTGTCGGATATAGTGATTCCTCCAAAGCTTACAGAATCTATGTTCCAGGACAAATAAACATTGAATTCAACAGAGATATAGCATTTCATGAAGAAGCTTCCTTCAAGCGCTCCAAAGAACTTCAGTGTGATTCAGACATGGAGGAGCATGATACTCATATGATGGAGGATCTAGTTTATGATTATCCCCTTCTAAATGGTGAGAGGGAGAATCCAAATGAGTCCTTGGATCCGCTTGATCCTAAAGAGCTAGAAGATTTGATAGAAATATCTCTTGATGAACCTCCTGCTAAGAGGAGATCTGGATGGTGTCGAGACATTCTGCAAGAGGCAGAAAATCATGGAGCACCTCCAAGCTCATCCAGAGAGCGAAAGAGACCTGGAATATTTTCAGGATATGTAGCATAGATGAGTCACATTAGTGATTCAAAACTCTCTACCTATGAAGAATTTGCTAAGTAGCAAGTATGGAAATATGCCATGGTGGAAGAACACAAATCCATCATGCATAATGATGTGTAGGAAGTGGTTCCTAAACCTGATGGGAAGTCAATAGTAACTTCCAAGTGGCTTTATAAAATCAAGCATGCAGCTAATGGAAGTATTGAAAAGTATAAAACAATATTTGTGGCCCGTGGTTTCTCACAGCAAGAAAGGATAGACTATGATGAGACATTCGCTCATGTGTCCATGTACACTACTATCCAAACGATAGTTTCCCTTGCTTCTGTTTTGGGTTGCAAACTTCACCAGATGGATGTGAATAATGCCTTCCTTAATGGTGATGTCGAGGAAGAGGTTTACATATATCAACTTGAGGGGTTTGTAGTTCATGGGAAGGAGTCCCATGTATTCAAACTTAAGAAATCCTTGTATGGGCTTAATCAGTCCCCGAGGGATTGGTATTCGAGGATTGACAACTATCTTTTGAGCTTGGGCTTCTCCAAAAGTGAAGCTGACCCCAACCTGTACTCCAAGGTTGTGAAGAACCATCCATTGATCTTGGTTTTCTATGTTGATGAATCATTCCTTACTAGAGAGGAGCAACGGATAGCTCGATGCAAAAGGGAGCTCACTTCTGAGTTTGAAATGAAAGACTTAGGTCTTATGCACTATTTTCTTGGTATAGAAGTTTGGCAAATGAAAGATGAGATGTTCCTTTCACAAGGAAAGTACATAGTTGATGTGTTGCGGAGATTTGGTATGATGGACTATAAGTCCATATCTACTCCTATGATGTTTAATCTAAAGAAGATACATGAGTCATATTTCGGATCGGATCTAGTGGATCCTACCATGTACAAACAACTCATTGGTTCCTTGATGTATTTGATACATAATACACCATACATATGTTATGAAATAAGTATCTTGAGTCAGTTCATGTATGAGCCAAGACATAGACATTGGGTTGCTGCCAAGCATGTGATTAGATATATTCGAGGTACTATTGCTTATGGAATCAGGTATGCTTCTAGTGGTGGAGTGATGCTACTTGGATATGCCAACTCTGACTGGGGTGGTAGTATTGTAGATCGAAAGAGTACATTCGGATTTTGTTTTAGCTTGGAATTAGCTATGATCTCTTGGTCCGGCAGGAAGCAGGGCTCTGTATCCCAGAGTACTATAGAAGCAGAGTATATTGTAGCTAGTACCGCCTATCGATAAGTTGTGTGGATTAGGAAGCTACTTGATGGGTTGTTTGGTGAGAATATTGAGACTACTATCATTCACTCTTACAATTAGAGCTGCATTAAGCTCTCATAAAACCATGTGTTTCACAACAGATCCAAACACATTGAGATGAAGTATCACTACATTAGAGGCATTGTCCAGAGAGGTGACATAAGACTTCAATACATTGATAATGGTGAGCAGATTGCAAATATGTTGACTAAGCTTGGCATGGTAGAGAATGCCTCTCTCGTTGAGAGGGAGTGTTAAAGTTACAACATCATGAGTCATTCTCTAGGTCAATATTGTGTGTCAATATTGAGCCTCGTGTGTCGAGGTAGTTCCTTATAGGAGCCTGATTTGGACTCAAGAAACTTAGAGAAGAATCTTGGGTTGGACTCAAGGGTGGATAAGCTTCATGTGTTGAGGCAAGTGCTTTATATGTCAAAGTGATGATGTTGTACAATCTTGCTCGTCAAGGCTAAGGTCTTGTTTGTCAAGACAAATCCTCATATGTTGAGGTGGTGCATCATGTGTTAAAGTGATGCTTTGCATGTCAAATCATGTATGGTGTGTGATGTACTACTAACCATGGTTGAGCTATTAAGTCTCCTCTAGAGACCGGTCACCTCTCGAATGAATTACTTTAACATATAACCACTTGGAACGATAGTAGAACAATATGATCACATCATTGGGAAAATATCCTTAGTATATTTGATATGTTAATTAAGCTGGCACATATGGACCATGCAGATAAGACACGAGATAAAGATAAGATGTGATAATATATGAGAGAATTCGAATTACACATAAATAATTAATTAAGAGAGAATTCAAATTGTTAAACTTCATTGAAGACTTCAATAAATCAAAGGAGAACTCGAATTGATCACTACAATGATCTTAACAAGAAAGAATCAATTAAGAGAAATAACTAGTTATAACAAAGAAGATCTAGTTAACTAAGTGTTATTGCATGGCGACACTTATGTTAAACTAAAAGATGACACTTGAGTTGCGACACTTAAGTTAGCCACCTAACTAAGTGGGAAAGCTTTCAGTTAAGGGGTGAGTTCATCCTGAAGTCAGAAGATAAAAATAGAAGCCAATGCATGAAAAGAATATATAAATATGTTATATAGGATTGATGAATTCAATGTGAAGCAAATTCTCTTCTCTCTCGAAGGCAATGCACTTTTCTTTGTGTAGTATATTATTCTGAGTCTCTCTTCTTTATCTTTCTCTTGCTCTGTAATTGCATCGGGGGTGCTTGATGTAAAAGACATTCTCTGCTATCTATCAATATACCAAGGAAGGTTTTGCTGGGGGCTTTATCCCTCATGTCATAGAGGGTTTCCCTAGGGTAAATTCATGTGTCAAATGTGATTACGTATGTGTATGGTTGTTATTTGATTTCAAGTATTATTGCAGCTCCGAATTAAAGATAAAAAATTAACAGTATTCAGCCTCAGTAGTTGACAATGCAACCACCGACTGCCTTTTACTCATCCAACTGATTGCTCCACTGAATATCTTGAACACATATCCACTAGTTGATCGTCTATAGTCGATGTCTACAGCCCAGTTGGAATTAAGAAAACCATGTACATTGATTTCCTTATTGCCCTTAGGTTCTCCTCCATAACAAATCACATAATCCATCATGCCGCATAGATACCTGAATACTCTCTTGACTGTATTTTCCAGGTATCAACATATATTTGCTCAATACTCTCACTGCATGGGAAATATTGGGTCATGTACAAACCATAGCATACATTAGAGTACCTATAGCACTGGCATAAGGCACATGTAACATGTAATCCGTTTCTTCTTGTGTCTTTGGACACTATTCAACAAATAACTTGACTCCCACAAGAATAGGCACCTTGATCAGTTGACTCACCTACATGTTGAAATGTTTAAGGACAGTCTCAACGTATTTTCTTTGGCTTAACCAGATCTTTCTACCTGCTCAATCTATCTGTATTTCCATTCCAAGAATGAATTTTGTTGCTCTAAGATCCTTCATGTTGAATTTGGAGGATAATTGTAGTTTCACCTCCTTTATCGGACCCATGTTATTCCCAACCAACAACACGTTGTTGACATACAAAACTACATATATGAAATGACCACTAACTTTCTTCCAGTATACACAGTGATCAGTTTGACTTCCCACAAACCCCAACTGCTAAATATACACGTCAAACTTCTGATACCACATCCTGGGTGATTGTTTCAGACCATAGAGAGAATTTGAGTGGGTTGTCAGATAATCCACGGTCAGCATCTTAGTTTTCGTCGACGTTTCGAATCCTAAGCTGGATTCATCTTCATGACAGAGAATGTGTAGAAGAGTTGCTCATCACGCATATAAATAGTTAGAGATGCTTGGTTCTTTCCCATTATAGCCTTTCATCTTCCCAAAGAAATTTTTAAAAAACCTCCAAAATCATGAAACCCTAAAGGATAATTATTACCAAAGATATTATCAATAATTCTAGATATTATTAATAATTTTAGAAAATAATGATAATAAATGATAATCATTATTAAAAAAATTATTCAACATCCTATTAGGCCAAATGTTTATTATAAACAATAAATAAAACAATAATAATCATGGATAATTTATAAATATTATTAAAAAGATATTCTTAATTTTTCTTAAGGGATTAATGATGTATAATAATACAATATAAATAATCATTAAGAATAACCTTATCACACAACATATTTGGCCAAATGTTCAACATGATGATAATAATATCATTAAATTAAATATACTCAAAGATAATCTTTGTTCAAATTATTAATAATTCTATAGAAATAATTATTAATAACTTCAAAAAATTCCATAGAAATAACTTTAAAAAAAAGAGATAATTATTAATAATTTCAAAAAGATAATTATTAATAATTACTGATAATTACTAAAGGTAATAACCATTGTAATTGGAAATCAATTCATATTTATGATCATTATCAATGAAGACAAGAAGGAGGCTAGGTTACTCATAATGACAAAAAACTTATGACGAAAAAATTATGCCTGCAGAACATACCTGGTTCTAACCATTACCTTCCTTATTGATTAGAGGCAACCATCTCTCGCTTATTTCAAGCCCCCCATCTCTATTCAGTTTTTTTGGGTGCTTTATGATTTCTAAGGCCTCTCTCACCCTTCTTTTGTAGTAGTGGTCCTCAATCGCGAGCATCTCTGTGTTCTCCAGGCAGACATGGTGCTTTGTTCTATGAGAATGTTCTGCGAGCGAGGAGGTATTCGTCCTTTCCTTCCTTATGTCAGCCCCATGTTCCTTCAACCTTATTTGAAAGGACCGACCTCTCTCCCCTATGTAGCTCATTCCACAAGAACAATCTACCTTGTACACCCCCTTATACTGATGCCAGTCAATCTTGTCTTTCACCGACCTCATTTTCTGTCTAATGGTTTCCATTGGTATGAAGGATGTCCAAAATTCTTTCCTCCCTAATACCCTTGCAATTTTGTCCGTTACTCCCTGGATGTATGGGAGGAAAGCCTTACGTGTCTTTCTCTCCTTCGTATGCTGAGTCCAGTTTTCTGCTTTTTTCCAAGCCTTATATATGTCCTTATTCTTGTATCCCAGGCTACTAAAGACAGAGACCAAATGGTTCTTCTCTTTTTCTAGTTGTTCCTTGTCAGATATGCGGAAGGCTCTCATGGCTAAGGTGTTGATTACCCTAAATTTATGAGAAGGGTGGTGGTGTGAGTGAGTGTGAAAGTAGTTTTCCGAGTGGGTTTTCTTTTTGTAGACACCATGGATGAGGGTTCCATCATTATTTTTCTTTATAAGCACATTGAGGAAAGGGATGCTCCCATTCTCTTCAATTTCCATGGTGAACTTTATGTCTTCCGAAAGATTGTTGATAATATCTTTGGTAATAATTATCCTTTAGGGTTTCATGATTTTGGAGGTTTTTTAAAATTTTCTCTGGGAAGATGAAAGGCTAGAATGGGAAAGAACCAAGCATCTCTAACTATTTATATGCATGAAGAGCAACTCTTCTACACATTCTCTGTCCTGAAGATGAATCCAGCTTAGGATTTGAAACGTCGACGAAAACTAAGATCCTGACCGTGGGTTATCTGACAACCCACTCAAACTATGCATACCACGGAAACCTAAAATCCATAGAGAGAATTCTTGAGCTTACAAACCAGCTCCTTTTCTCCATCCACAATAAAACCTTTAGGCTGCTTCATATATATTTCTTCTTCAAGGTCACTATGAAGAAATGTTATCTTTACATCCATCTGTTTTATCTCAACATCAAATGTTGTAGATAAAGACAGTGGTACCCTCATGGAATTTATCTTAGTAATAGGTGAGAAAATTTCACCAAAGTCAACTCCCTCGACTTGGGAATACCCTTTTTCTACTAGTCGAGCCTTGTACTTCTCGACTTGACCTGCTACATTAATTTTTTTTTTGAATATCCACTTACTACCGACGGGTTTCCTTCCATTTGGTAACACGACTAGATCCTGATTCCCATGTTTCATTTTTTTTCAAGGACTCCATTTCTTCTACCATGGCCCTTTTCTAAAGTTTTCTCTCTATCAAGTTGATTGCTTCCTTTACTGATTTGGGATTGTCGTCTATGGGAAATAACACAAAAGCAATGTGAAATTTAGGTGGAATATACCTTTATGGTTTTTTCCTTGCTCGACTAGACCTCCTAACATCCGAAGTATGATGTTCCACCTCTTCATTAGATTTAATCGACTATCCTGAATCTAGACTTTCGTCGTTCATTTCAAACTCTTCCTTTTCTTGTTTCTTTTCTCTTTCGATCTCTTCAGTCCTAGAAGTGACTCCGAATTCCCTAAAGATAACATACCAACTATAAACTTCCTTCCTCGTCATTGGGTTCCACAACTATATCCTTTCATTCCATCCTTGTACCCGATGAAGATGCATTTCTTTGACTTGCTGTCGAGTTTAGTTCTTTTCTCCTTTGGGATATGCACAAAGGGTTCACACCCAAACACTCTGAGATGTGTAAGAGAGGGCTTCTTACCATCCCATGACTCATATAGAGTCTTGTCGATTAGAGCCATTGACAATGACCTATTCATCAAGTGGCGTGATGTGTTGACTGCTTCTGCCCAGAATTCTTGTGCAACTCCTGCACCACTGAGCATGCTTCTTGCTTTCTCCATCAACGTTCTGTTCATTCTTTCAATAACTCTGTTATGTTGAGGAATATATGGAATTTTGTTTTTTCGAGTCATATCATGCTATCTGCATAATTAGTCGAATGCTTTTTCATATAATTATCCTCCATTATCAGTTCTTAGCACCTTAATCGTTTACCAGTCTGATTCTTCACAAGAACTTTGAACTCTTGAAATTTCCAAAAAACCTCTGATTTCTTTCTTAGAAAATACAACCATGTCATTATAGATAAATCATCTATGAAAGGAACATAATATTGATATCCTCATAGTGAAGTGATCAACACAAGTCCAAACACATCACTATGTATTAAATTAAATATTTCTTTATCCCTAGTAGCAGTAGGTATGAACCTCACATGACTATGTTTACCATAAATACAATGTTCATAGAAATTGACTTCTTCAGGACAATTAGGAAGACCTTTGACCATACCTTTGTTGTGCATAGCACAAAGACATTTCTCACCTATATTTCCCATTCATTGATGCCACAACATAGTCGAGTCTAGTAGACATGCAAATGTTCCATCGAAGACACGATGATCAATATTGGAACCTTCATCTATGTATGTTCTTCTTAATGGTTTGTATAGGGTTCCAAACCAATCACCATTGCTCTTCACACCACCTTACATGTATCTTTCTCAAATACAGACTATACTCCTTCATTCCCCATCTTACTTATCGAGATAAGGTTTCAAGCCAAACTTAGGATATGCAGAACTCTTGTAATTGTTCCTATTCTTTCCTCTTTTAGCTTTAGTCAAACTTTACCACGTCTGACTATCCTAGTCGATGAGTCATCACCTAGTAGGACATCACTGTCATCGATCTTCTCATACTCACAGAACCACTCTCTACGAGTTTTCATATGATATAAAGCACCATAATCGATCAACCAAGAGTCACGATCTGATAGTGTACTTGTGGAGGCCAAATACACATCGCCTTTCTCCTCTTGCAAATTCTTACCATCAGTCGACTAAAATTCCTCAATCCCTTTTCCTTTCTCGACTTTTGTCGACCTGTAGTTCCGTTGATAATATTTGACTTTATCAAATCACTAGCATTTTTTCATCCCTGGATCAAGGGATCTAGTCTTAGATCTACCCCTCAAATTCAATCTTCTGCTGGAGATTTTTCCTTTTCCTCTGTCTACTAGTTCACCTCTAACCTTCAAGGCTTCATGGGACAAATATTCCATGTTCTTTTGTCTCACCTCTTTTGAAAGAAAAGATGTGACCACATCGCTGATATTTAATGTGATACTATTTCTTCCAATAGCCACGACTAGACTATCCTAGGAATTTGGAAAAGAACATAAAAAACTGATGCATTTTCATGCTCTGTGATTTTAATATCCATGGACAACAACTGACCAATAACAATATTGAATGCATTCAGGTGCTCTGCAACTGAGTCACCCTCTCCCATCCTTAGAAGATACAACTTCTTCTGAAGAAATAGCTTGTCAACCAAATATTTCGACTGGTACAAGTTTCCCAACTTTTCCCATAGAGTTTTTGTTGAAATATTGTAAATTCGAAGAATATTCTATTGTATTTTATTATTGTAATTTATTCGGAGATGTTTTATTCCTCCGTCGAGATGTTATTATTGTATTTGGTCATCATAGAGTCATGAGGTAAAACCTCCCTTGTAAGTCGGATCAATAGAACCCTCTAGAAAGTAATATTATATTGTTTTGAGTCTTCCTAGGTAAGTCGGCCCAGTTAAGTTTGTTGGGGCCAACCTAGTTAGTGAAAAATTCAAGTGGAAGATAAAGTATAAATAGGAGTGACGTGCTCCTCATTTGGACACACAAACTCACTGTGTAATTCACATAGGAGAGAGAGAGAGAGAGAAAGAGATCTACAAGTAGAAGGAGCACTTGTTTGGAGTTTTGACTTTGTACTTTTGATCATCTATATTGAGGAAGTTTTGTTGGGTTTTCTTCCCCTAGAGGGTTTCCGAGGATAAATCTATGTCTATCTTGTGATTGTGTTTCTTTGAGTGATCCTATATATGTTATTGTTGTGAAATTGAATTGAATACTGATGTTATCTATCTTAGCATATTGAATCTTAACATGGTATCAGAGCTAACCTGAATAGGACAACTTTCACAAGGTGAAACTCTCTCTCTTCTCCCTCTGACAAGAAATTAGGGTTTCTGTCAAAGTTGGAATTTTGGAAATCTGATTACATAGAAAGGTGCGCCTCTCCAAAAGCGAAATTTTGAGCCCTAGATCGAAATTTTTGAGTGGGTAGATCTCCAGGAAAGTCAAACCCTAGTTGACTGTGGACCAAAAAAAACCAAAATACCAGAAAACCATAAAATTGCAGAAACTGCAAATCAGAATTTCGCAAGTCAATTTTGAGAGGTGAAAATTTGGAATCTCTAGAAACCAAGTGTACTGGTCAATTCGCCTCAGTCAAGCGCATCTCTTGGTAAGGTCAATTTTTCATTTTGAGACTTTTCATTTTTTGGTGACCTCCTCGATAAGATGGCCCCAAGCACTAAGCTTGAGGATAAGCTAGAAGGCATAGCGAATTTCCGAGCATGGAAATATAGGATTGGACTTATTCTTGAAGATAATGATCTTGCCAAATATATCGAGAAAGAAGTTGCAGAACCTGAAGCGGACGAAGCTAAGGAGAAGCACAAGAAGGACCTGATTAGGGAAAAGAGGATCATTGTTGATTCTATCAAAGACCACTTGATTCCTCAAGTGTCATCCAATAAGACCCCGAAGGAGATGTATGATGCCCTTTCCAGAATGTATGAAGGAAGGAACATCAATAGGAAGATGAATTTGAGAATTCAATTGAAGAGTACCAAGAAGTGCCAAGGATAATCCATCCAAGACTACTTCACAAGGGTCTCCCAGTTCAAGGAGAATCTAGAAGCCATTGGAGACTCCCTTGATGAAGATGAGATAGTTATGACTGCTCACAATGGTCTCAGTAGACCTTTGGATTCATTCATCCAGACTATGTGTGCTAGGAAGGAAAGCATGAAATTCGACATTGTATGGGAAGATTGCATCCAAGAGGAGGCTAGAGTAGCGAATAGAGAATCTCTACTTAAAGAAGATGATCAAGCCCTAGCCACCCATAAAAAGAGAGGAAGAAGTCAATCTAACTTCAAGAAGGAAAGCCACAAGGAGTCTCAACCTCCCAAGAAGTTCCAAAGGACAAGAGGAAACAATCCAAGAAGAAACTACTCCAACTTTCAATGTTTCAATTGTGACAAGCTAGGACACATTGCTAGAAATTGTCCATTGAAGAAAGAAGAATACAATAAGAGGAACAACACAAAAATACATCATGCACACCTAGCTGAATATGAATATGAAGAAGAGGAAGAAGGATTTTGAAGAAAACAAGCAAAATAAGCTGTAGAAGAGTATGTATTATTCTATGCACTCTCTGGGTCTGTGACACCTGGAGAAGATACATGGCTTATTGATAGTGGTGCTTCAAAGCACATGACAGGAAAAAAGAAAACTTTGTCAAAACTTGAAGAGAAGAACTCTCCTCAGAAGGTATCATTAGGATATGACTATCAATATCCTATCAAAGGAATTGGTGAAGCAAGCTACAAGCTTGATTCTGGAACCCCCATGAAGATAAAGGAAGTCTTATATGTACCAGGTTTGAAGAAGAACTTACTTTCTATCTCAGCATTAGATAACAAAGAATATAGAGTTGCATTCATAGATGGACAAGTACTTATGTGTCCCAAACGAAAATCAATTGAAGATGCAGTTGTCATTGGGGAAGAAGAAGGAGGATTATATAAACTCAAGGGACATTCAGAAACAAACCTTGTTCATGAGACCACTAGTCCAAGTGAATTATGGCATAGGAGGCTTGCTCACATTAACTACAAAGCACTACCCCATGTGAGCAAAGTAGTGACAGGATTACCAGATTTGAAGATCGATCATGAATGCATTTGCAAAGGATGTGCAAAAGGAAAGAATATCAAGAATCCATTTCCAAAGAGTGAGACAAAGACTAAAGGTACGTTGGAATTAATCCATTCAGATGTATGTGGTCCAATTCCCTCCACATATTTGAGTGGTTATGAATATTATGTTACATTTATTGATGACTATTCAAGAAAGACATGGATATATTTCTTGAAAGCAAATGATGAAGTATTTGGAAAATTCAAGGAATTCAAAGCCTTGATAGAGAATCATTCAGAAAGAAGAATCAAGACACTCATAACAGAAAATGGTGGAGAATATACTTCAAAATATTTTGAATCCTTTTGTAAAGAAGCTGGAATCAAGAGGAACTAATTACTCTCTACAATCCTCAACATAATGGTGTTTCGGAAAGAAAGAATAGGACCATTATGGAAGCAATGAAGACAATGATACATGATCAAGATCTTCCAATGCATATATGGGCTGAAGCATCAAGGACGACAGTTTATGTACATAATAGATTATCCCATAGTTCCCTTGGATTCAAGACTCTAGAAGAAATGTTCACAAGAAAGAAGGTTGAAGTGAGCCACCTCAAGATATTTGGTTGCCCAGTATATGTTCACATACCAAAAGAAAAGAGAACCAAGTTGGACCCTTCCACAAAGAAGGGAATATTTATTGGATACTATGAAGTCTCCAAAGCATTCAGAATATACATTCCAGGATTCCATCACATGGAGATTAGTAGAGATGTAACATTTGACGAAGAAGCAACTCTCAAGAGATCCAGAAAGTGCCTGCATGAAGAAGTATATGAATAAAATGTACCTCCCAGAAATGTAGAAGTTGCACCCTCCCCCGAAGATAAAACACCAGAAGACCATGATATACTAGAACCTGAAGAACCTCCCACTATGAATATGTCACGAAAGAGAAGCCTTCTTGGGAAGGAGAAATTATACAAGAAGCAGAGAAGTATGGAGCTCCAAAAGGCTTCACAAGAGTAAGCAAGAAGCCAAATCCATTTTCCAGTTATGTGGCTTTGATGTGTGATCTTGTAGATCAGGAACTTACTAGTTATGAAGAAGCTATACAAAAGAAAGAATGGGTAGAATCAATGATGGAATAATACCAATCAATAATGAAGAATGATGTTTGGGATATAGTTCCCAAAACAGAAGGCAAAAGTGTGGTATCTTCCAAGTGGATCTACAAGATAAAGCATGCAACTGATGGAAGTATTGAGAAATACAAGGCAAGGTTTGTGGCTAGAGGATTCTCTCATAAAGAGGGAATTGATTATGAAGAGACATTTGCGCCAGTAGCAAGGTACACTTCCATTAGAACCATCATGGCACTTGCATCCAAGATGAAGTGGAGTTTACACCAGATGGATGTGAAGACAACTTTCCTGAATGTTGTGATTGAAGAAGACGTGTACATAGAACAACCACATGGATTTGAAGTTGAAGACATACAGACTCACGTATGCAAATTGAAGAAGGATATGTATGGATTGAAGCAAGCTACTAGAGCTTGGTACAGAAGGATAGATAGCTTTTTGACGAGCTTGGGATTTACCAAAAGTAAAGTACTTGACAATAACCTTTACTTTAAGGTTATGGATGATGAACCTACCATATTATTGTTGTATGTGGATGATTGATTTCTGACAGCAAATGAGAAACAGACTGTAGAGTGCAAGAAGAAGCTCGTTGAATAATTTGAGATGAAAGACCTTGGATTGATGCACTATTTTCTAGGTTTGGAAGTATGGTAGAACCCAGAAGGAATCTTTCTCAACCAGGGAAAGTATGCTGTGGAAATCCTAAAGAGATTTGATATGTTGGAATGTAAATCCATGGCCACACCCATGGATCCCAACCTGAAGTTTTTAGCTGATGAATCGCCAGAGTTAGTGGATGTAACTCAGTACATATATATTATTGGATCGTTGATGTATCTGACGAATACCAAGCCAGATATATGCTTTGCTGTGAACACCCCGATTCAGTATCTAGTCGAGCCTAGACGTGTTCACCTGATAGCTGCAAAGAATGTGATGAGGTACCTGAAAGGTATGATAGACTTCGATCTATACTATGTTGGAGATCATGAATACATATTGTATGGTTATACAGATGCATATTGGGATGGAAGTGTCTTAGACAGGAAGAGCACCTCAGGTGGATGTTATTGTCTGGGATCCGCCATGATCTCATGGTTTAGCAGGAAGCAGTCCAGTGTTTCTCTTAGCACAACTGAGTATATAGCAGCTTGTTCTGCTAGTTGTCAAGCCATATGGCTTCGAAAATTGATGTCAGGTCTATTTGACCTGGAGTTGGATACCACGGTGATTCTATGTGACAACCAGAGTTGTATAAAGATGACAGAGAATCCAGCGTTCCATGACAAGTCAAAGCACATAGAAATCTGGTATTTTTACATACGGGATATGGTACAGAAGGGAGCTATAAAGCTCCAGTATGTGAGCACTGATGAGAAAGTTGATGATGTGTTAACTAAGCCTCTATCTTGAGTGAAGTTTGAGTACTTCCGTGACAAGCCTGGTGTGGTTCGAAAGGACCTTCCTTGAAAGGGGGAGCAGTGATGATGATATTGCAGTGGGATTGTATCATCCTTGGACATTAGTCCTAAAGTCATCCGCATACTTTTGTCTTTGTGATTTGGTTGGGATTGTATCATCCCTGGATATTAGTCCTAAAGTGATCTGCAGAATTTTGTCTCTGTGATGTGGTTGGGATTGTATCATCCTTGGACATTAGTCCTAAAGTGATCCGCATAATTTTGTCTCTGTGATGTGGTTGGGATTGTATCATCCCTGGACATTAGTCCTAAAGTGATCCACAGACTTTTGTCTCCGTGATGTGGTTGGGATCGTATAATCCCTAAACATTAGTCCTAAAGTGATCCACAGACTTTTGTCTCCGTGATGTGGTTGGGATTGTATCATCCTTGGACATTAGTCCCAAAGTGATCCTCAGACTTTTGTCTCAGTGATGTGGTTAGGATTGCATCATCCTTGGACTTATGTCCTAAAGTGAGAGGGATTGATCATCCCGTAATTGGATCATGTGTGTTGCAGGTTATGACGTTGCTGCAGATGATGTTGTTACTGATCGAAAGATCAAGAGTTGATGTTGATCGAAAGATCAAGATTTGCTGTAGATGATCGAGAGATCAAGTGTTGTTGTAGACAATCGAGTGATCAAGTGCTGCAAAAGATGAAGATCAAAGATGAAGACTCAGTGTTGTAGAATATGATGCTCCAGTACTAAAGATGTTGAAGATGTTCCAGTAACTTTTCCAGTTGATGATGTTGAAGAAAACTTCCAATGATTTATAGATGTATCACCTTGATGTTGTTGATGACGCTCTCTCTCCTTGCTCCTACAGTTGATGTTGTTGTTGTCAGTAGAATACCCTTCTTGTTAAGGGGGAGTGTTGAAATATTGTAACTTTGAATAATATTCTATTGTATTTTATTATTGTAATTTATTCAGAGATGTTTTATTCCTCCGTCGGGATGTTATTATTGTATTTGGTCATCAGAGAATCATGAGGTAAAACCTCCCTTGTATGTCCGGTCGATAGAACCCTCCAAAAATTAATATTATAGTGTTTTGAGTCTTCCTAGGTAAGTCGGCCCAGTTAAGTTTGTTGGGGCCGACCTAGTTAGTGAAAAATTCAATGGAAGATAAAGTATACATAGGAGTGATGTGCTCCTCACTTGGACACACACACTCGCTTGTGTACTTCGCATAGGAGAGAGAGAGAGAGAGATCTGCAAGGAGAAGGAGCACTTGTTTGGGGTTTTGTCTTTGTACTTTTGATCATCTATATTGAGGAAGTTTTGCTGGGTTTTCTTCCCCTAGAGGGTTTCCCAGGATAAATCTACGTCTATCTTGTGATTGTGTTTCTTTCAGTGATCCTGTATATGCTATTATTGTGAAATTGAATTGAATATTGATGTTATCTATCTTAGCATATTGAATCTTAACATTTTTGTAGTGTTTTCTCCTAAGACATTGACAATACAAAATTTGCTAAATAAAGTCGGATTGTACCCCTTTCATTTCTATTAATATTTTGCTAGTCTCTCTTCGACATACCCACAAGATTCATTCCTAGGTCTACTGCAATCCATTATTCTCGATCTATAAGGAGATCCTGCACCTTAAGCTTTCGTAGCTCAAAATTTTTCCCATTAAACTTTTCAATTTCTATCCTCAATGTGCTAGAAACTCTACCAATGAATCAATATCTCCAGTGTCTCCCACTATAACAGGTATTCACTAGATCTAGTACCAAGCTAAAACCCTCAACAACAAAGGAATCCCTGTGCAACCAAATATAGCTCTAATACCATCCGTTGGCTTAATATCGATTATAACAGGTTTGGAATTTGATTCATATAGTCAAACACATTCACATAAGATAATGACACACAATAACATCAACACATAACACATAAATTACCTTGGAAACCTGATCTCAGGAAAACCAACAAACTAGTGAGCTTTTAGCTCATTTATTAATCAAACACTTTAAAACATGTGTTTACAACCGTGACTTGCTATACAACAAATCATGATTCATTACATGATCATGTTACACACTATACCCATTGTAGTATATACGTACATCGTTACATCATGCATGTTCATTACATTTTATTTATAGATGCAATACAACCAACTACTCATTGATGACAATCGATAACTTCTTAACAAATTTCGGTTATTTTGTTACATCTAACTTGATTGCGTCAACTTTGATCAATTTCCTATTGAGCCTTTTGGTCATTCCATCAACTTCCTGTCGACCAAACAACTATTCTAGTTAGTTGGCTGACCAAAATTCCACTGTCTGTCGCCTTATACCAGTCGACTATCGACTTTGTTAGTCGATCCACATAAAAAGAATATAACATTCCCAACATAGTGACTTCGAAGAGATATGAGTGCAATTAAGTTGTGGTAGAACCCTTAAAGATGGATGTTTTAGGTACAAGCAATGGACCCATTGGATCATATAAAACAATTGTGTGAAATTGAGTCAATCAATAGATTTGGATGTGTAATAATAGAGAAAGCAAATTGAATATGAGAATGAACTAATTTCCTTCTATAATCTTTCATGCCACCAATAGATCTCTTGAAGTTTATTTATAAATGGTATATCATTGTGGTGAATTGAGGGCACAAGTCACGACTGATTAGTCTTATTGGAATCTTCATTTGTGACAATCCATTTTGATCAATTTAAGCAATTGATCAACAATGGATGCAACTATGCATAAAATTTTTAGGAGGAAGGAAGAAACATATACTTATTCTAGTCACATTTGCATATTTCGGTAATGCTACCCCATGGTTCTTGTTAAATTATTTATTATAACCATTTTTTAAGGAAAGTACATAAAATTAGGAGTCACTCTTAAAAGTTGTAAAAAACATTGAGAATGAGCACTCTGTTTCCATCCAAGGAACTGAGTATTTTTGCTCTATTTAACAAGACTAAGATGCTCCCATTATGTGTATTGACAATGCTAATAGACATTTACGGTGTGACAACTTGCAGGAGCAACAAATGTCTCACAAGAGAACCATGAAACAATCCAAGGCTATCTAGGATGATTCCTTGTTAGAAGGAATGGGTGAGGAGGACAAAGAGGCTTTCTCAATAATTCAATATGACAACACTAGCAACAAGAGTAAATCTGAGCCAATCCACCAGTGGGGAAAAATATATCAGAATTTTAGTGAAGAAGAGTATCTAGAGATATTTGAGGAAGAAAAATAGGATTTGTTAGTTTACCATAATATTAGAAGATTAGTGTTGCACAAAGTAGCAACAAGGCCAGCTGTGTTTCCCTGTGATGACATAATTGAGTGGTTTTTCTTGAAGGAATATATCATTAATAGACAAATCAAGAATGCCAATGATGATGCCATTGCTTCATTTCAGCTAACAACTCTCAATAGCTATTACAAGTTCCTAGTATCTAAAATAAACTTGACTACAAAATGGGTTGCCTCGCTACAAATAGTTTATGTGGCCTTCATCAAGAAAATTTGGGAAAAAGATAGAAGGTTTAGACCAAGAGAAAGTGGCTTGTTGAAACCAAGTGTTTGAGTTTTCCATATAGAATCATCACTGCCTTGTTATGTAGATTATATGGGGAACCTGACACAATGGAAAGGTTGGTTGCCACTTATATACCATGTTACTATGTTAGGCACCAAGTTTAATTATGTTAGGCACCAAGTTTAATTGGGTAGCTATTATGTCTAGTAGCCTACAAGCAGAAATTGTTCAAGTGAAAGAAGCCACTGCAGGCCAGACATCAAAGTTTCATATATCTTCGTACCTATTAGATATATTTTATGTTGCAAATAGTTTCTCAGGCATGGGCCCCGACGGACCCTCCAATACATGTGTATTTCCAGTTACTATGGGAACATAAATATGTTAGTAATTACAAACATATATGTGAAGGTTTTATCATTCCATTGTATGGATAGTGCACAATCAACCAATAAAATTCATGTCTAATAAAGATTTAGAAGAGGTGTATGAGATAGTGCACAATCAACCAATAAAATGCATGTCTAATAAAGATTTAGAAGAGGTTTCAAAGTTGGCCGATTGGTTCCTTATAAAGCAAGGAACATATTTAATAATTTATGGTCGCACACACACACCTTATATCCTTCCTAAGTATGTTATTGATAGGGTAGTGCTGCAGGAGATTGTGTGGCAAACGTAAATGAACGAGACTGGGGCTACTTTAGCTAAAGAAAAGAAATCATCATGGCCTCCGTTGCCATTGATCGTAGGTTTTTATAAGATGATGAACACAAAAGACATTGATAAGTTACTGTAGGGCCTATGCTTGTTTCAATCTGGTGAAGAAAAATTTCGAAGAAACGATAGCAAGAAGAAAATATTTAACTATTGCTCCACAATGGGATTCAAGTGGCCATATGCAAATGAGCAATGCATGGAAGAAGAAGTATTTAGGAGATAAGAGACCTTAGAAGAATTAGGGAAAAGACAAAGAAAATGGAAATTTTTTGGCTCTAGAGATGAATCAGCGGAGGAGAGCATAAAGAAAAAAGAAGTAGAAGTGCAAGGAAAACGAGAACAAGAAAAAATGATAGAGTAAGATCAAAGGAGAGTAGAGGCTAAACAAAAAAAGGCACAAGAAAAAGAACAAGAAGAATCTCAACTAAAGGAAGAAGAAGAGAAAAAGAGATAAGAAGAAATGGAGGCTCAGACTAGTGAGCCTCAAACCAAAAAATTGGATTTAACCACTCAAGATGCAACAAATACTATCACCAGAGGGCATTTCCAATTGAGAGAGCTTGAACTAGGGTTGTACACTCCATCAAAGGAGGGCACTGTAGCCTCACTCAATTCCTTTGCATTTGATCGTCAAAAGAAACAAATAGTTAGGAGGACACATAAAAAAATCCAGTTGGCTTGTTAGCAAGAGATGGAAGCAATATTCGAGACTCCTGTATTTACTGCTATAGACCAAGAACCCACAACCAGGGCTTATGCAAATGTTGCTAGTGCAATGGAAACAAAATTCAACCTATAAAAACTGAGCAGAGAATTGGCAGAAGTGCATAAAAAGATAAGTATACTTGAAGACGAGATCCTAGAAGCATGTGGAGGAGTTATGGCTCTACACCATGAATGTGATCCTTTGTTCTTGTAAAACGAAACATTAAGTAAAGAACTCGAAAGGTTAAGGAGCGAAAAGAAATATGTGCAAGAATTCCAAGTTTACTCAACTTCACTAAAACAAAATTTGTTTGTGATGGAAGGTCAAATCTCAGGACAAATGCAAGAATTAATGGATGTCATAAGAAGGTTCAAATTAGTTGCAGATCAAGACAATATTGCTAAAAATATAAAGGCAAACCTAGATGACATAGTTAGATGGAAACAACATGAAACAAAAATGCATGCACGTGTTTTAAGGAGAACGCAGACAGAAATACAACGAGAGTACGCAATGATATCTAATTGCAGAGCAATAAGTACTTTGTTGCAGAAGGAAGTCAATGCTTGTTTAGAAAGATGTAAACACTTGCATGAAGGAGTAGGAAGAGTGACAGAAATATTCCAACTTCCATCATTTGGTGTAATGGATAATAAGAGGCCAAAGGCACAAAGCGCTGTTGAATTGGATACAACTAAGAGCAACCGACATGTGAATCTCAAAGACATTACAAAGGTTACAACAGAAGCATTAAAGCAACATGTCTCAGTGCCTACACGTGAAATCAAACTAATGACATCATACAATGCATCCATGAAAAGGGGATTGTCCACTCTTAATGATGAAGCTATTAAGCATGAACTTGCTTTGGAACTTTTGAAGTCACAACAAATCAATATTATTGCATATGATTTTGAACTTTGGGATGCTTATATAAAGTACAAAGAAGTCCCGCACCTGGAGTTAATGTTACATATTAATTTTGTATTTTGTTTTTTTACAAAGTTTAGTTTAGGGAAGTCAAATAACTTCAAAGAAGCTGAAAATATGTAATTTTTCGAGGGAAGTCGAAAGTTCTCAACAACATATATCTTTATGTGAATTCTGTAACAGTGGGAGAAGAGATGTAGGCTTTTGGCTTGTGAATATTTTGCTCGAGCCATTCCATGCTATATGAATGAGGAGAAACTAGTTGTTGGCAATTTTTGAACTTGAATAATGTGCTCATAGCCTTGAAGTGTAATGAACTAGTTTTGTGTTTTTCTTTTTTCATTTTGGAAATATGAAGTAAGTTTTCTATGAATAATTGTGGCAACTATTCTACACAACGAGTCTTGTTTACTTTAAACGTTATTTGTGTACAACATTTTGCTTTGCAAATGAGTTACAGAACCTGAATTGTATAGAGAAGGAATAGTACCTTCTATTGTGTTTTAACCTTGTCGTTCATTTTAGTTTTTTTTTCGAACATCTTTTTGAACTCGAAATTTGTGTGATAAATATCGTTGCATTAGTTGCCTTCTGGGTTTGCTCCTAGATAAAATGCCTTGGTCTCTGGTGTTTCCAGCGATTTTGTGTAGCTTCACTCTAGCACTAGCAGAAGTGGCTTTCTTTGGGGGAATAATTAGCCGTGGAGAAGCTCTGTGCATGTTGGATTCGTGTTTTGTGTTGTGGTTGCAAATGGCAGTTGGGCTGATTGCATAGTTAATGTAAGAATAGTTGCAGTATACCCACTGGATATGAGTGAAAGAACTTCAATCACTGGGAATAAAGGCTCATATTTCATGATAGCGATACTCTCTGTGAGTGTTTTTTCCTTCAATTTCTTTTACGAAGAAAGCCTTAGCATGTTGGTATTGTTTCTTTTTTTTAATGCTTATTGACTGGCTTTGTGTGTTATGCATGCAGTATGGGGAATACAGGATCTTGTTGTAAGAGCACATGCAATAAATGTCCTAATGGGCATTGAAGATCCACACAATCTTCTTTAAAGGCCCTCTCCATTGCATTGCTTTAATTATTTCACTCTACATTATATTTTCCTTTTTAGTATTTTAGGTTATTTAATTATTTCACTCTACATTATATTTTCCTTTTTAGTATTTTAGGTTATTTAATTATTTCACTCTACATTATATTTTCTCTTTTAGTATTTTAAGTTATTTTATAAAGCCCTCGACATTCATAGCAAGGCTTTTTTATGATAGTTTTTGGAACCTGAAGTTTTTTTTGTAAGGACCTAATTATTACAAAGGATTATAAATAGAGTAGCTTTGTAATAATATCAATTTCTACGTTTCTCTAGTCACAAATTTTTGTTTCCCCCATTTTGCCAAACTGTAAATCTTGAATTTTTCTCAAATAGCAGTAGAAATACAATTTTCAGATCTTGACAATTATTTCCTAATAATTTTAAACATTCATTTTATCTCACAGTTTTTATTGAATAATTGCACACTAAAAATTTCAACTTAAATTGCAGCAGAAACAAAAAATCATAGAAACATAGCCATGCACAAAAGACACAAGGATTTTTACCCTGGGAAATCCAAACATGGGATAAAACCCAACCAACTTTTCTTAGAATAAATCAGTCCAATTCAAGTACATTACCATTCATGAAGAGTGTTGCCACCAAAATGCATACCAGGGGGAAGCACATCATAAATCTTTGGAAGTTGCTCGATGTGGCCTTGGGGACAAGTCTCGAGTCAGGTGCTGTCACCTGATCCTGACTCCTCCATTTAGACAAACTCCTAACGAAGCCAAGGGGGTAGACCCTACTAAAAAATGTTACCAAGTCTTTTTTAAGTTTTGTGTTTAGTGATGAGAAGAGTGCTATTTAGGGGTTTATGAAATGAATTAACAAATTTTAATCAAATATTCTTGCACATAAATTGAAACACATCCACAACTTGACATAATCATAAAATAAACAATAACTTGCGAAATTAAAAATAGAAGTATGAAAATATGATTGCAAGTGCTTGAGACCAGTGCTAATAGAGTCAATGATTGTTGGAGTGTTGTATTGAAACTATTGTGCGAGTGCTCTTGGTTTATTTTATTAATGATTTTAGGAGAATGAGGTGATTGATGAGGGAAAAAAGGGGATTCCCGATATACCTTGTGGTATGAGGAATATGTCCGAATTATGATCTAAGTAACTTTGTATAAAAACATGTGGGCTGGAATGGAGTCTCGAAAACGGTGTTCAACACTACACCAACAAGGGTGTAATCTAACTATGCCCTGAGGTCGCTTTCCAGTTTTTCCCATGTCCTTAGTCAAAAAATTTCCACTTGATCACTTATAGTCAATGCTGGATTTTCATTGGTTTATTGGGGACTTGGTTTTATTAATGTGAGTGAGTTAATTAATGTGAGAAATTGTAAAGTACAAACAACTGCTTTTGATATCCCAAAGCTCAAACAATCCTGCGATGGGTAGAGCATACACGGTGCTTACGAAATGTAAATTCCAATTTTAACCCTCCGACAAAGAGCACTATTGATCCGCGAAAGCGAAATTCAAGAGATTTTTTAATTAAGTTACTCTCTGATAGAGAGCACTCTTGATCGGCTAAGAGCGAGATTCAAGAGATTTTAAGAAAAAAGAAAAGACTCTCCGACAGAGCGCACTCTTGATCCACAAATGGCGATATTCAAGAGATTTTGATGAATCTTTATACTTAACAAAAGGGAAAAAGATGCAAAGTTTTAAATGAGTGAAATTTGAAACTAACTAAGCTGTGAAAATGAAACCTTTGGAAAATTTAAACTTTTTGCAATTTCAAGAAAGAGAAACTTTCAAGCAACTCCAAATCTTCTACGAAAGAATAAAACTTTAAGAGTCTTTATGTAAAAGCAAAATTTTAAGAGACTTAAGTAAAAGTAAACTTTTCGGAAAAGACTAACTTATGCAAAAGTAAAACTTCTAAGTTACTCCTTTTGATTTTGACTATAATCTTTACAAAAATGAAAATTGATCTAGCATGATATTAATCTAACTATGAAGTATGTAAAGCAGAAAGTAAGCAAATCAAGGACATATATAGGCTTCCCCCAAATGGGGGAAGAGGGGTGTGGGAGTCGTAATCCCACTTGCTTCTTTTATTAATTAATTACAAATTAGTTAACTCTCCGATAGAGAGCGCTCTTGATCTGCTAAAAAACGAGATTCAAGAGACTTTTAAGCTTTAGGAAAAGCTAAGGGGAAGCAAGAGAATGAAGAAATGGTAGCTTTATGGTTCACGCTCCAAAAAATTGTCTCTTTTGCTCACTTTCCTGTAAAACAAACATTAAAACCAACAAACCTAATTTTTAATTAAGATGTTAGTATGGTTAGCTAAATCACATAAAAAATACAATTCAATATTTGTGAATGATAGGAAAAACTTGATACTTCAAATATTGACAATTTACAATTAGATCTAAGCTTGAAATAAGGCTTTAAAGTACTTTTAGATCTATAAATTTTGCATGACAAATCAGATTTTAAAATGAAGCTATGTAGATCGAACTTTGCTAAGCAAAATGAAATAAGAAAAAGGTAAAGAGAGATATTTGAGTTTTAAAATGGATGATGAAAGCAAGCTTGCTCAAGCTCTTTGCGGATCAAGAGCGCTCTCTATCGGAGGGTTTAATTTAAACTAAAATCTCTTGAATCTCGCTTTGTGGATCAAGAGTGCTCTCGGTAAGCACCGTGTATGCTCTACCCATTGTGAATTTTATGTGGTCATCTTCTTTCTCCTTAGAATTCTAATCAATATTAATTTAAATTAACATTAACTCTTTCCTACATTAATATTAATTCTACCCTAATTGGAATACACCTAAATCATCAAAACTGGTCGGCTTGCGTATCTACTTCTCTCTCATCACTACTTATGCATGTGTCTTCACCGGAATTTTGATTTGACAATTGTCTTTGTCTTGAGGATGAACCGCACTAAGAGGTTTGAAACGTTGACAATATCACTTTCTCAATCGCAATAGAAACTCCAAAAACCCTCATACAAACATGATGAACTGCGAATTCTCAGCTCACAATATCATTTCCTAGCTCACAATAACATTTCCTACTTGACAATCATTTGCTAAGTAATTTAGCTAGAAGATGGTGTCTTCTTTGAATAGAAAGTGCTCTCTAAATTTGGTGGTTTTGAGATGACCACAAACCAAAAGCTAGCATAATCTAATGTCTTCTACTAAATGGTGGTTTTAAGGATGACCAAAAACTTTGGAACTTGGCGCTAACTCTGGTTCTAGCTCAGTGGTTCCCTCTGGAACTTGGCTCTAACTCGGATCCCGACTTAGCGGTTCCCTCTAGAACTTAGCTCATGCTCAACGGTTCCATCTGGAAAATGGTGGTTGAAGGATCACCACAAACTGATGTCTAACAAAAGTTGTAAGTCTTCTACTAAATAGGTGGTTTTTGGCTGACCACAAACCAAAAAGGTGGTTTTCGGATGACCACAAACGAATGGGTGCTCTAAAACATGGCTCTAATTTTGTCTTCTGGTTACAACTCTGACTCTCGCTATGGCACCGGATCGAGGCTCTGGTTCTACCTATGGCTCAATCTTACTTGTTTCCATAGTGCAGATGTTTGCTTACTAATTAATTCTGTTAGATTGATAGAGCTTTGAAACTTGAAGCTTGACTGTCAATCTATGATGTTCCCCCCTATCAGGTACAAGATGAGAAGCAAGAAAACCTTCTTTGGTGTGATGGAAAAAGTGCATGGTTGTGCCTCCAATGGAAAGATATATCAAAGAGGTAGGTTTGAGTATCAGAACTAGACATAGTACCTACCCAAACATCTCAATCCCTTATCCTCATACATGATAGAATCCCGTGGAAACGTTGCAATCCCGAAATCCTAAAAATTGTTAAGCTTGTTGAATTCTTAATGGGATCTAAAATTATATTTTTTTGCATATGAAGTCCGATGAGGTTGGAACCACTCTCAAACATCCTGAAACAATTAATGGTAATGTTAAATTTAAGAATTTAACATTATCATTTAATGTCATTCACTTTAATGTCACTTGTACAAAACTAGTCCCTAGGCATCCCCAAGCGTCCCCAAAATCAAGGTACCCTGTCACCTTTGCCGTCAACGTCCCCCAATTTCATCTCAGATGTCTCGAGTTCTTGGGTGGAGTACCCAGTTTGACAGGGCACATTTGGGATATCCCTAACCTTGTACCTAGGACGTGGCGACATGAACCTGATGCAGGGATGCAAACCCTACCCCCAATTTTGGGTGCCCATGCTACATAGAGTGAAATACAATAAAACATAATTGAAGACGTTGTCAAACAGATCATAAACACTTTTGTCAAGATACTTGCCAATGTTGTCAGAAGCGAAGAAGAGGTGAAGTTGTTATCGGCAACAACTTACACTAGATTTATGTGTGAGATTTCTAAGGAACGTTTAGAAAAAAATTGGGGAGCCTATTGCATAATGGGTGTTGTCGGATTCCTATGGAGACCTCATAAAGAGGGAGTATGGCATTGGAGACATGTACTTAAATGGATTAATCATCCCTGATACAGGGGTTTATAATAGGATGACTAGTAGGGGCAGACCAATGGAGTTCCCTTGGAAACCGCTCAATCAACTCTTTCAATAGTTCTTTTGAGGCCGCGTTGTATGCACAGATGAGATGGAAAACACTGCATTGAGAAACCAAATCGTGTGCACAATGGTGAATAATAGCAAAATAAAAAAGAGCTTGAGGTGAATAAACTAACAAGTGAATGCAATAAACACAGAGGTGGACTTGTGTCTAGGTTGTTCTCACGGCACATAGAGAGTAATAGCATCAGTTTGAGTAATATGCACAAGTATTTGCACATGAGTCATATGTAGAGATCTATCTTAGAATAGAGCTTATAGAGACAATAAGCAGGGCTGACATGTAACATATAGCCATAAGAGGATGCGGTAAGCAAGTTTGAGGGTAGGTCTGAGACCTGGGGAGGAGACAATGACAGACAAATTTGAGGAGGACAGAGCAGACTTGAGTTATGACAGGACTTGAAATCTCTGATACCACAGTTGGAACACCCAATAAACGAATAAGCATTGTTAACTCATAATTTGTACATTATATGGATTTCTTACGAGGTGCCAGAGTTGTGAACATTTTTAATGTTCATCATCAATGTTCAGAAGTTCATTAGCCCAAATTTTTAGCCCTTTGTAAAAATTGCATGTCCATACCCCCTTGGGGGAATTGTAATAAGTTGGTCTAAGCATGGTCTTTTTGTAACAAGCTTGGCTTACCTTAGGTTTATCTGTCAAGGGGATACTCTAGAGTGTTTTTTCCTTAGGAATTATGCGTTGCGCTTCAGTGACGTATAATTTCTGAGTTTTTCACTCACACCTCCAAAGCTGGAATATTTACCATGGTGTTCAAACCTTAGGAGGTTATTAAAGCCTAAGTGTCTATGTATTTTTACATGTTAGCCATCAATAATGTGTCGTATGGACATGCACTAAGTCCCCTAGGAGTTTGATTTCATTCCGGAAAAAAATAAGTTTTTCCGTAAAATTAGACCATTTTTTAATGGTTTAATTGAATGTTTCAAACTGTAATAAAAGTATGATTTGGAGGCGGAATTTGGCATGGGGATGCTTGTTTTCATGCTCGGAGCGTCCTCTTTAGCCTAGGACCCACTTTTCGTAGGTTTCAGGTGATTAAATTATCACTTATGGCATTTTTTATTAAGAAGACGACAAAATGACACAGAAATGCTAAGCACACAACAAAATGGCACTAAGTGACAAAGTTAGAAAATAAAAAAAACATGTTTAAAATATGTGGGAAAAGGTGGCATATGGTATCTTATGGAGTGCGACCTCATTAAGTGGATAAAAGAACATGGTTTAAAGTCAAAACTTAAGGTTACGAATGATATTAAAATTAAAGTTGTGCCATCCTTCCTCATGGGCGTCATTTCCCACATATGATTGTTTCTCATTTGATGGAGATGTTTCCAAGGTGAAAAGGGTCACCCCTCTCATGAGGTGGCAACCACCTCTTCACATCACAGCTACCAAGGTTAAGTTCGAGTGTAGTTCACGCCCTCTTTTCTCCATAGATCAAAGGATGCGTCCCTCCCTCTAATGTGCACCCCTCCTTCTCGTTTTCTCTATTTAAGCGAGGTTTGCTCCATTGTTCACTATGGATTGTGGAACCTCTACCCATTGTAACACTGTTGTATCTGATGAATAATATTGAAAGACTTTGGAGGTCCATGCTATGCAATTCGATGAATGTTTTGTTATTGAGGTGATATTGTACCACTTATTTTCTCTTGTTTCAATATTGGTAATGGATCTAGCTTAGAAGGTTGTTCATAATCATAGAGTAAACATTTACGGTTGTTAAGTTGTTTATTTGTGTTTTGTTTTCAAGAGACACAGGAGTATCCAACTGTATTCGGTTGTACTGAAACTCTCTTGATCTCTTTTTTGCATGCACACTAGATTTAATCCACCATTGGCAAGTGTTTCTTATAGTTAGTGTATGATTATAGATCTGAAGGAGGAGTTGAGCTCGGTTGCACCCTCTCCCCTCTTCAACACTTTCAAGCTAATACTTTTGTTTGCATGCATTCCAAAGTATTCGATAAAGATCAAACTTGGTGCTTGAAGCCCTCCTTCCATCCCTTCAAAAATCTAAACTTTTTTTTTTTGGTTACTATTCTCTTGCAAGTAAATTAGAGCTAAAAAGTTTTTATCATTAAGTCATTTACTTGCTTAAAGTTAGATCTAAAAGTGCTTCAAATTCATATTTAAAGTTTGATCTACGGGTTGGTTTCTTTGTTACTTAAAGTATAATTTTTCCAAGCATTTGCAAGTAGCAAAGTTGTATTTTTTATGTGATTTATCTAACAAATACTAACATTTAATCAAATTTTCTGTTCGCTGATTTTTTGTCTTTTGTCATAGGAAAGCGAAGGTGTTTAAGCGAATTTGGAATTTTGAACCATAAAGAAGATCCTATTTTGATTCCTTGCATTTTCTCAACTTTTTTCAAGCTTTTAAAGTCTCTTGAATCTCGTTTTTACGGATCAAGAGCGCTATTTGTCGGAGAGTTAAAGATTGTAATAATTTAATAGAAGAGCGGGTGGGATTTAAGGCTCCCACACCCCCTTTGTAATGTCCCTGTTAAGAAATTTTATTCAAATGACCAATTTTTCACTTTTTTCCTCTATTTCGACATTTGACTAGTTTTGATGTCTAGGACTCCAAATTGACCCAAATGCTCCTAAATCTTCTGTGAGGGTATATGACTAATATTAAGACTTGAATATGATGTTCAAGGATTATTTATGACCCTCCAAAGACTTCTACAAACTTGTTTAAGATTCTGGACAAAGTATGGAATTTAACTAGTAATTTGGGGATCAAATCCCCCCATGGTAAGTACTGAAAATGGCTCTCCAAATGCCTCCAAACTCACTCGAAATTATGAACAGAGGTAGGGTATGTCTAAGGGACATTATTTAGGTTTCATGTGCACCATTTATCAGTTATTAAATCTGTTCTAATCTTCTCCCAAACAACAACAAAAATCATTAATCCGACCCTTGGGGAAATTGCATCAAATCTCTTCCAAATGCAAATAAACGGAGTAAAATGACTTCAAATGCTTAAGTGTTGAACATGAAACTTGTAATACTCATCAATGGTTGTCCATTCACCATAAATATATCAAAGAAACATTCTTTCATTCGAAATCATCAGCATTACAATAGTATACATCAATCTAGTGGGGAAATGGTCATTATTTGTTCATTAATCATCACTTTTACATACAACCACTTGGTATTTCAACCTGAAACTTTCTGAAGATGAAGAACATAGTATATTAAGCTTATTAAAATAAAAAATGGATCATGAGAAGCTCTCCAGAAGAGTACAATAGCTCACCAAAAGCGCTCTCCTTCAAAGAGAAAGAATATGCAATGAAAACTAGAAGTGGTTGAGTGAATGAGCTGCAATAGAAGAAGCCACGAGCTTCCCTGTAGCTTACAACTGCAAATAAAGACTCCATTAAAGCTCCATGAAAGACCTGAATGGCCTCTCCAAACACCAACTTGGCTAGGAATCTTTCACCCTCAAAATTGGCTAAGGCAAGAAACTAGTCATCCACTAGCTCTCTCTCTACACAAATGCAATTTTCTCAAATGATCAAAAGCCCTTCTCTTACTTCATTTCTGTATTTTATAAACATCCTTAGTCTTCTAAGGTCCTCCATGGGTCGAATTCCTCCCAAGAGATTCATGCCAACTCAAGTTGGGAAGAGATTCCCAAGTATGCCACTTGTCCTTCCAATTCTAGCCCTCTCCTTCTCCAAATTCAAATTGGTGTCTCTTTGGATGCCCTAACTCACTTGAGTGCCCTCTTGGAGGCTATTTTTAGCCCTGACATGTCATATATGTCATATGTCAGCCTTCAGGTCTGATTTGTGTCATAGGTGTCATAGATTCTTCATCATTGTTGTCATAGGAGTTAGGGAATCTAGCCCAAGTGTCCACAAACCTCTAGTTTGACTCTTCCTCTTCCATGGAGGTTACCACTCCATCCAATTCGACCTATGATGCTAAATGTCATATGTATGATCCTTCTAACTCATCCCAATAACCTTAGGCTTCCTATGGATTCGAAATTGCAAGAGGAGAATGCCATTTGGCACATCAATTCTAGCTTGTGTGGGCCCCACAACCTCCATGTGTCTTCATGATCAATTGCCACTTTGATTTTCTCTTGCATTTATTTAATTAGCTCATTTATTAAATATTTATTCCATTCTAATGTCTAAACATCATTTAATAGCTCCCTTATTGCAAATCCCAATGTCTCCATCCAACCTAGGGAACTAGTAGGATTGATGGAATTTCCCTGTTATGAATTTATTTGAATGGGGACATTACACCCTTCCCCCATTTTGGGGAAACCTGTACCTGTCCCCTTTACTTTCTGCTTTAGATTGGTTTTGCTTGCTAGATTAGTTCTTTCAATTTTCGTAGCTAGATCTAGATTTTCTTTCAAGGTTTACTTTAATTTCTTTCGGGAATAAACCAAATACTAACCCCCTTCCTCTCTTGAGTACGGTCTTTTGACCTGAAAGAGATTTTTAGGTAGATAATTAGAAAACTTTTGTTGTATTCCTTGAAGTTATTTGCAATTTCTTGTCTTTAAGACTCCTTAAAGTCTCTTGAATCTCGCTTTTGCGGATCAAGAGCACTCTTTATCGAAGAGTTTTAAAATTGGAATAAACATTTAGCATGCTCCCTGTATGCTCTATCCATCGCAAGCTTCTCTGAGCTTTGGAATATCAAAAACGGTATTTTTTCATTTTATAACTTCGACATTAAGTTAATCAATTCATCCTAATAAAATCAAGTCCCCCATAATTGATGAAAATCCAGCGTCTCTATTGATTTTATCGAAAGTGGGCAAATTTTGCAAAGGAAGCGGGAACCACTGGAAAGCGACCTCAAGGCACCGTTAGACTACATCCTTGTTCGTGTAGTGTTGAACACGCTCTCGAGACTCCTTTCCAGCCCACATGTTGTGCGGAGCCACTTAGACCAAAATCCGGACATATTCCCCGTACCGCAAGGTATATCGGGAATCCTCCTTTTCCCTTTAAAACAACTAATCTTTTTCATTAAATTTAAAATAAACAAAGTACAATTGCAAAACATTTCATGTTTTACAAACAACACTACCTACAATTGCACAACTTCATTGGCACTGGTTATTTATTTCACTATTTGCTTTTCAAGTATTTACTATTATGGATGCCATGTATCTCTTTATGCTATTGATGCTTAAAGAATAATCAATCTTTGCAATTACTTGTTCTAATCACAATCCCATCTAAAAAACTCCAAAAAACAACTTACTCCCATCCATAACAATAAACTCATTTTAAGAGCTTTAGAAACTCTTTTACTAGGGTCTACCCCCCTTGGCGTCGTTAGGAGTTTGCCTAAACGGAGGAGTCAAGATCAGGTGACAGCACCTGACTCGAGACTTGTCCCCAGGGTCACTCCGAGCAGCTTCAAAAGATTTCTGCTGCGTTCCCCCCAAGTGTGCATTTCGGTGGCAACAAGCATGAATGCTCTGTTTTCCATTAAGAATGTATGGATATAAATACAATATGGAGTGATGCTTGATTTCATCTTCCAAGGCGTCTCTTGGACTCCCTTATGACTTTTCATATTCACCAAATCCACAAGGATTAGGTTTCCAACATGGAGCATCTAATGTAGGTGTGTTTTTTTATCATGGGATCAGTTCTTTGTCTCCCTTATGTTCCAAGTGGAGGGATGAGGTACGTATGTAGTTGTTGCTCAAAGGTACTTTGGTAATAATTTAATAAAGGATGCCAAGTCCCTAGATGCAATGGCATATTCTGATTTTATTTTTGCTGTGAGTCGTGACTTAAGATCAGATGGTAGTCAATGCTAAAATTATCTATCTAACATAGGTTTATAGAGTACCTTATATTCTTATATCGCTTTCAGTAAACAAAGCAATAAACTTATGAACTACTTAAAATTGAAGTATGTATCTTAGATTCTTACCACATTGTATTTGCTTCTCAAAACAATTGCTATAGGACAGTTATTTGCAGGCTCCAGCAAATTCAAACCAATTCTGATAAAAGAAGCATCTAGTACAAAGACTTTGTTCAGAAGACTTCATATTTATGATTTAAATGTCTAGTTCTCATATGACAGTCCATTGGGAAAAACTAACAGTCATCAGCCTCAAATTTTTATACCAACGCTCTTTAAGAGATTAAATCAACTAATGACAACTTGGAAAAAAAAGGTTTCCATATAAAATGCAGTTTGTAGAAGGCACAAACTGTATTGAGGGTGCATGAACTTGCAACAGCTCTAAAAGGTGTATCGAAAGAGCCACAGAAAACATCTTACGATTGCACCCACCAGGTTTTGCTCCTCTACTATTCTTGTAACATATTTCAACAATACGATAAAAAATTCCAGGGAAAATGCAATGGAAAGGAGGATTTTCACCAGACCATACTTTCGGTTGTGCTTAATAAAATCCTCGAGCTAAAAATGCAGTCACAAAAAATAACTGAGCAATATGCCATCTTGTACAGGTCCAGCTTAATTACATCCCCTATAAAGAAGACATCCGGGATGGAACATCCTGGTTTCTGCAACTTTTCACTGATGATCATAATTAGCCTTTCACCTTTGCTTCTTTCACTACTAGTTTTCTTTCATAAAATTCCTATAAAAAGGGAAAAAGGAGTCAATTCAATAAACAAGGTCTACATTTACATTATGGTATTGATATTTCTATTAAGAGAAAGCAGCACCTAAAGAAAAGCATTGTTACATTACATAAATGACAAAACACAATATAGTGAACTGCAAGAAACAGAGAGGCAACAATCAACTAATGCTGAGGGAAAATGTATGTTACAACAGTATATCATAGAAATTAGAATTCTCTGATGCTTTTGAGTGGTTATTGGGAACTACATTTTTGTTCTCCTTTCTCCCCTCATGCAATTCTTTCTTTGTTTCTATGAGATCTGGTCATTGAAATTTTTTAAGTGTGAGCTTAGGTCATGTTTATTAACAATAGGCTTGGATTTCTTTTCATCTCTTGATTAAGGCAAAGAAAAAGTCAAAAACTAGAGTATGGAAATTACCTTCTTATCCAAAGCAGCGATTGCTGCCTCAACTTCAGCCTGTGAAGAGAAATTAACAAATCCATAGGCGCGAGTTATTCCTGCTTTACGAGCGTAAAGGACTCTTGCATCCTGCACATTTCCATGTTGGCTAAATAATTCCCTGAGAGCTTTGCTCTTCACTGACAATGAGAGATTACTAACATATACTTCGTATGGACTTTCAACGACAGTGGCCTCGACTGTCTCAGTCATTCTATCTTCCTCCATGGTTGAAGGTTTTGCAATGTTCTCTTCAACATCACTTACCACCATATCCTGTAATGAATCAAACTAAATATATCAGTATGATACATTAGGCCAGCACAGCCTTTAAGAAAATCAACATGCACCCAAACTTCAACACAGTTAATATTTTGTCACCTCAAGAACCATCCAGCTTTAGAATGATTGCACCAGCTTCTTGTGGAAAAGGCCAAAAAAATTTCTAGTGCAATTTTGGTAAGGTCATCAAGCATTCAAATGAGTGTACCCTTGCAGTCAACATTAGGGTAAATATGAGACGAGGAAACAATTCCAGATTTGGATGTCTCAAGTTCATTTTAATATGGACAAAAGGATTAAAATCTAATTAATTGCAATATTGTATCAGTGCCTTCACCAATCACAAATCTACTTCTGCACTCTATCTGATAAATTGCATCAAGCTTATGCTTACAGGAATTCGCCAGCCTTTGTGACTGACGCATCCCAACCAGCTTGGATATGGTGCTTCAGTGTGACACAAGTCACATTTGTGACCAATCTTCTGACAGATTCAAGAGAAGTGTGTGCCTGGGATCCTGATCCTAACCCTGTCCTGGATCACTGAGGAAGATGAATCCTAAGATCTTTGAGAATGGTTCTCTTGACTTTACTAGAATATTTTTTTCCTTACTGGAGAAGGCACAAAGAGAGAAGCCTTTTAGCCAATAGAAGGATCCTTACGATTTAAAATTCAGTACATGCATTGCAAAGTTTTAAACTCTATAGACTATAGTAGACAGCATATGCTGCCAAGCAACAGATTTGTGTATACAATGAGAACATCTTCTATGAAGTGATTATAAGGCTTCTATCTGGAGACTATAGCTTATTCAAAACCGTAAGCAAACTCTCTTATGCAAGATTCGTTCTAGGTAGTACAACTACAGACTGATGTTAATAGGTTTTCTGTCCTGATATTGATGCATGCTGACGAAATAAAAAAGTGTGCTTGGGAAATTAACTAACTAAAACATATCCAAGAGAGGATAGAGCTTCACTTCGCTGGTCACCAAAAAGTGTGTTCACATGAAACCTGTGAGAATCATAGTTTTGGATGCATTTGAATGACCATTTGACCTTTCAAGTTACTTTGTTCATCCCAAGTATCCAATCAAATCTCTTTACTTTTGCTTGTCGGGGTGGATTCTAGAAGAGATGTCTGACTAGATGTTCAACAAAGGACCTATAGAAAATCTTCACAATCGTGTGCTTACTAAATTCATGCAAAGAAAGCATCGATTAACACATTCTACCTCCAAAGAGTAGATTTCTTTCTCTTCAGACTGAACATTTAAATCTTTCTATAATATATACACACAATGGTGCATAAGCCTAAAAAGATCAAGAACATGTTGTATGATCAGTCTAATAAAGAATTATGGTCGTTTCCTTTAGTAGAGTTAATGCTGAAGCCATAAATAAATCACAATCAAAGAATCTAACCTGTTTGAAAGGCACACAAAATTGTATTGCTACACCAATACAACCATATTTGAAACAATATCAAACAACTGTAAAGCAGCATCAACTCACAAGCTAGTTCCAAATGAATAAACCTATCAATATTATGCTCTAGCTATGCAGTGAAAACAGGAATCATAAATACAGATTGAAATCTAGGGTCAATATTTCAGCAATGTAACATATAAAACCAACATATATAGACTCCAGTGATCAATCACCTGATCATTTGGCTCTACACACTCAACAAAAAAATTATTACACAAACAGAAGTCAAGAAGCTTAATTTACTGTTGCTCAGTGGAGTTTTTTAATATAGCCTATGGGGTTAGTAATTCAGTTTTCTGAGCTCATTTTCTATCGTTCATAACTTTTTCGTACAACATCTGTTTTGAGTGTGGTTTTTTTCAGACTGTATTTTTGAGTCCTCTTGACAGTGAGGTAGTTTGATTCGGTCAAGTGCTTTGTTTTATGCTGGTGATATTCATTTCTTCCCAAAAACCCAGGGCCGGACCTCAAATTTGGAACTTAAAATGGTTATAACTTGCTGATACAGATACCGCTTGAGTGATTTTTTTTTAAGTGCATAAAATTTTGTACACTATGCGATAGTGATATCAGTTTCTGTTGATTTGGCCATATGATTATTGAGGATGGAAATGGCCACATATCTCCTTTGTTTGACTTTGACAACAATTTGTTTGAGAGAGTTTCATGATGAAAGACATTTGGTGCTTTGCTTGGCACAATGTACTTTTGATCGGGAGACCATTTTACTTTACATGTGGTGCATATTTGAGCACTTGTTGAACTTGATGATCATTGTGAGATCGTGTTCAAGTTCTTGATTGAAGCACTCCAATTGATCGTCAACACTTTCAACCTGTTGGATCACTTTCAGCCTCATCTTCTGCTATCTTTCATGTCCTGTTTGAGAGATTATTCTCTAACACATTGTGGACTTGTTTTGATGATTCATGCCTTCTCCCTTGGAGAATCTTTCCTGCAGTTAGCTTTCCGTTTGCTTCACATGTTCCAAACTGGTGTATGTGAAGAGTTTGGAGACAAATTGGTTTGACAGATTATTACTCTATCTTGAGTTGTTTAGCACTTCATCATGAGCATTTTTCGTCCCGTTTATCTTTTCTATTGCAGATGCAAGCACACATAAGAATCTCATGAACCAATGCAGCTTCCACTGCAGTCATTTCTCATGCCTACTATTTTCTAGGAACATAATTCACTATCAATTTTTCCAACTGCCCAAACAGCTTAGACACTTCAAACTTGTATAGGTTTAGTAGACGAAAAGCCTGTAGTGTTGGAAACTCAGGCAACAGTCATAACCACACTATCCTCTTAGGTAGTTCTACCTTCAAGGAATCTCTCTCCTTTCATCCATTCACTGATGCTTTCACAGTCTTCTACTCTCTCAGCAAAGTTTCCAGGTGAGATGAAGATGCCTTTGCTTGACATTTGGCTAGTTGGGTCATCAGTTCATTCATGAAGCATTGAAAATATTTCTTTTCCCAAACTTAACATAAAATTATCTTCTTCTTTGATTCATTTACGACCATCATTTGACTTCTTGCCTCAGACAAATTACTGTATTTTGGCCTTTAACCTTATCCCAAGGCTTGGTCCATTGCACTCCAACATTTAACCATTCTTTGATCAAAATTAAAGATTAGATCTGCCCTTTTGGGGAGTTCTCGGTCCCTCAAAAACTCTGACTCTTCAAACATTAGCCTTAACAGTATTCTTACAAATCAAATTGAAAAACAATTCCCGCTTACCTCAAGGGGTCTCGCCAAGTATTTACTATTGGGTCCTAGTTGTGTGTGAATGCAACCAAGGTAGTTTTTGCTCAAGGTTATAGTCTTCAATGAGTTAGTTGGGTAATAGAATGTAATCATGGCAAAATAGTGGGTTAAAAATGTGAAAAAAGATTTTCTATGTAAGTGGAGAAGATGCAGCATTTATTGCCCACCTCCACCAGCCATTGGATAAATAGTGGTTTTGGGAGGGTCATAGAGCAGTGCTGGTCTTGTATCTTGTCTTGAAAAACCCCTCTCAAGTCCAAGGAGTTGCGGATGCATCAAGCAGTCAAAGGAGTGCAGTTGTTCTGCTCCATAGCCCGCCATGGGCAAGGGAGACGTGTATTCAGTTATTCTAATAGTAAATAACGCTGATCTGAGTTACTTTTCATCTAATTTGTTATCTTTTTCTAGTATATAGTTGCAGAATTATCGTTGTGTTAGATTTAGGTTGTGTAATGGTTTAGATTAGGGTTTTATTTTCAATAATTGTTGGCAATGAGAAAATGCTAACAAATTGCACCAGTCAGGAAAGCGATTTGTGGTCTTCCCTCCAAGAATGGGTGGCAGCAGTATCATGGGGATGAGATCGCTGAAAGAACCTGGAGCTAGGGAATTTTTCTACCTCTGTTAGGATGGTGCACAACATTCTAGTGGATGGTTGGGTTATCTTTCTATAGTATATAGTTGCAGAATTATTGTTGTGTTGGATTTAGGTTGTGTAATGGTTTAGAATTTAGAATAGGGTTTTATTTTTAATAATTGTTGGCAATGAGAAAATGCTAACAAATTGCACCAGTCAGGAAAGTGATTTGTGGTTTTCCCTCCAAGGATGGGTGGCAGCAGTGGGGATGAGATCACTGCAAGAACCTGGAGCTAGGGAATTTTTCTACCTCTGTTGGGATGGTGTACAACATTGTAGTGGATGGTTAGGTACTGTTATCACACCATAGTAGCAGGGCTACTATTCTTGCTTAGCAGATATCTGCACATTTCAGAGCTTGGCTATATTGAGTTTATATTTTGAGATCACTCATGATCAGAGCAGTGTATTGTATCAGACTTATGTTAGACCTTGTGCGCCAAGGCTGAGCCTTGAGAATTCAGATTTGATGACCGATGTGACCCTTTACTCCATACAGTTTCAATTCAGTGCCTAGAGATGTTATTGCAGCAGTGTTTCAGATGGTTTATGATGATTATTTTGATGATGTGATATGACCTATGGATTTCTGATCATTGATTATGGATTATTATCTTGTTGCTTTTGTCATGTTCACAGCATTAGCTTGGTATATGATTCATGATGTGGCAAACTTTGTAAAATGAAAATGAACTATCTTGATAATGTTATAATTTATAAAATGGACGTATTACTTGCACATTTAGGTTTCTTGACAAAACTCACTAGTTTACTACCTTGCGTAGATATGGTTTTTCTTGACATCATTTGTCTGCTAGCTTAGGCACCACCTTCATTTGTCTCCATCCATCCATGACCTTCCTTACTTGGCTTTTACCATTGACTTGTCTTGCTTGACTTTCTGATACTGAGGAATTCCCTTTTTACTACCTCTGTGTTGGATCGCATCCATGTTTGTTTAGTGTCTCGGTTCTGAGTTGGTGACAGAACTTGCCTTTGGAAAGTTGGATTGTAGTCCTAAATCATTCTGGTCAGTTGTCCCGAAGTTTGGCACTGGCACGAACTCCCCCTAGTCACTTGAGATGTTGTTGGCTAAAACTGAAATCTCATGTACTACTTATGGAAATTTGTGTAAATTCACCCATGGAAACTATAAACTCTAGAATGTGTTTCTTAACACACGTGAGTAAAGGGCAAGAGCAATGAAATGCTATAAATACTCCTCGAAGAGTATAAGAAAGGTCCAAAAAGCAATGGTTCTTAAACTCTATATCTAAACGATTGCTGACCTTATATATATATATATATAAACATGCCCTGGATGCAAGCTACAATTAGTTGTGCTTCTTAGCGCACCTGAGATCCGAAGGGTTATGTAGGCCAAAAAGGCCATGAAATGAAATTGAATGATCCTAATGAACCTGGATCAACTTGATGTAGACATGATGTCTAAGTTGAATAAGCACTCTCTAAACAACTTATCCATTTGTGAGGCACAGCCCTTCCCCGTGTTGTTTGTCCAGCACAGAGTGTAGCTTCCCCCTCTCCCAGTCCAAAGTGTCTTTTAGTTGAGTTTAGACAAGTCATCCCTTTTTCCCAGCCTTGTTCCTAGCCTTCATCCTTAGCTAGCAGTTAGACCATGTCCAATGGGTGAGTCTGTCATTTAAGCTATTGTGCAAGTAAATATAAATAACAATGGAATATGCAAACGTGATTAATGCCACTGAATGATGTTTATACTTTAAGTTAAGTTGTGAGTATGATTAGAGGAACATGTCTTAGTCTATTGATATGATTTATCCTTGGTTGTATATTGACCTAGTCAAACCTAGTTTGACTATGGTCATTTCTTGGGATCCGTGATGATGTGGACCATATATGTTTATGGATTATGATTGATGGTCCCACATACTCTTATTGATGGTACCATATGGTGGACATATGATTCAGATGATGATTGATGCAGTTCAGCAAATTTTATTATTATTCCAGATCATCAAATTATGCACTGTCCATATATGGTGGACCCTATAGTTGGCCCATCGGGGCAACCCATGATGTATGAGTACACGTTCTTAGTATTTTTGGGTCTTTTGGATCCAATGAGACACTTATCATTCAATTCCGGGCACTTCTGAAAGTGATAGATGCATTTTTTCACTTGTTGACCGGATTTGGGGCTGTTTTCCCAGCCTGTCCAACAGGGGCCATGAGAAGCCAGTTCACCTAGGTCGTTGTATGAGGAGGGGGTGGTCCAGGCACTTGATGTTACCATTTTACCCCCCTTCTGGAGAGCCTAGTGGGCTCAGTTTGACAGCACAGGTCTCCTAGGTGGGCGTTTCGGCAGCTTCACAGTTACCGAGGCAGGTTAAAAATGGAATAAACGGGTCACTAAGGAATTCGATTTGGGAAACTGAGGCAAGGTTTTGGCACTTGGTCTTCACAGAGGTCTTCCAGAGTGAACCCCCTATCTTCCAGCCAGTTTTCATCAGTCAGTGGGGTCCACAGAGGCCACAGAAGGCCTTTTACTACATGTCTCTCACAAATTTTGAGGACAGATTTTGATCATTTGTATTATTTGGACATATTATTTTATATTATTGTGCCATGGGGATGAGCTAGCAAGGATTGATGCCTCCTAGCCCCACCATGAACTTTATGAGTCATGTCCATGTCATATGAGGTGAGCCCGTGTACTTTTGCCCCCTCTAGAGGATGACATCACCCTCACTTTGTATCTCTTAGCTATGACATCACCTTTGTATTGAGTGATCCATGTTTTACATTGTATTGGCTCATCTTAGCCATTGATTAGATTATGAGATCTTTTAATCTCAACCACTCATCTTCATGTATTGTAGAGTGGTTTTGAGATCTAGGGTTTTGGTCTTTATTATCCTATATAAGGAGGAGACCCCCTATTGTATAGCTGACCTTTGGGCTCTGGAAAACTTGGAATGAAAATAATATTTTGGAGATCTACTTCTTGGCTTTGATTGGGTTACTCTTGTCTATGTTCTTGGATCTCTTGCTTCTAGACATTGTTTGCTTTTCAAGTGAAATCGAGATCAAGAGAGGGAGGCCGAATTGCTTGAAGCTAGCTCAACGATTTGCCTTGTGGGAAGATTGTAGGGGTTTCTCACATCCCCCATGGGCAAGACGTCTTCATCTTGAGGGAGTTTTTCAATTGTGCTTTGTCCATTGATTGCTTTCTTGATATGACATGCTTAGATCTTATGGATTTGTGGATCAAATCTAACTTGATGTAGTTTGATTTACAGGTTTTCATGGGACATCTCTCCTCCTAGGGCTTGGACGTTTTTGGTTGAAGACACTTGGATCAAGCTTGGAATTGTAACTAGGGCAATAATTCTCCATATGCTAAGAGGCCACAAGCTTTGAGGTAAGATATACAAGGTATGTATTGATTTCGCTTGTTCTCCATCCTATTGGTCACAAACTCCATTAAAACTTAAAACCCTCATTTTTGTTTTTCTTAGATCTACTTGGATCTAGCTTGGCTTTGGGTATAATAAAGAGAACCCACCTTTATAGTATCCACGGCAATTCAGATCTATAGTATGGTGGCATTTGGACTTCATTTGACCCTTCCCCCAAAGCACCTAGCCTTCCTTGAGTGAGGTCGCCCTCCTTGGGTAGGTGAGTTAAGCTAGTTCCAACACATGGGTAGGTGAGATCCCACTTGATTTGAACTCCTCTCACTTGATAACCTACCCCTAGTGCTTCACTTCTTTGATTTTTTCCTTGTGGGCCCCATTCCTCATTTTGAGGGTTGTGCCCCACTTGGGTCATTGGGTGATGCATTTTCAATCTCATATCTACTGAGATCTAGCCATTGGATGCTTTTGATCTTCAAAACCCACCTTGTTTCGCACCTTGACTACCCCGATCTACATTTTGGTGAACATCCGACTCCATTTGGCCCTTGATCTAAGGCACTAGTCTTCCTTGGGGTAATTCGCACTCCTTAGGGTTAGTGGCTTTTCCTAGATCCCACACTTGGGTGCTCTCAATCTATGCTGTTGGGAGCGGGAGCGAAGCGGGGAGCGGGGAGCGGGGAGCGGGAGCGGGAGCGAAGCGGGGAGCGGGGAGCGGGGAGCGGGAGCGGGAGCGAAAAGCGAAATTTTCAAAAGCTTCCGTTTCGGGAGCGTTTTTTATATAATATATATTTTAATATATTTTGATGCATATAAATTAAAAAAAACATGTATTATGCCAAATTAGCTATAGAAAACATCAAAACATAGATATTCATATAACCATTTAGTACACATTGATATAACATCAATCATCTAGGACATCTCAGAAGATTTTCTGGAATGACATAGCTATGGCAATGACCATTTGCAAGTGATGTCTTTAAATCCAATATCAAACTTGCAAAGATATTAAGTTATTGTTAATATTTACTTTATAAAACAAACTCTATGATTGAATTTTTGTAACAGAAGTTGAATTTTTGTAAGGGAAGTACAAATGTGTAGCTGATGGCATCGACTTTAAGACAATGCTACATGTATTTGCCTCTCATATGTCAATACCATTTTTCTCATATAACCAAACTGTATTAATTAGAATTTGATTAAAATTAACATGCAGACTGTTTTCTATTTTATCAAATATCATTAGTATGTTTCTTCATGTTAATGACATCCATACTTCCAATTTTTTTTTGGATATGGATTCTTCCAACAAGGCTTTTTCAGAATTGCATGGAATCTGAATCCAAATCCGAGTTCATATATGCTAACTATGATTGTAACTGTTCTTGAGACCAGCTGTCTGAATATTCTTGACAGTCTAAAAGTTCCATGTAAGTGATCGACAGTATTACTTGTAAGTTGTAACTAACCTGCAATATTCTCCTTGTAACTGTCCTGCAAAATCCTCGATGCCTACTCTTTTTTTGGCATTGTCATACTCTATTAACTTCTAATGGAAGAGTGTATAGCAATGTAGAGTATCGACAATTCTCTATTCTCGCTTTGGTTGTCTCTCTTTTTTGTTTGTGTGTCTCTTTCTTTGCCTCATTGTATGCCATTTGTATGTTCACGTGTTTTGTATGTGCCTTTCTTTGGATCACTACATTCGATTGTGTATGCCCACATCAGTGAAAGAGGTCACTGGTGAATAAGGTGAAATGCACTGTACCATTCACACCATCAATAATTGTAGATTCCAAAGTAGCATGGCAATTGCAACATCTTACATGATAAACTGAAGAATGTAAGGACCCAGTATAAAAGTAGAGCTATTTTTAATTTTGGAACATTTGGTTGTAGTGAAAAGAATAAATGATTTCGCTGCATGGTTGATGTCATATACCTTTGTATAGCTCATGTATGTATCTTGCGAGTAAGATCAAGGATTCATTTCATTAGGCTCCACCAAAATTGTCATTGGAAGTTAATCTCACTTCATACCAAGGATTATTTTATGAATTAGGCAGTGCATCAAATGAACTTTTTTTTTGGTACCAGTGTTTGGGGAAACCATTATAATGCTCAAATTAAATGAAAAATGGTGAACAATTTCAATGCTTGTTGAATAATAGACAAAGCTTTCACATAGAAGACAAGCAACCAGGGCTTCTTTCATAGGAAGAAACTAGGTGATGAGTAAGAGCTTAAAAGATATTCTGAAGATAATGATGTCAATGGTGTTGGGAAAGGAAGCAAAAATACATGCAGCAACAACAAATGTTAGGTAATCCTTGAGAAGTATTACAGTTACTCAAAGAACTACAACTCTTTCTACTGTAAATTTTGAAACACCAACACTTCAGTAGACATCAGAAGAATACTGTCATCCAACTATTAATTTGTTTAGAGCAAAAGATATTATGTAACGAACACTTGGGAGCTTTATGTATATAGATGATGAATAACGTACATGATTTGAGCTTTATGCTTCATTGTAGGACTCCTAATGTGTCACCTGAGCTTCCAAGCAACACCGCCAACCACCAAACCTATTGATTTATATTCTGTGTCTTAGTACATGGGAAGAATTTTCTATAGATGTATCGTCACTGTATTCACGTATTTCATATATCTTCCACTCTTGGATATCAATGGACACTGATTATTTTTCTTCCTTTCCATCCATACACTCCCAACCTGTGGCTTTTCATGTCTTGATACTTCACTGAGATTCTGCAAACTTTCATTCCCAGGGAAATATAGATGATGACTTTTCCATATCATTTGGTTCCAGAATATGAAAATATCTTCTGAAGGAAGTTTCTCTGGAAGGTGAAACATAAAGTCTACATGCACAAGCAGGGATTTTCAGCTTAAATACAAGAAAATCAGAGTCTTAAAAATGGAAAGAGGCTTACCACTGAGGGCATAGAATGAGTCCAAATGGAGTCCAATAGACTTTATTTGCCCAAATTAACCCTAGCCAATCCAGAAAGATTAAAAAAAAAATTAAGGAATCGCTCAGGAAGCGTTTTCGGGAGCGATTTTTTTTCCCGGGATCGCTAAGGAATCGATCCGGAAGCGTAGATTCCGGAGCGATTCTGGATCGATTCCTAAAATTCCAGGGAGCGTTTTTTTCTCCAAGGAAGCGCAAATTACGAAATCGATTCCGGGAGGAATCAATGAGGAATCGCGATTCCAGAATCGATTCCTCACTGATTCCTTCCGGAGCGCGATTCGGGATCGATTCATGGGGGGGGGGGGTCGATTCCCAACAGCTCTGCTCTCAATTCTTGGTCAATCCATAGATCTATGTCATAGAGCCCCTACAGTACCATCTCCCATTAATTTTGACCAAGTGGACCCATCTTGGACCATTTTCCCTATTTTAAGGAAGCGGGTCCCACTTGTGTATTTCATGGTGCTAGATCTACCTTTTTCCCCTAGGTGGCCCAACTCATACATTGGTTGAAATGATTGTCACTTCTTAAGCCTCTTCAACCACATACTTAAATCCTTGGGTCCACCTAAGCTTGCATTGGTTTCTGTAACTCAACTTTCACATTTCCCTAGGAACCTTTGCTTTGGCTAATCTTCTGTCGATTGGCTATAGGGTCTCCCCCTTGATCTTATCATGTCTAGATCTAAAGCGAAGAGTGCCTCGGTTGTCGTGACTCCCAGCTTGCATTGGGAACCGTGGCATCTCTTGGGTCACCTCTTTAGTTGTCCATCTCCTCTACCATCCCGGATGGGATACCATTAGGGACAACTATAAGTTGTGTGATAACATGTACTTTTGTTGGTTTCACAATCCAGATTTGGGTTCTTGAAGGCTATATTTTTTTCAAATCTGTTTTATTATCAGGTTATGATGCTTCTTGAAACTGTATACAGTGGAGATTGTAGTGATTTTAGCAGTCGATCCAGTGCATAGGGGTGTATATCCAACAATTTCAGTAAAATGAACATGTGGCTTTGAAAACCGAGGCTCAATGTATTTGATTCAAAGGGCATTTGGTCTGTACAAATGATTGCTTGCTAATACAAGGACCTGTTATCACACAACTTGTAGTTGCCCCTAAAGATGATCCTATGCAGAACGGTAGAGGAGATGGACAACTAAAGAGATGACCTAAGAGGGATTCGATTCCCAGATTGATTGGTTGTGACGCCAACCGAGGCACTCTTCGCTTTATGCTATCCAAGCCCCAAATAGCAAGGGAGGAGACCCTGATCTACTCCCGACAGGAGAGATCTAACCCAATCACCATATCAAACTAATCAATAGAGTACGTAAAGTGAGGGGTAAAGAACCCTAGATCTAATGGACAAAGTCACTGTAGAGGATCTTTTCTAGAACCCATTCAACTTTAACAAATGTCTACAACTCACATCCAAGCTTGAATCAAGCTTTGTGAGGATCTTTTCTAGAACCACCGTGATTGGGTGCAAAGTAAACCGTAACTTGAAGTTCTAGGGGACACTTAGAATTAACTATCACTTACTCCATCTCACATCCCAACCCGTAGGCTCCATGAGGAAATAATCATTACATTTCAATCATGGCCAGCAGTCTTTAGATTTAGCATTTATTTACCCACTGCTTTTTAGGCCTTTGACCCTTTGAATTTTGTATGTGCTTAAAAGCACAACTAATTGCAGCTTTCATCCAAGGTGTTTCATATTTCATTTCATAGCCCTCTTTGTTGTGCTTAAAAGCACAGTTTATTTTCATTTTTATCATGGGCTTGCATTTTCAGGAAATATAACAATGAATGACATAATGCATGTAATGATGGTAGAACAATTTGTTTCAAGTCTTAGCTGACACAACTCAGGCAACTAGGGGGAGTCATCCACAATCAGGACCAAACATCAGGGGCAACCGAACAGAGAGGTCAAGGCTTCAGAAACCAACTCACCTAAGCTCAGGAACCAACACCAGGGGGTTCTCCTGGACCAGAAGGATCAAGGCTTCGAAAAGTTTTGTTGCACAACTCAGATCCGAGACACATAATAACAGGGAGTCTATCCAACATAGAGGCATAAGTGGGGAAGTCCTCAATATCACAGGCTAAAGTGTAAGTCAAGTCATAACCAAGAACGAATGATAACAGATAGATGGGGAAGGTGACAAGTGAAGCCATAAATGGTGGGAATGACCAAGTCCATACTACTAAGAGGGTGAAACCAATGAGTATACACAAGAATTTCCAATTCCAAGTAATCAAATCACTTCTACTCTAAACAATCAACCAATAACCACATAATATATCGCCAGATCATGACCACTAAATACCAAGTTAAGCTACAAAGATAAGTAAAAGAGCACACTAAAGATATCCAATGCACCACCATATACCTGCTGGATCATATACCTGTATACACCATCATCTGAACCATCAACTGTCACTGGAACACTGTTGTTGAATAACTCTAGGCATTGTCATCATAACTGCTCTGTATGGAAGAAAATGGCTACCTCAGTCATCAAATCTAGGGTCATAAGGCTCAGTCATGGCATAAGGCTGAAAATATGATGCTTTGGGTCTGCTGAAAATGTGAGTAATCATAGAATAGCTACTCATCAACTGCTGATCTCAAGCATCTCATAGTAAAGGATTGGCTCAGAAAAGTACTGGAATCTGGTCTCAAGACATGGTAGCCCCAGCTACTATGAATGTGATAATAGGCTTCAAAACTCCATATCTATCATCTAGCCACCCATCTAGTGCCATTTCATCCCTTAATCACATCAAGTGGGCCCACCTCAATCTTATTTTCCTAAACCCTAGGTGGATCTCATTTGGGTCTTTTAGATCGGCACTAGATCTATCTAGATCTCTAATTTCATTAGTGGCACATTTTCTCCTTGATTGAGCAATCAATCTTTGCCTAAGCCTCCTCAACCAAGCCCTAACTCCTAAAGCCACTTATCTTTCCTAGATCTAAATCTACTTACTCGGGATCTCACTATCATCTTCATCTCATACATCTTAGAGTGCCTTGAGTAGTTTCGCTAGCCCTTATAGGCTGGCTAGGGTCTCCCCCTTGATCTTGCTCCGGCTTGATCTAAAGCGGCAAGAGCCTGTTTGGTGTGACAACCTATGTATTTAGTGGTGAACGAGACCTTTGCAAGTGTCACCGGTTTAGCTGCCCACCTCTACTGTCCTTACTCCAAGCCTTAGTCCATTTCACTTCAACATCTAACCATCCTTTGATCCAAATTATGGATCAATTCATTGGAAATTTTGCTCCCTCTCTCATCATTAAACTAGCTACTTATGATTTAGTAAAAGAGTGTCTTAGGTTTCCAGTAGTGCAGATTGATACCTGAATTCTACTACTGTCACTGTTATACCTTATGTTTCCATAAATAATATAGGAATAGGATCATCTTATCATAGTATCCCTTCTCTTACATTTTCAGAATAATGTTTGATGATAGTGTAAAAAGGTTCGACTTATTTATAATTTTATACATTGTTTATGAAGATTCAATGGGGGCTTGCTTGGCCAAAGAAAATGTTTATGAAGGGCAACATCAAAGAGGAAACTATGATCAATTTTAAATTGACGGGCAGAGGTCATCATGAATTTCCATACCTTCATGAAAAATATCATAAGTGACGAGTGAAAAAAGCATTCAGTTATTATTAAGTCTAGAAAGGTAAGTGCTGATATTACATAGAAAGCACTTGCTGGAATTCTGGTGTGGTTATGCAACAAGCCACGGCAACTGTTCTCAAGAACTATTCTATCTTCAAACCTGCCATGTTTCAGTATTGTAACTGTCTCTAGTTGTAGATGACTGCCTACTACTTGTTGAAGACTTCAGCACTGCATATGACAACTAGAATTCTCAAGGAATAAATGAAGAGGAAGAAGAATACACACCAGACCTTTTCCTTTTGACAATCATGTATAAGCCTAAACCATGAACTGCAATCACAAGGACCGAATGATCCTATGCACCATCTTCTCTAGATTCTAGTTAAATATATAATTTTTACAAAGAGAGTGTCTGATGAAATGCAGTACTTTTTTAGGATTCGGCACAGGTGATCATACTTTGCTTTTTGGTCTGGCTCGTCTCACCGTCAGATTCCGTCCATGAAACTCCTACATCATCACAGAACATGAAATTTACTTCAATGAATAAGGTTTAGGTGATTAGCATCACATGATGGAATTGAAGGCTACAAAATGTTAGAAAAAGTAGATTGTCCCTCTACATAATAACATCCTAACTACGTTAGGTAACAGAATGAGTGCATGTTAAAAAATTCTTAGGAGCATAAACAGAAGAAAATGATGGAATGCAAAGAATAACGGTAAGTTCTATTGCCCATTACAGGAAGCAGCAAAGGTTGTGATTGAACTATTGAAACTAATTTACCTTTCTCCATAATTCCTTTATCTACAGGAGCAATATTTGACCGGGTGGAATTAAAGAGAATTATATTCATCTTCTGTCAATTTACAAAAATCAAAATCTAAAATTGTTCCAACGGGCATTGTTTCACTAATTAGGTAGATGGAGTGCTCCCCTCTGGCTGTGGTCTGCCCTACCTGCATAGCATGAGTTTCAAAGGGATGAGGCCCTGTGCATTGTGCAAATCCCAGAAGATTCTGGCACAATAGATACCTCTCAGACCTAACACCTAAGCTAAAGGAAGACCACCCTTTGGATCATTTTGGGGCATGTTTCTCGAAGCACTTCCAATTGAAAAAACAAAAAATGATAAATTACCTTCCCGTGCAATGAAGCAATGGCATCCTCCATTTCCGATTGTGAGGATAAGCAAACAAAGCCAAAGGCCCGAGGCATTCCGCCTTTACTACTATAAATGACTTTCGCAGCTGACACATTCCCATGTTGACTGAACAAACTTCTGAGGATTTCCTTCTTTACTGACCAAGCGAGGTTACCCACAAACAATTGGTATGGAGTCTCAATATAGGAGTCGTCAGTTTCCTTTTTCTTGGATAACACTCTTGCTGGAAAGTTTACAATCATATCACGTCCACCCAAGTCCTTTATTTTCAAAATACAACAAGCACCTGGAATTCAATCTATAAGATGCATTTGCACTGGGAATTATGCAAAACATATATGATTAACCCCAAAAAAACAAAAAAAATCCATAAACAAAACTGCCACTTACAGAGCCTTGCAGCTTTTCAATGGCTGACTTAGCTTCTTTAACCGTGCTCATTGTGACAAAAGCAAATCCTCTGCTTATCCCAGTTTCCTCATTACAAACAATCTGTGGCCAATACGTTTATTAGAATTCAAAGACAAACAACACTTCTCGGTGCCCCGTCTACCAATCCATGAACAAAATGATTTGCAATTATAACGATCTTCAAGATATTCTATCCTACTGAAACCTAGATGTTCAACCACAGAAATTAAATGAGATGTTTAGAACCGGCCATCTTCCATCAAAATTCATTTTTCAATTTCAATTATAGGAAGAGGTCCTATACACCCTTAAAAAAACAAACCTAAACCCATATATATATTTATGTATGTGTGTCCATACTGTTATGAAAATGAGAAGTACCTCTACAGACTCCACGGTTCCGAATTCTCGAAAGAGCTGAGTAAGCTGTGCATTGTCACAGCTCCGAGGGAGATTGCCCACGTAGAGTTTAGTTCTTCTAGGCGGTAACTCTTCTTCATTTTCTGGCTGTTGCTCTGTAATTGTTTCTTCTTCTTCTGGTACTGATTGCTTTGTAATTTGCGTTTCTTCTTGAGCTAATGCTGTGATTCTGAACACCTTTATGCGGGCAAGAACAGGTGAAAATTGGAGAGAGCAATGGGGTCGCATTGATATGTTTCCAGAGGGCATCCTCAGAGGAGGAAGAACATTGCGCTTTACATTAAGACTGAGATGGGTGTTTGCTGGCATACAATACCATGAAGAAGTTGCCATCTCCTCAGCAGCAGTGTGCCTATGGAGACCGTTAATATAAAAATGGAAGGGATAAGGCAATTGATGGGAATGAACTTATGCGCATTTTCAATAAAGCGTAAATGTTTTATATATTAAGTATAACGGAAAATCCCAGACCAAAATGTGTGGGGCATTGCAGTAAGACATAAATAGAGATATAGATATATTTTTGTTTTGTTGGAGAATCACAGTCCAAAGGAAAACATACACAGAGATATTGATATATTTGTGTTGAGAAAAATCCCAGTCCAAACGAAGAAGACACATCTCATAAACAGAGATATAGATATATTTGTGAAGTAGAAACAATTTGAAGTAAATTTCAGACTTGTAAATATCTAAGATAGGGTGACTAGGATGTGTATTTATAGTAATGAGTGGTGGCTGAACTCGAAAGTGACATATGTCGATTGTGAGGATGGGAAAAGGGTGAGGTTAATAGAGGTAATAATGGCGTGTCCTTCAGGGGCCAAATTAGAGAATAACTTCGGACAATAGGTTTACGCAAGTACTTGAAACATCACAATTGCAATTAGGCACTTTAAGAGGGGAAAAAAGCAAAACAATAGGGATAGAGGTTGTTCAAAGAAATGCAAAGCTGAGATGGTAACAAAGGCAATAGCAACAACCTATTATTACAACCAATTTTCGAAGGATACCAAAAGGGCAGTGGAGGGAATCGAAGATGGGTTAGTGAGGAAGCTTGTGAGGAAATTTGGGAATGAATTCCAAACACAGTTTTGAGTAGGGATAAAAATTTACTAGTATATAAAGCTTTTTACAGCCATGATAATGGAGATAGTAAGAATTCAATATAATGAAATTCTTAAAAAATGAATCAGAGGGAAGAGAAATTAGACCACATTGATGAGAAATGTGACAATCTCATCCATGGAATTTGGGGATCTGAAGTAAGAAATAAGAATACAGAAGAAAAAAAAACAAAATAAAAAGATGAAGGAAGAGAAGATGGGCAATATGGATGCAATGTAGTCTAAAAAAAACTACCAATACCAAGCCAAAGAACGATTTACCTCCAATCTTCATCAACATTGATTTAAAGTTTAATGATTAGCCATAGCACATAGCATATACCATTTTTACAAATATTTTTGTTTTTTTCTTAAATAAGAGTACTCTATTTATAACCTTTTATACTAAATATTATTATAAATTAGTTAAATTTATAAAATAACTTGTAAATATTAGGTATGTTTAATTTATTTTAAAAAATGTGAAAATAATATTATATGAAAATAAGAAAATTAAGTAGAGTGTATTTTTTTAAAACATGAATTAATAATGTTAATGGAAAGTTATTATTAGTTTTGGTATCTAATTTTTATTTTTATATTCATTTATTTATTTAAAGAAAATAAATATTATTAAAATAATTAAAAATAAATTTGTGAGTAAAGGAAAGGAGATTTTATAGTTATAAGTTCTAAGATATTATTATTTTTAGTTATTATTATTAAACAAAGCTTATGCATACAAAATCAAATATTCCCAAACTCCAAGAGTTCCAGCATTATTGTTTCTTTTTGCCCAATGAAATATGGTGAAAGTGAGATATTCGTAGCTGAAGACACTTGTGCCCCTATGCATAACTTGTACTGAAATAACCAAGGATGACATTGAATTTACATCTCTTTTTAGCATAAAATTACAGAAAGTTAAAGAACCGACTGCAGCAAACATGTTGTCTGGTTTCCAAAAACATAATGCATTTCAAGAACTTAATTAATGTAAGATTGAATAATCAGAACAATTCCATAAAATGAAATAAAGAAGACTCATGCTTATTGTCCTGAAAAGATTTACCTTTACTTCTTTCTTGAGCTTCTCAACGGGCGCCAGATTCTTCACCCTTTGCTTTCACACATTTGTCGTGTAGAAAAATACAAAGTTCATGCATACAAAATCAAACATGTCAAACCCCAACAACACTAGCATTTGTTTTTATTTTGATAGTGAATTGAAATTATCGTATTTGAAGACACCTATGCCCCATGTGCAACTCGAAGCAGTGAAAATGGTGGAGTCGATGAGTCTGACATTTGACTCCACTTACACATTGGAAACACCATGTTATTGATGTGAAATTATCGTAGCTGGAGACACCTATTCCTCTTGTGCATAACTTGAAGCAGTGGAATATAGTGGGATCGTCATTTTAGCCTTTGGGAAGAGGGTGGAGATTACTGCTTGTAAAATTAATTTTTGGCTCCCTCATTCCCATATTAAAGAAATAAATAAGAAAGCATGCAAGGCTCCAAAATAGCTTAGTTGTAATCCTATGTGTCATCTCTACATTGCCTTTTGTTGATTGAAAGTCACCATGTTAAAGGGTACTACTTAAAAACAAAAATGTTAAGACGCACTGACAAAGCATATTTCACATTCTTTATAACACTAATTGTTCGTAACACATTGAATACATGTAATTTAGGTGAATAAAGGTCAATTAGGTGAAGAGTGAGATAGGTGGGTTGACCTCGAAAAAATAACCCACACATTTAATATTGAATATTGAAAACAATGGTATAGCTTATGGAAGTAGAATCATTTGAAGGTTTGAGGAGCATCTAGTGGAATTATGAACATTTTGTATTATGTTGCATATGAATAATTTATTTTAACTAATTGATCCTCTTGATGTTACCTACTAACATGTCATGAATAGATTTTGTTAACGAGTTAATCATGGTATTTATTTTCTCTTAATGGAGTTACGTGCTAACATGTCATGAATAGATTTTGTTAATGGGTTCATCATGTAATTTATTTTGTCTCGGGATTGTCTTGACCTTACATTCATACAAGTCACAAATAGCCCACTCCGTTGTAATTACTAACTGGAATATACCATATTTCCACTAAAGTTAGTTAATGGTTTTGTCTATGCAATAGACAATGAACCAGGTTCATTGATTGGAGTTTAAATGCTCTCTTTTGCCATTAATAACAAATATGTTGACCTTAATGTTTAAAACATGTTTTTCCTTTAGTGTGATATATTATGATTTTCTTTTATTGGATATGTAAATTTCTCGTCGTCGTGATTATTTGGAACAAGTCAGAGAAATTCTTCCATTTTCCATGTGCGGGTTCTACTCCTCAACAAGCTACAAAGATTGCCCTTTTCCTCCCATCATATGGGAAATAAACCTCCGTCTTCAATTTAGCATTTCTGTAAAAATTATCCATCAAATAATTAGATGAAGATTCCCACATCCACATTGACAATAATCTGATTACTCTACTGTAATGACATTATGGAAATAACTCTAAGTGTTTCAACACTTCAAATTGTGATTCTAGTTCCATATGTCTTCTTTGGATGCCCCTACTACATCTCCTTGCTTCACTTGCAATACGGTGTTCTTAATAAAACTTATACCTAACACTTTAACTAAAACTAAAGGTATAAATATAACTAACACAAAACCGCAAAAGTATAATTATTGAACAATATATTTACGTCCTAAGGCGTTTCTCTAAGTGGGAGAGACTCCCCGAATTTTACCATTTGCAAATCTCAACCGTCCAATCAAACTATCCGACGATTGAAACGATCTCCACCCCGGATTCATTCCGCCGCATGATTTTTCCATCCACAGATTAAAAGAGGATATATTGTGAATTTTAGAACTCCATCGCCTGATTTTTCCATCCGCATCTAACTGTTGAAGCTCCGTCGCCTACTCCAACCCCCGGATGCTCTTAAACTTCATGATTTCATTTGATGCATTTCTCTGGTCATAGTAGGTATAAATTCATACTTTAGATCTACATAATGGCAATTAACCTTGCATTCTTTTTAAGCAGGAGTTATTTGTACTAGTCTACAAGTGATGTGTGTTGAGCACCAGTTATCTACACGAAGAATGAGCACGAAGTATCTACATTCATGATTTTGCGAGAGTGACGCGTGGTGAGTACTGGATATCTACACGAGTCCGAGCGCACCATTTAGAGACTGTTGTAAACTTGTATGAGTGTGCTAGAGACATCTAGTAACCTTGAAATCCATTATTTCTTGCTTTTTCAATTTACTTTTCTTTGAAATATCTCAATGTTTAAAATGGTTGGTAAATATTTTTAATAATGTTTCTAACATCAAATCAAATTAGACATTAAAATTTTATAATATCAATGAAACTGGTGGATATATGTACTAGGAAAAAAAAATATTAATATTTCTAATCTCAATTTAGATTGGACATCAAATTTTATAATATCAATTTAGATTGGACAATAAAATTTTATAATATTATTGAAATAGTTAGATACATATATTTATTTTTACATTTAGCATTGTGAATTGAAATTGATTGATTATTAAAAAATAATCAAGACCAATGAACGAGAAAAAGGTCTATTTAAACATTTAGGAATCGCCAGCATCAAGCTTTATCATTTAACTTATTTTCCAAACTTATTTTCCAAACAATTCCAACTTGAATAGAGTGCTTGTAAGCTCAGGTCACATTGATACAGGTATGTCAGTTAAGCTGGATGCATTTTGCCCTGGCCCAGTCACATTACAACCTTCTATTAAAAAGGGAGACCCAGGGCCTTTATAACCACGTAGTGGGAGGGACGCACATATCCTACTCTTGATACCCAGATAAATGCAACCAGAGATTTTTTTGAAACAAAACGGCAACATGCGCTAGGAGGCAACGCTAGGAGGCAACATGCGCTTTGTGTTGGGGAAGTTTCCCCAAACCCCTCAGGACCTTCAGCCAGATTCCATGAGTGGCAACAGTGTCGGGGAAGTGTCCCTGAACCCCTCTCATGAGCGGCAACAGTGTCGAGGAAGTTTCCCCGAACCCCTCTAATGAGCGGCAACAGTGTTGGGGAAGTTTCCCCAAACCCATTAGGACCTTTTTGTTTTTACCTTTGGGCTTATTTCTTCACCCGTCTAAAGGGGCACTACAGGTGGGGGGGACTTTTTTACAAGTGGAACCGTCATGTTCTTAAAAAAAATTATTTTTTAGAATGTTCGCCCATTTCTCTTCTCATACCTCAAATAGTACACAATTGCAAAGGATCATCAAGATTCTAATTCATTTTAAGGACTAATATGATAATGTGGCTTTAAATTCTGAAATAATCTCATTCATTTATGAACGATCATGCAAAATGAACATAAAACAATTTCTTTTATGAACATGCAAAATTAACATAAAACAATTTCTTTTATGAACATGCAAAATGAACATAAATGAATATAAAGGAAAAGAGAATTCAAAGTTAAAGAGTGAGATTCCTTCATTATGTAGACCAGCTTACAAGTCCAAAAAAAATTAAATAAGTTTATAAATTTTAAAAATAATAATATAAAAATTATCAAGATGATTGATGTATATATCTAATTTATATTGATATGTGAGTTTAATATATATATATATATATATATATATAATAACAATTAAAACTTAATAATTTGAATTTATTTAATCATTTTAAACTTATTATAAGTGAAGATTGTTCAAAAGTTATTTGACATTGAGCAATCCTTTGAAAGTTGAGAGGATATATGTATATCTTTGAATCTATATAAATCATGGCGTAGTAAGATAAGACAACAGGTCCTAAATGGAGTTAGATCTCCCTATATATGATAAATTTCTAGATTGGGTCAACTCTTTAATAGAAGGTGATAATACATCTCTAGTTTTCATAATGAATCTATGATTTCAAAGTGTGAGGATTTATATTTGAAAGTTAGTATTCTTGATAGTATAATTGATTTATATTGATCCACACAACAATGTATTGATTAAGCCATGTCTTGGCTTTATCCACACAATAATGGCAATTTTGAATAATAGATGTGTGTGGAGAGATTTCCATGTCCATTTCCATTGCATATCTTTTTTTTTTCCAAGGAAAAAAGCGTAATTTCATTTAAGTAAAATCAAATTACATATTGTATAAAAGCTTCTGAGAGCTTTTTCAAAAATGAGCTTTTCAGCTTGTGTGTCCAGAAAATATGCAGAAATATATGTTTCGATCTGGTGGGATCCATAAAATATCCATCTGAGATACATTGCTATGAATAAACAAAAGAACCAGTTCCTAATTGTTGTAGATAGTGCCGATCTGAAAAAAGAGAGATGTTGATCAAAATTGCAGGTTATGAGCTTCGATGAAAGGTCTGTGAAAATATTCATGGAAAATGTCATTTTGGTGTTCTGCGATCCACCATTGTCCATGTGGAAGAGTCAACCCCTGCTTTGATAGTAGGTTCGCTTCCACGTTGCGTTCCCTGAAAACATGTGTGCAAGTGAAACTGTCAAACAATGCGACAATTCTGAGAGTGTCCTCAAGGATTGTGTGTAGTATCAAATGATGGCATTGTTGTGTTTTTTATCCAATTAATAATGACCATGGAATCTCCGAAGACTTGCAGATGCAAGCAGCATGTTTCCTGTGCAAAAAGAAGCAGAAGTTTGAGCGCAAAAAGCTCAGCGAAATTGTTTTTGCCTCTGCCGAGGCCCATATGAATCTTGTAGTCATGTGTGGTAGAGAGATACAGGATGGCACCTCCCCCGCAGATACTGTTTTGGGACGCACCGTCAAAATATGCCCATGGGGTGTTGGGGATGAAATTCAGCAATGGGAAGACGAAGGGGAGGGGTGGGAACAACCTGTGGGAAGTGTGAGAGGATTGACAGTGAGTGGCCAATCAAAACAGAGGGAATAGTGCTTTTGCTGCAGAAGATCAATTGGTTTCGGGCAAGCCAGATGCCCCAAATGACAATCAAGGGGAGAGCTCTGATAGATATGGTGTTTGGTGAGTCGGTACAAAATTTCCATGCATTTTCTAAGGTTTGCCCCCTCCAAAGGTCTGTCGAGGGGTGAGTGTGTCTCAGCTCCAACCATATATTCTTAGAAAATGAGTAGTCCAGAAAGAGATGAGCAATGGTTTCATCAGCCTGTTTGCAGAGGATACACCAGCCTGGTCCTTCAATATGTTTATTTTTTATACAATCCCAGGTGGGGATATGATTCGCAAGGGCACACCACATGAAAATTTTTTACTTGTTTGGGAAATGTGCTTTCCAAATAGTTTGCCACCACCATTCTGGGTCCATCACTTGCTGTTTGAGTTCCATTAAGTATCTGTATCCCAATTTTGGTGTATACTTACCATTTGGGGCTGGTATCCACATAAGTTTATCAGTATTGTCGGAGATACGAGCGTGTGACAGACGCAAAGTATGAATGTAATTGTCCCAATGGTTTTGTAGATCTGTCAACATATTTAGGTCCTCCTCAATGATCCAACCTTCTGGCCATATACTGGTAGTAAGTGGATCCGCAATTTGAGCGAAGTTATAATAGCCATTCTGATGGAGGAAGTGTATGAGTGGGACTGGAAGTATATGTCTATTTTGGCATCCAATCCATGGATCAGAGCAAACGCGGATCTGTGATCCAGTCCCCACTTTCCAGGCAAGACCTTGAGTGATGAGTGGTAGAGATTCCAGCACCACTTTCCAAATTACCGACATCCATGTTCGGGGTTTTGATGGATTTCGAATCCAGTTGAGGATGGATGATGGAGCTATATATTTTTGTGTCACTACCTCAGTCCATAGATTTGTTGTTGTAAGCAACCTCCAGCCCACCTTTGCTGCAAGAGAGGTGGCAAAAGTATGGATGTGTTTTAATCCCCAACCCCCCAGAGACTTTGGCATTGTTATTCGCTCCCATTTGACCCAAGGGGATATGGAGTTTTCCGCATGTCCAGACCATAGGAACCGGAAGCAGAGTTTCCTAGCCCTGTCCTTGATGCCCTTGGGGATCCAGGCCAGCGACATCCAATAAACAGGTATGGCTTCAAGAACCGACTTTACAAGGACCAGCCGATCGACCCTAGATAGCAATCGGTGGCTCCAAAGCAAAAGTATTTTTTCCAATTTGGCAATGAGCCAATTCCAGTCACTCTTTTTGTAGCCATTTGGTTTTAAGTGAAAGCCCAATTGTTTTAGGCTGTCGTCCAAGAGAAGACATTCAAAAGGGAAGAGGGTAGTATACCTGAGAGTTTCAGCAGCAGACAGACCATATAGAGTGATGGTGGATTTCTGAATATTGATGGTCATACCCGTGCTTCTTGGAAAAAAGTGAGTATTGATTTGAGTTGCTTCGCATCCCCAATAGAGTTGTCACAGAAGATGAGGATGTCATCAACAAAAAGTAGGTGTGAAAGTCGAAAATGAGTAGTAATTTGTAAACCATGGAAGGAGCCTTGCCGGATAGCATCTTTGATAGCTCTGTTGAGACCCTCAGCCACCAGGAGGAAGAGAAGAGGGGATAAAGGACATCTCTGTCGAAGACCTCTTTCCGTGCAGAAAAAATGTGTGGGTGAGCCATTGATAAGTACCGCAAAAGAAGTAGTGGTGATGCAACTCATAATCCATTTGATGAAAGCATAATCGAAACCAAGGTGTGTCATGAGAAGACGAAGGTAGAGCCAGCTTACTTTGTTGAAAGCCTTTGAGAGATCAATTTCGATTATTGCCCCCTTGATACCCTTGGATTTTTGGGAGTGAAGACCTTCTTATGCTACCCCAATAGCTTCATGAATTTGTCTACCCTTGAGGAAACCAAACTATGCTTTGGAAATCAAATTTGATAGAACAGATTTTAGTCGCTTGACCGTGATCTTAGCCACTACTTTGTATGTGATATTGCAGAGTGAGATGGGGCGAAATTCATCCATAGTAGCTGCTTTGTCGGATTTTGGAATAAGGGCAATGACGGTGGCGTTGAGAGGAGGATGTATGTGTCCCCCGCTCCTGGATTCCTCAGCAAGATGTAATAAATCAGTTCCAATAATGTCAAAATACTCAATGAAAAATTCAATAGTCTAGCCATCCGGGCCTGGGATCTTATCCTTTTGAAAGCTAGAGAGTGTAGCTTTTAGCTCCTCAACAGTGATCTCTGCCATAAGATTCTGGTTATCTTCCTCTATAACAGCTCCCGAAAAAAATTGAAAAATTCTGATAACTTCCGCTATCGTTGCCCAATTATCATTCGAGAAAATAGATTTGAAGTGTGTAGAACCCAAAGACGCTAGGTCTTCAAAGGAGGATAAAGTTTCTCCATTTCCATTCGAGAGTTCCCAAATGGTATTTTGTGCCTTTCGGCCTTTTGCATAAGCGTGGAAGAACTTTGTGTTTTCATCCCTGTTGTTCAACCAGAGAGCTCTGCTTTTAAGTCTCCAGACAGCCTCCCTCTCGATGAGAATCTTGTTTCTCTTACTTTCCATGGTTTTGAGTTGTGTGGTGGAGTATAGTGTGGCATAACCTCCTCCTTCACTGTCCTGAAGATTGTCCAGTTCTAATTCAACCCTGGATAGTTCCATGGTATCCTTTTCCATTTTCTTGTTAGACTAATCCTTCAGAAGTTTCTTAATCCTAGATAGGTTCTTGACAAAGTGAGGTGCAACATGAGTACCCAAATCATGCTGGAAGGGGACCCAGTTCTTTTTTATGATGTTAGCAACTTCTTCCTCCTTAAGCCAGGCTGCGCAAATTTTGTAGGGACTAGGCGGTTTCCTAGTATTCTCTTGAATCTCAAAACAAATGGGATGATGATCCGAGATTCCCCCAGAGTCGACCCATTGTCGCAACCAGAGGGGTTGAGTCGTCAAGGCTTCCAAGATAAGAAAATGGTCCAGTCTCTTTGAGATGCAGTCTCCCCCAGATCTGTGGTTGTTCCAAGTGGGTTTCAAAATGGGTGGGTTGAAGTCAATGAGATAAGTGTCGAGTAACATATTAGCAAAGAAACCAGCCAGTTCGTCTCCCTGAGCAAGTTGGCCCCAAATCTCTCGATTGCCCAGGGTGAAATTCAGGTCTCCCCCAATGATGTTGACATCCCCAGAGAGCATGGTGTTTCTCCTAAGGGCTTCCCAATAGGCAGCACATTCAGTGTAGGGCCCATAGATGTTGATGATTTTGAAAGCCCTGTTGAGACCGAAATGGTGAAGTTCAACTCCCAGTCCTGAGGAGAAGCCCCAGGAATTGTGAACATTGATTGTAGAACGCTTCCATCGTGTGGCAAGGCCCCCAGAATGACCGCGAGCACTGATAGCAGAGAATTCGTAGGTAGGGAAGGAAGAGGAGAGTAAGGCCAGGATGTTAGTATCTGACCCCATGGTTTCTTGTAACAAAAAGATGTCAGGTTGTTGAAGAGAAATCAACCTTTGCAGGGCAAGTTTTTTGGGTTTACTTGCCAACCCCTACAATTAAAGGACAAAGTTTTCATGGGGGAACCCCACAGTGGGCGTGCACCGCTCTAAGTGCCCCAAGGATAGATTTTTGTTTGCCATCCGCGAGGTCCAAGATGGCTTGTTGTTGTGCAGAAGCAAAGAGGGAGGGTCTTCCACGACCACGGGGGAGTTTACGGGGGGGAGGATTTGTGCCCAATCCTGAACCCAGGGAATGAGTGTTCAAAATGGGTATGTCCTGAGTGCGTAAATGAAAATGAATCGAGGGTGCGAGGAGCACAATGGGTGGTAGTTCCGAGGAGCAGTCCAAGGAAGGAGGGTTTGGCACTAAGGGAATGATGGTGGTAGTTGGTGAAACAGGGGGTGCAGAGGGGGGGCGTGCCAGCAGAGCCCAAAGATTCCAGATGAAGAGAGCAAAAATTAGAAACAACAGTGGTGAAACTAGGAACAAGTTGTTCAGTCATACCCGTGGAGGTTGTTGCAGGAGAAACCATTGTGCAATCCAATGTCAAAGCCCTTGCAGATGTTGTAGTGGACCAAGGCGACAGTTGAGTGTGTAGCTCGGTGTCGTCCAGAGTGTTCATGGGTTCCTTGGCTGGAACTCTACCTGAGGAGAAAGGTTGTGAAACCCCCAAACCCGTAGTAGCAAAACTTCCATCTTTTACCAAATTCTCCCCCAAGCCAGTACGCGAACCAACAGGGTGTTTGCGAGTGTTATCAATTTTTGGTTGGAAAGAGAGGCGACAGTGCTTGGCAAGGTTTCCAATCCCATGGCACCGATGACAACGAAAAGGAATTACTTCATAGTCCAGCTTCTGTACCCTATGTGCTAAACCCCAGGTAAGATTGATATGTGGATGAAGTCCTTCACAAACATTAATTGAGACTAGGATACGGGCTGCTGAATAAAGCCTGGTGTGGAGAAAAGACATGTTAGCTGCAATGAATGCTCCCAGTGCATTACCAATGTCCTGAAGAGAGTCTGTGTTCCAGAACTCCCAAGGTAAGCCTGGGAGACGAACCCAAACAGGGATGAGGTCAAATTTTTAGTATCCACATCAAACATCGGGGTCTAGCCTTTGAACAAGATAGGGGTGTTTCCCAAGCTCCAGTGGGAAGCAAGAACTCTCTGAGCATCCTCATGAGATCGAAATTTGAAGACGAACCAACCTCGAGACAATACCATTAACTCAGGCTGATAGTCAAAAATTTTATTCCAATTTACGATTGCCCAACCATTCAAATTAAATCCTCTGCGCATGGATATTTCCCTCGTGTCCGGCCAACAATGGATGTCTCCACCATGTGTAGAGTATTTGCAACTGAAACGTTTTTCCCACAGACCAAATTGATAGAATCCCGAGCGCTCTTCAAGAAATTGCCTTTCGGTTTGTTGTTGGGGGGAATCTCCTTGTTGGATGGTGGAGAAGATTGACTGCCCGAATCAGAGCCAATGGCGTAGTGAACAGTAGGGGGAGGACCAGGATGGGGTGGAATGCTCAGTAGGGAATTGACAAAGTCATCAGGTAGTGGGGAGAGGGGGTTTACATCAGTGTAGGAGTAGTGAAAAGGAGCCGATAAGTCGAAAGGAGGTCAACCACTAATGCCGAGCTCAGAGAAAGCAGTGTTTTTAGGTGGCCATGCGTCCGACGGAGGTTCTACATGGATGATCATGGAAGCGGTGGGAGAAATGTGACCCAGTGCACCGCTAGTGAGTGAGTTGGGGTGTTGAAGTTGAGGACCCGCGAAAACCAAAGCTTGAATAACCGGATCGAAACCGCCCGGTAGAGTACCGGCCCCAGAAGAAGACTGGTGGTACATGGGTGTTTGCGCCTCCATTGGATTCTTCCCACCAGTTGGCAGAAGACCGTTTGAGCCCTCATCAAGCAGTTGCAGTGAAGAGGTGACCGGTGTGGAAATTGCTGCAGAAGCTCGGAGGGTTTGTGTAAAAATAAATTTTGGGTCAAAGTAAAAAATAGTATTACCTTCGGAAGGATCCGACGAATAGTCCACCACGTCCGCCGAGTCGTAATCCGTGCAGTCTACCACGTCATAGCACGAGCCGAATAGTGGGATCCGTGCAGCCACCATCATTTTACAGTAGGGTTTAGCAGTGTGCAGCCCCTACGGGCTGCGAAACCCTAGACCAAGCATCTACCATCCTCCATTTCCATTGCATATCTATGTGCATGTTATCATCATTAGGTGAAGCTTACAGTTGGAAAAATATCATAAACAAATGCTTCCTAGACCAGATGAAGTGTGTTAGGTTGCATGCCTAAGGTGCAAAGTTTATAAGGTGACCCATGAAATTGAAAAATGTAACTTTGACAAGTGTCCAAACAATAGAAAACAAATGTTGGATAACGTAGATACCTACTGCATTGTTTCTAAAGTCTCAAAACCCCGGAATGCATTCACAACTAGGGAATTGGTATCCAAGTCCAGCTCATTGTTTTACACATGACGCTTGTAATGGTTGTTTATTTTGTGGCATATACTTTTAAATACCTTTGTATGGGGGTAACGTTAGTTGAGGTTTCTTCCATCAGTATTACTACCTGTGTATGCTTTCCGAAATAATTAGGGTTTCGTAGTTAGACAGTTAATGTCCTAACACTACCATGAGATCAAATTTTAACCTTTTAGCTACATCTACAAATTTTAACCTTTTTATTCCTTAACGTTATAAAAATGGAATGTTAATTCACAATTTTGTGCTAATTTCAAAAGTAAGATTGAAATTTGGAAACGGCATAAGTGATGGTTTTGTCAATATTTTTACATTTTCGATGTTTACAATTTTTTCTAATTATTTAGCGATGGTTTTGTCAAAATAATAAAGATTTTGCGGTCAAAAACCTGGCAATAATCAGTTGGGAAATGTTAAGTTATTTGGAATAATCAATGCACACGCATAAATCCATAGTGTTCGAACTTACTAAAAATCCCGATATGCCTGAAAATTAGGAATTATTTTTTAGTGACCATATAAAACTCAGATGACCTGGAGCCTCTCCTGCATCCAATGGCAAAGGTATTTCCCTTCAAATTATCATCAATATTAAATGTGGAACTGCTTCCTCAGAGATATTATCAACTTTTTATAATGTGGATTACTCAGCCAACATCCTACATAATCGAATCCTTTTTCAACCTTTATTTATGGTCATTCTTAAATAATCGTTGTTTATTTTATGAATTAAAAAATAAAAAAATTATCTATTTTAAAAATATTTTGAATTTGGTATATATAATGTAGTATAATTTAGAAAAAAATTGCTTTTCATTAAAAAAATTGTTGTTACACTTTCTTGGATCTATCAATCCGCCAAGATTAAATGTAGAAATTGTCTCGTTCAATTTGTTAATTCAATCAAGATATTCTCCACGATTCATAACTAATGTTATGAAAAAAAATGTTCGATACCTTGTGAAGAAAGAATAATTACATATCCAAGAATCCATTAAACACATGAACACTAGTGATAGTGCATAGAATTATGGCTTGTGACCTTGTAGTCATGTAAAAGAATTTTGTAGTGAATTGCATTTTCACAATTGTAACCTTGCAAGTGCATCGTATTTTGGCTTTTATTTTAAAGATTTGAAATTGAAAAATGAAAAAAAATGATTAATTTTATTTATTTATTATATATAATAGTTTTGGATGATTGAAAATAATAATATTGCAATAAAAGAATAAAAGAAAATTACAAAAGTGTTTCATTTTATCAATTAAATTAAATTATATGATAAATATAAGTTGGTATAATGATTCTGAATGATGAAAATATAATATATTAATAAATTTTAGTTTTATCAAGATAATTTGAAGTATTTTTGTTATTGTTGTTGTCAAAGTTCCTTCCATAAATCACAATACATTTTCTTTACTTGTATGATGTCAATGTCAACTCAACAAAGCATAGTTGTGCAATCCATGTCTCTTTGTGACCTACTTGAACACGGTATGATGGTTTCTTCTCATTTAGGTTTTATGGTCATTATATGATGATATGGCATGTCAACTATTAAATATAATATAACGAATTTACAAAATTATGATGGTGGTTGCTCAGAAACTCCCAACAATTCTAGGGCCCCATGAAATTGAATGTTGTCGAGTACATAACCTCTCTGAGGCAAAACAATGGATGAAGGAAAAAAAATTTAGCTCCTAGAGCATTTGAGTGTCCACTGGAGCATCCACAAGTACTAGCAAAGCTTCAAATTGGGTGGCCCATCTACCAAAGTACCAATATGTTTAAACTATCCCAAAAAACACTGCACATGCATATTTGAGAGTCCATGATACAACAAACAAGGTTTCCTAAGGACCAAGCATAAACACAGATTCATCACTTTGTGTGACATTGGGTGGAAGATCATCATGGGTTGGACCCCAACCTATACCAATAATAATTCAGAGAAAAGAAAAAAAAAATACTACTCTCTTTTCCTCTTCATCACATCTAATTTCCTTCCTTGTTTTTTTCCTTTCGGCGTTTTATTGCACCTTCTAGGGCAATTGCTAGTTTATATGTAAACACGCATAACTAAAATTTATGTGCAATAAATATTCTACCATCTAGTCAATGCAAACACATACTTGGAAATATTAAATACGCCCAGAAAAATGATTGCTCATCTTTCAGAAAATATCTGATACTCAAATAGTCAAACCAATCCACCCAAAAAAATGATTGGTTATCTTTCAAAAAATCTCGGATACTCAAATAGTCAAACCAATCCGCCCAGAAAAATGATTTCTTATCTTTCAGAAAATCTCCAATACTCAAATAGTCAAACCAATCCGCCCAGAAAAACGATTGCTTATCTTTCAGAAAATCTCTGATACTCAAATAGTCAAACCACTCTTTATTAAAACTATAAAGAGGGAAGATTTGGAATTTGTTGCATATGTTTTTCAACCCGCACTGATTCAATTACTAAATATGTTTCCTCCCAATTCAAGCAACACGATTCTTCATTGCGTACATATATATATTTATGTTGGTATTATTTTTTTTGTATTTAAAATTATATTTTATTTATTTTCTCATCTTAATTGTTTTTATTTATTTATTTTGTTATGCTACATGTAACGTGACAAACGTGACAACATCTCCCATATTGGTTACATGTTGACTTAATTTCCTTTTAATTTTTTTTGTTATGCTACATGTAACCTGACAAACTTGACAACATCTCCCATATTGGTTACATGTTGGCCTAAATTTGTTTTAATTTATTTTTTTATGCTACATGTAACGTGACAAACGTGACAACATCTCCCATATTGGTTACATGTTGGCTTAATTTTTGTTTTAATTTATTTTGTTATGCTACACGTAACGTGACAAACGTGACAACATCTCCCCCATACTGGGTTGTAGAAGTGCCTCTCGACACAATCAAGTTTAAATTAAAATTTGATATTATATGCTTATATAAAAATTCAAATTTGATATTATATATTTATATAGATGTAATTGTGTTTTGGATTTAAATTTTGGAGCCAACATGTAATTGTTTTAGAATTTATTTATATTTGTGATTGACATGTGCCACGTCAATGTAACATACGTGACACATCTCACCCACTTGGGTTGTAGAAAGTCTATCGGTGCAATCACAACCACCCATATCTATCACGAACATATGATTTTTGAGTTGATGGTCCCTTAGTTGGAGTCTCACATTTGCCTCCACATTTCATAAAATCTCGATTAACTATCATGATTTGAAGGTTTTGCACTTGGTGTACATAGCAATGGGATTCTTCAGCCATGTTCCTATGAACAAAATGGTGGGTGCTTCCATTGCCAACCAAAAAAATCACTTGTTTGTGCTTGATGTCGCTGAGAAGTTTAAGGGTTTGAGGAGCAAAAATTCTAGATAAAGCATGAAGGGAGATTAAGGGTTGTTCCTTATGAACTTTGAGTTCCACTTATACCTACGTTCTAGGGTCTGTGTCGATGAGATTTAACTCAAGGGTATCTTCCATAGTGATCTCTTCTGATTGGGTGGGAGAGGTGAACCAATTTGTAATATTTTTTGTTCCTTACATTTATGACCAGGAACTATCGAGTAAAATATATGTTCTTTATTTCGACACTTAAATTGTCAACTACGACTCGTAAGCTTTGTGCAAGACCAAAGCATAAACTAGCTTAATTTAATGCCGCAAACACAATACAACACTAAAACAAACTAACACCTCAAAAAGAAACCCAACATGAGAAACCGTATCTCACGAGTTAAGTCTTTAATCCTCTTACTAACATTTAACTAAAAATGAAAATACAAAATTATAGAAAATTAAACCAAACTACGTAAAATAATTAAAGACAGAAATTCTACATTAAACCTATAGCTAAGTCTCTATGCCCAAAGCCCGTTCTTCACACATATTTAAGTAACGCAAAAATAAAATTTGATAGAAAATACAACATTTACTAAATTTATATAAATTATGAATTATACAGGATTTACAAAATACAACATTTATTAAGTATTTATACATTTACCAAGTATACAAAGTTTTATGAAACAAAATTTACAAAATTTTAAACATAATAAATTATAACACACATAAATTAGTTAAATGTTTTAAAGTTTATGAAATAAACTACAAAATATAAAATCACATACACTTTTTAACATAACATCATATTAAGTCAACGTGTATGTTATATGTACATGAAGCTTTACACCATATTCACACAGGATTAATGCATTTAAACGCCTAATGATTATTATTCAACGAAGCATCAACTGACTCAAAACGTTCACCTGTCCAGGAAAAAAACAAAAAAAAAATTTGCCAGAAAAATATTTCAATGATACAAATAACTTTTAATACCGTTTAGTGATGTATCATTTAAACGCATCATCCGTTGCTCAACTTAACGTTTTGTTTTATATTTTTAATCTAAAGAAGTGATATGCATAAAAATTGAAATTGTGAGTGGATTTCTTATAATGGCAAATTTAAAATATTAATTTAAAAATTAAGCAATTGCCATGTTCACTGAAATAAGGATTCACATTAATTTTTAAATTTAAATAATAATTTCATTTATGAATGTTTTAAATTTTAAACTAATTTTATTTGTTACAAGAATTAGTATGTATAGTTTTAAAACAAAGTAAAATAATAATTTTTTTAATATATTTATTATTATTATTTATTTGTTTAAATTTAAAACAATGTTATAAAGAAAATTTGTAAAGTAGTAAACCAAAGCTCATCATCAACTCATGATTTCAATATGCATAACTGATAAGATGCATGCTCCAATCCATCATCTAAAATCAAGCCATCGGCAATTGAATTTAAATAGTGACATCAAGTCTAGTACCAGAATAGATGTCGGAATGAGTGTCGGAATCACAACACTAAATTTATCGCCAACAAATTAGTTAAAACCATGTAAAATACATTAAAAAGTATAAACTCACATCATTTATTTTGTAGTGCTTTTAATTAATATATTTTAAATAAATGATATGCTTTTAAATATATGTGTAATGGTTTATAATTAGATATGAGGATAAAATAGTGAAATGAAGTGAAAGAAAGGGCAATTTAGGGGCCCATCAGGAACATACTTCTCACGACAATTATAGTAGATTTTGTCCCATTGACACTCCACCATTTCTATTGGAGACAATTGCTAGACTTTCAAGGGTTGAGTAGACAAGTTGTTTGACGAATTGTCCTATCCAATTATAGGCTTACATGTGGCAAGTCATGTGCAACTAACAAGGCCTAATGGTAAATAAATGAAAAGGGGAAAGGGAAAATAAATAAGGGGAAAAGGGAAAGGAAAGGCTACTTGACATTTGATCCCAAAATCATGACAATGTGTATTTTGAATCTTAGTTGCCTATAGGATTGGCTAGGATTCATCCTAGCACAACTATTACCTCTTTGATCCCAAAAACATATTGACTCTCTTTGATCGCAAAATCATGATGAATATGTACATTGATTTTAAAAGCATGATGAATCATAGCATTCTCTAGGATTGACTAGGATTCATCCTAGCATAAGTACCCCTTTGATCTTAGGGACCTATGTGTACTATAATTATATAATACAAAGTGTATTAGAATTTGATGTTGGGATAATTTAGTTGCTAAGGAATCTAATCTCACAAGACTTTCCACTAAATCATGATCTAATATTGTGCTAGGGTGAATCCTAATGCCCACTATGATTCCTAGGATCCTAGAACATATACCTCTTTGAGCTACACATGTTAAATATACAGCATCAGGAGACATTCTCCAAACCAATCTTGTGTAGCCAAGATTGATCCCCCCGTATAGAGGTGAGCACTTTGATTGCCTTCCGTGTAAAGGTTATTCCTCCTGTATAGAGGTACTTGATCAAAGTAATGATGTTGTAAAGTCTTGTTGGACAAGACTCCGGACTTGTGTGTTAAGTCATGATTATCATGTGAACCTTCCGTATAAAGGTATCCATGAGATGGACCTATCGTATAGAGGTGGACCTTCTGTATAAAGGTCATGCTTGTTAAAAAGCATTTAATGTTGTGTGATGCATTATTAACAATGATCACCAGTTGTTATTAAGTCTCGATTAGAGATTGATCACCTCTAAAGTGAATTACTTTAGCATATGATCATTTGGTCCGAAATAATATAATATGATCACAACATCTGATAATTCTTCTTAGTATAATGTAATGTGATGGATAATTGAAGTTAGCACATATTGACCATGCAGTAAAAGATAAAGAAATAAAAGATAAAGCATAGAGATCAAGAGAATTCGAAATTGGCCATGCAAACACTTCAGCTAATTAAAGAGAACTCGAATTGTTAAAGCTCCAGTTAAGTATCAATGCTTCAGTTAAAGCATCAGTTAAAGATATGCCTCAGTTAACTAAAGAGCACACAGTGGTCAGTTCAATTAAATCAATCAACATGATTTCAATTAACTAAGTGTTAAATAAGAAGGACTAGTTAACTAAAGTGTTTTCACTTTAGTTAAACTAAAAGACGACACTTCAGTTAAAGAGAGTTAACTAAGTGACAGCAAAGAAGATCTAGTTAACTAAGTGTTATTGCATGACAACACTTATGTTAAACTAAAATATGACACGTGAGTTGTGTCACTTGCATGTTGACACATAAGTTAGCCACCTAACTAAGTGGGAAAGCTTTCAGTTAAGAGGCCAGTCCATCCTAAGTGACAACTCAATGAGATAAAACACTGCATGAGAAGTGGGGCACACCTCTGCATGCAAGATTAATACATCCATTTTGAGGGCGAGTTCATCCTGAAGTTAGAATTAAAAAATAAAAGAGAAGAATGTATAAATATGTTATATGGGATTGATGAATCCAATGTGAAGTGAATTCTCTTATCCATTGAAGGAAAGGCACTTCTCTTTGTGCAGGGTATTGTTCATGCTTGTTATTGTTGTGTTGGGAACACATGTCCGATTGATCTCTCTTCTCTATATCTTTTGTATCTTCATCAAGAGTGTTTGGTGATATCTTATCTTCTGAAAGCAATCTGCTATGTTGTAAAAGAAAGCACTCTCTGATATCCATTGTATTATACTAAGAAGAATTTTTGGGGTTTTTGTTCTCATAATTTTGAGGATTTTCCCCAGGGTATATCTTGTGTTATGGTTGTATAAATTTCATGGATTCAATTGTCTCATTGCTTCAAGTCTCTGTATCTAAAATAATTAAATATCAAAGTTCAACCAAATTTCAACAACATGGAGTAAGCAAGTGTGCATTGGGATGATCATACCAAGTAAGTTGAGGTCAAACAAATAGTAAATTATATGGCCTCAACATAATAGGGAGGACAACTAACAACTACTAGGGTTCATTATGGCATCCTCCCTCTTCTCTTTCTTCTATTTTCTCGCTCACTGTAAATAATTGCTTTTACATGCTATGTTAACAAGCACTTACATAGAGTTATATCAATTTATTGAAGAATGTGTTTGTTAGGGAATGCATAAAGGGATTTATGATTTATCATAGAAACTGTAACATCCTTGTTCTTATTCTAGAGATTCCGTGTTCTTGTTCTAGAGATTCCTTGTTCTTGTTCTATAGAATTCTTGTTCTTATGCTAGTAGGAAACCAAACAACCACTAGCTTTCCTTGTAGTACAAGCACATGGACGCACAAGGCATGATTAAGACATAGTCTTACTAAGAAATATGAGTGAATCAGTGGGGAATTAGGAGTATCATTTTTTTAAAATTTCTATATGATTATATGATTCATCCTTGTCATAAAAATATTAAGGATACCACTAATAGTGAAAGTATATCCCAAACTAGCCTTCATAACCATTGCCAACCATTGCAAAGACCCCATTTTAACACATAATTGAATTCTAAGTAGAGTTTCTTTTGCTCAAAATAAGACTTGTTGCTTGAATTTGTTAAATTGCATTAGTTAATTTTTTTGTCTCCTATGCCAGTGGTTTATATTCCCTATTAAAATGCCACCCAATCATACCTACAAAGCTAGTACTAGGATTGTTTTCGAAGCCTTCAACTTGTGTTATAAAAATTTGCTAGGGTTTCTAAACCCTTATAAAGATAATAGAATGATCACTCACTTTGATTCCAATAGCATGATGGATTTGTGCTGTGAATACTATTGACTACTATGATTGGCTAAGATTCATCCTAGCACCCCTTTGATGGTACTAAGTAGATGGATTCCAAAAGTATGTGTAGTTGTGTACTTTGTTTATTCTCTTTTCTAATGCCACCCAATCAAACCTCACAAGAGAATTAGTAAGCATGATGACATTTCTGCTAATATTATCGTTTTTTAATTAAATGGAAAATTGGGGATCAAGCAATCAAAGATTGTCAATTTTTTTTTCTTACAAGTTAACATATAAATTTAATAATAGAATAAAGGATTTAATTAAATGGAAAATTGGGGATCAAGCAATCAAAGATTGCCAATTTGTTTTTATTACAAGTCAACATAGAAATTTAATAATAAAATAAAGGATGATATGCTACTTTCAAAATGGTATGGTGGTTTCAATTATAATTTATACTCTCTTACAAAATGGTTAAATGATATGTTACTTTGAAATTTAAATAGGAGGATATTTCATAATATTTGTAAATTTATGTTTTTTCCATTCATTTGAAATTATAATAATAGTTTCTTACTATTAGGAATCATGAAATATTATATAAGTGAAATTTGAAAGAAAGCATCTAATCACCAAAATTATTTTAAGGAATCATGAAATATTATGTAAGTGAAATTTGTAGGAAAGCATCCAATCACAAGAATTGTGCAATAGAACTCTCACGGAAACTCTCATTGAAATGGTATGGTAATTTTAAAACTAGTTTATACTTTGATATAAATGGTTTGGTAGTTTCAAAACTAGTTTATACTTTGATATAAAAGGTTTGATAGTAGGTTAATATGAGAATTGAGATTGACTTAAGTTTAAGTTATTCTTTTTCTTGTAGTAAGCTTGTGTATGTTATGAACTTCCCTATTTTTACATGTTTTTCTTGTAGTAAGCTTGTGTATATTATGAACTTCCCTATTTTTACATGTTTGTATGAAGTGTGTTTGTATGAAGTGAGATGGTATAGAAAGTGATTTATAAATATTGACAAATGCATGTTTATATCATTCTTTTGAAATCATAATAACATTTTCCTATAGTTTTTTTTAGAACTATAGATTGTGGTATCGTTTTTAAAAACTATAGATTGTGGCATAAGTGAAATTCAAAGGAAAATATTAAAGGAAAAAATGAAATGAAAACACTACACAACACGAGTCTCCTATGCTATAACGGATTCAATCTAGTTTATATTCCTTTGCAAATGGTTAGATGATATGCTAATATGCAATCTGAGCCTAGTTGAAACTTGAGATATCCTTATGTAGGTTGTAAGGTTAAGTAAGACCTAAACTTCTTTGTTCTTGTTCATTTGAACCAAAGAGATGTAATAGAAAATTATTTGATCATATTTACTATTACATGCTTTTTTCATATAGTTGAAATTATGGTTATAATTTCATATTATAGTTTTTAGATACTCATGCACAAAATGTTGGAGATGGAGAACTAAGTGGCATATCACATTATTAGATCACTTAATTAACTTGTTTTGTTATTTCTCAGATATTTTTTAAGATTGTATCTCATGGATTTTCGAACCCTCTTATTTTTATACTGGTCAAGGTAGGTACATAGTAATCATTTTATAGTCAAACACTTTTGATTTTGTCCTTTTTAGATTAAAAAATTAAATAGAAAATACATAAATATATAAATTTGTATACATTGCCATGTGGATGTTTAAATTAAATGCAATGGAGTGATATTATATTAAATATGTCTGTATTTATGGATATTATGAATATTTTTGGAATGGTCTGGACTTCCATTAATTCTTTTTATAATTTTTTTTTAATTTTCACTAAATTTATCAAATATAATTAATTATCTGTCCAATAACATTAATATATTAATATGATAGTAAATGCAATAAAAAACAAATGAAATTAGCAGCAAAGCTTCTTAATATCTGTCTTTTTAAGAAAAGAAAAATTAATAACATTAAATATTTTGCATTTTTTAAGAAAAGTAAAATTAATAGCATTAAGTATTTTGCATTGTAAAATATAAATATTTTATATTTATATTTTGTTTAGTACCTGCATTATAGTATGTACATTGATTTTTTTAGTCTATTCGAAAAGTCTCTTAATAAAGAATATTCTTAATATTACTAGTATTTAAGAAGGCTTAATAGTGTCTTAATCTTTTTTTTTTTAAAATTTGAAAAGAAAATAATAATAACTAATTTGTTTTGTAGTATATGGTTATTAAAATAAGCATAGTTATACTGTTTCCCATAATATAGTTGAAATATTCAATACAAGCTTACATCTATTTATTAAGATCTAGATTATGTGGTATATAAAGAGTTAGTTGTACAATTTTTAAAGGATTTATGGTTAGTGAATTAGGTTAGTGGTTTAGTAATAGCTAAGAAATTAATAGGTTAGTAAACCATAATAGTTAAGGGGTTAATAGGTTAGTGGTTATGGTACATTAGTAAGTTGATTGGCTAGTGGTTAAAAAGTTGTGAGTTAGAGTAAATAGTTAGAGGATGTGTTGTTGAGTGCATGGTTAAAAAGTTGTGAGTTAGAGTAAATAGTTAGAGGATGTGTTGTTGAGTGCATTAATACCTGCCTTTTAAAAAAAATGATTAAAATAATAATAATTTTTTGTAATTGAATTATATAAATTAATACAGAAGCATTATGTCTAGATTGAACTTTATTCTCAATTGAAAAATAGTATATACATTGATAGAAGATTTAGTTCGATATGGAATACTATACATCGTTTTCTTAAAAAAAATATATAGTAGTTGTATATGATTCAAAAAACTCCTAACACATAAAATGCATTTAACATAGCTAAAATAATTAACTATGAAACATCTATAAAACATAGTTTAATTCAAAATGTATTAATAGTAAATAGTTTAACAATAAAAAATAAATCATAAATATAAATAAGAAACATGTAAATATATGGCTTAATTCAAAATGTTTTTTTAAGTCAGTACCTACTGAGTATGGGTGACCTAACAGAAGGAGCGCTTAATTCAAAATGTATTAATAACAAATAGCTTAACAATAAAAATAAATCACAAATATAAACAAGAACCACCACATGGCAAGTCCCTGCCATATTGTCATGAAATATGGAGATTGTTATTATAATAGTTCATAAGATACACAAACGTTTCTCATTGAATCAGTTCCAAAAACCATATGGAAAAGAAAATTCTTATAAGCATATTTTTTTGCAAATGATTATAATTTTAAATTAATAAAATTATTGTTTTTAATTGAATTATTTTTCAATTAAATTACATAATATCAATTTTTCCATTATATTGATTAGTAAAAAAATCAATTTATAACTTATTTAAACTAAAAATCTAGGTAGGATGGGTTAGATTCATCTGCGCCTTCTCCATTTCGAGACCTACGATCAGCACTCATGGGCCTAGTTAGGGTTTCTACACCCACCGTCCTTCCTGCGGTCTGGGGATGGATCCCCCTCCGGATCCAAGTCCAGAGGAACGCAGGAGGCTTCTGGATGCAGCCTTCAGCGCCCTGGTGGCCTCTACTCCTCCTTCTCCTCCCTCTGCGCCCTCAACCGGAGATGGTTTTGTCAAACGCACGAATGCTCCCAAAATTCAGATCATGTCGGCCACTTCAAGGCTGAAAGCCCTCGCTCTAAGTGAATGCGGTTTGATTGGTCAATTTACTAGGATTTGGTCGTCGCCAAAGACTATGGATACCTGGGTTAAAAAAAATTGGATGCCCTTGAGCTCTGGGGGTTTGCAGCACTATTTCCATGGTAAAGGATCCTTCACTTTTTTGTTTGAAAACAAAGAGGACTGTGATCTTATTTTTCGAAGCGGGCCTTAGTTCATGGGCCCTAGGGGGCTCTACCTTAACCGCTAGAGTTTATCTTTTGACCCAAAAAAGGATGTGCCTTTTGTAGTACCTGTTTGGGTCTTCCTGCACCATCTCCCCTTATATTGCTGGAATGATGAATCCCTTCAGGCAATAGGAAACTCCTTCGGGAAATACATTGACAAAGTCGAACCAAAAGGCCCTCTTTTCTCTTGCGCAAGGATCTGCGTGGAGGTTGACCTGGAGAAGGGGTTGCCGGGGATAGTAAGCCTGTGCATGGATGGATGGGAATATATGCAAAAAGTTGAGTATGAACAGTTACCATTCAAATGTAAGAAATGCCATGAGTATGGACATTTCGTTAAAAAATTTCCAAATGCAGTCCAAGAAACTCCGGAGAAAACCCAAGAAGAAGAGTAGCAACATGTGAAAAAAGGAAGGAAAATGTCTACACCAAATCCAGATCCAAAGGAGCCGCAGCAAGTGAAAGGCAAAGACCAACCCTAGCTCGAAAAGGGAGTCACAACAAGCAATTAGTTTATAGCCCTGAATATTGAAGAAGGCGAGATCATTGAGACCGTTGTCCCTCTAGATGAAGCGGGCTCAGAGCCTCGGGATACCTTAATCACCAATATAAACCCCTCCTCCAACAGAGAAGAAAGTTCAAATCCTACGTATGAGGGATCCCCACCTCCAGGAAGCTCATGGGATGAAATGGTAAAGCAAATTAAAGTCTCCTCTTTCATTATTTCTTTGGAATCCTCTTCAAAGGGTTCACAAGATGAACTGGGGACCCCCCCCAAATACCAGAGGCAGAAAATCCCAAATGTACCATCGTGAGCAGGAGGCAAAAAGGGAACTGGAGCTAGGAATACAACGAAGTATTGAGGAAACAAAGCTTCTTCAAAACCCCAAAAACTCAGGGAAAGAAGAAGGCAGGGCTAGAGCAGCCCCTCAATCTGAGAAGAAGTAATGAAACTTGTCTCTTGGAATTGTAGGGGTCTGGGAGGAGCAAACAAAGTGGAAACAATGAAAGACATCACCAAATCTGAAAGACCTGATATCCTACTTATCCAAGAGACTAAAATGATCGATGTGGAGGTTATGGCCCTCTCACATCTCTTTTGGAATGGGAATGCGATTAGCTCCAGAGGAGCATCAGGGGGAATATCGACCTTTTTCTCAAGTAAGTATGTTATCAAAGTTGTAAAGGAATTCCATCACTGGATCCTATCCGAGCTCCATGTTTAGGATTATCTGAATATCTCTTATGTTTGCAATATCTATGGACCAACCCATTATAAGTAAAAGCAAACTTTCTGGAATAGCCTTTCTTCTCTGAGAGAAGTTTTAGAAGGGAAGGATTTCATTCTTGCTGGTGACTTTAACACAACAAAATATTAGGCTAAGAAATGCGGTGGCTCTAGAGTTAGAGATCCCTTTGGGGAGACTTGGAAGATTTGATTTCAGATTTAGATTTGCTGGATCCACCATTAAAGAATGGCAAGTTCACGTGGAGCAACAGAAGGGTGGGAGTGGACGACATAGCGGCCAGGCTCGATCATTTTTTGGTTAGCTCCTCTTTTATGCAGAAAGATATCATCCCTGCCTCCTTTGCGTTGCCTTCTGCGGTCTCGAATCATAAACCCATCTCACTGTCACTCTCCCCGCCGACAAATCTTGGCCCCATTTCGTTCCATTTTAATCCTTCTTGGCTCCACGATGCGAAAGTTCTAGTTCTAATCAACTCTGTTTGGAATTATCCCTGTATTGGCTCTCCTAGTTACATTTGGGAGAACAAGCTTAGAAGTGTGTGTTACGTGTTAAAAAGCTGGGCAAAACTGGAGTACAAAAGCCCAGGACATTTGAAAAATCAATTTCAAATTGGTCTTGCATCTTTGCAATCCGACATGGATAATGATGAGATTACCCCATCGCTCATCTGCGAAGAACAAGAGATGAATAGAAAGATTCTCAGCACAATAAGAAAAGAGGAAGAGGAGTGGAGAATAAAGTCTAGGAAACTCTGGTTAAAAGAAGGGGATAGCAACACGAACTATTTTCACAAACAAAACAAATCTAGACTTAGTTTCAATATGATCAAGGAACTCAAAGATAAAGATGGATCCCAAATTGTGGATCAGGAGGAAATCAAGTCTCACATTTTTTCAGCACTTCCAGGAGCTCTACTTGGACAAAGATGAGACCGACCCCTTAGCTCAGGCAGATCTTCTCTCTGGCATCCCTTCTCTCATCTCGGATCCTGATGACATGGAGCTTTCAAAACCCATTATGGAATTTGAAATAAAAAAACTTGTTTGGTCCTTGCATGCTGACAAGGCTCCTGGACCTTACGGCTTTACTATAAAATTTTACAGAGCTGCATGGGATATCATCAAGGACGACTTGAAGAAAATGCTAAATTGGACGAGGAAAAAGGATAAGATAGGGGGGGCCAGAAATTCTTCTTTCCTCGCTTTGATTCCAAAAGAAAAGAACCCATTATCAACTGATCGCTTTAGGCCTATTTCACTTTGTAATACCTCTTACAAAATTCTCTCAAAAATCCTGGCCACCAGAATGAAGAAAGTTATGGGTCATCTTATTTCGGAATCTCAAGGAGTCTTCATTGTGGGTTGACAAATCCATGATAATATCATTATCGTTCAGGAAGCCATTCATTCCAGCCAGGAGCGTAAGCAGCAAGGTATGGCTATCAAACTTGATATGGAAAATGATTTCGATAGGGTAAATCACTTCCTCCTTTTTGAAATTATGTCAAAGTTTGGCTTCTCTAAAAGATTTGTCAGGTGGGTCAAGGATTCCGTTTGCAGCCCTTGGATCGCCCCTCTAGTTAATGGAAGACCAACTAAGTTCTTCCAAGCCTCTAGGGGAATCCAATAGGGCTGTCCACTTTCTCCTTATCTCCACATTTTGGTTGTAGACTCTTTGAGTCGAATGCTCCAGCATCTTCAAGACAAGGGAGATTTAAACGGTTTGAAAATTGCCATAGTTGTTCATGCTTCCAATCATGCACAATTTGTTGATGACACTATCTTGTTGGGGGGTGCGTCCACTATCATTGCAGAAAGGTTCAAAAGAGTCCTCTCCATCTTCCTAAAAGCTTCGAATGGCAAGGTAAATGCAAACAAATCCAACGTCTACGGGTGGAACTTCCCTCCTGGAACTATGGCTAGGATATCAAGAATTATGGGCTTTGAGGGGATATCAATATGGAAATCCTTATGTTACCTAGGTGTACCCATCTTCAAAGGGAAAAAAAGAAGACAGATTGGCAAGGATTGAAAGATAAAATAAAAAAAGAAAATTACTTCTTGGGGTTTCAGATGGCTAATCCTTGCAGGAAAACTTGTTCTAATAAAATCCATCTTGTCTACTTACCCGATTCATGCTTGCTCTATTTCCTTAGCACCAACTCAAATAATTCAAGAAATCAATAGAGATATTCGAAAATTCCTTTGGCAAGGTGGCAAGGCAAGTAGCACTAGTAAATTTCATCTGATAAACTGGGATACAGTGTGCAGTCTGAAGAATAGTGGCGGAGCTAGAGTAAAAGACCCTATAATTATGAATATTGCACTCGAAGCAAAACTCTTATGGAGAATTTCTTCGGGAGAGAATGCCTGGTGGAAAAGAATCCTCCAGAAAAAATATATGACAAGCTCTAGAAGTCGTTGTGTGGAGGAGATGGACATGAATAAAACTGGGACCCCCAATTGGGATCTTTGCAAAAAGGCGGCCTTCATCATCCATGAAAAAATCCATTGGATAGCAGAAAATGGTAAACAAATTAAGCTCCGGCACGACAAACTTGGGAAGAATTCTCCAGTTAATTTCCAACAGTAACTAAGAGACCTTAAGGATTGGTTTGATATTAACAACATCAGCACTCTCTATGATATATCAAATTGGACCACCAGTGGCAGATGGGCCGGGTGGAAGAATCTTGAGCTCCAAGAACATTTGCATTCTGAACATAGCGTTTTCCTCACTTTGCTTCACAAGCATATCCCCATTCACAAACATCTCAAAGACAAAAGGGGTTGGGGAAATACGGGTACTTACTCAGTAAAAGAAGGCTATCGTCATGTTTACAATGGAAAGAACATAATCATTAAGGATGTTAAATGGAACAAGGTTTGGTGCAATGATGGTCTGCCTAAGATCAATGTCTTCTTCTAGGTCCTTACCCATCGAAAGACCTTAACTGCTGAGAACCTGCGAAAGCGTAGGATTGAAGGGCCTATTCGTTGCATTCTTTGTAAAGAGTCAGAAGAATCCCTGGAGCATACCTTCCTCGAATGCAAATTCTCTCAGGAGGTTTGAAACCACGCCTTTCAAAGTCTGAACGTAAACATTGTAATGCCAACGAACTGGAATGATCTTTTCAAGTGTTGGAAAGATTATTATCAAGGCTCCTTAATTCATAAACCGGACTTTATTAGAGCTTGGGAGGCTCTTCCTATATATGTTTGTTGGAAAATTTGGATGATAAGAAACAAAGAAATTTTTGAAGGTATCTCCTCGAGCCCTTGCAGGGTCTCCACCTCAGCTAAGGAACTGTGGGCGGAAGCCTTATCCACAAGAGGAATGCTAAAAAACAATAAGGAACCTTTGACTGTTGAGGAAAGAGCTTGGATGGAAGACTTCCTTAGCTTGGATGGAAGACTTCCTTATGCCACCTCCCTCGCTCTTCTGTATAAAACCCCCAAAGAAGCCGAGACCCTCGAACTGGCAGTTGAGGATGAGTAGGGACGAATTTCAAAGGTGGATGTCTAAGCTTGGATGTAGCTCTATTTTCTTCAATGGTGCCTCGAAAAGAAACCCAGGGTGGGCAGGTGCAGGCGGAGTTATCTTCGAGTCTAAGGGGAACAAGTAGAGAGAGTTTTCTTGGGGCATTGGAAGAAAGTCTAATAATGGAGTGGAATGGCTCGGCCTTGTCAAAGGCCTGGAGCTTGCTAGAGATCTGGGAAATGAGGATCTGGAGGTTATAGGTGATTCTCTAATTGTCACTAGAGAAGATAGAAACATTGCTAAAAGCTGGAAGAGCTCCTCCTCAAAGATGCACTCTCTCCTTTCCAACATCGCAAAGGAATTCAAAGACGTCAGTTGCTTCCACTTCTTGAGAGGTCCAAATGGGCAGGTGGACATCATGGCCAACACAGGTGTTGAGATCACCTATGGTTTGTTAGAGTGTGATCATGGCTCTTTCAAAAACATTTGGATTCCCTAACCTCTGCTCTCCCTATCCTAGAATGAGGGCATTTTATGTAACTATGGTCTTACTAAATTTTTGTTTTCATGCTCAAATTTTTTTGGGGACTCTAAGCATGATTTCCCCCTGCCCTCCGGATCCGTTTTGGATCCTCGCACACTCCTCTCTTGATTGCAGCCGGACAACCCCCCCCCCCCCCCCCCGCCAGATGGTCGGCATGCGAAGATTTGACATGTTATTAAATTGTGAAGGGATGGCAATTGCCTGCATCAACTCTTGCCCTGTTCGGTATTGACTCCATTGCTCTGGAAGTTCTTGTCTCAACTTAATTCACGTTCTCTCTATCTGGTGTGGAGGTTTTTGCTTAATCATGGAGCATCATATCCCTGGGTCTTCCTCACAAGATGGTTACAAGATATTTGCGAGTTGTCTGCGCCGCAACAAACCCATTCTAAGCCCTCCTGGAGTTTGAAACTGGACTCTTCCGCTGGCCGAAGTTGATAATTGTGTCCCGATGGATGATGAGCAGGTTAGCTCCCCTATGCTCGGTCTTTGCCATGGACAGGCAGGGACTGAGTGGACTCCCGGATATGGTCAGTGGCAAGGTAAAAAGCATGATGTCGGGGTTATTATGAAGCATATGCATGATCTGGAAAACTAAATCCGTTTGGTAAGAAATGAGAATTTATACTTTCAAAGGGCTTTAACCCAACTCTTCTCCCTAGCCCAAGCGACGCATTTGGAGGTTAAGCACCCAAAACAACAAAATTGCTAAGAAGGTTGAGCACTTGGAAGAAACTCTGGGATGCTTTTACCCCCACAAGGCTCGTAAGGACGCAAATTTTGATGTTGTGAGCAGCAAAATTGAAGAACTTGGAAGGAAGCTGGAAAAGCTTAAAGATGAAATGGCTCATTCTGGCATGCAAGCAGTCTCCAGCACATAAAAGAATGGGAACACATATACTGAAGGCGTTGTTCTGGACATTTGTCTTCACCCGTAGCACTACGACGGATGGTCTCTCTCTGTTTTGGTTTCGTTATGCTTCTATCTCTGTTTTTTTGGCTTCTACATGCAGGGAATACTTTGAATGCTAAGCAACACTTTGTCTTTTTAGAAAACTACAGTTTCCAGTCTCTTTTTGTATAAGATAGGCTCCTAGTAATGTTCTATTTCTGCATTCTCCTTCTCGGACAATATGTAAGGTGTTACAGCCTCAATAGATTAGGGAAATACCATAACAGTTTTAAGCTTGAGAAGGATGAACAAGGAGTGATGGATGCTATCCTTCTTTGGGAGCAATCCATCCTATTTTCTTTGTAATTTATGTTTTCTATATAATCAAAGCTACTCAACCATTTCTGTTAAAAAAAAAAAACTTATTTAAACTAAAAATTCATAAACATTATATTAATTTTAACAATAAAAAATAAATCATAAATATAAATAAGAAATATGTAGAAATATAGCTTAATTCAAAATGTATTTTTTGTAAGTTAATACCTATTGAATTTAGAACAAGTGACAAAAGGAGTGCTTAATTCAAAATGTATTAATAATAAATACCTTAACAATAAAAAATAAATCACAAATATAAACAAAAAAAAAACCAAAACCACCATGTGGCAATGTCCGGCTAGTGGTAATAAATCACACATATAACAAGAACCACCACGTTTGGCTCGTGTAAAATGTCCCTGCAACAATGAAGTATGCAGATTGTTATTATAATAGTTCATAAAATACAATGCAATTTGTTATTATAATAGTTCATAAAATACACAAACGTTACTCATTGAATCCGTTCCAAAAACCTTATGGAAAATAAAATTCTTATAAGCATATTCTTTTGCAAATTCTTATAATTATTAATTCTTATAAGCATTTGTTTTTGCAAATTATTATAATTTTAAATTAATAAAATTGTTGTCTTTAATTGAATTATTTTTCAATTAAATTACATAATATCAAATTTTACATTAGTAAAAAAAAATCAATTTATATCATATTTCAATTAAAATTCATAAAAATTAAATTAATTTACACATTTTAGTGTATAGTTTAAGTCACCTTGGTTCCAAACTTGTTTTTTATAGTATCCCATGAAGTGTACGCTCCTTTCTTTTTTCCAGTGAAAAAAAACTACTATTGATATTCGATAGAATCAAATAGTACAATGAAGTTCATGTTTTTGTGCCCAGTCACAAAAACTATCAAGTTTGATCAGATCTACAAAATAGACAATTTAAGTCTCATCCGATAACCAAAAAACCTCAAAACTCAGACCTCCAGATCGAACCATATTAAAAAATATCAGCCAATCAGATATCCATAATCAACTGAAACATAAGCCAAGAGAACTTAATAAAAAAAGTAAAGGGAACCGCTATCCAGCATGTGACAATCACAACATTCCTCCCATGCTAGAATACCTTCCAAATCAGACAAAGCCTGCTTTGATGACTTATCCGCAAGCGCATTGTGTTCTCTATAAATATGCTCAAAACTAATGTTATGCTATTTTGAAATTTCATTATGAGCCCGACAAACCCAATGTCTCAGATTCGTCACATTCAGCTTGAACTCCCCAGCTGCCCACTTGATTGTAACCTTGGAATCACCATAAACTTTGATGTTGACCAATCCAAATGTGTTTGCCACTTTCAAAACACACCAGAGAGCCATAAGCTCAGCTTTCATATTACTTCTAGCACCACAGTTGAGCCTGACTGTGTAAAAATGAGAATCATTCAAATAAAGCACTCCCCCAACTGCACATTCCCATTTTGAGCAGCTCCATCGAAGAAAAGAACATGCTGATCAACTTTGAGAGAGAATTGACTAACTTTGGTAGTTTTCTGTCTATGGTCATCATTCTCATAAGTAGTAAACATCTTTTGAGCAATCAAGCTACATTTTGTAATATCTGGAGGCACATTTTGAAATAAGGCACAATTTCTTGTGTACCAAATTGCCGAGGAAATATAGATGGCAATATTGAAAAATTGTTTGCAATGCCTGAACCAATTCAGCAGACATAGATTGAAATCACCAACATCCCATTCTTGTGTAAAATCTCCTTTCTTTATCATAATTAAGTGTGAGAATTATGTAACCGTATTTTTTAACAATGATTCCACAAATATTCCACTAGTGGTACAAAATAGTTAATCCTCGTAGATTCATGAAGAAGAATTTTAATAACAAAGATTCCAAGAGTATTACTAGTTTCGCCCTCTTAACAATGATAAGATTGACCAAAAAAAGATATTCCACATGGATCATAATTTGTCTGACCCTCATATCATATCAATGGGGTCCCTTTAACATGCTATAGTACAACCGTGAATTAAGTGAAGGCGGACAAGATTTTATCATAGCCACTCATCTAATTTCAACAATCTCCACGCTACCAAGTTAGAGGAGATGACACATAGGGTTTGCACATGGACACAAGAAGCACACTTTGGTGTAATGATGAGGGCTTTCCAACAAGTTGTGGTGTAGGGCGAGTCTTCCCAAGGCTTTCTGATGAAAATGGTAGAAAAGTACGCTGGATAAAATTTCATTCATGGAAAATTATATGGGATAAGACATTCATGTCAATTTTTTCTCTAAATTTTAATTTGATAGATTGAAATGTACAGGTTTATTCAAACCTTTTTCTTTACGCAATGAATGCCTTAACAATTCACCCATTCACCGTCTATTTTATGCTTTATGAACAATTGGACTCTTATATTTATTAAAATTATTTCATTGTTTTATTCTTTTAAATAATTTTTTCCTATCATGTGAGCTCTTATTTTTTAAAATAAATAAGAACATGTTATTAATGAGAAGAGACATGTCATTAATGAGGAAAGACACTTGTTGATTATTAGTATTTTTTAGTTTTTCTTTTTTAATTTTTTTTAAATATGTCAATTTGATTTTAAACCAAATAATCATAGTGTAATCAAACTTTTCCACTAATTATAAAATTGAAACTTAGATTTTAAAATTTAAAAAAAATAAAATAAAATATCCAATTTAATATAGAATATTTAAATAACCATAGAAAACTTTATGTAAATTTTGTAACACCATAGTAATTAATTAAATAAAAAAAAATTTGACTGCAAACCGATTTCAACAAGAGCCACGAGGTGGAAATGTCCCCGACTTTGTCAATAGTTGTTGCTATAAGAGGGAGCTATAGAAAAGAGAATGTAGATGGATACACATGCAATACTTAAAAACGCTAAGATATTTTATCTTGATTCGCAAAAATGTACAAATGGATAGATAATTTTGATGAAAAAAACAATGTAGATAATTGTTTAAATCTATGTTACCTGATAAATTTATGGTCCTGGAAAAATGTCTATCACCTCCTTCTACCTAATCAAAACATGTAAAATACATATCTATTCTATGATACTGATTTTAAAATTTTGCCAATTGGTAATTACGGTAATGTTTGCATAATGCTCTAATATCTTGCTCTTTCTTAACGTAAAAATACAATGCCAACATCAAATTGTTTGGAATATATATTTTCAAAAATATTTAAGACAAAAAAAATACAAAAAATGGCGTTATAATCATCTCCAACTTCTGTTTTGTATACCATGTAACTATTTATGAATCTCAATTTAGATATACAGCTTTAGTTTAAATTTTCTATACTTCCAATGCCTTCATTCATATCGTATAAATTTTCATAATGTAGTCTATCTTTACCACGATGTTATGTCATAATTGAGGCATTCAAAGGATTTTATTACCCACGGGTAAGCTTTCGGTTTATATATGCTTACAATGATCTAATCATAAATCAAAAAAGGCCACTTGGTATGGGATAATGGTGGAGCAACTAATCCCGACAAAATAGAATTTTAGAGAATAACAATAACAAAAAGTTGTATAATGACTGATTATGCCAGAATGTACATAAAACATTCCAAATTCATATTACATATATAAAACATCCCAAATTCATATTACACATTATGAGAGTGGCTAGCCGAAGGTATACATAGGTATACAGAAGCATCATCGAAATAATACCATGAATTTACTCTTTGTTTAAACATTGTTGAGATTCATCTATTTCCTTGCCATCATCAATAGTAAAATTGAGGAAGCACGGCTATACATCAATACATTTGGAAATACAATGGACTAGAAGCAAAGGCCTGCACACTTAGGTGGCGAAGTTGGAAACCATGTTGAATCGTTACAGTAATCATAAATGTAGTTCCGAGGCACCCATATCATCATTTGTCTTTGTTGTCGAGTGAGGGAAGAATAAGAGGACATATCCCACCACTTATTTACATTCTCATTAACTACTCTTGCTTCTGCATTTAATCTAATTTCGTTTGCATCAATGTCCAAGCCTTTGTAAGTGGAGATGAAGGGAGAATGGCTCCAGTTTGTCTTCACAAGCCCACCTTGAGTAGCCTAGTTGTCTGCATTCCAAATTGAAGAGGATACTCTCATCCACCTTGAGTATCCTAGTCGTCGGTTGATTTTTTGGATATGGAACTCCCAACCGCTCGTTGTTGGGGGAATACCCAAATCGGAACACTATCTACAATGAACCATACAAACATCAATTGACACTTCTTAAAGAAAATTCAATGTAACAAAGAATTATAAAAGTGATAGTCATATACTTACACAACTTGGTTGTGGTTCCATAGAAAATAATAAGAATGGAAATTTATGTCATGGGGTCAAATTCGAGGTAAATGTGTTGTTCCCTATTGCCAGTGCCATTGGAGTCGATATTAGTCTCAACAATATACGGCTCACCCGAAGCATTCCCCAAGAATTCGAAATCGAATTCGTCGTGTAAAGTTCTCTTGGAAGACATATGAGAAGAAAATGATATCAAACACATGGATTCATAGAAACAACAAATGGTCACAATTGCTAAAATGAAACTGACATAAAATGCAATAACTGTGCCAGTAGAGTCACCGAGAACGAGCTTAATTTGCACACCTGCTTCTCCAAACAAATATGTTGCCTTGGAAGCAAAGCCAGTACCTGTACATCCAACAACATGAACTTAAAACTAATTCTGGACTAAACCATAAAAGTGTTATTAAACCATGAATGGAACCTTGTAATATTTGTAAAAAAAATAATAGTTCTTGCAAAGAAATACCAGAAATATTATCAAGTTTGAGATTCAACAGCTCTGCCTCATACATAACATGGTCAATCGCTCAGCTGGGCTAGAAGATGTCATTGAACTTTGCACAATTAGATATCCAGAAGCAAAGAACGATAATGAAGAAGAAGCAGCTTTGGACACCCAAACAAGCCATGTCAACAACAACTTATATGCATTATACTGCTACCATGCAGAAGAAGTGGAATATATAGGCCTATCTTAAGACTTCAACTCACAATATTTATTGAATGCATCATTTATACCTGTGACAAAGAAACTGATCAATTGTTGAAAAGGGAGAATATACTAACTAAATAACTGATGAACTGAGGGGTCGAGCCTCCCTCCTTTCCACCATAGTCACAATACAGAGAAAACCGACTGTATATGCCTGAGTTGGAGTTGATACCATGCCAGGGATGGCACTTTCTCCACAACATGCCTATGCAGAGAAGAGGGCTAATGGTTGACTGATGCATGTCTAAACAAGAGAAAATAAGCTTGCATATCAAGCCTAATGCCAAGCTAGAGGCCTTAAAGGAGTTGTACTCCATAATACTGTAACAATAAAATAATGTTAAATATAATTAATATTAATAGTCATGCCCTTTGGTGAAAAGGTGTAAGATGGGCTTATTTAAGCCCAACCCATTGTATTCATTTATCATCTTCTACACTATTATTATACTTTTTTCTATATTTTCTACATCTATATACGTTTCTTCTCTCTCCATTGGTATCAGAGCCTCTTGGCTCTCGGCACCAGCCCACTACATTGCATCCTCCATCACTTCTACCTCCGTTGCACCCACCTCTCCCTTACCTTTCCCTCGCTCACGTTGCCCTCCACCTTCGCTGCCACCTCCCTCACGCGCTTACGCTGCCCCTACCACCAGCTGCCACCTCCCTCCCTGCGACTTCCCCGCTTAGCCACTCTCCATCCGCCTACTCCATCCCCCATCCCCCCCTTTCCCACACTTTCTCCCCCATCCTCTCTGCCCCCGCTTCACCCTACCTGTCAAAACCCAAAAATTCCGAAAAATTTAAAATTTTTAAAATAGCATGTAATAGTATTAAATGCATTCATTTAACTGTTTGATTAGCTTAAATGATCATAATTATGTCTGAATGATCTTTTGTTATATCTAAATTTTAATAGGAGTTTCTTTACAGTTACTGATTGTTTTTCTGTTTTGCAACCACAAGGGGGAATTGCCATAATAGACTGGGCTTACTTAGCTTCCGAGCTAATGCAACAGATTTTCTTTCTCTTACAGATATACAGGTAATGTTCGGGTCGCTGCAATATATCTTTAAAGTATTAAAAGTCAAATAGTTGTACCAAAACATTCAGTAAAAAGTCTAAGCATGCTAGCCAGGTTATCAAGTGTTTAAAGGTAGCACTCTGTCTATGACCTCCTCAAGATCTTACTGATAGACAGTTAAAATTTCTAGAGGAATGATAGCTATTTTTCTTGATAACAAATGAATTAAAAATCTCTATGGAATATTTGTTCTTTGATTGTATTATCGTAATGCAAACATACTTTGTAACTTAGCACTGTAGAACATTACAGGATGATCATTTTCAGACCAATTTTCTATTCATCCATTGTTATTGTACCAAGCCACGTCTTCGGTTTAGAATATTTGATGTGCAACTTCAATTGTAAGGATCTGAAGATATCAATATATAATTCATTTATTTCTAGTTTTTACAAGATATTATGTCAGTTACGAGTCTCCTCTTAACAATTCAGGGTCCGTATGGATTGAAAAGATATTTCTATCTCTATGATTGTCCATGAATTAAAAACTATAAGACATCTTAATTAGACTTATGCACCTTATAGATAACATGAGTCTACTTGTTATCTCAAGAAGTCTGAACCAATTAAGAGATGGTTATTATATTTTAACGTCAAATGAAATGGACTAGAGTAACTTAAGTTTAAAACTGTGGTTTACGTATCTTGAGTGCTACAAGTATGAGTTACATAAAATAAATAATATGACAAGTCTTTCCTTATCTGTGCAAGCTGTAGACAATGGCATTCTAGTAGAATTTGCAAGCATTTGATCTTAACATCACCCCATTCTCTTATAGACTTAAAAGAATTGTTTTATCTCTGATCTTTTCTCAAGAGACTAAGGTATAAGGAAAATTGGTGAAATGTTTTATGAAACCCTTTACAGCTAACATAATAACCATATCCTTATAACCATTCTAATCAAAATTCATTTCTTATATGTCTTAAATTACTTTCAAGACTGAAAGTTTAAACGATATTTATGTTGCAAGGTTTTAATATATCAAAGCTTTTAAAGGTTGCTATGTAAAACTTGATGCACTGTTCTAACATTCGCATTATTAATAGTATGACAGGGACACTATGGTATTACAACCATAATAGGATATTCATGCTATGATTTTGTTTACCAAAGCCATGATTTTGTTGATCCATGCTATGATTTGGTTGGAAATAATCAACGGGAAAGACTCGTCATGAACATTAGACTTTCAACCCACTGCATGAAATTTATTTGAGTGCGACGTGGTCATTCCATAGCCATGCATTGATGATATAAAATGTTGACTTAACCCTAGTCTTGCCATTTCTCCGTCGCCTTCGGGCTCAGTCGCTTTGAGAACCCTCCTGTCCGACCCTTCCTGTTACAGCGTTTGGTTGCAGCTTCTATGCTGCTTCACTCCTTCGTGCTTGTCAACTGCAATGAGTGGGGGTCGTTATGTGTTGTTAATGGCTACCAAATGGTTATTGGAAACCTAGGGTTCTTTCATTACTATCATCACTGTCTCTGTCACGGCATGACTGAAATTTCTTGATTTGGTTCAGTTTAAGCTTCCATAGTGGAAGATACTCCATGCTTCTGTCAGCTCGTTGGTTCCTTCGGCAGTAAGGGTGGAGTTTTACACTTCCTATGCTCGTGAGTAACAGGCTTTTTATGGTGATTGGAAATCCTTTTAACTCACTGGTATGTTATAAAGCTTGCTTCGTCATTTTCCAGTTTTAAAGAATTTGTTTGTTTTTAAGAATAAAAATTTGTAACTGAATCGAATCTGTCCTATGCAGGTCCTGGATACTCTTGAATGTGTAAAAGACTCAACCCTCGGCGCTTGGCTCTTACCTGGTAAGCCTGGTCTCACCATGGCTTTTCCTCCTTGTTGGTTGTTAGGGTGGTTAGGGTTTTGGTTGGTGTGAGGTTACTCTAGGGTCCCTCGACTCTTTTGAAACTTTGAACTGTTGGTTTTAATGAGTTCTTTAAAATAGGTTACTCTGTGTTGCGAAAGAGATGTTATGGCTTCGGTCAAATATTGTAATTTATTCACCTTGCTTTTGGTAGATAGGGTTTGCTATAGAAGAATTAATGTATGGAAAGGAAGAAGACAAAGGTTGTGAGCCTGTCTGTAGATGAGGTTACGGCCTCAAGGATTTAATACTGGGCTCTTAAATTTTACTTAGAGTTTTCACCCAGGGTTTTATAATACGGCTTAATATATCTTTCTTCTGTATTTTTGAGTTCGTTTAGCGTGCATTTTGTTTGGGCTTGCCCATGAACAAATGAAATTAGTGTATAACCCTTTATATTTATGATACGACTGTAAGTGGAAGCGTTGTCTTCATTATCAGCATTACTTTCACTCGTACTTACTGGTCTGTTTGGTTCTACCCAAATGTTATAGTTGAAGTGTAGTTTAAATGCTTGTTTTCATTATTGCAATTATGACTCTGTTGGTAAATTGAGAGCCAAGTAAAAGATGTTATTATGATACTGAAGCTCGACAATGAGCTAGAATACTGTTCTGTTTGTTTCTTTTATTGTAAAATTAATATCTAGGTTATTTCTCTGCTGATAAATTCTTGTAGTAATAATACTGTAGGGTTTATGTACCTAAATTTGTTTTGTTACTAAGCTCTTAAATTATCCAGGGTTTTTACCCCGGTTTGGCAATATAACTTATTAAAAGTTTCTCCTATGAATTTTGAATAGGTGTGTTGCGTGCATTTTTAATTTTTATGTTGTTAAAATCACTTAAACAATGAACCTGAGCTACGGCCGTAGGTGAAATCGTTGTCTTAAGTTTTAGTATTTATTTTAATTAACAAACAGGAATGAAAGGGTTCAAAACGAGCTCCACAGTCGTGATTTTTTTTAGTTGCTTACTCTGTCGTTACGATTATGCTTCTGTTGGTAGTTGAAAAACAAGTGAATGATATTACTATTGTGTTTAAGCTTGATATTGAGCTAACTATTATTCTGCTGTTCCTTTGTTTCTAAAACGGTGACTAGGTTATTTAACAATGATGGGTTTGTACCCTGATAAAAAGATCCTATCTGTGACTACAAAAATCTCCTGTAAGGACTATCGACCATGATATAGTTAATGTAATTTTTATGGTTATATTTACTGTTGTCTCCTATGACTGTTTATTAAATTTTGTTTACACAGAGAAAAAAAAATAGTTTATACGTAACCCCTACCTATCTATTCAACCATTATAATTAAACTAGGATTATAATTACAATAATTACTAGTGCTTTAAATATTACTATTATATGGAAGATATTAAAGATACCTTGTCAGTAATGTAATAATGATACTAAGGGATGCTGAAAACATAGTAACTTTTAACAATTCTACTACTGATATTCAGAAATGCTAACTTTACTAAACTAATTACTCTTCATACATAAAGAAAATAAACTCATCGTATATCCATTCATACTTAATAAACATAATGAAATCAATAGCAGAACCTGTTTCTGTGGACAACAACAGCAATGGGAGGCTGTTCCTCCCTACCAACTCTTGGAGAGTGCCCAAACAACACTTCTCAGGACCCCCGAGCTTGCTCTGGTCTCCCTGGCTGGAACTAGGTGCAGCAAAGTAATTCTCTCAGCCCAAACAGCTATAATGGAACCAAGTTACTGCAGCATTCCTCTAAAACAACTTCCTTACTGTATTTCCCTCTTCCTCAATGGGATTCCTGAATAACATTCACCTGAATGCCTTCTCCCTCCAGAACAAATTCGAACCCTTAGCTCTGTTCATTGAGTACTATTTAAAAGATTGCCTAGGTCTTTGTTGGGTTAACTGTCATTAATGAGCCACCTGCTCTGATTCCACTTCCTTGGGGAATCATGACCCCAAATATAGGGAAGTTGCCACCTGCAACTTAGGAAGTGTTTGAGGATGCTGCCACTTGTCTTTTGCCTTTCCACCTAGTTCCATCCACCAGTTTGACCAGTAACCTCTTTTTAACAGCTCTCCCATGCTATTGTCTCCATAATTTATTTATTAATAATAAAAAATTCTGAATTACATTCCATTTCTAGTGACTCTGCTGAGTCATCAATTCCTACTTAGCATTAAATTTAACATAATGTCTCAGGAATATAATAAAATTATTACATAATTTTTACAAAATTGGGGTATGTGACACTACCACCAGCTCCGCCACTGCCCCCACTCTCGACCCCCTCCCCCCACCGCTCATCACCCTCGTCCACCTGCATCCCTTCGTTCCTTCCCTTCGCACCACCCTTCCTCCCACCACAACGTCGTGCCTACCCCCGCTCCTGTTTTCTCCCCCTCGCGCACCTTTGCTCCATGCTCCTGCCATTTCCTTCGCCATCCCCTCCGCTGCACACACACCCTCCATCATTTTCCTCCGCCATTTGCTGTGCCATCCGCCTCCCTCCTCCTGCTTTCCCCATCGCTGCTCCACTCCATCCCTGCTCCATTCTCCCGCATCCATCTGCTAACGCTTCCGCCTTCTATCCATCATTTCCACCACTGCCTGTAGCCCACTCCATCCTTTCTTCCATCCACTTGCATTTCTACCCTTCCGCCGCTCCGCCTCCCCAATGCCACCTCCATCATTCCACGGTCAGTCGTTTAATTTTTTTTAATATTAATACTTTAATATTAATAATATTTTTAATATTAATACTTTAATATTAATACTTTAATATTAATAATATTTTTAATATTATTATTAATAGAAAAAAAATATATTATAATAATAATTATTATTATAATTAGTTAAAAAAAAAATCATGGCGGGCTGGCTTCGTACAACAAATAAAAATAAATCCACGTTCAGCGTCGAGAAGATTCCACGAATCACCAGATCAATGAGTGGATTAAACGCCTAGTTCGATTCAATCAATGAGAAGATTAACAAGAACTATGAGGAACTCCAGGTAAAGATCAAACAAACTAGTGACAATTTGGCAGCGACTTGGACACAAATCACGTCACCAATAGAGAACATCGTTCTCACTCTACAAGAAGACCAAAAGAAAAATCAGGCAGTTTTAAACGCCATCTTGGACAGATTACCATTACCAAAAGATCCGCATCCAAACTCTCCCAGATCACCAGGGCAGTCAGATCCTTTCAACATGTCGTCGTCATTCTCATATACACAAGGACGCCAAATACAGGTGAAAGTCAAGCTACCCAAATACGACGGGGACAAACGACAGTGCATAGCGTGGATTAACAAAGCTGAGGAATACTTAGACATCCAGAATATCCATTACGAAGAGGAGAAAATAAATATGCCTCCATGCATATAGAAGGCAACGCTTACAATTGGTACTTATGGTGGAAGAAAACTGCAAGAATCTGTTCTCACAATTGGGTTAGTTTCAAGAACGACCTCATCAAAAGATTCCAAGGCGTTGAAGAAAAAGACTTCTTTGCCAAAATCACAAGGTTACAACAGAAAAGTAGTGTCGATGAGTACACCTGTGAGTGGGAAGCGCTGTCGACTCAAGCTACAGAGTTAACCGATGTCCAATGACTACAGACCTACATACATGGCCTAAAACAACACATCCGTGATGAACTAGAGTTACATAACATCGCTACCATGGAGAAAGCACGACGTAAAGCCAGGATTATTGAAAGCAAATACGTTCATACAAATTTCCACCAATACGACTCCAAAAAGAACCCCCTCCAATCAGCATACACAGGAAATCCAAGATATACACCGCCTTAACTTAGAGAAGGAGCGAAGCCCAGTTTAGAGGCCCAGAGAATAAAATAAGGGAAATGTAAGTTCTGTGGAGACAAATGGGATCCTAAGCACATATGCTTACAAAAGAAATTGTATGCCTGTGAAGCAGAGTTGGAAGTCAAGGAACCAATTGAGAACGATGCAAAGAGTCAACAAGACTACCACACATAAATTGAGGACGACACCCCACAAATCTCATTAGCTGCTATTACCGGAATCTCCCAACCGCAAACATTGAAGCTTAGAGGACATATAAAAAAGAATAGCGTCACAGTTCTCATCGACTCTGGCAGAACCCATAACTTCATTGATGTCAACCTTGCTAAGGTATTTAACCTATTTGTTTTTCCAGTTCATAGCAAGAAGGCTATGGTAGCAGATGGCAAGAAGATTAATAACGTAGGGAAATGTCACCAAGTCATGTTACAAATACAAGAGTATAACTTAGAATCAGATTTCTTTGCGGTGCCGCTGGAAGGAGTCGACGCAGTATTAGGAATACAATGGTTACAAACCTTAGGTACATACTCCGCAAATCACCAAGAACATTTTATTGAATTCCATGTGTTTGGGAAAACACACAAATTATACGGGTTCTAACCACCTCCGACACAACTGGTTACATCACATCAGATAGAAAAGCTACTTCGGAAGGACGCACCAACGTACATACTTCAATGTCAAGAAATGAAGCTTCTAACAAGTAAAGGAGATAGGCACAAACAACCAAAGATACAAAAGCCGATTCAGAAACATCGCAAGGTGTTTCAAGAGCTACCTATGGAGCTCCCACCAAACAGAAAAATCAAACACATATTCGAAATAGAACCAGGGACAAAACCCACTAATAGCAAACCATACAGGTGTCCACATCAGAGACGATGCGACAGTTTCACGTAATCATTATCGTCAAATAAGCTTTGAGGACAAAGCTTCCCTTAAGGGGAAGGCAATGTAACAATAAACTAATAATAAAATAATATTAAATATAATTAATATTAATAGTCATGCCCTTTGGTGAAAAGATGCAAGACGGGCTTATTTAAGCCCAACCCATTGTATTCATTTATCATCTTCTACACTATTATTATACTTTTTTCTACATTTTCTACATCTATATACATTTCTTCTCTCTCCAAATACATAATACAGGTGGCCGACTATAAAATTACACTTAACTCGAGAGCCATCACCAGCATTAAAAAATTGTACTATGCATTTTACATCAGTTCGTTGCCCCCTCTTGGTAAGGGAAGGGAAAAACGAAAAGAGTCCCCAACAATCAAAATCCTAACATTTTGTGGCTATCGATCGCCCTTCCAACGTTACTGAGTGTTGCTCCCCACCATCAGATCGTCATCGTAATGGTGCCCACCTCCATTGAATCGCATTTAAACATCTATGACGCTAACACGCCGTCGGGGGTGCGTACACAAACCCATGCCGACGTCACGGTGTAAAGAGCCAATAGAAGCACATAGAAATCACTATTTAAAAAATCATTGAAATTAAAATTATTTCAAACTATTGCAAAACTTTGGAGAAAAGAAATTTTTTTCAAACGTTCCTCTTGATTAATGTCCCTGACTGAAAACTATATGTCAAGAACATAAGAATACGCTGCCTTCGGCTAGTATTAATAAAAACCTATTAGACTATGTTAGCACATATGACAAGTTTAATAAATTTTGTATATTTTGCAAGTTTAATATTTTTTGCATTTTTACAAAGTTATAAACTGTGTTACGTCATAACAAGGCATTTATGACAAATATTTATGTTTAAAACTTGTACTTTTCGGAAAGGCACCACCAGAATGGGTACCTTACCCGGTCTTCCTTATGGGCATGTTATCCATGTAAAATAATGCAACAGTTATGATTGGTGACATGACATGTCACTTTATTAGTGTACACTGGATTAAATGCAAAGGAGAAGGTACACAAATTTGTAATAATGGTAACTATCTAGAAAAGATATTTTTTTTCAAATGAAAAAAAGTTTCTTGCTATTTATGGCGTGAATCAAAGAAACTACATTTGTGCTCTGTCCCTCAAATACCATATCTCATAACCCGAAATTTACTAACAGTAACCACTAACAGTGCTATTGTTCGATAGCCACACTTACAATGCAAATATATAAACTATTATCCACAGAAAAACTTATAAGACTATATAAACTTTTGTATTAGATACCGAGGCATCCAACAAAGATATTGTAATATAACTTACCTAGATATTGAAATATATATTGGTAACCTTCTTGTTTATTGGATATTGTAAAGATTTAAACCAAATATTTAGAAGTTTCGTCAGGCAAATATACGAGTAACTACAGCATTTCATAAGTGATACCCAATATATGACGGGGTTGGCGAGGAAAATTTAGCTGGTCGTCGATCCACCACTAGGAAATTAGTGCTACAAGGATTCGATTCGCTGGCCCACCACACTAGAAGAAATGGAATAAAGGGTCTTATAAACATAGACATTCATCAACAAGGTTGGCTTGCTCCTGAATTTCTCAATTTCAATATTGAGGATAAGATCTTATGGGACAGATATACACAAGGCCTCCACTCTCTATCTACCAGGTTGACCTCAACTTCTAATGAAATCGTCTGGGCTCCCAACAAAGATGATGGCGTATACACGCCAAAGATTGGTTATGAAGTATTATGCTCTTCATTGCTTTTGCTGGTGAAAAGATGGTGGTATGATGTTTTATGGAAAACTCCCTGCCCATTGAAGATGAAGATATTTTGTTGGGCCGCTTTGCATGATAAGAGCCATGTGTGGCTGTGGCTACAATCTCTTTTATTCGAAGGTCCCAGACACTTCACTCTTTGTAAAACACATTCCGAGAGTATTGAACACTTGCTTATTAACTGCACATATATTTTGAGAATCTAGCAAAAGATCACTCTCCTGACCTGTATCCATCATCTATAGACTGGACCGACATTATCAGATGCCTTCAAATCATGGCAAGCGACGCCTCACGCATATACTGCCCCGACTTTGCCATACATTATCGCTTGGCATACATGGATCGCTCGTAACCTCTCTATTTTTGAAGATAAATACATTCCTACAGAGGTATTTGCATTCAATAGCATTGGTATTGCGAAGACTTTGGCATAGAGTACACATAACAAAATCCCTCGGTGAAGCGAATAATTATTCCTTCATACAATCAAGTTAACAAAAGACCTGGTAAATTAAATATGCCATGAATAATGGATATAATAATATTGAATAGATAAAAGATGATTACAATGGTTGATAACCCGCCTATTAAATAAGGCTTGGGCATTGTGAATGAAAGGTCATGCCCTTTCATTCTTAAGTATAATTAATTATGTTTATTATTAATTATTTACTGTTATGTTCGTAGCATTGCCACTCTCTTAGAAAGGCTTTGTCCTCAAAGCCTTATAATGTTGTCGTTCGTTCCTTGTGACGTCGTGGCTGACGAAACATGTCGATACGAACTGCTAAGTGTAGAGCATAACTTCCGATATGTGGATGGGTCAATCCATCCCAAATTGATTTGTTGTTGACTGCTGGGATTCCCTACTAATCTGTCGTCAGGAGCTTTGATCACATTAGTACCATTATCTTTCGACATTTCCCACTTTTTAGAATATTGTTTTTTATGGTTGGGGTGTCGATAGGGAATTTTCACAATGTCATTTTCTTTTACGAGTGTTGTCTTTTGAGCATTGATCTAAGCTGGAAGTTTTATTTTCGTCTCTTGAGGTTTTAAGGTTTCGTTCTGTATCTTTTCCAACTTGTTTTCTAATTGCCTATTATAATTTTGAAACTTTTTAATCAATTCGACTTGCGATTTTTTGTCATCTTCAGACTTCTTAAGTTGTTCCTTAAGATCTTCATTATGACTTTTGATACAACTATTTTCTTCCTGCTTGTCTAGAAGTTTTCCTTTAATGTCTTCCGTAGATTGTTCTGTCTTTCGACTATTTTTCAACTTCTTAATTTTTGTGACTAGTATCTTGTTATGATTTCTTAATCTGAAAATTTCTTCGGAATTGTTGGATAGTGTTTTATTATTCTTTGCGATCTCCACTTTGTGTGCTTTTTTAGAGTCGTCATTTTGTTGTTGAAGAACTTTTATCTGTTGTCAACATTGGTCGACCTTTGATTCTTGATCTCCTAAATTATGTCGTATCTGCTTCAGTTCTTCATCCTTGTCGTTAAGGATCTTGTTCAAGCGTATTATTTCTGCTTCGTAATTATTTATTTCCTTCTTTATATCTTGATTTCCTAACCTCTGATTGAATTCATTTTCGGCTTTTAATTCATCAATTTGCACATACAATTTTTCTATACACCTTTCCTGGTCAGAGATTTTTATTTCATTGTACCTTGCTTGTAATTCAATTCTTATTTCTGAACTGTTATTTATGTCGCGCAATTCTTCATTGTCTTTTCGATAACGTTTTAACTTTGTTTCTAATTTTTCTATTCGTAGTCGCAGATTAGATTCCATGATCTTTGATTTCTTCAATGCTAGATGGTCGTTCTGGACTATAGATGGTCTTCGATTTCTTTGATGAGGGAGTCTTTCTTTGACTTTGACTTCTTTGATGATAGATAATCTTCCGCTTTTTGTGATAGTTGGTCTTCTTCACTTTTTATCTTCTTCTTCTTCAACAATAGGTAAACACCACAAAGATGTAATAATCCTCAAATATAAATATTCTTTTTCTTCTTTTAAAAATATTTCTTCTTTTTATTTAAAATATAATAATAATAATAATACTATTATAATTTTTTTTAATTCCTTTTTGAGAATGGAGAGGGGAACAGGGATTAAAATATACAATAATAATAATAAAAATTATTATTATATATATTTGTTATCGGGCTTAGTATTAGGGTTTTTGGCCCCAAGGGAAAACATGGAATAGATGGAAGAGGGATTTGAGTGGGAAAGCGAATGGGGAGATGGCAGGTAATGGGCAAGAGTCACGCACGGAGATGGAAGCAGCCGGTAGGGCGCAGTGGGTGAGGCTAGTGCAGGAGAAGCACATATGGAGGGCGGTGGACAGTGTAGAGGGCATGAAGAGCGAAGAAAGGCGCAGCAACAGTTGCAGCCACGCGGGTGGTGGATTGGCGCTGATGCAGTGGGAAATGAGGGTTGTGTCAGCGTGGAAGAGGTGGCCGTGAGGAGGGAATGGTGGTGCAGGTGGACGGAGGTGGAGGGATGTGAGGGAGAAACCGGATGGGGAGTATGGCGGGGAGGGTAAAATAGGCAATAGAGTGCGGAGGGAGCTCAGGAGACCTGTGGGAGTCGTGGATGGAGGTGCTGGAAGTGGGAGGCAGAATAAGGTTGTGCGATGGAACGTGAGGTGGGAAAGCAGGCAGGAGAGAAGGCGTGGGGAAGTGATGGGGTCGCAGATGGAACATGTGGTGAAGCAGTGCGCAGGAGTGGGAAGAGGGCATGGGAAGCACAGGGATTTGAGAGTTGTGGAAATAATGTGCAGGTGTAGTGTGAGGAGGAGAACGCGAATTACTGGTGAGGAATGGGAGAATGGCCACAGGCCAGTGTTTTGGTCAAGGACCAATTTCTAGAGAATCTCTGATGAATTTATGGCTATTAGTCGGTAGTCAGCGAAATGCCCAAACGGGGCTCTGATACCAAATGAAGCGAATAATTATTCCTTCATACAATCAAGTTACCAAAAGTATCAAATGAAGCGAATAATTATTCCTTCATACAATCAAGTTACCAAAAGACCTGGTAAATTAAATATTAAATAAGGCTTGGGCATTGCGAATGAAAGGTCATGCCCTTTCAGTCTTAAGTATAATTAATTATGTTTATTATTAATTATTTACTTTTATGTTCATAGCACTCGAGTTATCACACAGGAAATGATTGGCACATGAATGCTTTGGGGTTACTTCGATGGGGTAGCGCATGTCGAACCTGCTAGAGGAGGAGTGGGCGATGTTATCTATTTAAACAACCACAGATGGATCAAATTTGCAATGTCTATGAGATCCAACACCAATAATCAGGTCGAGCTTATGGCTATCAAATTTCTTTTACAACTTGTTCTATCTAAACACATCCACAACCTACATGTTTTTGGCGATTCCTCTCTCATTATTCAATGGATGAAGCACATATGGAAACCAAAAAACATCATGATGGTATCCATCTTCAAGGAGGTTCAAAGACTAACTGGTTTTTTCCGCCACCTTACCTTCTAGCGCATTTTCAGAGAGACGAATATCGAGGTTGACCGTCTTTCTAAAATTAGTCTTCATTTTGGTAAAGGAATATGGCAAAAATGGAAATGTGTAAAAAACACCATCATTGAGGATGATCCAAGTCCCACCATTTTCTAATATTGAACTATTGCAAATCTATGTATATGAACCATAGCTCACATATGATAGACATGATTACATCTATATGAACTATCTCTTTGAATGATATTACTCATAGAAATGAATTTATGACAGCTGTTGTATAACAATGGACATGGTCTCCGGATACACATATACTTTCATGAGATCTTTTTTATCACAAATACTTTCACGAGATCTTTTTGATCATGTAAAATATATTAGCTTTGATACAAAGGAAACACACTGTTTTTTTCTTTAGAAAAAAAAAGAACGAAATAGAGGGAGGAGTCTGCTCTCTGTCTTCTTTCAAGCTTAGTACGATAGGTGAGTCATCAAGGGCAATCAGGCTCACTAACTAAGTAGTTGACCAATACTTCAGTAGTAGGGACACTTTTGGAGACCCCGCGGACTCATCTCATTCAATATATGTATTACCATTTTGTAAAGGCACCACCAGATATCAAGGCCCTTTGCGTTATGCTTTGGTTAAATTTTTTATAACATTAAGTCATTTTAAATATTCTTTTACAAAACGAAAGCAATAGCATTCTCTTTAACCATTAAATTTTAGCGAGATTGTTTATTATTATTTCCAAAGTCCCATTATCACGTTGTTTTCACATCTTCAAAATTTAAGATTTTTCAAAAAAATTCAAGAATCTTTTTAAATCATTGAAAGTATATGAAAACTAAATAATAACTTAATTATAATTATTTATATTTGAATTTGAGTAACAAATTAATTTTAAAGATTTATTAAAATTATAACTAAGTTATAAAGCAATAATGTTTTTTAATTTTTGTTTTAGAGATTTAGTTGTAAAAATGATGATTAATAAAATATTAAATAATTTTTTAAATAGAATACTTTTATTTTATTTTTGTAATAGTTATTAGTTATATAGCTTGAATATGGTACATGGAACATAAGTACTTCATTATCTAATTAAATATGAAGAAATTATTAAACAACCATTCCTACCATAAACTTTTTATAATTAAGATGGGTTCACATTCAAATTAAGTTGTATTAAGACATAAGTGTTATTCATGTATGTGACCACATCTCTATTATATTGAGATACGATCCTAACAAATGTAAGATAATTTAATAAATCACCTTAGCAATTCTATACACACTTGAGACAATTCAATAAAGAAACAATGTAAAACATTATATACACCTATTATACTAAAGGTATATATGCAAGAACTTACTTAGACATCATGCATATACATCTAATTCAATATACTCTAGCTTAATTATCACACACATATCACATTAATAAAATCCACTCAGAATGTTATCAACAATATTGTTATGTTAAAATATTATTTAGTGGTATCTTCTTGAGTTGGGCACTAGTCTACACTCATAGATTTACCAAGAATGTCATCCACAACAACATTTGAAAAACAAATTTGGTTGACTTAAAATGCTCTAAAACGTAACCTAACAAAATTATCTCTTAGAATAATTAGACTAAAGTTTAAATTAAAAAGTAGATTTTTACTAAGGCTATTAGCATTGCACTAAGACAACTTGTGGGACATAGACATAAAAATAACAATATCAATAGATCTTATTATATTCCCAAATACTTTATGTGCCCTAAATACTTAAATAATAATAAAATCTATGTGTTCATTTATTGGGGATATTTTTTTTTGTTATTTGTTATCTACTCTATACTATACTCTATTGATGTCAACTAAAAAAATTAAAAAATTAAAAAAAATCCACAAAATAAATTAGAAATGTAAACTTGTGAATGTTCATACCTATGTGATAGATCTGTTAGTTTTTAATTTCACATAATAGATATGATGCATCTTAAATTTAATGACTTGTAATTTCAAAACATTATTGTGAAGTTCTTTTCAATAGACAAAGTTATAATTAATGTCATCCATATTATAATGATTATAGTAGTTAGTTTAACACTAAGGTATTTGTAAGCGATTTAGTTCAATGAATTGTAAATTGATATGATAGTATAATTATCATTTGCATTTCTGTCTTGTTCTTAGACTATGCATAAATAATACATTTTACATGTTTTAAATGTTTTATAACTATTTTAACTTAACTTTTTACAATTTTCAACTATTAAATTAAAGCATTTCTAAATAATTAAATTAAAATATTTTTATTACTATATTGAGTGTATCATATTCTTCAATTTACTCTTACCCACAAACTACTAGAGTGTCAATTTTAAGTTTATAGATTTGGTACTTTCACCCACAAACTACTTAAGTGTCAATTTTAAGTTTAGATTTGGTACTATGTAACATTTTAGTTGCAATGATATCGTCAACAATAATGCTCCATGAAGTTGCGTTATTTTCATTTTCAAAGTTAAAATAATGTTTCCAACTATTTTTATTTCACATTATTAATAATTTTTAATGTATATATATATATCTCCTACTCATGGATGTGGATTAAATGCTTGTTAATGACGTTGAGCTCGTTCATTTTCCAGATGTAATGAATTTTAGTTATTGGAAATTCTTTATATTATTTGGAAATGCATTTTATGCTTTATAATATTTTTTTCTTTCTATAATGGCATTTTGGCTATTGGAAAATGTTTTCTAAATTTAAATAAAATGGATAAGAGGATGTTGGAGAGTTTGAAAAATAATATTGAAAGAAATGATTAAGAATTATTTTTAAACATTTCGACTTAACATCACCTGTAATTAGGTTTTCAAAAACATTAATAATAATAATATATATTTATGAGATTAACTTGACAATCCTTCATGATGGGAAACCTATTTATTATCCATATTTGGTGGGAAAATTTCCACATGAAGGAAATTTTCCCAACTAATTGGATTATTGCACTTTCTACCATCCAAAGCTTCAAATGGACTCATCTTTAGAAAAATATGATACCCATTATTATATGCAAACTCTACTAAATATAAACAATGCTCCCACTTCGATGGCTTGTCCATCACATATATTCTTAATGTATCTTCAATGACTTGATTAACTCTCTCAGTTTGCCCATTTGTCTATGGATGATATGTTGTACTTAAGTTTAGATTTGTTCCAAATCCTTTGAATAGCCCTTTCCAAAAGTAGAAAATCTTGGATCTTTGTCTAAAACAATTGACTTTTGTATACCATGCAACCTAGCAATCTCTTTTGTGTAAATTTTTGTTATATTAGCTATCTCATGAGTTGACTTGATTGGAATAAAGTGAGGAACTTCTGTCAACATGTCTACCACTACCATGATTGAATCATGTTTCCTGGTTGTCTTGGGAAAATTAGTGATAAAATCAATGGTTACTACTTCCCATTTCCACTATGGTATTGGAAATTGTTGTAGCAATATTTTTAGATGTCTGTGCTCCATCTTTACTATTTGACATTTCATGCATCTGCCTATATACTCGAGAATATCTTTCTTAATTCCTAGCCAAAAATATCGACTTCTTGCTATTGTAATTGTCTCTTGGCATCCACAATGTCCAACATATGGAACATTATACATCTCACTCATTACAGGTTTAATCCTTACTTCACCAAAATTAAGAACATAAACTATATTGTTATGCTTAATAATTCCATCATCTCTCAACTTGTAACCTTCAGATTTTTGTACATTTTCATAATGGAACCCTTCTTTTACCTGAAGATAATGCTCATTATAGATAATGACTTCAAGAATTATGTTTATTAAATATGATTTACACATGCTAATGGTTGTAGCATGCATTGCATGTACTCTTGCACTGAGTGCATTAACAACTTTATTTTCCTTACCTTTATTATGTTTATTATCAAAGTCAAATTCACAAAGAGATTCCAACCACCTTGTATGCTCGGCATTCAAAGTTTTCTTTTCAAATAAATACTTCAACCCACCATGATCTTCTCTTAACTCAATTTTTTTAACCATCAGATAGTGTCTCCACATCTTCAATGCATGCATGATGACAACAAGTTGTAAGTCACGTGGGACATATTTCTTCTCGTGCTCCTTAAGTTTTTTGGATTCATAACAAATTACATGTGCAGTTTGTGTAAGAATTCCATTGATTCCTTCTTTAAAAGCATCTATACATACCACAAAATCTTCATTTGGGTAAACAATATTAATAATGGGTGCACTGGTAAGGAGTTTCTTTAACTGTTGGAAATTTTCTTCACACTATGGTGTTCATTCAAATTTGACTCCTTTATTCTATAATGATGTAATTGGATGTGCAAATTTAGAGAATCTTGAATCATAGACAAGGTATTCAACTAAATATAAATGCAAAAGAGCATATGCAAGAGACAAATAAGATGAAACATGTTAAATACACCCTTGTATGAATGATTATAAGAGAAATAAATAAATGTTCACTTGTTTCTTGAGGTAGGATGACATTTCATTGAGTAGATCTATAATTACAACAATACTCAACAAAAACATTGCATTGCCTCCTAGATCTTTATACAGATTCTCAATAGAAAAACCCTAACTACTTGTGGTCCCATAATCAATGCATACCAACTACCTAGTGGGCATTATTTGATAAAGAAGACCCTTTTACATTAAATAACTATTCACTAACTATCTAATGGGTCTTATTCAAAGAAAATGAGTGCATATATTAATTAACTAACTTTTAATTAACCAAAAGTAGGGTTTCTTTAACTGTTGGAAATTTTCTTCACACTATGCTGTTCATTCAAATTTGACTCATTTATTCTATAATAATGTAATTGGTGTGCAATTTTAGAGAATCTTGAATCATAGACAAGGTATTCAACTAAATATAAATGCAAAAGAGCATATACACGAGACAAATAAGATTAAACATGTTAAATATACCCTTGTATTAATGATTATAAGAGAAATAAATAAATGTTCACTTGTTTCTTGAGGTAGGATGACATTTCATTGAGTAGATCTATAATTACAACAATACTCACAAAAACATTGCATTGCCTCCTAGATCTTTATACAGATTCTCAATAGCACAACCCTAATTACTTGTGGTCCCATAATCAATGCATACCAACTACCTAGTGGGCATTATTTGATAAAGAAGACCCTTTTACATTAAATAACTATTCACTAACTATCTAATGGATCTTATTCAAAGAAAATAAGTGCATATATTAACTAACTAACTTTTAATTAACCAAAAGTAGGGTTTCTTTAACTGTTGGAAATTTTCTTCACACTATGGTGTTCATTCAAATTTGACTCCTTTATTCTATAATGATGTAATTGGATGTGCAAATTTAGAGAATCTTGAATCATAGACAAGGTATTCAACTAAATATAAATGCAAAAGAGCATATACAAGAGACAAATATGATGAAACATGCTAAATATACCATTGTAGTAATGATTATAAGAGAAATAAATAAATGTTCACTTGTTTCTTGAGGTAGGATGACATTTCATTGAGTAGATCTATAATTACAACAATACTCGACAAAAACATTGCATTGCCTCCTAGATCTTTATACAAATTCTCAATAGCAAAACCCTAACTAATTGTGGTCCCATAATCAATGCATACCAACTACCTAGTGGGCATTATTTGATAAAGAAGACCCTTTTACATTAAATAACTATTCACTAAATATCTAATGGGTCTTATTCAAAGAAAATGAGTGCATATATTAATTAACTAACTTTTAATTAACCAAAAGTAGGGAGGTTAGAGTAGGACCCTAACATAAGAAATCTCCGCTTGTTTCTTGAGTAACATATTCGTATCCAAGAATATATCCCAATGGTGTACACTTATCTCCGCTTGTTTCTTGAGTAACATATTCGTATCCAAGAATATATCCCAATGGTGTACACTTATCTCCGCTTGTTTCTTGAGTAACATATTCGTATCTAAGAATATCTCCCAATGGTGTACACTTCTTGTAGTTCAATGATATTTATAAATGTTTACACTTTTCTAACATTAAGCATTGTACTTAAAAGTCTTCCTTCAAAAAACTGTATAATTTCCGACCATTCCAGTGTACTTCTAACAAGTAGTGCATAAATACTTTAAAAGCAACAACTATAATTCATGAAAATATTGCATGTGTGTTCTTCAATAAAAAGACTTATCACCTTGTATGCATAACTACTACACTTTGTAGCAAAAGTAGCATTTTTTCTAATTACCTTCTATTATACTTACTTGACAATATTTGAAGAACCCGTGTGTAAATAAGCGAACCTTTTTCCCTACCACATGCTCCAAAATTTCATTTGTAGAAGGGTATGGAATGGATGCTCCAAAATTTCATTTGTAGAAGGGTATGGAATGGATCATGTACGTAAGCTTGATTCAATGAGTGGAAATCTATGTAGATCCTTATACCTCATGTCTTTTTATTAGTCCCTGCTCCGCAGGGATTATAGCGATCTTTTGGTCGCCACATTTCTTTCTCTTTTTCTGTTTTAATTTTTGAGGCTAATGTTTACTAAAGTTTTTAAAACTTTTGGTATTAAATGTTTTTTTTATAAATTAAAAATATTTTTAATTTTTTTTCTAAATTAGATTATCTGATTTTGTGATTGGTGCAGTACATAGACTTGACTAATTTATAAAAATAATAAAAATTGGAAAAAAATGGAAAAAACAAAAACTTGCCACATTTACAATCATTTATTAATGAAATGCTTGAAGTGTAGCATATTCATTGGTTGATATGACCGATACCATCTTTACCATTATTATTTTGCAGTCATTATCAAGGTTTTCCGTCACTATCCCTGACTCGTGATTCAATCAGTCAGTTGCTAAAATCTAGTTGAAAAATGCTGCCAGCTAATTATGAAAGTAAATACACATTAAAAATACTACCATACTAGAAAGATCTAAATATGATATCCTCACAAATCCAAATAAAAATATAGGGAGATCTAAATACATTTGTTGAATATACATTAAAAATATAGGGATATGGATTAAAAACATGTTAGATTGTGCAGACTCAATAAATATAATGGATTGAATTGAGTAAGATTTCTCCTCTTGACTCGTTACTATATTTGATTAGTTTCTCTCTTGTGGTAGATAGTAGTTTTCTGTGAACTTCCTATAACTGACATAGTGTATCACACAGACAGACTGAGTTTCATGTACCTATTCATAAACTTGAAATAAGATTGAATAGGGTCTGCTCAGAGTGAAACAAACATTTGCTGAAATTTATACTAATTTATCAGGCAGAACCTGACAAGTTATTTTCATACATTAACCCCCCAGATGGTCCACTTTATTCTTGGTCAAATAGAATATTTACAGAAATTTAACTTATTTTTTTCAGGCAGAACCTGACAAGATTTTTACACACATAAAACTCCCAGAAGGTCCACTTTATTCATGGTCCATTAAAATATTTTTCTGTAATTTCTATCAAAATACCTCGTGAACTATTTCAAGAGAAAATCCAAGTCATTTTAACTGCCAAATAAACTTAAAAGAATCACCCATAGTAATTGACAAGCGGAATGCACGTCTACGTTGGCTGTTGAATAGGGCCTTAAAATTTTGAATAAAGTCATCTGCCACCAGTATTTTTTAAAAAGAAACTATTTCGATAGAAGACGCTTTGCATAGAAGGATTTATATAAGAAGTCGCCTGCACATAGACTGTTATACTTTAATTGAAACTAAAACTGAAAAGCAACAAGGATAAAGATGTATCAACAAGGGTTGTTAGACATGGTTAGATCGTAAGGCAGGGTACCAAGGTTCAAATATCTCGAGGCATATTTAGTTTTTAGTGGGCTATCTTTTTGTAAATGAGTTGTTTTAAGCTATTGAAGACAAATGCAAGTCTAAGATAACTTTAGCCTCAGAAAAGAAAATACTTAAAAGTGTTCCAGAAATTCCCAAACAAAAATCAGCACCCTAAATGAATCCAGAACACACATAAAGTTTTATTCCTGATATAGCTGAAATTGGCCAAAATAAATCTTACAAAACATCAAGGCAAACCGATGGAAATTTGATGTGAGAGATTGTTGAGGAAGAAAAAAATACTTACTGAATGTGATATTGAGAACAAGGAGGTAGTATGTATCCCTGATGTCGGGGGGTCCAAACCTGCCGAAGTGTTACATGCTTTCTGAAGAGTATCAGACAGACCCTGTGCTGTAGAAGGAATGACTGAGCGGATATGGACTCTGGAAAGCTACCGAGGGTTTAAGGAATAAGGATAGTCTAATGCTTATTATAGCACTTTAAAGTTTGCACACCTTTGAAAAATTAGACCGAGGTTTTGGCTAGCAGGCGAAGAAAGTCCAAGGTATCTCAGAGGCAAAAAGAAAGGGAAAACGAAAAACCAAACTCCTTCGCCCATAGTCTATAAAAGCATAAAATAAAAATAGATTAAAAATAAACAATTCACAACAAAAGAAATGGACGTGGCTATGGCTGTGCTCAGGAATGTTCCACGTGCTTGGGTTTAAGTTAAGTTAGGTGAGGCCGCATGGCCTTCATGCATGTGTCCTCATCAATTAGTACATGCGATTGCCATATGTTGAATATATGTTAAACAATTACTTTACATTTGATAGCCTTGGAATTAGATAAGTCATAAAAGCTCATTTATTTGTCAAGCATAGTTTGTTAGTTTAAAGCTCGAGGAGCTAGGTGTCTTAGTCCTCTTGAGTGAGAAGGAAACTACACGAACTGCATAGCACGAGAAAAGTAGCAATATGGATTTTATTGGCTCTTCTGAATTAAGAATTTTAGGATGGAGGCTATTTACATCTTAAGTATTACGTATTGCTGCTCTAAAAGTGATCATGGGCAGATCACACCTTAGTTGGCTGTGTGTATTGGAGAACAAGGACCCGAAACAGGTTAAGCAGAGAGCATAAACCATTGCAATCATCACAGTTGTGATTTCGTTCTCATAACCCTAAGTAAATTCGACCGTTGGATTGGGAACTGATCCAGCTCCTCCACTTAGGGAGGAAACATAAGGACTCTTACCCACTGCAGGTTACGACTAATGGGACTATCCCAAAGTTGGGATTATCATGGAAGGAATCAAAGTGATGAGACAAAAGGCTCACCCGACCATTCAATTTTTAAGTATAACCATGATCCCTTGAAGACGTAGTAAGTCAATATCAAAATTGATGATGCGTCAAAAATGGCATACTGGTATGATGCTACAGTGATCAAAGTTGTTGAGTTGTGGAAGGAATATTGGGAGCTATTTTCGTATAACTTTACACAGATGAATGGTATCATGGGATGAATAGTTAAGATGAAAATTGAGTTAATTTGGACTCGAAGTCCATAAAGAGAGGCCTTATTATATGAACCCACATTACAAAAAGTAGGTCAAGCCGGAAATTTACAAGATGCTTGTCGTAAAGTTATTTTATCTGATGAGGAGTACAAATGGATAAGTCTCATTGTCATTCAAAACAATAAGATCAATGGTATATGTGTGTAGGCTTCCGTGTGCTAAATGAAGCTCATGTACATGACCTCTTTTTGATGTTGATTATTGATGATATTTTGGAGAATGGCACGCCATGGAGCTTTGTTGCTTCACTAGTGGCTTCTTGGGATATTACCAAGTGTATATCATAAAGGATTTTGCTCTCATTTCGCAATCGAGCTATTTTAATTCCCCTTTATATTTGCAAAATATAAAGAAGGATCATTGCTCTTTCGAAAAGACATGGGAATATTTTCATTAATGAGATTTCTTTCGTATCACCAATGCATATCTCATTAAATGTTCATGGTTAGAAATCATTCAAAATCTATGGAGTATCCCAATATTATAGTTTTGAAATAAATACCATATTTTGGGTATTAGCTTTTGCATTCTATTATTCATAGCAAAAAAGTTAGTTAAAACCAATCATCCAAATTCCTTTACTCATTTTATGTAACATCCAAAGTGCACTTAGGAAACTCACCACATTAGGACCCTTATATTCCAACTACATCTCTAGGTACATAATTCCATTCTTCTTTATTGCTCATTTGATTACTATTTTTAGAGTGCATGCATTATTCTTGAAGTCGGTGATAATGTTCTTAGTTCCATTCAAAATTTATTGTCATTCATCGATTCATTAAGCAAGTGCTCTATCCATTCAAATGATGGGAATGTTGTTGAACTAGGTATTAAAAGTTATTTTGAATTGAGTGGTTTATATATATATCCTATAGCCTACAAATAGTGGTCTATAAAGAGTTACTCTTGAAGAGCCTTCCATTTATCTTTTAAGTGAAGGAGTGACCAAATTTTGAAAGGCATGTGGAGTTTCTCATTGTCCCCATTAAAATGTGAATTTGTTCAGCATTTAACAATTGTTATTTAGCCCAAATGCAAAATCAATGCTTTCTCATGCTAATTCTTTAAGATAAGTCCTCTTGGGTGCTACAAATCTTCAAAATTCTTATCTAAGTTGTTGATTCCCCAAGCACATGTAATTTTTTTTTGAAAATCCTAAGATAATAGAATTTTCAAAGTTTATAGGAAAGGAGTTAGAATTTTTTGTATAAATGGAAGATCAATGGTAGTGCTAGAGATAGATAAATGGTAATAAGAACATGGCAATATGAATCTACACTCTCCTTCAAGTTATTGCAATCCTATGGATCATTGAGATCTTCTTCGCATAATAAAATCATTGAGTCCACTAAAGTTGATGTGAATGCCCAAAGGATGTTTGTTGTGTAAGAAAATTAGTATTCCATATCCATATGCAGGGATAGAGGTGGGTAGAGAGGGAAATCCATCTCAAGTACTATGAATTCTCACAATCATCCTTGCCAATATGGATCATTCGCTCAAGGTTTGAAGAAAAAGGGGCTTGAGTAATAAAAATTTCATGAATGAGCAGCATCTTACATACTAGATCTAATTAATGATGAACATTCGTCCATGACAAGTTCCATTGAAAAGGGGTACGTCAAGTGTCACAAATGACTCATATTATCCTCTCTAAATTAGATCAATGAATAGGAATATATTCGAGGGGTTTACGTGTCTAGTTTGACATAATCAACTATGGATATTTACCGAGCACTATTCTATATCAATGGCTCATATGATTCATGGCGGACATGGGGAATTTTTTGTAAGAATTAGTTGCCATGAGCCATGAACAATCATATCATCCCCATTGATGTAGATCAATATTTCAAATCCCATCCATAGTGGTACCCCTCTCCAGTGTTAAAATTAAAGCTCCTAGCCTTAGAATTCAATCGTCAAGAATGTCCCCACCCCGTCATATTGACAAGCCCTATTTCATCTGAGGGGGTAAAACAAGATACAACACATGAAAAATACGGAAGGATAAATTAAGTTAAAGATTCAATTAAGGTTCTAGGTGTAATATATCCTAATCCAATCAAAAGGTGCAATGTCTCAAGGCCCACTAGATCAAGAATTGACGACTTTCCTACAAAATTGTAAATCTATGGGAAAATGCAAAAGTAATAAGCATGTGAATAAAGGATATGTGGCATTAAAGAAATATGATGAATCTTTCCTTAGTTCATTTCTATAAATTCCACAAGAAGTAAAAAAAAATACAAAAAAAAATTAAGAAATTCCACCAACCAATAATTTAACCAACATTTTTTCATGCTTCCTAAGCCATTAGAACCAACAATTGAAAAATTGAGTTGGGTCCTAGTGAATTTTTATGTGGCTCTAATTGTTTGACCTCCTTTTCAACTTTGTATAGTTTGATAAAAAGTTGAAGGGATACCTAGAGTTTAGAAAAACACTTCTACACTTCAATTAAGAGTCCTTTGTTATAGTTTCTAACATTGCTTTGACTTGATTAACACTTGCCTCAACTATCACATTTCATGAAATCGTTTTGCTAAAATAGCGAGCCCCGCTCTACAATTCTCCTCACCATGAAAACTAATAAAGGTCACCTTTGACCATTATGTCTGAAACAAAGATGAGTGATGCCTTACTTGTCCTCTGACATGTTATCCTTGAAAACTACCTTTTTCCCAAATATATGAGGTCATGTGTAAAGAGCTTTGATACTACAACTTCTTTTTTCATGTTCATTAACTAGACCCGAATCATTTTTTATATACCACCTATTCCAAAACTTTTTTTTTTTACTAAAAACCCAACTAGACACCATTGTTATAAGCACAAAAGTTCACAAGAATAGGTATTTTATCTTGTTGATTGACTTGAAGACAACTTTAAATTTCAAAAGTATGGACCCAACATAGCCCTCTACGGGACTATTGACCTCCATACAAAGTGATTTTTTCCCTCAGTGGGTCTAGAAATCAATTGCTTTATTTTTCCCTAGTTTGGGTAGGGAAGATGGCCAAAATGTTGATGGTCCAATGTTATCTATCCTAGAAATTTTCCATGGTATTTCCAAATAGGTCATTTCTTTAAAATATGTTGAATCCATCTCTCAGACCATGACAGACAATTGATGATTTTTTATGAAAATACATCACATTGAAATTTAATTAATAATGTTCATCATTATGGGGAATTGTTCTTATTGGTCAAATGTAGGATTGCCCACTACCTTTTATTTGAATGAACGACAATAGAGTGATATCGATGGAGTAAGAAATATTTGTAGAACACGTGAAATATGTCTTCGTTTACTTTTTTGGTAAATTGAAATAAGAATAATTTTCATTAAAAAATTTCCTATAAATATTTTTTGAAATTTTTATATGAATAATTTTGAAATTTCTATGTAAATATTCAATATCTTATTTTTTGAAATTTCTATGTAAATAATTTTGAAATTTCTATGTAAATATTCAATATTTTATTGAGAATTAACAAATTCATTAAGTTTTTATCACTTTTAATATTCAATGAAAATTCCAATCAAATTTGATATAGTGAATATTTTCTAAACATGAAAACCATCTTTATAAACACTTGCAACCTGTAACTTACACTTATATTGAGGATTTAACATGCTCATCTTTCAACATGTACTATTAACTTACATTGAGGATTCAACATGCTCATAGAGACAATTACTGTGTAACAGTCTCTCTAATGATCTCATTTCTTTACAACAATTTACATAGATCATATCATATTCATGCTCTCTTTTGCACATTGAAATTCAAATTGATTGTGCATGATATTAGTCTTCAATGTTGCAATTAGGGATCTCAATTGTCTTCTCCACTTGAAATTCAAATTGTTTCAAATTGTTTGTACAAAATATCAACCTTCAATGCTCTTAGGATTTCAATTCCTTTTTCCAAGTTCAAATTGATTCAACAACATACCAACCTTCAATGTTAATGGGATCTTGATACTATTTTCCAAGTTCAAATTGATTATGCAATATATCAATCTTCAAAGCTACTATTTGGGATCTAATAAGCATATTGTTAGTTCTGTGAATCCCGTGAAAAAACCTATAAAGAAAATGTAGAAATTAAACTACAAACAAAATGTCTAAATGCTTCCTAACAATGGCATGCTATTTCAATATATGTAGACATTATACATGTTGACCAAGGAATGTTTGATGATTGATAAAGTGTAAAAACAAAAATCTGTTATAACTACATGAGACAGATTTTTTAGGATCCAATGTTAAAACTCGCCAATCAAATTTTAGGATCAATGAGTAGTGCTTAAACTTAAAACTCCAAGCCAACAACAACCCAATTTAGCTCTTAATGCAAAGATTTAAACAAATTATAAACATAATTTTAGAGTAGAGACTAGCTGCTTTGTAGCTATTTCTCTTGTTCTTGATAACTAAAGCCCTCATCCAATCAAATTCCTTTCTAGGAAAAATAAATCATGCTTATAATATCCTATCAAGCTTCTACTTGATTTTTTCTTTATGTTTAGGATTCATCCGATATAGCCTCTTCCTCTCCAATTTTCATTTCTCCCATTGATATAATTATGCCCATCATCTCTGATAAGTCTATGGGAAATAGATATCCATATTCTTCAATAGATTTACCAACTTTGTCACTATTTACTAATTCCAGTTGTCCCTAATGACAACTATCAAAGGATCCTTCTTGGTTCCAATGTTAATTTACTTTATCTTTAATGGTTCCTGAAAGTCTGGTTGATTTCTCCTTTCTCTCTAACTTATCTCTTTCCCACTCTTTGGATATATTCCTTACATCATATTCTTCATTTTCTTCACTTCCATTCATTTCATATTGTATGGTGGGTCTTTCTTTCTTCTATTTGTTTTGGTATCCACACAAAATATTTTTCATTCTCTTCTAATACTTGGTTATTTATAAAAACAAAATCCTTGATTTTCTTCAACATTCCAAACAATGTAAGGTATGTAAGGTATTTGAGTTCAAACTTGAAGGTCATGTAGAATTGTTTACTCATATCATCCTAATCATACACTTGCATTCTCATTACTTCACGAATGTACCAACTTCTAGGGGTTGTGTCTAGTGTATATATTAAATGATGTGTCTATTATTTTCTTGGATATTTCTTTTGGTAATGTTGTACACGCTCTTTTGGATATTTTGTGCCCCGATATTGAATCACTTTCTTTATCTTCTTAGGTGGTTTAAATCTCATTTTTATATCTCCGCAACTTCTTACCATCTCTCCAAATCCTCTCAACATGTTTCCCACCATCGCGTGTGCTCCTACCAATGTTATGTTCAATTAATGCATCCTCCACTGCTATGGTATTTTCAACTCCACTTCATTGATAAAATTGTTAAGTGTTATGGTTTCATAACTTTGAAGAGGCAAAAAACTATGCACCAATCCAACACATAATTTCTCAATATAGGTGCATCTATGAGTATATAGTTGATGATTCGATTACAATGATTTACTTATTGCATATTTTGATTTTTTATGAAATCAACGTAAACTTTTCTATCTTACCTCCATGTGTGTTGTAGGATTATGTCATAATCCTCCTTCTACATGGTAATGATATAAATATTTCCAAGAAATTTCTTTGTAGATCCTTTTTTCCCTATGCAGGTTTGAACGGTGTGACATGTCTCAAATTCTTGACTTTAGTGACATATTTCTCTTTCAAGATAACATTGTTCTCAGATGCACAATTTATGCCTAGTAGTGCAGGATAAGGATCCTTCCCATCCATAATCGTAATTACTTCAATATCAATCAACATCTTTACCCCATCGATATCGACTTCGACATCTTCCACTCTTTATATAGGGTAAATATGACATTGATTTTCCAAACTTAGTTGGATCAGTCACCGAACCAAAGTGGGTGTGCCCATCAGTTTCGAAGATTTCTTAGGAAGGATATTCATATTGGATATTAGATCTAACATGGAATCCTTCAGATTTTAACCTCCCATAACCATATTCATCTTGAATTCCATTCATGTGCTTTTTTTTATGCGTTTTATATTTTTCTTTGGAAAGGGGCATTAATACAATTATCATCCTCTAGCATCACTATCCATCTAGTTAAAATATATCTTACTTTCTTAGACATCATTGATTCAACATTTCAAGAAATCACTTACCTATTGCGAGAGCTTGATGTCTTTGGTTCTCTTTTAGCATGGGGCGTCTTTCATCAATGCTTCCTTATATCTTGGACTATTCCAACATTTCTCTGGTCTCACATAAGAACTACTTATGCTTGACAAGATCAAACTTCAACAGGGTTAGGTTTACAATTTGGATGTTGCTTTCCAACATTAGTTTAGTTTTTTCTCTTGTTTGCACACCTCCTCTAGTGATGACGTTAGCCATAGTTGCAATGTATTCCTACTATTTTCTAGGTTCAATAGTAACCATGTTTAATCTTTTACTCTTTTCCTCATTTCCTAATCAGATCAAGACAATCCTTCATCTTGTGCTTTCGATTATGACAATATCCATAAGAGGAGTGAAGTTTTGCAAAATTTCTAGCATGATACCCCACTTCCCCACAATTATAGCAAGTGGGAGGTCTAGTGTACCCACCATAAGCTTCTTTTATACCTTAAGATCCCCTTCCTCCACCTCTTGGCGTGCTTCTTTTTCTCCTCCTCATATCATGTATGTATCCATACTCTCATCCTTCATCAACTCAAGCAATTTGAAATTGTTGACATAATGGCCTACAAATTTGTACGACTCATGCAATGGAGAGTTCATCGATGTCTAGTGATTTTGTAGCATAGGGAAACAAGTTAGATCATGGCCCTACTACTTACATATTTCACACCATTGTTGTTTTGGCCTTGATGGAAAGGGATTCAATGTGCTAGTGATAATATAGTTTGTTAGAATTCGATATTCGGTTTTGTAGTGACCTTCTTTACCACAGAAGGTACAAGAAATATTTTCCCTAACATTTTCCTTTGACATTTCATGTATCCAATTAGATGGAGTATCCAACTAGATTTATACTTGGTCCAATCTAGATGATGGATCTGTTGCCGTCGGATACGCACCTCGGGGTTATCGTGGCAAAAATCACGCCACTAGCTGTGACCTTGGGGGAAAGTCTCAAGTCAAGTACTGTCACTTGATCTTGACTCCTTCATTTTGGATAACTCCTAATGAAGCCAAGGGGGGTGGTCCCTAAAAGTAACTAAGGCTTTTTTAGTTCTGAGTTACGATAGTGAAAGTGTCTTAGGAGTTAAAGTGATTTACTGAACAAGTATTGCAAAATATAGTTTAATCCAACAGCATAAATGAGAAATCATTCACAACATGTAATGAAGGAATTTAAGCAAATAGTATTGTAGATTGTAGACCAACGCTGAGAGATAAAATAAAGTGTTGATCTAATGGTAAATGTTTTGCAATTGTGTCTTGGTCAATTTTGGATTTATTAAGATGAGTGAATTATGGGAAGGGGGTTCCGATATACCGTGAGGTATGAGAAACAAAGTCCGGATTTGTTGAATGTGGTTTCACACAAGAAGAAGGTCTAGATCGAAGTCACAGGGGGGATGTCCAACACTGACACCAAACGAGGGTGTAGCCTGACGTGGCCCCGCGGTCACTACTTAGTTGTTCCCTTTTACTCATGAAATTTTCCCACAAAAAAAAAGGTGAGACGTCGTATTTCCATCCTTTAAGGGGATTAATTTAATTAAATGTGATTTTTTAATTAGATGTTAAGTCTTGTTAGATGCTAAGATTCCATTTCTGGTTGTTCCAAAGCTCAAGCAAGCCTGTGATGGACAAGAGCATACGCGGAAAAGAGATACTTATTCATTCCAGTTACTTGAAAATAAAATCGCAAAAGTAAAACAAATGTTTCACTAATTATTACTAGCTAGGAATCTCTTTTCTGATCATCCACCAATTACTCAGTCAAGCCCCTTCAAAAGTGGTGAGAGCATACTTAGGGAATATAAAGCCTTTATTCGTTACTTTGAAAAATGTAAAATGGCTGAAAGACAAGTAAATTAATCTAGTTTATCAAAGTATACTACCTGCAAGTTAGTATCGAAATGAGAAAACAAGAAAAGCAAAAAAATCACACCACCACGAAAAATGTGAATTCCCCTAGGGGGGATAGGGTGTGGGTGCTAGGTATCCCACTTGCTTTCTCTTTATTATTGATTATTACAAATCTTAAAATAAATGCTTGTGATCCTTAGAAGAATATGATCATTAAGCTTACAAGTTTATGGAAGATTTTAACAAGGCTAGAAAGGTAGAACAAGGTACAAAGCCTCAGATTGTCCGAATCTTCAAAATTCGGGTAGAGTGCCTTTCTACTTGTTCGTCAAAATCTAAAAAAAAACCAACAACTATTAGTAGAATATGCCCAAAAACACTTTAAAAACGTCTTTGGACAAGCTTAAAAAATACTCAAAAATAAACTAAGTTAACTACATTAAAAGCTAACAAAATAACTAAGGAAAGCAAGCATTCCTTGGGGTCTTAGCTTTCCCTTTTGGGGATTGATTAAAGAGACCCTTTAATCAATCCTTAAGATATACTTTGAAACAACTAGCCAGAGGGAAACTTTAATGTTAGATCTAGATGTTAAAAAAAAGAGCTTTAAAGCATTCGAGATCTAAGCATAAACATACAATAACCAAGATCTGATTTGAAATATCACCTTGAAGAAATAAACAGATCTAAAGTAGAGCAAAAGTAACCAATAACCAAATATTAAGATAATTTTAAGAGGATAGAAGGTGAAGAAGAAATGCCCTTGGAAATTGAGCAATGGAGTTGCTATGATGGCGCTGAGAGGGACTATGTCTTCCTTAATCACATAAAACTTTGAAGAGTGAGAGAAACAAGCAAGATCTCCCACATATCCAAAGGAAGCACCTATAGAAACCTTCATACTTTCCAAGAAACTCATCAATTCTAGTAAAAACTCATGCTAAAGAACAAAAGAGTAGACATAAGTATGAAAATTCTAGATCTTGAACATAAATTACTTAAATGAGTAATAGAAACAACTTTACTCACTCCTACTTATTAAGAATAATCCTTCATTAGGCTAGTATTTGACAAGAAGTAGCAAGTGAAAAGAAAAAACTCTACAGATTACCTTAACATACACATGAGACAATGATCATCCAACTTGATCTAGAGATACCATGTAATACCTCCAAATCCCTTTATTCATAACAAGATTTGACAATGAAATTACATACATGGGAAGAGGTTCCATATTCCATCCAAAATAATGGAGAGGTACCCTACTTTTATAGGTAGAGAGAGGCTAGCGGGGCACATCCTCAACTAGAGATGGAGGGAGAGTTCAAAAGAGAAAAGAGGGATTGCATCTTGAGTTCTCCTCTTGGGATGGGTGCCAAATCTCATGAGGTGTGCCCTCCCTCCTTGGGATCTCCTTCCCACTAACTACAACATGCCAACACACCAAGTGCACCCCTCTCATGGAGATATGTGCCCTCATGAAGATGGAGCTTACTCGCCTCAATTAGATTTGATTCCAATAAGTTGATTTGACCTCTAGTTAGCTAATATTTGATCCTTAGTTCAACTGAACATGTTTGGTACAACTCTCCTTTTCTTGTGGGATTTGATGTTTCTCCATATTTTCTATTTTTTTTTCCTTTTTCGAGAGAATTTTAATTTAAGTGATAAATTTTCACTCAAATTATTCTCAAAGTGGGTTTAGGGGTATAGTGGGTACTTTGAGTTAGAAAACGAGATCCCCCATGGAAAATTCCACCTTCTGGCCGCTTTTTTATGCTTTTTTATTTTATTTTTTAAATTAAAAACATTAAAAAAAAAATTGACCTGTTTTACGAGAAAAAATATTATTTGCGAAAAAATAAAATAAACCTAGGGGGACCTAGTGCATGTTCACATGACTCAATATTGATGACTAGCATGGTAATATACAAAGACACTTAGACTTTAATAACCTCCTAGAGTTTTACCACCAAAGCGAATACTACAGCTTTGGAGGTGTGACTGAAAAACTCAGAATTTATATGTCCTTGAAAAGCAACCTATAATTAACAAGGGAAAACACTAGAGTATTTCCTTGATGTCGAAGTCCTAGGAAAGGCAAGTATTTTACAAAAATTCATTATGCTATGTCAACTTATTACAATTCCTCGCAGGGTATGAACATGCAAACAAAAAAAGGGCCAAGTTGGCCTGCAAGGACTTCTGATCTTCTAAATATGAACAAGTACACATGTTCAATCTTTGTTGGCTCACTTGAAAACCAACTAAGTACAAGTTAGTAGGTAACATCTGGATTCAACTACAGGGAACATGCTTTGATTGATCTTTAATCAAATAGAGTAGGTGAGAACTCTAAAATCTCTGGTTCCTGCACACAACTAAAAGTTGTTAGTCCAACATGTATATAAGAAATGCCAGTGAAACCTAAGTTGCAAAATAATATACAAAATTATTTTATACATGAGTAATATACAAGCATAATATACATAAGCTATTTTACAACACTAAAGCACAACAATAATGTACAAAACTAATATACAAAGGAAAAACTAAAAAGTAAGTGGAAAAGGTTTAGAAAATCCCTGATACAATAGATGCCCCCATGGGCATCAGATATTGTCACTGAAGAACAAATTAAGAAGTCGCCCATTTACGAGTAGAGGGACTTTCTTGATGCCTTCAACCCGCTCTGGGTCAATCTTTACCCCATCCTTTGAGATGATGTGGCCCAACAATTTTCCTTTGTCAATATTAAGTACTGACTTGGCTAGATTTAAAGAGATACGATACTTACGACATTTCTTGAGTACTTGATTTAGATGACCTATATGACTTGATATTTATTTTGAAAAAACTGTGAGATCATCTTGGTAAATCTTAATGATCTTTCCAATCAAATCCTTAAATGCATAGTCCACGGCCCTTTTAAAGGTGCCCCCAACATTTAGCAAACCGAAATGCATTCTTAGATATTCAAATGTGCCTTAGGGTGTGGTAAAGGTGGTCTTATGCCGATCTTCTTTGTTAATTAGCACTTGGTTGTACCCAGAAAATCCATCCAACATGGACATCATCCTAGAACCTATTAGTCTTTGAAGAAGGGTTTCCATGTTGGGCAATGTATAATTATCTTTAAGGCATGATATGGTAAGGTTTATGAAATCTATACATATTCTTATTGACCCATTCTTCTTCCTTACTACTACCAAATTTGAGCACCATGACGAATGCTTTGTTGGTGCAATGATTCCAGCAACGAACATCTTTTCCAGCTCCTTTTTTACTATGGGTGCCAATTTTGGATTTATTTGCCTTAGTTTTTGGTGGAAAGGTTTGACTTCTTTCATTTCTTACTTAAGAGGTATTTTGTGTTGAAATACATCCTCCTGAAATGCTTTGAGCTCGTCGTATCTAAATGCAAACACATCTCTATACTCTTTAACAAGGTTATTTAAGTCTTTCATTTCCTTTTCAGACGTTCCTTTACCAATTTTTATGATTTTGGGGTCTTTATATGTTCCAATGTTGACTTCAACATAATCCCTAGGCTTTGTTGACTCTTTCTTATTTTTATGCCTATATTGTCTATCAAATATTTTCTCTAAAGAAATGAGGCCCTTGGGAACTTGATTCCTCACATTCTCCTCTTCTTCCTTATATTCTTTTCCCTCATGCTAATAGCTGACCCTACAATATGAAAATTCCTGAATATTGTGAATAAATCTCAAGACACACTTATCATCATCAAAAACTTGCCAATGATCTACATTATCAGGGATTGGAGGTCTGAAGTTTATTTTGAGCTTTCCATCGCCATTTATCATCTCATCTATAGGATGAAGGGTGGACACTACTACTGCTAACTTATCTGCCAGGCTATTATGCTCTTTAGGGATTGCCTCAAGATTTAGTGCATCAAACCACTCCATGGTGTCCCATATTGCATTCCTGTAGTTTTTTAGTCTATCACTTTTGCATGAAAATTTAGTTTTCAGTTGGAGAATTACTAAGTCGGAATCACAGATCACCTTTTATACCCAACATTTTTATCCCCATATCCTTAGGAGTCTCTATCCCAAGTAGGAGCGCTGCATATTCCGCTACATTTTTATATGCTTCAAACTCCAATCGAAAGGTAAAGTTGAAAGTTTGCTTAGATGGAGAGACGATTACTATGCCTACCCCTTTGCAGATTTTGAATATGTATCATCAAAGTACATCTTCCATACCTCATATATATTCTCCTCCTTTAATTTGTATTTTATTGGATCCATGAAGTTAGATAGAATAGCATAGTTTCCAAAATTATATGATTTAAAGACAAATTCATTTGATGGACTCTTAGGGTCTTCCACATGCCGCTTCCTTTCAATTTCTCTATGGAGTTTGAATTTTGTGTTTTCTTATGCAGGTACGGTTGCATAAGTACAATCCAATTGGATACATCCTCCTAAAGTTGCAGCCCATTTTCTTGACAAAAGCACTCCCCAGTTGTCTGGTACATCAATTACTAGCACATCCATGGTTTAATGGATATTCGGGTACTATGCTAGTCTTACTTGAAGGTTCATGATTATTCCTACCACCTTAATTTCTCTTAAATCCATAGCACAAACATTATGGTATGTCATTGTGATTTTTAGACATAGTTGTTCCATAAATTTCTTTTTGATAACATTTGATGAGGCTCCAGATTCTATCATGCAATTATGAAGATAAAAGTCATTTTTCAATAATGATACAAAGAAAGGAGGGTGATCTTCTCTCTTGGGATCCATACTATGCAGAGTCACTAGGACATCTTCAAAGGTATTTATATCCCCAAGATGCACTTTTTCTTTGGACTTATCATAGGTTTCATTTTGAGGGCCTTATAATACTTTCATCAACTTTTCCTTTTGATAGGGATCTTTTAGGACTTCAGTTGCAAGCACAAGAACTTTAACACTATTTAACTAGTTACCCATGTCAAGTTTTGAATTATTTGCAACAGGAGGATTTGTTACCTTGGGTATATATTGCTTTGCTTTGACTGGTGCAGTATTGTCTCTTCTTTGATAAGTGGCTCCTTTGCATCTAGCATTAACCATTGTTTTGGTGTAGGCTTCTCCCCATAATGTCCGGTGATAAAATATTTCTCTTCGCTATACTCTATGGCATGTTTCCAATGCTTATCAGACACAGGGTAAGTTTGGCCTATTACATTTATGAATTCAGGCTCTCTTGAATATTCGTCTTGGTTTCTTGTTTAAGGAAATCCTTGCTCCATGATCTGACAAGTTGAAAAACAAGTGGATTCTTCATGGAAGTATTAACATGGCCAACAAAAAGGAGGAAAACCATCTACCATGTTGGTTGTTTCTATTTGATTAGGTGGTCTCTGCTCATAAGGAGGAGCCTTCATTTTCCATCTCTCTTGGTTTCCTTTGGGAGGAAACTTTTGCAATTGGGAAATTTGAGCAGCATGTGACTTATCCATGGTAACTAACCTATTTTGCATAGCAATCATTTGAGAAGTATGGATAGCTACCAAGGGTTTCATCATTTCAACGATTTCCTTCATGGAGTCTTTTGACGAGTCTTTGACTTCTGGTTCTATGGTTTTTCCCTTTTCTTGCTACTTAAGGCCTGAATGCATGCCTCTTGTAAAACCTGAGATATTAGATTTACCTTATGATTGCATATTTGTATCAATTTTGACGGCCAATTCTTGGGCAGCTTTGAGGTTGGCAGGTTCCTTATCCCTCAATTGATATTGGATTTCCCGACTGAGTGCTTCCATATAATAAATAAGGATAGATTTATCTGGTGTTTTGAAATAAGTGTGAATACTTGAAACCAAGTCCCTAATTGTTTTCTTAAAATTGTCCATCGTTTCATTTTCATTTCTTTTGATGGAATGGAGGGTATCCAACTGGAAAAGGGTATCTTTCTTTTCTCCCCACCTCTCCAAGAAACCTTTCTTGAAATATTCAAAGGTTGCATATGTGTCGTCATCAAGACCTATGAACCAGTCACATGCATTTTCTTCTGGAGATAAGGCAAAGAGTTTCATGTAAACATATTGTTGTTTATGAGCAGGTGTATGACACCAAACCAAGTTTCTTGAAAATTTGTGGAGATGTACGATAGTGGTGATGGAATTGTTTCCTTGGAAAGTTGGCAGGTTCTCAATGCCTTTGTTAGGAAATTCATGGGAGTACCCTTCTATCTGAGAGAATTCAAGGGGCTTTAAAAAATCATCCATTGGAGACAAATTTATATAATTACTATTGTTATCAAACAAAAAATGGATGTGTGAAATGGATTTGGATCCTAAACTTTCAAGGATCCTACGAGAAGCTAATTTGTTCCGTCTCCTTTGATAAACCCTCTTGGGCTCAAGAAAGAAACTAAGAAAACATTCATAAGTTCTTCTTGTGGAATACCTTGATGAGTTTAAGGGTAGTGGAGTCGCCAGATGGATCGAGCAAATTTCAGTTTATTTTACTAGACACATCAATTAAGGCATAAAACAAAGTCGTACTCCAGGAATAAAAATATTTCTCGTCGACAACAACACCAAAACATGTTGCCACGAGATACGCACCTTGGGGTTAGCGTGGCAGAAATATTCAAGCCACTAGGTGCGACCTTGGGGTGGAGTTTCGAGTCAAGTATTGTCACTTGATTTTGATTCCTACATTTAGGCTAACTCCTAACGAAACCAAGGGGGTTGGTCCCTAAAAGTAACTAAGGATTTTTCAGTTACAAGAGTGAAAGTGTCTTAGGAGTTAAAGTGATTTACTGAACAAGTATTGCAAGACATAGTTTAATCCAACAACATATAATGATAAAGCATTCACGACATGTAATGAATGAATTTAAGCAAATAGTATTGTAGATTGTAGACCAGTATTGAGAAATAAAATAAAGTGCTGCTGTAATGGTAAATATTTTGCAATTGTGTCTTGGTCAGTTTTGGATTTGATGAGTGGATTATGGGAAGGGGGTTTCGATATACCATGAGGTACGAGGAACAAAGTCTGTATTTGTTGAATGTGGTTTCACACAAGAAGAAAGGATAGATCAGAGTTGCGGGGGGATGTCCAACACTGACACCAAGCGAGGGTGTAGCCTGATGGGGCCCCACGGTCACTACCTAGTTGTTCCCTTTTCTTCGTGAAATTTTCCCACACAAGACAAAGGAGAGACGTCGTATTTCCATCCATTAATAGGATCAATTTTAATTAAATGTGATTTTTTAATTAGATGTCGAGTCTTATCAAATGCCACGATTCAGTTTATGGTTGTTCCAAAGCTCAGACAAGCCTGTGATGAACAAGAGCATATGCAAAAAAGAGCTTCTTATTCATTCTAGTTACTTGAAAATCAAATCGTAAAAGTGAAAAAAATGCTTCACTAATTAGTACTGGCTAGGAATCTCTTTTTTTACCATCCACCAATTACTCAGGCAATCCCTTTCAAAAGTGGCGAGAGCATACTTCGGGAATACAAAGCCTTTGTTCGTTACTTTGCAAAGTGTAAAATGACTGAAAGGCAAGTAAATTAATCTAATTTATCAAAGTATACTACCTGCAACTTGGTATCAAAATGAGAAAACAAGAAAAGTGAAAAAATCACACCACCACAAAAAATGTGAATCCCCCTAGGGGGATTGGGTGTGGGTGCTAGGTAGCCCACTTGATTTCTCTTTCTTATTGATTGTTACAAATTTTAAAATAAATGCTTGTGATCCTTTGAAGATTAGGATCACTAAGCTTACAATTTTATGGAAGATTTTAACAAGGATAGGAAGGTAGAACAAGGTACGAAGCCTCAAATCCTCCAGATCTTCAAAATTTGGGCAGAGAGGCTCTCTACTTGTTCTTCAAAAGTTAAAAAACAGCCAGCAACTATTAGTATAAGATTCCCAAAAACACTTTAAAAGTGTCTTTGGACAAGCTTAAAAAATACTAAAAAATAAACTAAGTTAACTACACTAAATGCTAACAAAATAACTAAGGAAAGCAAGCCTTCCTTAGGATCTTAGCTTGCCCTTTTGGGGAAGCCAATAAGAAGCACTAAAATGCTATATATTTTCTTTTAAATTTATTGAAAGAGACCCTTTAATCAAGGCTTAATATCTACTTTGAAACAACTTGCAAGAGGGAAACTTTAACGTTAGATCTAGATGTTAAAAAAAATGAGCTTTGAAGCATTCGAGATCTAAACATAAACATACTATAACCAAGATCTGATTTGAAATATCACTTTGAAGAAATAAACAGATCTAAACTATAGAAAAAGTAACCAATAACCAAAGATTGAGATAATTTTAAGAGGATAGAAGGTGAAGAAGAAGTGCCCTTGGAACTTGGGCTATGGAGTTGCCATGATGGCGCTAAGAGGGACCATGTCTTCCTTAATCACATAAAACTTTGGAGAGTGAGAGAAACGAGAAATATCTACCACAAATCCAAAGGAAGAACCTGTAGAAACCTTCACACTTTCCAAGAAACTCGTCAAATCTAGTAAAAAATCATGCTAAAGAACAAAAGAGCATACATATAAGAAAATATGCATGCAAATTCTAGATATTGAACATAAATGACTTAAATGAGTAATAGAAACAACTTTACTCACTCCTATCGATTAAGACTAATCCTTCATTAGGTTAGTATTTGACAAGAAGTGGCAAGTGAAAGGAAAAAACTCTACAGATTACCTCAGCACACACATGAGACAATGTTCATCCAACTTGAGCCAAAGACACCATGTAAGACCTCCAAATCCTTTTATTCATAGCGAGATTCAACAATGAAAATACATACAGGAGCATATGTTCCACATTACATCGAAAAAAATGGAGAGGGACCCTGCTTTTATAGCCATAGAGAGGCCCAAGGGGGCGCATCCTCAACTAGAGATGGAGGGAAAGTTCCATAGAGAAAAGGGGGATTGCATCTTGATTTCTCCTCTTGGGATGGGTGACACCTCTCATGAGGTGTGTGATCCCTCCTTGGGACATCCTTCCCACTAACCACAACACACCAACACACCAATACACCAAGTGCGCCCCTCTAATGGAGATATGTGCCCTTATGAAGATGGAGCTAAATCGCCTTAATTGGATTTGATTCCAATCAACTGATTTGACCTATAGTTAATTGAGATTTGATCCTCATTTCAACTTAAACATATTTGGGACAACTCTACTTTGATAGTGGCATTTGATTTTTCTCCATATTTTCTATTTTTTGAATTTTTTGCCTTTTTCTAGAGAATTTTAATTAAGTGATAAATAATCACTCAAATTATTTTCAAACTGGGTTTAGGGGTATAGTGGGTTATCTGAGTTAGAAAATGAGTACCTCCATGGAAAATTCCACCTCATAGCGACTTGTTATGCCTTTTTGATTTTTTACATTAAAAACATTAAAAAATTAACCGGTTTTATGGGAAAAACATTTATTTGCGAAAAAATAAAAATAAAACCTAAGGGGACCTAGTGCATGTTCATATGACTCGATATTGATGAATAACATGGTAATATACATAGACACTTATACTTTAATAACCTCATAAGGTTTAACCACCAAGGTGAATACTCTATCTTTGGAGGTGAGACTAAAAAACTCATAAACTATATGTCACTGAAAATAAACATATAATTAACAAGGAAAAAACACTCTATAGTATTGCCTTGATGTCTCAGTCCTAGAAAATCGAATTCTTTTACAAAAAATCATCATGCTACGTCAACTTATTACAATTCCTCGCAGGGTATGAACATGCAAAAAATTAAAAAAAGGCCAATTTGGCCTGTAAGGACTTCTGATCTTCTAAATATGAACAAGTACACTTGTTCAATATTTGTCGGCTCACTTGAAAACCAACTAAGTACAACTTAGTAGGTAATAGTATCTATGAAACCTCTAGTTGCCTCTAGTGGAATTCCAATTTCTATCCCTTCTGCTTTAGAGGTTATTCTTTGTTGGGTAATGGGAATCCTAATATGGGGGAATAGTCCTACAATGAACCACTCATTATGTTGTACATCCTAAATATGAAAAGTTAGTCTTCTTGGTAAATCTTTGAATCTTTGGTTGTAGTCTTATATAAATATACTACATTCTATTTGATCTCCTTCAACTTTGCAATGCTTTGCTACTCAAATATAGGTTTATGAAATTATTTGATCAAATGGATTTTACCTCATCTCGTGTCTTGGTCTATCTTGCTAATATGCTTCCTTTATATTTCATGTACCATTGGAGTGCTAAATCTATGAAAGTGGTCTTCGGTTGTGTGATCTTTTGTGCTTCACTAGTTACCTTATTGTTTAACCAAATTGTTTTGCATGTGAACCAATGTTGTTGTGTACCATCTATCTCTCTTCCATATAATAAAGGAAGCCTAAAGGTCATACTACTATAAGTGTTCCTTCCATATGTGTAAAATTTAAACTTCTTGTTATTGTTGTATTTATATTAGTCACTACGATTCCTAACTTATTTTACTTATTCTCTCACTTCTTGGACTACAAAATTTGATTTCTCTTTAGAAAGAATGTGCATTGAGGGTGGTGCTGAAAAGGATGGTATCATCTCCTCATTCCTTCCTATCTACTAAGTGGATCCAAAAAATATCCTATTTTGAGCTACGCTAATTGTTCTACCATGGATAAGGTGTCTTCATCATGTATAGATTCATTTTCAATCTCACTAGGGATGTGTACTCTTCATCACTTTTATTGATGCATTTTTCTCTAGAACTCCTCTAATTGTCCCTTAACATTTAGTGGGTATTGGCATCTACTAAATACAAACTATTGTTACTATCATGTTCAATACCTTCTACCAGTCTCTCCTTCTCTTCTTCTTCAACTACTTCTCCTCTTGGCTCTTCACCTCCTACTTCTCTATACATGGCTTCTTCTCACTTTGCTTCCATGGCTATGTCACCCTTGCCTAAAATGCAAGTCTCCTCCTCCTTAATCTATCTAATTGCACCTTCCAAACTAAAAGAAGTTCCCAACACTTTTTGTGTGATCATCTCTATCTCCTTTTATTGTTTTTGGATCCAAATCCATGTTACTTCAACTTCCATCCCCTTTCCATCCTTATTTATCATTGCCCCTTATTGTGAGGGAGCTTACTCCTCTGTCACATGTGGCATCATTATCATTAATCCTTTTTATGTCTTCAACACCTTTATCAACACAAGAATCAATGGTAACAATATTCCTTATGATTCTTCCTTGAAATCTTCTTCTACCATGCTGAGTGGATTACAATATTTAATTGCAAATTCCACTATGCATCCTTTTTTTATTCAATCAAACCAACAGTTAACCAGTTGTGCCAAATTATTGTTGTCCAATTTCTTTAGGGTTTCAGTATTCTCTTCATTCCACAGCCTTGGTTCTTGGGGTCAATGAATTGTATTAATCTACCTTTGTCTCAAATTCCACTCATGAAGGAGGCAAGGAACTTTAACAAAGAAATCTCATGTTTGTATGAAAATATATATCAATCTTTCCACCACTTTGGATCCATGTGCAAGTTTACTAGTTTCTTTATGCATGAACTTGATATCTTTCTCCTCAAGGCCGGTGTTTAATTTCCTTCTTCAATGGCTTCCATGTGATACTTTTTCTTTCTAATGGAAAATTTCTTGATGTCTCAACAACATAACCAATTATTGGTGCTCAATTAGACCCTAGGTTCAAGCATGAGCCAACAAAAAAGAAACCACCTATATCAACACTTTCAATACCCTAAAATGAGTAAGGTCTCATCTGGGATATAATTATGAATTACAAGAGCGGACCCATAAGACAAAAAGTAGAAAATTAACATTAACACTAAAGAATAGTCAAGTGTGCATAACCATGAAAGGTATTTACTCAACACACTCAATCGATAACAAATTTTAAGGGGGAACCATACTACAATCATCACATTGATACTCATAAGATTTAACACAATACATTCTCCTTATAATTCCTAGAAAACCTTGAACAAGACCAATTCCTCTAACTCTTTGTCTCCATCCCCATCATCATAAATTTTGACCTTATCTCTCCTTCAAAATACCTATTTATACATATACACATATGTTACATCTCATTTGGGACTTACAATTGTTTACAAAATAGAGTGCGGTATCCATTGTGGAAAATCCTAGCGCATTGACTCGGTAAGGGTGAGTTAATTAATTCAACACAATGCAACATGTCAAAAGTGAAAAATAGGGCTTTGACACTAACCACATGCACCCATTGTCCTTTGCCAACGTCAAAGTATAAAAAATTATGTCCTAATAGTGTGGCATTGTCAAGGCATTGATAAATTCCCTCTAACCCCTTTCTAAAATTCAACCAAGTGAATCACAACTCCTTGGAGTCTTAGCGACGATACTAGTTAGGATCATAAAGCTCTGTTGGGGCTTGAGAACAAGCCAAGCTTCCTTCTCCCCACATGAAAAACAAATAAGGAGCTCCTTGTATTCTTGGCTTTCCATCATGTTAAAGGTTCCACATATCAACCAAAGGGCATCAAGTATCTCATCAACCATCCAACACTAAAATACAATGCTTTCTCCCAGATCATAAATGATATATTGTCCAGACCCGACATCTAACCATCTAAGTTGAGCAAAATCCACAATAACCTTTACACCAAGTTTGTCCCATGATCAACAACAATGTTGGAAAGATGAGGGGAGAACAGATATAGAACCACTACTTTTCCCCTCAAAATTATTACAGTACACACACTTCGCACCTAGCTAAATCATGGACAAAACTGTACACCGAACCATGCAATTTTGATTTCTTGCAAACACAATATATCCATCTTGTCTATTGAAATTGACATTTGATAAACAATATGTTTTATGTTGAGGTCACTTAAGCTCCAAACATTCCATGATGTCACTTTAATTAACAACCTACTACCTTAGCATAACGACGTTATTATCCCCAAGGCATTTGACATCACGAAAATTATTATATTAATCTCAACATGCTTGTGTGGAATCAAACCAATCATCAAAAGTGATTTGTCAAGGTTGTTTTGGTTGGCCAACAACATCAACAATTGTATCCTTGTCACGAGAATGCAACAAAATTAGAGGAGAGTGAGCTCATGAATTTTCATTATCTTATCACAACACACTAGAGGATGGCTTGCGAATTGAAGATGCTTGCAACATGTAATTGGGCACCAACTATGAATAAGGTCTTTGGGGCTAGGCCTTTGGATGACCTAGAGATTTTATTCATTTGAACTGCATGTAACCAACCACTTTCAATGTCATTCATTATTTGAATATCATTGGGCATTGGAGGGGTTTGTGTGGGCTAGTTCACTGCGGGTTTGTCTTAACTCATCAAAGGGTAATTATATATATAATGATTTGTGCTTTGACATTGAAATAAGTCTTTGGCAAGTTGATGTAACAATCCCACTACCTACGAACCATATACATTACCTAGAAGAACATGAATTCCTTAAGGTTCTATGGCATGATAACCTTAACACAAATTCAACATTGAGGCCTACGGTTGAAGAACCTTTCAGGTTTATGGAAGATCAAATTACTAACATGGTTGAAATGTGTTTTAGGGCCAATCATACTCCAATGGATGACTAGGGAACTCAACCTATACATCATGGAGCAATTAAGTGACTTTATAAACTGAAAAGTTCATAGACCATATGGAGAAACAACTAAGATGTTCTCATAAACCCAGGGGCCCCACCTCATGGTTTCAATAAAATGGGCATGGTTGTCAAATTGGAACAAAAATAAAGCCTTGGTCAAGATACGAGTGTGAATGCATCACCATTCCAATCTTTGGCTCCACACTTCCTTCATCCATCCTTAGATAATCATCTTGGGTGGAACCCTCCCAATAAAATAACCCATGATGGAGCTCACCCAACATCAATAACACAAATTGTCATATTTAATATCACAAAACCAATGAGAGTTCTAGAAGCAAAGTCATTACATTATAGCAAAATTTAGAACACACTTCTAAGTAGTCTTAGACTCTCCACTCTAGTCTAGTCTTGGTTCCTACCAAAACAATTACATTTTTAAGTAATGTGATGTCATTGATGATCTCCAAAAACCTAAACTTACGTAAAAATTATCACAATATTAAAAGACTACCAATAGTATTAAAGTATGCAAACAAAAAAAAATCATAATTATTCAAACCATCATAAATTATTAAGTCAAACTATAATTAAGACGAAGAAAAATAACCCGATCTTTTTACATATATCATACTCACTCTTTTTATATATTTGAAATATTCTTTCTTTCATATTAAATCCCCTTGAAATGCAATATTGATTATAAAACTAATTATAATTTCTAGTAAAGTGATTTGACCTAATAATTTTTAATTCAAAGGATGAACATAACTTCATGGTAACTAAGATGCTGACCCAATAATTTTTAATTCAAATAATGAACATGACAACTAAGATGCTAAGCCAATAATTTTTAATTCAAAGGATGAACCTAACTTCATGGCAACTAAGATGCTTTTTTTGTTTTATTTGGTGGAGTTGAATATGGTTACATACTACTTAAGAAGAACACAACCTAGTCACACTCACTCTTTTTATACATATTTTTTCATATTATTTCCTTGTTGAAATGCAATATTAATTATCAAACTAATGATGGCTTCTAATGAGGTGATTTGATTTAATAATTCAAAAATTTTAATTTAAATAAAGAATATAACATTATGGCAACTAAAATGTTTTTTTTCTTGTTTTATTTGCTAAAGTTAAATATGATTACATACTACTTAAGAATGCAACCTACTAGCCTTTCAAATGTTTTACATTTTTATTCGGCAGATGTGAATAATAAAGAAAATATCACTTTTCCATTGGTGAAATAGAATCAAGGCATCTTTCTGAAGTTTCATAGCTGGTAGATCTACCATATTTTCCGAGAGCTCAATGAGAGTGCTGATTCTCTTTCAAAAGATGCATTAAGAGGAAGACGTTTTAATCTGGACAGAATTTATTGAAGAACATTTGGAATTTTCTGGTCAACTCCACTTTTTTACTGTTTAAAGTCCTTTGATTCCTTTTAGACAGTACGATGTTAGCTATTTTGTATTATGGATCAGATGTGAGTTTATGGTGGGTTTGTATTACTAGGATGGCTTCTGGTCTTACTGTTTTGGACAGATTTTCGATGAAAATAAAAATATTATATTATTTGTAATCACACAATTACACTTCATTCATAATTAATACTAATATATAATTTATAAATTATAAATTAATAAAATAAATCCCAAAACTTATTGCTCAATCAACCTCTAAATTTGATAAATTATAAATTAATAAAATAAATCCCAAACTTATTGCTCAATCAACCTCTAAATTTGACAAAATTGCACATCTTTACACTCAACAACCCAGTTTGAGAACCCCACAAAACCAAACCTTCTGTGTTCATAGTCAAAAAAATAATATTCTCATGCTTTGAAGTTCTTATAAACATTCCTTCCCCTTGAAGGCACGACCACAATTTGGCTTCCATACAAAAATCAGTTGTGATGAGATTCCCTCCACTAAATGGATGCAAATCTATTGGACAGATCAGTGATACGCGTAAAATTAGTGTAATGGAAGCTTCCCCGGGCTATTAAAAAACTGATTCAGGAACGTTCTTCGCGAAAGTGGTTTTTGAGGGCCCAGTCCCATACGCGTCAAATGTGGTTCTGTCGAGCTGGTCCTCGAAGGCGGTTTTCAAATCCCAATTCCGCTTTACTATATAAGGTAGCCATTACAATGTTCTTATTCAGCAAGTTTTAATGATGGAAGAAGCCAAGCGGGTGGTGGTTGTAGGAGGTGGAGTTGCAGGTGCCCATGTCGTCAGAGCACTCCAATTAGATGCATCTGTCACTCTTATTGATCCGTATGTTTTCAGACCACACCCATTTTAGCAATTTTGATTTTGGTTTTGCATATATATAGTTATGTGATATAATTGGTCTGTTAACAGGAAGGATTATTTTGAAGTACCATGGGCCCTGTTGAGATGCATGGTGGAGCCAAGTTTTGCAGAGAGGTCTCTATTTAATCACAGTGATTATATGGTGAATGGAAGGCTGGTCACCAGCAGTGCAGTAAGTGCTACAGACACACATGTTGTCACTGCCTCGGGGGAAAGCATTCGTTATGATTATCTGGTGATTGGAACTGGGTCAAAATTTAAAGGGCCTTCCACAAGACAAGAAAGGCTTAAACAGTTTGAAGCAGGTCGGTATATATACACCCACACAACTCTTAAGGCATTGATTTCCTGATTGCTCGCTTAGAGGCTTTTAGCCTTTGTCATTATAAAGAAGGCAAGAATGGCCGCAATTCAGATATCATAGGGAATGGATCTAAATTTAATTAGTGTACATTGCACATCTTTATCCGTGGTAGCAAAATATCATGATGTTTATTTCCCAATTAGAACAAAGGATATCACACTGAACTGGTCTAAATTTAATGTAGTGTACTTTCCACATTTTGATGCGTGGGACAAATATATCATAGTGTTTATTTTCCGATTAGGAACAAAGGGATTTTTTTTTGTTTGGGGGGGGGGGTTGTGGTAAATACTTCTCATATATCATTACGAAATAGATTTACCCCCAATGGAGCAGAGCTAGCATGCCCACGTTGACTCTGATCTAGGAAGGTCTATATATTTCCCAAAAATGTCAATCCTGGCTGAAATCTAAACAAACAACTATGATTTAAAAGTTGTGGCTCCTCTCAATTGGAACAGACAAGTCGCCCTATAAAAGGTTGTAAGGCATCATCTTTTCCATGACGAGGATATGCACGCCAGTTTGATGACATGCCAAATGCTTTTGCCTGCATATCAAAGGATCTATTTTTTTTTTTTTAAATGCATCTCATATTTCATTACTGAACAACAATAATCAAAGACATTTGCGCCCCTAGGAGAGCTAGTCTGCCCACTTTGGCTCTGATCTTAATAGGGCCTATGTCTTCCCCAAAAATGTCAATCCTGGGTGAAATCTTGAAAGCTAACTCTGATCTAAAAGTTGTGGCTTCTTTCAATTGGAATGGATAAGTTGCCTCGTAAAAAGTTGGAAGATATCTTTTCCATAACAAGGATATGCTTCTCAGTGTGATGACATCCCAAATGGTTCTCAGTTTGATGACATCCCAAATGCTTTTGCCTGTCTATCAAAGGATCTACTTGTCTTCATAAAGACCTCTATTCAATGAAGGGCAACAAAAGAGTGTCATACTTAGCAGTAACCCACGCCCAAAAGGCTCTAGCAATTTCACTGCTCCACATAGCATGCTTAAAAGTTCAAAGTTTTAGCTTTGTGCTAAACCGCACAACAACTATCTGTAGGATTAAAGTGCTATCTCGGTATAAAACTATTATGGAGGACCAACTACCCAAGCACTCTAGTTTAAAACTAGAGTGGGATTTCTAGTTACTTTGACATCTCCTAGGATATCTTGTTTCATTGTCTTGAATGGTTCATTTCCTGTTAAGATGATCTGCAAGGAGATAATTTGCTCCGATCTTAGAATATAGTTCCATGGTTTTGCAGTCCGTGGATAACCCATAAGATCACACCAGTAGAATTCGTCCGAATCAGGCATTTTCGTATGGATATTCATCCAGGAATTCGATTTGGCCGAATTCCCCCAATTCAGATTCAATTCGGTTTAAATTCTATTGGCGGGGAGCATAAGTTTCTTGGGTCTGCCCTCTGATATTTCCCCTGCTGCTATTCTGTCGTTCTGGTCACACCATCTGGGTATTTGTTTTTCTGGCTTCGTGGCTTACTCTGTGGATTTGTTGTGTCTTCAATGTTCTACTTTTCTGGAATTCGTTCAAATACGTCTGCAATCATTGCTGCGGCTCTTGCTGTTTTCGTAAGACAATCCTTCATGCTAGAGTTTAGTTCAATCCTTCACGCTAGGGATTTTCTTTTTCTTTACATCTTACTGATGTCTGCTCTATATGCTCTGATGGTGCTTAATATTTCTACATTGCTGACTGATTGAATGCTTTCCTGCTTGCCCTTTGTGTCAATTGTCTCAAGCCTTCAATAAATTAAATCTAAATTCTTTAAACCCGATCAACCTTTAAAATGTCAATTTTCCAAATCTCTAACTCAAATACTTTTAAATATTAAACTTGCCTCGAATTATCGACTTTCACCACTCTAACCATTTAGATTCTTTGATTTTTTATTTTCTAAAATTTTGAACCAGCATAAATCCTTTTTGACTTCAGATCATCTTATTTTTGGATCTATCAAGCACTAAGAGGGATAAAAAAAAACTTGAATGCAAATCTCTCCATACGTAAATGGTGATTATATTTTACTTATATATATTTTTATAAGCATAGGACCAACTTATGCCATAAGGTATGTCTAAATTGATCTTGCAGCCAGATCCCACCTACTTTGTGAATCTCCAAAATCCAAATGCAATTGTTTGGATATCAATTCCCAAGCTTTTCAACTCCTCCGAGAACACTCAAGCCAGGGATTTAAGTGTTAGCTGCACCGTCTATGTCATAGATGCTGGAAAGAAATTTTGTATTATTTGCATGAATACCATTTTGAATACCATGACAAACCGAAATATGCTAAGGTGCATTGCCACTCATGGTCTGTATTACTCATTTTTTATTTATTTATTTATTTTTTTTCATGTGGTTCACTTTAATCGGCTTAGCCGACCGCTACATCCACGAAATAATTTCCGACGGACCCGCCCCGAAGGGGTTTCCGCCCTGCGGCCGCTGCGTGCCTAACCCCAAGAGGGTCTATGAGGATGGATCCCGTGACCTCGCATGCTGGGAGGCCTAACTTCCGAGAACACAACCGATCGAGCTAACTCTTGGGGCGACCTGTACTACTCATATACCTGCCAACATTATCCATTCGTTGGGCAATCCACAAATACCCTACGGGACTAACGGAAGGCCCCTCTTTTCACCTTATTTCCATTTTGTCTTTGCTTTTCTCCATCATTGAACGACCATTTAGGGGCCTTCATTTGTGATTTGTATCAGGAGGAAGTCTTTAATTTGTCCATAACTAGAATTGATTCACCATTATGTCCAGATGATCCGTGAAATTTGGAACTTGAAGCCTATTGATGCCCCACACTGGCTTTGTTATCAATTTCACTAAAACTGAAGTTTATTTTGTCCCACAACATTCATTCATTTACTATCCATGTGATTTATTAATCCTATTTGTGACCATAAATTTCTATTGAGGGAGTCGATGAAATTATTGAAATAGTGAATTGGCAGGTTTTCCGTTTTATCCATTTCGAATAAAATTGTTCTTGCTGGAGCCGACCAATCATATTAGCTTTCAATTTCTAGAATTAAATGAAACACAATTGAACCCCTTGAAAGGAACCTAAATGACTCGTATAAATTACTTAACAATAATCTCCTAAATTCAAAGAAGCTTTTTCAGTACCTTGTAGCCTGAGTCGGAAAGAGAGACATGGAAAATAAAAGACGTGATCTGCAACTAGGATTTCTGTCTGTTATGGTTTCTGCTTGCTAGCGGGATACACATAATAGGGTGTTGGATTCATTTGTACATTTGTTTTTGCTCCTCTAGAATCTTTATTACTGGGAATCACTAACCCATCTCTTCATTTGTCTTTTGAAGGGGTCATGCATTGTGTTGCATTTCTAATTAAAGTGATGGGTCCCAAAATGTACCCATTATGCACATCTTTCAATCAGAAAATGTACCCATCATGCACCTATTTCAATCACAGTTTCGGGTGGTTAATATGCTTATAGCAACCATTTTGGGCGAAGCAGTAGAGTATTAGCCCATATCAGAGTTTATGGACCAGTAGCTACATTTTAATCATAAAGACCCATTAATCCTTTACTAGGTTTGAAAAATGAGATAGTTGCCTTCATATTTCATGATGAAGGAAAAAATGTTACGTCAACCTTCATGCCTACCTATTCCCTCTCCATCTACTTTGCCTTTTGCCCCCCACCTTCAGGGTGAGGTCAAGATTATGATTATTGTATAATTTAGCTTTACTAATTATGTTTACTTGATTTAATTAATAGTAGTTAGAAAAGGGCACTGACTCAAGGGACACTTTGAAACACTGTGATCTTTCATATATTTTTGTATATAAGCTCCCCCTTTACACCTTGGAAGGAAGAGAAGACGAGCAGGAGTAACACTTGTTCAGTTTGATTTGATCTTGTTTCCTTTTTTGTGTTGTCATTGCTTGAATCGTTGCATTCAGTTGGATTGTCAATTGGAAGGGTCCCCAGAGTGACATGATGATGAGACAACCTCCCTCTCATAGCATAGTTGGTTTGTTTATTTGGTTTTCAGCATTTGATGTGGTTTTGTTCATCGTAGCATAATTTAGCCATATTGGTAGTTCATGTACGGAAATTCGGAACAAATTCGAATTTGTCATCATTACGTATTTTTTTCGTATCGAATCGTATTCGTATTCCTTATTCGTACTCGAATTATGCTAATGTGGTTTTGTTATAAATGTTAAAGGTTTGAGTAGATTTCATATCTGCATAACTAGTTTATGTCATTACAAAATAAAATACCAAAGTAATCCTAACTGGTTTATATAGTCCACGTTGAAAGTTTATGTCCCCGGATTGACACATTGGACAATGTTCTAAGTAGTAAATTTAGTGTTATATCTGTACCCTGGAAACTTGCTTGACATTTTTGGCATTTTTGTTGAAGACATACACTTCACAACACTTTGGAGGAGTCTAAAGAACATGGCACAGATATCATTTGAAAACATAGTGAAAGGGGTGTCACCTTCTCCATCTCTTTTTGAGAAGAAAGAAGACATCTTTTCCCAAACACCATGAACCGAGCCAAGGAAACCGACAATGACCCGATTGCTTTCCCTATTATGCTGCCCACCAACAAAGTCCTATTGGACAAAGCAAGAACAATCCCTCCTAGCGTACTATCAAGGCTTAAAGGGAAATGCACAGGAAGATTCATTTTTAAAAATTTTCTGAGGTCGTGTCATGGATTGACCATGTGAAGGATGAACAATGATTAAATTTATTCCCCTCCACATTGAAGGGTCTTGTGATAAAGTGGTTTATGGCATTGGAAGGAAATTCTATCAAGGTACGGATGGAAATGAAGCAAACATTCTTCAGTAAATATGAAGAATACTGTCAAGGGTTAAGTATACCCTCTAAAAGATTCAAATTCTCATCACTGTAGTTGATGCACTTGGTCTTTGCTCTACACCGTAGGTAAATTTGTCATTGATTTCACTTGCATCACACACACAGCATGTTGTCTATCCAGGGAGTTTTGGCTTGGTTTTTTTATGGCTGGCTTATGTGTCTTTGGCCCTTAGCAGCCCATGTATCACTCCAGATTCAAAGTTATCAGAGTTTAGATCTTAAGATAGTTCTGCTTTTGGTATTTTTATAGGAGTGGTCCTTGCACTCTCACTATTGTACTTTGCAGTCTCATTGACCTATTTGTGGTGTTGGATGTTAATATAATTATTTTATCTCATCTTCCAGTGAAACCTAGTTAATCTATCTTTCTCTCTTCCCCATAAAATTTTCATTTTCATTTTAGTTTATCATTGAATCTTTCTTTTAGATAATATTAGTTGTCTATCCAATCCATGCCCCTGTAAAAAATTGAAATTCAAATTAATATAACCTAGTCCTCTCTTGGTTGATTTCAGAGCATGAGAAGATAAAGACTGCCAAGACAATTTTGATCATCGGTGGGGGACCAACCGGGGTTGAGTTAGCTGGAGAAATCAAAGTAGATTTCCCTGACAAGAAGGTAATTATCGTACATGCAGGTCACAGACTAATAGACTTTCTTGGACAGAAGGCTTCACAGAAAACTTTGGATTGGTTAATTTCCAAGAAGGTTGAGGTCCACTTGAATGAACGCATTGATTTGGAAAGCCTCTCGGAATCAAATACCACCTATACTACGTCAAGTGGAATGACTATCTCTGCAAATTGTCATTTTGTGTGTGTGGGAAACCGTGTTGCCTCCTCTTGGCTTCAGGAATCTGTTTTCAAGGACTCTGTTGATAAGGAAGGGCACCTGAAAGTTGATGAATGTCTGCGATTAAGAGGGAAATCCAACGTCTTTGCAGTCGGAGATATTGTGGATGTTAAGGTAGGCTGCTAGTTGTTACACTTTCTACTATAGATATATGCATCCATTACATTCACTGCATTTATTTTTCAATCAATTTTTGCAATTCTAGACATTAAGGAAGGCTGCTAGTTGTAAACCTTTCAAAAGTGTATATATATATATAATCTTTTCTTCAACAATATTGATGTTTGGCGAATTCAATTTGGATTTTGAGTTTGGTCTTTTGCGTGACTATAAATTGGGTTTTGACAAAACAGGAAATCAAGCAAGGCTTCCTTGCTCAGAAGCATGCAGCAGTGGTGGCTGGCAATATTAAGAAGTTGATGCTGAATTCTAAGCACAAATTGACTACATACAAGGCAGGCTCAGCAATGGGAATGGTATCTCTGGGGAGACATATTGCAGTTGCTCAGCTGCCTTTTGGAACAACAATTGGTTGCATCCCAGGAAAGATAAAGTCCAAAGATCTGTTTGTTGGAAAAACTCGTAAAGGCTTAGGGTTGATATGATAGACAATACTTTATTGTCATATTTCATTAGCTTCCTTGTATTCTTTCCATCTAGCAACTGATTTATCCATTATCTGTTAGTAATTGGACAGAAGTTGCCAGAATGTCATGTTGAGGTGGGTAGCACACCATGTGCAGTTTTTTCAGTGTATAATGTCAAATAATTTCATCACAGATGAAAATAGGTTTGAAAGTTCCGTTTTTCTTGTCCAATTCTTATAATTCCTTTCTAGGCTAGTCTTTTGAGTCCTCCAACATTGACAAGCTTGAATATATTTAATTATTTGTGTCCCATGTAAATCTTTCATTATATTCTCTATGCGTTTGAGTGCCATTATTAGAATGTGGTTTCCCTGAAGCAATACATTTCTTGGCAGTCATTGTTGTTGGAGGGTAAATTTTAGAAATGTTATATGGTGATGGAAACTATGGTAGGATTGATCTTCATGGTAAATGGATTCCCACTTTTACTGGTAGGATGAAGGATAACATAACAAGATTCACGTCTGAAATGATTTGGTAATGTTATTAAAAAATTGAGACAATTGTCTAAACAGCTTAAGTGATGTTCATTAATTGTTTATACTTTGTTGGTCTTGTCATTGGTGATAACGATTCTCTCATAGATATGTGTTGTACTTGTGACTCATTATCACAGTGAACTTTATTTTTGTCTCAAAGCGTCAAAATTGTTGGGCATTAAGCCCACATATATTATAAATATGTAACTACAGAAAAACAAGAATGTATAGCAGATTTACATAGAACAGCAATCACACAAAAGACACAGAATTTACGTGGTTCACCCACTGAATGTGGGCTACATCCACAGGACAAGGGCAGGCAGTCTTTATTCATCATCAACAATAGTTTACAAACTATTCAGGAGAGGGCTTAAAGCCCCGACTCAATATCTGCCTCAATGGGCCACATATTTAAGCAAACCTTCAGTTACACATAACTGATTATACTATTGGTGAAACCACCGTGAACCAACTTGGCCTAAACCGTCAATTGGTTGTCACATTCCAACAAAAAGGTTCCTCAATACATTGAGTGAAATTGATGTGTTATCTACAAGATACTGCATTCTGTGTTGAAGAAATGCATGACCTCTAATTGATTAAACTCTACATGCACAGAGGTTGCATATGATGCTTTTACTAGACATAGACACTAGACATAGACAAGGTTTGGTTATTTGGTGTTGAGATCCACCTTCTCTCCTAGGTACCATTTTTCAAAGATTTTTAACTAGTGTGATGTTTTAGGACAGTCCACATACTTGATCCCTCAATCTCAGACCTCTTTCTTGAAGTTCCAAAGTTCGCATTTGAATCTTAGCCAGGAAACCATTTTTTGATGTTCATCCTTTTGCAATACTCACAGGATTCAGGGTTATTGAACTTTCGATATTCAATTGGGTCCTCGTACTTTTAACAATTTTTACAATAGAATATAGCCTCTATAATCATCAAAAGTTGAACGTGTTTTGCAAAATCTTAGTTTTCAACAACAGATTGTTTGTGTGTATTCTTGTCCCAGAGCTACATGTACATATGGTTAATTCACCACTTGATGTCACTTTCAAATGGATAGAAAAAACATGAGAATAACATAAAACATTTACTTAAGTCTTTGTCACATATAGATTAGTTGTTTATCTAATATTGCTCGAACTTCCTTACAAATGGCGACACAAGGAATGTGTTTTCTGATTCTTGAAACTCTATTGATTAATTGGCTTTCAAGATAATTCTTATATTTTATAATTGCAAAATGGATTTCATTCATTGCTTATAAATTTGTTAATTTGAAGTTCACATGTTGAATCCCTTGCAGGGAGTTCATGCATAAACGAAAAGAAAGAGAGATGTTTTAGGCATTAAAAGGAGAAAATATTGTTGCTCCTAGTATATAAATTCTTGAGCAGAGTGCATGGCTGGCAAAAAGAGGCATAACAATGTGATGGACATGCAATTGCAAGAACATCAAATCATTTTTGCGCCAACGAGGCGCATTCTACAGCCCAGTAGGGGGAGATGTGTAACTCCTTCCGTGCTCATCCTAGAGTTGACACGTGTCTATTTTAGAAAATAATAAAATATTATAAAAAATAACATGTTGGATATTTAAAACATTTACAACTGCATATATATATATATATATATATATATATATATAAAACTACACAAATTAGATAAATTAAAATGCTTCCTCAACATTTGCAATCTAAAAAGGGGTTTGCACTTCGAGAGATTTGATTCCTCTTGGCGCTTGGTAAATCCCCTTTAAGTTAGATCTATGTTAGTATATAGTCTAAGCAAATGAAACCAACATGACCTCCAAAGAACTTGTATCTCACTATGGTTAAGCATAAATATGGAACTAAAAGTCCTATGATGCTTGGTTTCAATCAAGTTTGCATCCTTAGCTTAGAGTCTTGTGCAATGCTCCTACAAATTGTGAAAATGGACCTTTTCATAAGTTGAGGTGACTATAAGTGTACTCTTATGTTGCAAGGCACATTGTCAATACCTTTTATTTTTATGTTTTTCCTCTATCCTCATTGAAGTTGCAATACATCTATCATTTAGCACCAAATTGGTGTTGTGATGTAGGCTGTCGTATTTTAATGGCAGTCATCATTGCCCCCATTGAACATGGAGTAAATGCAAATGAAACTTATAACGTTATGATTGATGATTCCAATATCCTATTATCTATTTGTCAAAGCCATGTTCTCGTGATATTAGTCCATCACTTCTTGCAATGAGCTCAAGAGGTCAAGGAGATCGAAATTCTATCGCATGGATTGTGTTTGAATAGATCCCAAAATTGTTGTAGCATCCCAAAGAGTATTAGGCGTTGTGTAGAACGGTGTCTAATTTACTTGAATTAAGCTTTCTAAAGGAGTACAAATGGTTTCAATAGACTTGTCACTTCTCAAGTACGTTGGGGATTTTATAAATGAATTCAATTGTGGTTGGAAAGCCACACACTCAATAATTTTCATTATGGAATCGAAAACTCTCAACAAATTCTTTCTAATTCAATTGGGGTTGGAAAACCACACAATATTTTCCATTATGGAATGGAATCCTATCAAAATTCTCTTTCAAAGTAATTGTCCTCGTCTACCCAAGAAAGGTTTAAAAATAGTCTCTCACATGCTTTTATCAAGGTTAAGTTTTTGCCGAGGCCTCCTCAAGCATGTTGTCATTTGTTTGGGTCAACAAAGCATTCGCGACCTTTCAAGGAAATAATGGTCAAAGTAATTCTACCCTTTTAGTATAATAATTGACAATAGAAAAATTTACAATTTCATTTTTTTTCAAGGGTCTTATATTCAACATTTTGACTCCTAAATGTTGAAATGTGTATCTTGGAGAAGTGTTCTCCTAGGTGACTTGGTGCCTAGTCCAAAGGGGGGAAATATTTGACATGATCTTTGGCATTAATTTCATGTGTATGAAGTTAATTTCACTTTATGAGATACAAAATGATTTTTTAAACATTTAATGAGAAAGTGACTTAAATTAATTTTAAGTTGAGAAAAAGTGATTTTTTTCTCAACTGTGAATTAAAAGACTCAAGTTCCAATCTGTGCCCTTGGATCATTGAGTTGGTTCATACCCTCATTGAATGAATAAAAAGGCCAAGCAAGGGAAGAAGCACACATTATTCTTCATGAGCTTTTGAGAAGAGGTCGAGAGCACTAGAGAGAGGAGGTTGGCATGCATTTCCAAGCATGATCTTGTCACATCCCCTACATGCCTTGTCACACATTGTACAAGGTCTTGTTTCATCCCCTACATGCCTTGTCACACAGCAGAAGCGGCAATTGTGATCTATGTGAGTTATGGCATAGGAGGATGACCCACTTGAATCATCAAACTCTGAGGATGTTGAGAGATATGGTGACAGGATTTACTGAGTTCAACACAGAGCATAGTGATGCGTGTATGGGTCGTGCTCTTGGAAAGTACACCAAGACTGTCTTTTCGAGCAGTGACAATAGATCGACAATGATACTTGATTTGGTTCATTTTGATTTATATGGTCCAATGTCTTCTGTGTCATTGACAAGTTATGAGTACTGTGTGACCTTCATTGATGACTTCTCTAGGAAGACCTGGATTAATTTCCTGAAGAGCAAGGAGTCGAAAGAAGTCTTGTAGAGGTTCCAAGAGTTCAAAGCTCTTATGGAGAACCAAACATGAAGGAAGATCTAGATGTTGTGTTCAAACAATGGGGGTGAGTATACCGCCAAGGCATTTAATGAGTTTTGTGCACAGGAAGGGATCAGGAGACAGTTGACAATTCCATACACCCCACAACAGAATGGGGTTGTAGAGAGAAAGAACTGGGCCAAGCAATGAGAGCGATTTTTCATGATTAGAGTTTTCCTTTCTTTCTTTGGGTTGAGGCTTGTAGTACAACCATGTACATCAGAACATGAGTCCCTATAGGGATTTGGGGTGTAAAACACTTGAGGGGGATTTTATAGGGAAGAAGCCTGAGGTTGGTCATTTTAGGATATTTGGATGCCTGACTTATTCACATGTCCCTTCAGATAAGAGGACAAAGTTGGAGCCCACAACAGAAAAGGGCATTTTTATTGGGTATGATGAGACTTCGAAGGCCTTTCACATATACATTCCTACCTAGAGGAGAGTTGTTGTGAGGTGGGAGGTAATATTTGAGGAGGATAGGGCGTTCAGGAGGCCTTATGAGTCAGAGTAGGGTGAGCAACAGGCTCCCACACCTCAAGTGAGTACTTTACAGAGTCCATCTTCGTAGAGTGTAGGGACACAAGTATCGGGGGTGATAGGTCCACAGGTTCATTGACTATTGGGTCACCAAATGTAGGTGCTACTTCTTTAGCAGGACCATCACTAGATGAGGATGAACAGGAGCAGTCCCCCCCACGTGAGACTCCTTCAGGGAAGAGGAAGCCAAAATGGCTTCAAGACACTTTGAGGGAGGCTCAAGAGTTTGTGGGGAATGCTAAGAGATAGGTCTGGGACAGTAGAGTTCCTAAGAGATTTTGCAGTTACATGGCTATGGTGAGTAGTCTTCATGAGTATGAGCCTGCTTCTCTTGAGGAGGCAACAAAGCATCAGGTATGGAGAGATGCCATGATGGAAGAGTACAATTCCATCATAAAGAATGATGCGTGGGAAGTGGTACCGAGATCGAAAGGGAATTCAGTGGTGACTTCTAGGTGGCTCGACAAAATCAAGCATTCTACGAATGGTGGTATCGAGAAGTACAAAGATCAATTTGTGGCGCAAGGGTTCTCTTAGATAGAGGGAGTTGACTATGATGATACCTTTGCACCGGTTTCTAGATACTCTTCGATCAAAGCAGTGATATCCATTGCAGTGGAGATAGGTTGGAAGATCCACCAAATGGTTGTGAAGACCATATTTCTGAATGGAATGATACAAGAGGAGGTGTATGTCAAGCAACCATCGGACTTTGAGATACATGGGAGAGATTCTCATGTCTACAGGTTGAAGAAATCACTTTATGGACTGAAGCAAGATCCTAGAGCATGGTACTCTAGGATTGATTTTTATTTGCTGTCGATGGGAATTCAGAAGAGTGAGGTTGATCCTAACCTATACTTCATTGTGGTGGGTGAAGATCCTCTTATTCTTCTACTCTATGTTGATGATTTGTTCATTATAGGTTCAAAGAGACTCATTATAGAGTGTAAAAGAGATCTTGCTTCAGAATTTGGGATGAATGATATTGGGCTGATGCATTATTTTTTGGGATTGGAGGTATGGCAGGAGCCTCGTCACATTTTCTCGGGGCAAGGAAAATATGCAGTAGACATCTTGATGAGATTTCAGATGGACAATTGTAGGATGATGGCCACACCTATGATCACCAACTGGAAGAAGCTTCATGCTTTTGAGGGTGAGTTGGTGGATCCTACCTTGTATCGTCAACTCATTGGCTCGTTGATGTATCTGGTCAGCACTCAGCCATATTTGTGTTTTGCAGTGAACACTCTTAGACAATACATGGTTGAGTCGAGGAGAGTGCATTGGGTAGCTGCAAAACACGTGCTCAAGTATCTTTGTGGTACAGTGGATTATGGGTTGGACTATAGGAGAGGGGATGGAGTTAGTTTGGTTGGCTACACAGAATCTGATTAGGTAGGTAGTGTGCCAGACCAGAAGAGCACTTCCGGGTGTTGTTTCAGTTTGGGTTCGACAGTTGCGTCGTGGTTCAGTCCGAAGCAAAGTCAATTGCATTAAGTTTTGCTAAAGGCAGAGTATATGGAAACTAGTTAGGCTAGTTGTGAGTCCTTGTGGATTCGCAAGTTATTGGTGGTATTATTTCCTCAGCAGCTGAGGCCTACAGTGATATACTGTGATAATAAGAGTTGCATCGAGCTCTCTGAGAATCTGGTTTTCCATGATAAGTCGAAGCGTATAGACATCAGATACCATTTCATCCACGACTATGTTCGGAGAGGAGTTGTTGAGTTGCAATACATATTCACTGATGAGCAAGTAGTAGATGTCCTTACTAAATCTTTGCGGAGGGGAAAGTTTGTTTTCTCAGAGACAAGTTGGGAGTGGTGAAGAACACTTTCCTCGGTAAGAGGGAGTGTTGAAATTTGTACATTGGAGAAGTGTTTCCCTAGGTGACTTAGCACCTAGTCCAAAAGGGGGAAATATTTTACATGACCCTTGGCATTAATTTCATGTGATATGAAATTAACTTTCACTTTATGAGATATAAAGTGACTTTTTAAACATTTAATGAGGAAGTGACTTAAATTAATTTTAAGTTGAAAAAAATGATTTTTTTCTTAACCATGGATTAAAAGACTCAATATCCAATCTGGACCCTGATATCACACCATAGTAGCTGGGCTACTATTTTTGCTGAGCAAATATCTGCACTTTTTAGAGCTTTTCCTTTACACAGTTTCAGTGAGATCAGTTATGATGAGCAACATTATTTATGATCACTTACACATCAGAGCAGCTATATCAGACAGTGTGTAGACCTTGTGCCAAGGCTGAGCCTTGAGAGCATAGATTTGATGACCGATATGACCTTTTGTTCCATACAGTTTCAGTTCAGTGCCCAGAGTTCTGATGTTCTTGTTGCAGCAGTGTTTCAGTTGGTTCTAGTTGATATTGGTTGATGTATGTAGTGATATGACCTATAGACTTATGATTGTTAGCATTTGATCATTATCTTGTTATTTTAGCCATCTTGATAGCATTAACTTGGTATATGACTCGTGATGTGGCAGTATTATTTAAATAATCAAAATGAAATATCTTGGTTGGATTTAGAATAATCAAATTGGATATATTACTTGCACTGTAAGGTTTACTGACTATACTCATTGGTTTCACTTACCCTCTTATGAGAATGGACATGGTCTTCCCTGACATTTATGTTTGCTAGCCTAGGAACCACATTCACTTGAATCCATCCATCCATGGCCTTCCCTATTTTGTCTTTCTCCTTGACTTTCCTTCTTGACTTTTGATATGGAGGACTTCCCTGCTCTTGCCTCTGTGTTGGATAGCATCCATGTTTGTTTTGTGTCTCGGCTTTGAGTTGGTGACAGAAATTGCCTCTAGTAAGTTGGATTTTATGCCTAGATCATCCTAGTCGGTTACTCCGATGTGTGGCTTAGTGCGGAATTCCCCCCTAGTCACATGAGATATTGTTGGCTAAAACTTGAAGCACATGTACTACTTATGGAAATTATTAGAAATCTCTTTTATGAAAGCCCATTGAAATTAAATTCTAGGATGTGTTTCTAAACGCACGATGAATAAAGGGCTAAAGCAATGAAATGCTAAAGTACCCCATGAAGGGTCCAAAAAGGTCTAAAAAACGCAATGGCTAAATGAATGCTAAATCTAAAGATTGCTGACCTCATAAATGTAAATATACCCCAGATGCAAGCTGCGATTAGTTGTGCTTTTAAGCGCATGCAAAATCCTAGAGGGGTCATATAGGCATACAAAGAAGTGGTCAAATGTATGCCAAATCTCAAGACTGCTGGCCATGGAAATGAAATGAATGATCCTAATGAACTTGGATCAATTTGATGTAGACATGATGCCAAGGTTGAATAAGCACTCTCTAAACAACTTACCCATTTGTGAGGCACTGACATCCCCTTTGTTATCATATCCAGGGCATGCTTGAGTGTGTAGCACCATTTCCCTTATCCAAATTATCACTTAGTTAAGTTGGTCAAGTCATCCCTTCTTCCTAGCTATGTCCTTAGCCTTCACCCTTTGCTAGCAGTTAGGCCATGTCCATTGATGAGTAAGTCTTTGAAGCTTTGGTGTAAGTAAAATATTAAATAACATTGAATATCTATGTATTAACTGCCACTTGATTGATGTTTATACTTTGAGTTAAGCTATGAATATGGTTAAAGGAACACATCTTAATGATTTGTTATAATCTAGTCTTTGGTTGTATTTTTGACATAGTTTGACCATGGTCATCCTTGGGATCCGTGATGAGATGGACCACTTATGCTATATGATGTTGATCTATGGTCCTACATATTCCTATTGATGATTCCATATGTTGGGCACATGTTTCAGATGATGATTGATGCAATTTTTAGGGATTATTATGGTTTACAAATCATCATATTTTTACATGTCCAGGTATGGTGGACCCTACAGATGATCCTACAGGTTATCATGAGGTGTATGAGTACTCATATCTAGTGGATTTGGGTCTTCTGGATCCATTGAGACACTTATCTTTCAGTTTCAGGCACTCCCTGACATGATACTAGCAGTTTTTCACCCGTTGACCAGATTAGCCATGTTGATGTTGTTACGGAGAAAACTTCCTATGGCTTGGGGTGGACCACAACAGACAGTTGACTACTAGAAATTAACTCACTTCTCAATGCTATGCTATATAAATGACAGTGCTAAGACAATGGAGAATATAACCAACCTCGATCCGGACGTTTGATGTAGATCCCCGTTGAAGCTTTCAATTCGTGCACTTGAACCTGCAAATTAGTCTTGACATCCAATATACAACAAGTGCATATAATATATGAAAGACATTAACATCATCAATAGAAATGGTCCATGATATTATAAGTAAATGCAACCCAATGTAATATAAACAACATTCACAACATTAATGGACGAGAATATGAGTATTTCTATTAATAAATAATAAGAAGTACAAAGTGATACGACTTCTTGTCGACAACCAATCTGAACCAAGAAATGGGTCTCTCCACTTGTGCCTCCACCACTTCAATCCTCCATGGAATGGCAAACTCAAACTATGATAGGAGTTTGGAAGGTGAACATAAAGGGTTCACAACAACAAGGATCAATGAGTGTAGATTCAAGATGCGGCAAAAATCCACTAGAGTTATCTTGATCTCTCTTCATCCTGCCTTCCATATGCCATAAGTGCTCAATATATATCCTTACAAAGGTAAGTGAAAGGACACATCGAGACGTTTGGGGGAAAATGGAGGGCCAAAGGTCACCCTAAGACCACTTTTTGGGAGTAAAAAGTAATTTATTAGTGATTTTTACCATTTTACTTGTCACCTGCGGGCTATAGTGATGCAGCTCTCAGGTACGCTGGCTAAAGTGGAACAACAAGCGCATAGGAAGAAAAATAGGGAAATAGTGTGTCTGAAGGATATAAGGTGGACCTGAGTCAATAAAATGGATCCTGCAGGCCAAAGAGTGTTGATTCTCACAAGGTGGAAAATTACGTTGTAACAGATGCCCCCTAATGTGTGAGGTCAGAGACTGATGCTACGATGGCCAAAATACATTATAAATCTAAGAAGTGGAATGATGGAGACACAAGTGGAAGGAACAACTCACTCGTCATAATACAATAGTATCCTTGAGTACATGTCGGTATAGTACAACAATCTGATACAATGGCCATGAATAGGCAGTACATAGTGAATACATGTCATAAGTGATCATAGCCATGATCCCTCTACAGTAAGATATGGCCTCCTGCTGAAAAGGAAACAACTTGTGCAAAATGGAGGTGCAAACTGCTGATATCTGAGAGGTGATATCTCAGATGTAAAGTCACGATCATAAGTAGCATACTGAATGCCACTATCGCCTGGGGTCTTCTACACAAGTCTTCGACGGTGCAATTCCCATCAAGTGAATAAAGGAGTTGAGGTCGAACCTGATGTGACATCGTCTGATTACCGGTCAATGATATATACCATTAGCAGACGCAAGATAACCCACCAATAATGAAAATGGGCATCAAGGCACAGAGTACAATCATCAAAGTGCGAATAGATGTGTTGAAGTCGAACACTAAGATAAATCCATCGATCAGGGGACATTGATGTATTCCCAAAACTGTCGATGGCGAGAGAACCTGCCACTAATGACTGCAAGCCTCAAGGTACTCAACCAAACTCTAAGTATCAAGTTCCAGAATAAATGGGCTAAATTTGACGGAATGAAACTCGCTGGAAGGATGGCATTAAGGCATCCCCCATCAAACAACATGAGGTACCAGCTACGCTGAAAGATTTGGAAGAACTCAGGTGAAACGGATTGACTCAATAAGGATGGCTGACATGCAATCGTCAAGAGATCTGAGGAGTGGCCTACTTTGGTTTCAGGACTTCCTTTGAACAAGAGCATGAGCAGATGGATAGACTCAGGCAACATAGACTTGACATAGACTGTGCGATGCAGGAGGCATCAACAAAGGGATCCATAGTGATTGGAAGATTAACCAATCGGTGGAGTAAAACTGAGAAACAAGTACAACTCCTAAGGTCCAACTATAATCCCGACTCATGATGTATGGAGTGGAATGAATGCTCTGTTCAAAGGCGACACAACAGCTACCAGCTAGAAGTAGTAACCATAACCCCGCCCAGATTTTTGGAATATTTGATTTTTTTTGGTCTTTTTCATATTTGGAAAATCTTGAAAAAGAATAAAATTGCTTATAGTACAACAAGTGAGGGAACGAGTGTCAAATAGCAAGCAGACTAGTCCCAAGCAGTGGAACATACCTATGATCAATGCAAGGAAGCATGTGTAGGATGTGGACACTCGGGGGGGTGTTCCCTCAGGGTAAAGGGTCATCAAATTGCGAAAGGAAAATGAAAGCTCTGCTTGGATCGAAAGGGAAAGTGCTCATGCACATGGCTAATAAGTGAGTAAGCGGGATCCGACACAAGGCTCAAGCGACAAGCCGGATAATGCAATGCAATCACAACTCGACATAAAAGGGGAGTCCTTTTTCATAAAGTTAGTCTCCTCACCCGAAAAAGTGTAAAACAATGAGAGAAGAACTCTTCTAGTCACGTATGACTAGAGTATACCTTTTTCATAATTAATCCACAAAGGTCCGGAAAAGAGGTAAACTTATACCTAAGTGGATGTCGTTTCAAATCCTTTAACGAGTATGAAATGACAAGTATACTCGGCAATCTTGTTTGATTTGAAAAAGTCTAACAAAGGCTTAAAAAAGACTTTATAAAAATCTTTTCCGTAAAGGTTTAACGAGCCCGAAAAAGTAACCTCGTGACCTCCTTACTGTTTTTTAACGATCTCAAAGGAGAGATGGAAGAATGCTCGTAACCTCCTTACTGTTTTGAACGAGCTCGAAGTAAAGGTGGAAGAATGCTCGTAATGGGAGCAGCCGAGTGTCAGGGACATGCGAGACTAGTTCTAAGCACATGGAACAAAGCTATGCATAATGCAAGGAACATGAGAAAGATAAGGACACTCAGGGGGTGTCTGCGAATTCAGATGGAAAAAGGTTCAAATGCATCATAACAATGGGGAGGCCTAAACCTATATGCAAGGTTCCGAATATGCCTGCCATGACCGAAGCAAATGTCGAAAAGGACCAGTAAACAAGTATAAGTCCAACTAAGAATCCTATATCCAAGAAACACAAGTACCAAGATTGTCTCTAATACGTACGTAAAGAAATATCTAATACACGTCACTACAGTAGAAACATTTTCAACTTCACTATTGTTAACCTTAGACATAACGCAGGTAGAGCTAACCCTTGAAGGTGCCATAGTACCAATACCTGAGGGATCAAAATGATCATCTTCAAAATGAAGAGCAAAGCTGAAGGATGTGAAGGAATCTGCAGGAGCAAATTCATCATCACAAGAGTTGGAAATTATAGAAATAGAATCAAACTCTTCAGGAGCACTGATTTGCGGATCTATAGGAGAGCTCAAAGACTCATCAGACTCAAACGTCAAACCAAGGCTAGACAAGACTATGACTGGATCCAAATCCAAATGGATGGAAAGTTGTATTATAGGCTCATCTCGTTCAATAAGACCGAGGGTGGGAAGGGAATGAGATCTATGATAGAAATCCTCCCAAGGCTCGTCATTACCATGCATGGACTCGATAAAATCTTCATCCGAAGGTAGAGTACCATCAAGGCATTCGTGTGAACAAGATGGGTTGACTGCCTGTGCGGGCAGCATAACGGGATCTTCCTCTACTGTCCATGAAGAAGAGAGATCCGAATCTGCAATGGCTGGTTGAACATGTTGAGCAAGCTTGACTACAGACAATGGCATATCCATCCCAATGTGTGAAACGTCTCCAGACGGGGAACTTGTGGAAGGTAGATTCCACAGATCACTGAAATATGATGTCCGGAAAGGTACATGATTTAACAAGGAAGGAGCATCATTGGAGATGGTTCCTACAAAGGAGATTGGTGTAGGGAAGTCGAAAGATCCCATCAATGAGGGGTACAATCCTACACCAATGTTCCTAGTTGTTGGATGAGAATCTTTGACTTGGGGGACCACTGATCCCGTGGATGCTGTGGAATAAGGACTAACGAAATCTCGATGGTCAATTGTCACAATCTTGCCTTCGTGTGGAAAGAAAATAACTCTGAACACAGTGGATGCGACAACTTTCATAGCGTACATCCAATTTCGACCCAGTAGAAGGTTGTAGTCGATGGACGCATCAACCACTTCGAATTCAATAGGCACAGGTTTTCCTCCCAAGCGGACAACAAGGGAAGGGATAATCCCATGTGGCTTAAATGACCGACCGTCAAATGTAGTGAGCATGGTCCTAGATGTCAGTAGAGGAGGAGAGTTAAGAGCTTTCCAACAAGCTAAATACATCACTGCTGCAGAAGCACCTTCGTCAACCACCGTTCTCTTGACGAAATTCTAAAGGCACTCTACATGGATTTGAAAAGCCACGTGGTAAGGTAAGCGAGGTTGAACATCAGTAGTGTCAAACTTGATAACGTTGGGACTCCCCCCATCCTGAACTCCTAAAGCACTCAAAAGGGCATACCTTTAAAAAGGACATGCCTGTAAAACTTCAAGAGTCGACATGGGGCACGGAGTTTGGGCCAAATCTTCTACAATGGAGTAGTTTTGGGCGGCTCTAGCATTGGGATTATGCGTAGAGCGCTTGAGAACACCTTTCGGTATCCATGGCATAGTAGAGGGCTTCTCGATATGCAAGGAATTATCAGGAGGAGGGGGAGGCTCATTCCCCATATTCGGTTGTGGTGCACCATAATCGCGTTGACGAGTAGCAACACTAACCTCCGATTGGACCATATTCACGCATCCATAACCACTAGTATTGGAAGAAGACATTGTAGTCTCATTAGGTCCATAACCAGTGGCGGGAGTATGCAGAGCCATGTTTTGATGATGAGGAAGGGGATCCTTGAACACAGTTGGGATCTGTGCAAGATTCTTCAATGCTTCTTCGATTCGAGGACACAAGTGAGTAAGATGATCTTCCCCACAAAGCTTGCAAGGGAACTTCACCTTACGCCTAGGTTTACGGTCCTCACCAGCATTTCCGCCTTCCTGAGGAGGGTTGGCATTCTCCTTATGAGGGGTATTACGATTACTATTATTGTTCCCATTGTTTCCACCCTTACAGTTGTTTCTCCCCTTCTTCTTACCACCAGGCTGCTGGTTACCCGATGGGTTCTTCGTTTGCACAGTGTGTACATCGGACGATGGGGTGGAAGTGGACAAGGTGTGAACCTGTCCGGGAGTAGATTGGTTAAGTGACAAATTTTGCATTTGATTAGCCACCAAATATACGGGGAGAGTACTTGCGGATCCCACAATGCCATCGGCATGCAGTCCAAGAACTGAATTGGGCTCATGACGTGTTCGCGGTGCGTCATGAATAATGTCATATAAAATGCCAGACTGAGAGTATAGTAAATCTAACAGCTGGAATTTTAAGATGGCTTGTTCCTCCATCATAATACCGGACATCGAAACATCCTTAGCAATATATGGAAGTAGAGACTTGAGAAACCATTCCAATAGAAACTCTGGAGGAATGTTGGCTTTCACTAACCTCTTCCGTCGATGCCACTCTTGAGCGTGGTCAGAAATATGTGTGGCCTTATTCTGACGGAAGGTAGACAAAAGTTCAATACCAGTATCATAACGAACCGACAACTGGAAATGATCCAAGAAAACCAAAGCGATCTCATTGAAACCCCTATAAGTTCCCCCAAGCAACTCAACATACCACTTCGCAGCTACCCCCGTGAGGGTGCGTTGAAATAGTCGTAATAGAACGGAATCGTGATTCAACGAGTTGGAAGAGCACCAAAGGTGAAACGTTGTGACATGATCACACGGATCCTCACCGCCTTTCCCCTCAAACTTAGGAATGTCTGAAGGGAGCTTGGTAGGGACCGAAGGCCAACTAGGGTCGTGCACACCGGATCATTCGTGAGCTTCGAAAGATCCGGAAGATTCAAACATGCAAGGAACAGGAGCTCCGGCTGGAAAGTTTGATTATAAGCTCCCATAAAAGGTTGATTGTAAGAACCTGAAGGATAAGAAGGACCATATGCTTGACCATGAGCGTTAAACTGTTGATTATATGGACCTGACTAACCATAAGCTTGACCATGGCCATAAGGTTGAGAACCTCCTCCGACCTGACCCGTGTGAGAGTAAGCAGGTATATATGTGTTTTGAGCACCATATTGAGGTGGGTTGTACTGATGGCCAGCACCGACTGTATTATAGTAAGGGTTGCCACCATAATTATGGGGCATATACGTACTATTCGTAGCGGGAACCGTGTTGTAATGACCATGATTATAAGGTATGTTACCACCCCCAACGTAAGCGTTATTAGTAGTGTGAGCAGTCGTGTGGTGACCATAAGTATGAGATGTATTCCCAACCCCAACATTGGTGTTACTAGTAGCAGGAATGGTGGCGTTGTGACCATGAGGATAAGGTATATTCCCACCTCCTACATTAGCATTACTAGTAGTGGCAGCGGACGTAAAAGTATGTGGTATATGTCCACCCCTGTGATTGGGAGGAATGTTAACATTCGCAAAAGTGGTCCTAGGTTGACGGGTAGCGGCATGTGTATTATGTTGTGGATGGCGAGTTGAGTTGCGAACAATGTTCCTATTAGGATGGGTAGTCCTAGGAGGTGGCCTTCTTCCAACATTAGCATTGTTAGGAGGAATGTGACCGATCCCCATACTATGTGTGTGAGTGGAAAACGTGGTGCCCCCGGTGAGGGTATTGCCCCCAGTGGGTGCAGTGTTGCTAACACCATGACTAGTGCCAGCATGACTACCAAATGCAGTGGAAGGATCAACTGTGTTGTAATCTGGCATACCAAAAGAGAACAGGGTAGGGTTGGTCGTAGGACCTGCATCATCATGTAACTCTGGCATCCCATATAAATAATTATGTGGAAACGAAGGATCGAATGGGTTGTCCCCGGGTGGATCTGGACCAAACAAACTAGGTTGAGTCTCGGGTGGATCCGGACCAAACAAACTAGGTTGGGTCTCAGGTGGATCACCCCCCCACGCCTCTCAAGGAGTAGGGGTGTCTGAAGTGTGCTCGACTCTACCCGATGGAGTCATAGGGATTTCTCCCGTGTCAGAGTGTGCAGTCATGACGTCGATGACGTATGTTTCGTAAGAATCCGAAGACTTGGAGGGAGCCCGCCGGCGTCCCCTATCAACACGGCGTGAAAGCTCGGCAGCCGGTAAACCAACCAACCGACGAGATCGACGGAGAGCAGGGCTCCGTGCCATGATATCTCTAGAGAGACTATAGAATCAAAAAGTCCCCTAACGGCCAAACTATTGATCAAAAAAAGAAAATCAAGAGCACACACCTAGAGAAACTACAACCAAGAGCAGAAAAACAGAGTGGCTAAATGAGCTCCCGACACTAGAGCCGGTATGTCTCGCCTAGGATAGGCTTGAGACTCCCAAACTGTAGCCGGAGGTAACAGAATAAGTTATAGAGGTTCCTAGGCTTCACTGCGTGCAAAGGGACAGAACCCTCGACAACAAACAATTGTGTTGTCCAACCCCTATATGACTCAGGACACAAATAGTATAACCACTACAAGCACCCTGTGTGATACCTAGGTAAGGCAACTATGGTCACCACAGTATAACCAATGCTCATGGGGACAGTCACAGGTGGGATCCGTCGTATGGGCAGGGTAACTAAGCCCGAAACTCAAGAGGGTCAAATCCCCCAAGAGTCCCCAGATACGAACAAATCCTGGAAATATCTCCCACGTTTGGACAGTATTGGAGGGCTATCTCCGCAACCAACTTCCCGTGACCTCGTGCTTAACTCTGGTTTGAGTAGAGCTTCCTGAGAACACCGATGTATACCATGGATTTCACAACTCCCGGGTCAGACACATAATGTTTTGTCTAGTAGTCTTGGATTGTTTACTCACAATGATCTATTCCAAGACTCTAAACCTATGCTAGTTGGTGTACCCTATAAATAAAATCGTTCTAATCAATTTTAGATTAAGCGTTAATTTTAATGGCTGTGGTTACTCAAAGGATATGATCGTGAAACTAATGATGTATATGACTCAATAGTATGCAAAATCATCAAACTCTAGACTCATCTATCCAATAAAAACAATGCCACTAGAATGAAAATCAATCCAACGGTTTTGAAATAAAAATGCAACTTTTTATATTTTCAATGCACAAGCAGAACCTAAATGAAAGCATAAGCACTCAATGCAAAATGCATTACATAATTTTTTTTTTTTTTTTTTGTATTTTCACTTATAAGCAAAAGGAAAATGCAAAACTATGTTGTTGTATTTTTCAACATAATGAAATGAGAAATGTAAGCAAAATCCCACTATTCAGTTACAGAAATGCAAAGGAGATCACTCAAACAACCTAGCAGATCCTAAACAGTAATACTCAGCCATTGGAATGAGCTAAAAAATTAAAAATGGGTAAAAACCAATGAGGCTCAAAACCAAGAGAAAAGAGGAGTTCTGGTCACGAACAAGGCTTGGAACAGTCAGGAACAAGGCCAAAGAAGACTCAGGAACACTCAGAACCAACCCAACAACAACCAAAGGCCATAAACCAATCACCCCTAGAGTTGTATGCTACTGTCGAAGGAATACTTGCGGGTACCCGCGGGTTATAATGCAGACAAAGGTGGGTAGACGCGGGCAAAACTAGGCTCACCCGTGTACAGGGAAAAGAAAATGAGAAGAAAAAGAGTCCAATGGCTCATAAAAAGGTTGTTTTCTATAGTGTATCCTAACGGCCAATCAATGACACAGAGACTCGACACACAACAACTCTAAATAAGGACTAATGCCTAAAAATCCCCAAAAATGGATGTTCTCCCCAGCGGAGTCGCCACTTCTGTTATGGAGAAAACTTCCTAAGGCTTGGGGTGGACCACAACAGACAACTGACTGCCAGAAATTAACTCAATTCTCAATGCTATGCTATATAAATGACAGTGCTAAGACAATGGAGAATATAACCAACCTCGATCCAGATGTTCGATGTAGATCCCCGTTGAAGCTTTCAATTCATGCACTTGAACCTGCAAATTAGTCTTGACAGCCAATATACAACAAGCGCATATAATATATGAAAGACATTAACATCATCAATAGCAATGGTCCATGATATTATAAGTAAATGCAACCCAATGTAATATAAACAACATTCACAACATTAATGGACAAGAATATGAGTATTTCTATTAATAAATAACAAGAAGTACAAAGTGATACGACCTCTTGTCGACAAACAATCTGAACCAAGAACTGGGTCTCTCCACTTGTGCCTCCACCAATTCAATCCTCCATGGAATGGCAAACTCAAACTATGATAGGAGTTTGGAAGGTGAACATAAAGGGTTCACAACAACAAGGATCAATGAGTGTAGACTCAAGATGCGGCAAGAATCCACTAGAGTTATCTTGCTCTCTCTTCCTCCTGCCTTCCATATGCCATAAGTGCTCAGTATATAGCCTTCCAAAGGTAAGTGAAAGGACACATCAAGACGTTTCGGGGAAAATGGAGGGCCAAAGGTCACCCTAAGACCGCTTTTTGGGAGTAAAAAGTAATTTACTAGTGATTTTTACCATTTTACTTGTCACCCGCGGGCTATAGTGATGCAGCTCGCGGGTACGCTGGCTAAAGTGGAACAACAAGCGTACAGGAAGAAAAATAGGGAAATAGTGTGTCTGAAGGATATAAAGTGGATATGAGTCAGTAAAATGGATCCTGCAGGCCAAAGAGTGATGATTCTCACAAGGTGGAAAATTACGTTGTAACAGATGTGGCCTGTCCAGTAGTATCTTTGGAGGCTAGTCGTTTCCTAGGGATCTACAGAGGAAGGGGGTGGTCCAGCCACTTTTTTTTACCATATTACCCCCCTTCTGGACATGATGGTGCACTCAGTTTGATAGCACAGGCACCCCAGAGGTAGTTTTGGGAAGTTTCAAGGTTTTTCGGCAGATTAAAAAAATGGAATAAAAAGGTCATTGAGGGATTCGATTTGGGCAATTGAGGCAAGGTTTTGGCACTTGGTCTTCTCATAGGTCATCCATGGTGTATCCCCCTTCTTCCAGATTAGTTGGTACTAGTCAGTGGGGTCCACATGGGCTACATGAGGACTTTATTTGCATCTCTCTCTGATTATGGGGACATGATTTGATCATTTGTATAATTGGACATGTCATTGAGTCATATTTATATTATTGTGTGGCCACGGGGACACACTAGTGAAGGGAATTAATACCTCCTATCCCCACCATGTGCTCCTAGTCACTTGTTCATGTCATTATGTTGTGGCACTCATTTTTTAGGCTACCCCCATGTATGATGTCATCCCCCCAGGGTTCTTTTAGCCATGATATCATCCCCTAGGGTTCTTACTTGATTCAATTACTTTGAATATTGGAAGCTTGAGACCAAACTCATCTTAATGAGTAAGGGTCTTTATAGGGATACTATGGGAACAAATTATGAACCAAAATCCGCAGTGGAGAAATGTAAGTGCTTTGAAAAGATGGATGAGGCCAAAGGGTTGTTGTTCTTTTCAATCTATCCAGTTATTCGATTTCATGTCGAATCTACTACAAAACCAAATGAAGTATGGACCAAGCTAGAAGGTATTTTGGGGAAGCATGATATTCTATGAGGACACCAATTGGAGAACGATCTCATCTCTTTGAGTCCAGGTAACTTCAACACCATTTAGGACTTCTTGACTCAGTTTAAAGCCTTAGTAGTGTGGGATTATGAAGGAAAAATAGGAACTTATACTATTTATCCTCTCAAAACTAGGGCCATAATACCCAATTTTCATTATCTTCCTTCTATACTACAAAAATAGCTATGGAAGCACATAGAAGATGCCATAGCTGGATAACACAAGAAAATGTTAAGCTTGCTTAGATGGGTTCCCTAAAGACCTGAAAGGTCCATGCACTTGCAGCAAATGAGGGAGCTAATACATGAAATGGGATAGACAGGAAAAACAAAGGCAAGAAAAACCCAGATTGGAAAAAAGATCCAAATCCTAAATCCAACTAGGAAATTAGCTACAACCCCAAGGGGGAACAAGAAATAAATCTCAAAGTGTATATATTGTAATAGAGTATATCATCTTGAGAATACATGAACAAGGAACTCCATGGATCAAATGGAAAAGACTCTTTAGTAAAACAATCTAGTAGATTCGAAAAATGTTAAGAAACAGTATGTTGGAAAGCCTCCTGATGATCGAGGTAAACAAACAAAAGGTCATGCCTTGGTTGTTTTTACTTCATCCTCAAACTCATATATTCTTGATTTATGTGCCTCTACCCACATGGAAACATCATGATGGTTTTCACTTCTTTGGATCCTTGCACCAATCCTCCCATTTGAATGGGCTATGATACACCTATTCTGGTACGTGGGATAGGTAGATTGATCTGGATGGTGGGTATTTTCAAAATGTGTTGCAAGCACCATCACTATTTATAAATTTTTTGTCCATATATCATATCACACATTCAGGTTCTGGAAAGTAAGTGATATTCACTTCAGAGTCAATAGCGATCTTAGAAATTTCTGACGGGTCACAAGTAGTTGTTGGGGTAGAAAATCATCAATCCAGGTTGTATACCTTTCCCCATTCATTCTTAAAAGTAAATCTATTTCACTTTTAACCCATGATAATGAGATGGGAAGGTTACGGCATGAGATATTTTGACATATCAACTATAATCATTTGCAACAACTTAGCAAGCAAGCTATGGTAATGGGGTTGTCGAACATAACTTTTTTCGGTGGAGTTTGTCAAGGTTGCATACTTAGAAAACACCCTAAAGAGAAATTAGATAAGGGGAAGGCTCGGAGAGCATATTTATCCCTTGAACTTATCCATAGTGACATCACAGGGCCATTCCCGCTTCCTTCTATGAGCAATGTCAAGTGTGTTCTCACTTTGATTGTTGATTGGTCGAGATTTACTATGGATTTACTTGGGTCTTTTTTTTGAAGCAGAAATCATAAGTATTTGAGTGTCTCAAAGACTGCAAAGCCGTAACAAAGAATCATTAAGGAAATAAGGTCAAGTTCCTACACATAGATAATGGGGGTGAGTATGTGAATAAATATGTCCAACAACTATGTTCCGAAGCAAGTATCGAACTACAACACACAGTGCCATATACACCCCAACAGAACAAGGTAGCTTAGAAAAAGAACAGATCTTTGAAAGAAATGGATAACTACATGCTTCAAGCCAAGTCTCTTACTCCCGAGCTATGGGTTGAAGCTATAAATTGTGCAACATACATAGAACAAAGTTCCCCACAAAGCTTTGATAGGAGTCACCCCTTTTAAGGCCTGGACTAGTAAGAAATCGAAAATAATTTTTTTTAGTTTTGTGGATCTAGTGCTTGGGCACATATACCAACAAAGAAGCCGAGGGATATTAAACCTCAAATTTAAGAGTCCATATCTATTGAATATCTATAATATATCAATGGGTATAGGGTGCTAAACCCTCAAACATAAAAACTCTTCATTATAAGAAATGTTGAGATCGAAGAAGGCCCCATGTGGCACTTCGAAAGAACCCATTGTAGATCCACTTGTTCTAGTTGATGTAAGTCCTTCATATTTCAATAATACTTCATATTCATATCAAATTTCTGATTATGATGGGGCAAAAAGTGACTTAGATGAGCATGTATTTGTAGATTTGACATCGAGACCAATTTGGCCCAACAAACTCTATGGGTAGCATGAGATTTAGTGGGTGATCCAATGGATACAAGGGGGACTATATCATAGTATCAAGGTGCTCCAAATGCACTCTTTGCGATAGATCCCTTGATGCCTCCTCATTGCTAAATGCCCCCCACTTTAGATCCTTAGTCTTATCCATAAGCGGTAGGAAACCCATATTGGGATTCACATACACTGCAATATTTTCCATCAGTAAATTCAAGTTGAAAACTTCACCAAGTCCTTCACAAAGAAGCAGTTCAAATACTCGCGGGGACACTTCGGAGTGGTGAAGATTTCACAGGAGACTTCCTAGTATTCTTCTCATCATCTTTTTTTTTTGGGGGGGGGGGTTCCCACAAGGTTTTCCCTCTTTCCTCACTTCATCATGATTCCTTTTTTGTACATGGGTACCTAATATGGAAACACTTTGGTCGAGAACCATTCTTTTATGCATTAGTTTCACCAATTTAGGCTTATAAGGGGGGTTTTAGAGCATTTACCCACTCCTTAACATTAATCTCTCATCTAGGTGCTTTAGAGCTTGGTCTCATGATCCTACTGGTCCAATTTTGACTCAAATTGACCAAGTGAGCTACTGGATCCCTCCATCCCTAAATTCAAGGGAGTAATATGCTCTTCGGGCTTGTGAGGGTGCACTCCATGAATCCAGACCTATTTCAAGCATGTAAGGGTGCATTCCATGAAATTATGAGTCATTCCCCTAATCTTAGGGTCCTACCTTGCATGATTGAATTCCTAGAATGATTTAAGGAAGTTAACTCCCACAAATCAAGGAACTCTAGCACCCTCCTTTACTATTTTGAGCAGATTGCACTCATGCATGCGTTTTGCATGGATTATCCCTAATTATGGGTAATTGAGCCTCTACTTTTCTTCCAATGCTAGTTAAGGGTCACTAACTCATCTTTGAGAGATTTCATGGCTAACTAGCACATCCGAGCTCTAAGTTAAGCCCAAATAGGTCTTCATGCATCGTAGAACAATTCAAATTGTTTTCTTTAGGAATTCGAATTGCATATATGTACAAACCTTGTTCATTGTTTCAACTATTGAATAAGATTACAATGTTTTTTCTTCAAGATTTTTTCTCTCTTTACTCTATCATTCTTTTCCTTTGTAAATGACTCATAATATTTGTTATTCATTAGATTTATAGATCTAGTTGTAATCTCTTGTAGTGATCACAAGATTTCACACCCTCCACCTCTTGTTGTGCTTCTTTTCTAATCCTCATACCATGTATGGATTCATGCTCTATTCCTTCATCAACTCAAGCAATTTGCTATTGTTGACATCTCGGCATACTAATTTGTAGAACTCATATAATGGAGAGTTCATTGATGTCTAGTAATTTTGTGGCATAGGGCAGCAAGTTGGATCATGGCCCCACTACTTACATATTTTGAACCATTATGGTTTTAACCATGATGGAAAAGGATTCAATGTGTTACTGGTAGAGTAGTTTGTTAGAAATCGATATTTGATTCTATAGTGACCTTCTATCCCATAGAAGGTACATGAAATATTTTCCCTGACATTGTCCTTTGACATTTCCTGTATCCAATTAGATGGAGTAGCCAACTAGATTTGTACTTTGTCCAATCTAGATGATGGCTCTGTGAATCCTCTAGTTGCCTCTAGTGGAATCCTCTAGTTGCCTCTAGTGGAATCCTCTAGTTTCCTATAGTGGAATTGCAATTTCTATCCCTTCTACTTAAGAGGTTATTCTTTGTTGGGTAATGGGAATCCTAATATTGGGGAGTAGTCCTACAATGAACGACTCATTGTGTTGTACATCTTGAATATGGAAAATTAGTCGTCTTGGTAAACCTTTGAATCTTTGGTCGTAGTCTTATATAGATTATACTACAGTTTGTTTGATTTCCTTCAACTCTTCAATGCTCTGCTCCTCAAATTTAGACTTTTGAAACTCTTTGATCAATTAGCTTTTACCTCATCTAGTGTCCTAGTATATCCTTCTATCATGCTTCCTTTATATTTCATGTACCATTGGAGTGCTAAATCTATGAAGATAGTCATTGGTTGTGTGATCTTTTGTGGTTCACTAGTTATCTTGTTCTCCAACCATATTGCTTTGTATGTCAAACAATGTTGTTTTGTACCATCCTTCTCTCTTCCAAAGAACAAAGGAAGCCTCAAGGTCATACTACTATAAGGGTGCCTTCCATATGTGTAAAATTTAAACTTCTTTCTATTGTTGTACTTCTTTTAGTCACTACAATTCCTAACTTATTGTACATATTCTCTCACCTCTTGGCCTACAAAATTTGATTCCTCTTTAGAAAGAATGTGCATTGAGGGTGATGTTGAAAAGGGTGGTATCATCTCCTCATTCCTTCCTGTCTCCTGAGGGGATCCAAAAAATTTCCTATTCTAAGATACGCTAATTGTTCTGTCGTGGATAAGGTGTCTTCATCCTCTATAGTATCGCTTTAAATATCAGTAAGGATGCGTACTCTTCATCACTTGTTTCGACACAATTTTACCTAGAAATTTCTTTAATTGTCCCTTAACATTTAGTGGGTATTGGCATATAGTAGCTCCAAATGATTGCTACTATCATGTTCGATACCTTCTACCAAAATACCCTTCTCCTCTTCTTCAACTGCTTATCCTCTTGGATCCTCACCTCCTACTTCTCTATACATGGATTCTTCTCACTTTGCTTCCATGGCTATGTTACCCCTGCCTAAAATGCAGTATCTCCTCCTCCTTGAGATATCTAATTGCACCTTCCAAACTACTTCAAGAAGTTCCCAACACTTTTCGTGTGATAATCTCTTTCTCTTTTTGTTGTTTTTGGATCCAACTCCATGTTACTTAAACTTCCAATCCCTTTCCATCCTTCGTTACCCTTGCCCCTCATTGCATGGGAGCTTACTCCTCTCTCACATCTAGCATCATTGTCATTAATCCTTTTTAAGTCATCAACATCTTTATCAACAATGGAGTTAATTGTAATAATATTTCTTATGATTCTTCGTTGAAATCTTCTTCTACCATGTTGAGTGACTTACAATATTTAATAGCAAACTCCACTATGCATCCTTCTTTTATTCAATCAAAGCAATAGTTAGACAATTGTGCTTACTTATTGTCCAATTTCTTTAGGGTTTCAATATTCTCTTCATTCCACACCCCTAGTTCTTGGGGTCAATGAAATGTATTAATCTAACTTTGTCTCAAATTCCACTCATAAAGGAGGCAAGAAAATTTAACAAAAAAATCTCATGTTTGTATGACAAGATATATCAATCTTTCCACCACTCTAGAACCATGTGCAAGTTTACTAGTTTCTTTATGCATGAAATTTATTTCTTTCTCCTTAAGTTGCTGTTCAATTTTATTCTTCAGTGGCTTCCATGTTGTACCTTTTCTTTATGTCTCAACAACATAACCCATTGTTGGCGCTCAACTAGATCCTAGTTTCAAGCATGAACTAACAAAACATAACCCAACTATATCAACACTTTCAATACCCTAAAACGAGTAAGTTCTCACTTAGGATATAATTATGAATTACAAAAATGAATCCATAAGACAAAAAGTAGAAAATTAACATTAACCCTAAAGAATATTCAACTGTGCATAACCATGGAAGATAGATACTCAACACAGTGAACCCATAACAAGTTTTAAGGGGGAACCGAACTACAATTCCATTAATACTCATAAGATTCAACACAATACATTCTCATTATGGTTCCTAGAAAACCTTGAATAAGATCAATTTCTCTAACCTTTTGTCTCCATCCTCATCATCATAAGTCCCAACCTTATCTCTCCTTCAAAATACCTATTTATACACATACACATAAGTTAGATCTCATTTGGGACTTACAATTGTTTACAAAATATAGTGTGGTCTCCATCATGGAAAAGTCCAGTGCATTGACTAAGTAAAGGTGAGTTAATTAGTTCAACACAAGAATCTATGCAACTTGTCAAAAGTGAAAAATAGGACATCGACACTAAATACATGTACCCATTGTCCTTTGGTAGAGTCAAAGTATAAAGAATTATGTTCTAATACTGTGGCATTGTCAGGGAACTGATAAATTCTCTTTGACCCCCTTCTGAATTTCAACCAAGTGAACTACAACTCTGTGGAGTCTTGGCGACGATACTAGTTAGGATCATAAACCTCTGTTGGGGATTGAGAGCAAGCCAAGCTCCCTTCTTCCCACATGAAAAGCAAATAAGGAGATCATTGTCTTCTTGGATTTACATCACGTTAAAAGCTCCACATATCAACCAAGGGGCATCAAGTGGATCATCAACCATCCAACACTAAAATACAATGCTTTATGACATATCATTTCAAATGATATATTGTCCAGACCTTACATCTAACCATCTAAATTGAGCGAAATCCACAATAACCTTTACATCAAGTTCCCCCCCCCCAATCAACAACAATGTTGGAAAGATGAGGAGAGAATAGATATAGAAAACTACTTTTTCCCTCAAAATTATTACAATACACACACTTAACACCTAACTAAATCATGGACAAAACCGTACACCAAACCTTGTAATTTTGACTTCTTGCAAACACAATAAATCCATCTTGTCTATTGAAATAGACATTTGATAGACAATATGTTTTATGTTGATGACACTTAATCCCTAGACAATCCATGATGCCACTTTCATTAACAACTTATTACCTTAGCATATCGACGTTGTTATCCCCGAGGTCATTGACTTCATCAAAATGATTATATTCATCTCAACATGCTTGTGTGGAATCAAACCAATCATCAAAAGTGAATTGTCAAGGTTGTTCTGGTTGGCCATCAACATCAACAATTGTATCCTTGACATGAGAATGCAACAAAATTAGAGGAGAGTGAGCTTGTGAATTTTCTCTATCTTGTTACAACACACTAGAGGATGGCTTGCTAATCGAAGATTCTTGCAACATGTAATTGGGCACCAACTATGACTAAGGTCTTTGGGGTCGGGCCTTCGGACGACCTAGATATTTTATTCATTTGAACCCCATGTAACTAACTACTTTCAATGTCATTTGTTGTTTGAGTTGCATTAGGTGTTGGAGGGGTTTGCATAGCCTAGGCCACTATGGGTTTGTCTTCACTCGTCAAAGGGTAATCATAGATATAAATTATGATTTGGGCTTTGACATTGAAATAAGTCTTTGGCAAGTTTATGTAAGAATCCCACTACCTATGAATCCCATCTATTACATAGAAGATCACAATTTCCTTAAGCTTATTTGGCATGATAACCTTAACACAAATTCAAAGTTGAGGCCTAGGGTTGAAGAACATTTTAGTTTTATGGAAGATAATTTTTTTTTTAACCATGGGAACAACAACTTCCCAAGGGTAAATCCAAGAGCCCGCAAGCCAAATATACCAGAAACTTGTGACTCAACAGGGGCCAAGACGTCCCGAGATCCTTTATCCCAGGGGAGATCCTCTATCCTAGGGGTCGCCTACCCTTCAAGCCTTGTCACAACGGGCCAATAAGCAACCCTAACCCCGCCGGTTTTGAACCTGTGACCTCCACGGAGATAACACATATTCTTAAAATTACCAACATGGCTAGAATGTGTTTTTAGGGCCAATCATACTCCAATAGATGATTGGGGAACTCAACCTATACAATCTGGGGCAATTAAGTGACTTTCTATATTGAAATATCCATAAACCATATGGATAAACAACTAAGGTGTTCTCACAAACCCAACGATCCCAACTCAAGGTTTCAATGACATGGGCATGGTTGACAAATTGGAACATAAAGAAATCATTGGTCAAGGTACGAGTGTGAATGCATCACCATTCCTATATTTGGCTCCACATTTAATCCATCCTTACATAATCGTCTTGGATGGAACCCTCACAATAAAATAACCCAATATGCTTTGGTGGGCCTGCTTCTGTAGGGTTTGGGATCTTCATTCGCAGTGGGCTTGGCAATAAGTTTTGTACCATGTACAATTTTGATACTAATTTGGAATGCAGTTGGGTAATGTTCCTTGATTAAAATTTGATTTTGAATGCAGTTCGATAACATTCCTAGATTAAAATTCTATTTGGAATGTAGTAATATAATCTTCCTTAATATAATGGAACAAGTATGATTTTAGATATTTGGGAAATTGGTTCAAGATGGTGTTAAATGAAACTTCAGTCAGTCAGTGGTATAGTACATTTATAATGGATGACATCCTAGGAATATGGCTAATGTAGAAAGTGACGATTGATATTAAGGCTCAATGTAGAACATGTTTCTTCTAAAGAATCATGAAGGCCAATAGATACCCTTTGGAAAGCTATAGTGTGCAAGTTAAGATATGAAATCGCAAGAAGAGGAATGCAATGAGATTTTATAGTGTGAGAAGCTATTCCATGATGCCACAATATAAATGTAGTTGACTGTTATTAATAACACTAATTTGCTTTGACATAGGACACAATATTTTCTCCATAGTTCAAAAGGGAGCAATAGTCCTTGAATATGTTTCTTCATATTCATAGATTGATGACATCCTAGGAATATGGCTAATGTAGAAAGTGACAATTGATATTAAAGCTCAATGTAGAACATGTTTCTTCTAAATAACCATGAAGGCCAATAGATACCCTTTGGAAATCTATAGTGTGTAAGTTAAGATATGAAATCGCAATAAGAGGAATGCAATGAGATTTTATAGATTTTATAGTGTGAGAAGCTATTCCATGATGCCACAAGATAAATGTAGTTGACTGTTATTAATAACACTAATTTGCTTTGACATAGGACACAATATTTTCTCCATAGTTCAAAAGGGAGTAATAGTCCTTGAATATGTTTCTTCATATTCATAGATTGTTGATATGTTGACAAAGCCCCTGGATAAAGGGAAGTTTGAGATGTTGAGAAAGAGACTTGGGTTGGTTGAAAACACTTTCCTCACAAAGGAGTGTTAAGATGTTGTACCTGATTGCTCCTAAAGTTTCCTTAGTGTCCTTGTAGGAGCTCAACGCACCAATCTGCGGTAGCAATACTATAAAGGATGAGGGCACAATAGTTAATCCTTTTAGAGCCATGTTGCTTGTCCTTTTGTGAAGCAGAAGAGGGTACATGCTTGCCATGCATGCGCTTTGTTACTGCTCAAACTAGCACCTCTTTGCAAATCAAGGCTATGTAGGCCTAGTTCTATGACGGTATGCTCAGGAGAGAGTTAGACCCAATGTCACCACAGTCTAAACTCTCAACACTTTGGGTAACTCCAAAACCCAAGGGGAGACCCTAATCAATGAAAGATACCTGCAACCACCAACAAACCACAAATACCTTCCATGAAACCTTAATAGTTATGACCAATGCCTTATCGAAGTCAAACAATATCAAATCAAGAAGGTGGTGATTCAGTGGGAAGAAAAAGATAAATTAAAAATGAAACAAGATTTATTGCTTACTAAAGAGGAGATTGATAATCTATACAATAGAAATGCTTCATGTATTTTCTAAGTTTGGTAAATAATCATTTAGTTAATTTGGAGGCTAGGAAAGCCAAGATATTGAAGATTGAGGAGTCTTGGAGGCTCAAAAGTCGTGCAATTTGGTTAACTCAAGGTGACAACAATACTAAAATTTTGCTTAAATTTGCTCACCAGAGAAGAATTACAAATACAATTTGGGAGTTGAAAGATGGTCTCAGGTAATCATATTTTATGTCAAAAATATTTGGAGACGATCGTTGTGGCTCATTTCTCAGATCTTTTTAAGGATCAAGGTTCTTAAATATTGTTTCTCAATTACAAGTAATCCAAACTATCCTATATTTTTCTTTCCCGAGGAGGGTCAAAAGGTAGGAGAGCCAGTTTCCTTGAAAGAAATTGAAGATGTTTTAAACAAATTTGCAAGATCAAAGAGTCCCAGCCCAGATGGATAGACCGTTGAGTTCTTTATTGAGTTCTTTGATATCATTGGGAATGATCTCTTAGAGGTTTTGGAAGAGTCAAGACTGCAGGGGTTTGTTTCAAGTTCTTTGGATTCTACATTTATTGCACTAATTCCAAAGAGTGCAAAAACATAATCTTTTAATGACTTTAGACCTATTTCACTTTAAAGTGATCTCAAACAGAATATAGCCTAAGCTAGCAGATTTTATGTCTAAAGAACAATTTGGTTTTCTTTAAAATAGGCAAATGTTGGATGCAGTAGGTGTAGCTCAAGAAAGCTTGCACTCTATAAAGACAAAGAAGTTGGAAGTAATTATCCTAAAAATGGACTTAGTAAAAGCTTATGATAGAGTGGATTGAACCTTTTTTAGGTTGATTTTGTTATAGATAGGTCTTCCTCTTGAGGTAATTGATTGGATCATGGCATGTGTTACTTATGCCAATTTTGTTGTGTTAGTAAATGGTTCTCCTACTATTTCTTTTAAAGGTTGTAGAGGACTTAGGCAGCGCTGTCCCCTGTCTCCATTACTCTTTTTTCTTATAGTTGAAGGATTAAGTAGGTTAATTGACAAAGCAAAGAGGGAAAGTGTAAAATACCCACCTTATCCGAGCTAAAATTTTCCAAATTGCATGATGACATGTAAGGAATGCAGACATGTATTTTTGTTAGACACATGGGAATATCGATAATAGATTACTATGGATTGAAACTTTGTGCCCATTGACTTCATTGTTCTTAGTGACAAACTTGGTCATGAACTACCAACAACACTTCCCAAGAATTCTGCTATAGCTGCTATGAGGTAAAACTAAATGTGGACACTCTGTATGTTAAAGTTTGGCCTTGGTAATTTGTCAATCACTTGAATATCAATTTCTTGTGTATGCTGATTTGATATTTATGGTTTAATTAACAAGGTTTGAGCACATAAAAGTGAGTTTACCAAACTGATATAAGTATGGGCATAGACAAGCATTTCATAGGAAGGTCAATGTATTACTATCACTTGTTTCCCAAATAGTGAATACACTAGCACACATCCAAGAACCAAAATAAACTTCACCCATAGTAAATGTATGGATCTGTTGTATAAAATCAGATCTACAGTATAGTGCAAAAGGATTAATGAACAATAGATCATTCAAGGTACTAGACTGATGTAAATAACAATCAATACATGCCTGGAGCACTTGCTTGCTTTTTGGGTAGATTTACTATTGTTGAAGATGAAGGCCAACATATGGAATGTCTTCTCTTGTAGATGATGATGCCCTTGGATAGTTTGTCTTCAAGATGCAACAGTTAGATATCTCCTTAAAATACCACAGTTGGACTATGCATGAGTGCTCTATCTCTCTAATGGGTGTGACTTCCTCCTTGATGACTAAGTGTGGTTGATGTATATTAATATTGCAACAGTAATATTTAGGGGTGGCTCTCACACAAGGAATAACTCAACCATAGTGAGTAAATAGCATTCCAATGAACTCAAGCTCAATAACACAATGATATTTCTTCCTTGAAATGCAGATACAGTGACTAGAGTTGACATTGAGCGAACACATTCCTCTTTCCTCCCACAGATAATTACCTATAGCTACACCATCTTCTCCTGATATTTCACTTTCACAAGTGCGCCCTCTCACAAATATCAATTGGAAACTCTTCCCAAACCAACTCCAACTTGGATCTCTGGAAGTAGAAGTGATTTCATTCCGTGTTAATGAAGATCCGGTGAGAAATCTGGATGATTTCTCCTCCCAATAGCTAGGGTGGGTTTGTCTCACCACCAAAACTATTCTCCTCCTCCTAGGGTTTCATCCAAGAGAAGCTTAGCTCAAGAGATCTCAAGTTTCAAAAATGCAAATTAACAAGAATGGAGAGAATGAGCTCTCATGTCCTTTTGATAATTTCACTTTTCCCCTCTTTGTGACTTTTCGACTTCCCTTGACACTTTCTTACTTTTTAATATTATAAAATGACTTTAGTGAGAACATGGCCCCTTTTTATCGTTTAATTTCATCTTGACCCTCCTTTGAGCCCCACTTTACCTTTTTCACTTTATTATTTAAGCGACTTTTATTAAGTCACTTTATTAAATTAATTATTAATGTTCCTTTATAAAGTCCTTTTTGACATAGGTGACATTAAATAATTAATTAATTCCCTACTTTATCGACTATAGTCTACGAGAACTAGATAGGATAGTAAGTCTCCTCATGGTGGTCATCCGGAAATGGACATGATAGTCCTCCCTTCCCAAGATTGCTTTTCCTCAAGCAATTGCAAGTTGGGGTGCTTCATAATCTGCTCACTCTACCAAGTGGCATCCTCCACTGGCATATGCCTCCACCTAACCAGCTACTCCTGGATCATCATGTTTCCGAGTCTCCTCTCTTTCACATCCAAAATATCCTCTGGGTATAATATCAATTGCCCCTCCAGAATCTTCTCTGGGTCTAATATCAATTGCCCCTCCTCATCCAATGGAGGTAACTTTGCAGAGGCTATGACCTGCTGTCCCGGTACCTTCTTGAGGCATGACACATGGAATACATTGTGGATCTTGCTTCTCTCTGGATGCTCCAACTCATAGGACACCTCTCCAACCCTCCTAGTCACTTTGTATGGTACATAGAAGTGAGGTTTCAATTTTTTTGCACCGCTTTTCTTTAGTGAAGATTGACAATAAGGATTTAGTCTAAAAAATACCAAGTCCCCCACCTCAAAATTGTGCTCTATCTGGTGCTTGTCTGCATATATATTTTGCTGATTCTGGGCCATCTGTAGATTTTCTTTAAGTACTCGAAGGATGTCCTAATTCTCTTGTATCTAGTCCTTCGCCTCAGGTGCCCTGCTATCCCCAAATTTCATTTCAACAAATGATGGGGTGTCATAACCGTATAAGGCCTTGAACGAAGTCATACCAATTGACATGTGATAGATGGTGTTGTCGCAATGCTCACCTAAGTGCAACCACCTGATACAAGCCCTCTGTTGTCCCAACACATAGTTTCTCAACTACCCCTCGACCCATTTGTTCATACTCTTGGTCTTCCGTTCATATGAGGATGGTAACTAGTGTTGGGAGTCAAATCAATGCTTACTAGTCTGAAAAGCTTCTGCAAAAAATCCCCGAGAAATATGCTATTTCTGTCATTAACAATATTCTTCAGCAGCCCATGTAGATGAAATACCTCTCTGAAAACTACCTCTGCTACCTATGTCGTTGTATAATATGAAGAGATCACGAAAAAGTGTGCAAATTTCGTTAGCCGATCCATCATCACATAGATGTAATCATGTCCTTGTACTTGTGGTAACCCGATTATGAAGTCCATAGAGATGCTCTCCCACTTCTGCTTTGGAATAGGAAATGGTTGTAGAAGTCCTGTCGGATGGGTCTGTTCAGTTTTGTTATGCTGACAAATGATACATTCCCTCACGTGCCACAACACATCATCCTTGAGGCCCTTCCAAGAGAACCTCCCCCTAATCTAGTAGTACGTTTTGAAGTACCCCTCGTGTCCCACTGTAGGTGTATCGTGTGTATCCCTCAAGATCTTCTCCTTCAGTTTGGATTTTGGCACCAAGTAAATCTTGTCTTTGTAGAAGATGACATCATCGACTAATCCATACCTGCCATCCTGTATGAGGCCATCCATCACTTCGCAAGCGAATTGTTTTTTTAATATTCCACCAGGAAGTGGGATTTTCAATCAGCTGAAATCTCCATCAAAGAGCATGTAGTTGGTTTTCTGGAGAGTGCGTCAACAACAACATTCTTCTTCCCCTTCACATATTCTATATCAAAGTCATAGGCATGTATCTTGCTGACCCACTTCTACTGCCTCTCATTCAAATATTTCTACTCCAAAAAGTATTTCAAGTCGTTGTGGTTTGTCCTCACCATGAACCTACTTCCCACCAATTATTGTCTGAATTTTTCCATTGTGTGCATGATGGTGAGCATTTATTTGTCATATATTGAGTAGAGCCTTTCCGGCTCCTTGAGATTTATGCTCTCGAAGGCTATTGGGTGTCAGTTCTGCACCAAGACTACCCCAATGCCAATGCCTGAAGCATCACCCTCCAACAAAAAAGGTTGGTTGAAGGATGGTGGCTCCAATACCAAGAAAGTGCTCATCACCTCCTTGAGCCTGTCAAATTCCCGTTATGATTCTTTTGTCCATCTGAAATCTCCCTTCTTTGTCAAATTGGTGAGGTGTGCGCCCAATTGTGAAAACTCCTTCACAAATCGTCTGTAGTAAGCACACAACCCAAGAAATCCTTGCAACTCCATGAAGGATCTTGGGGTGGGCCAATCCAAAATAGCTCGAATTTTCTCTTGGTGAAGTTGTACCTCCTGTGCAATGATCACATGTCCCAAGTATAAGATCTCTATAAGGACAAACTCACATTTGGAGGCCTTGGCATATAATGACTGCTCATCTAGATGTTTCATGTGTCCTGCCCATGTTCGGCTGTATATGAGGAGACCATCAAAGAATACTAACAAAAAAATCATCATCTGTTTATGGAAAATCTGATTCATACATGACCGGAAGGTGGCTGGGGCATTGGTCATCCAAAACGACATAACCAAAAACTCATAATTTCCATAATGGCATTGAAAAGATGTCTTATGTACATCATGTTCATGGACCTTGATATGATGGTAACCTGATCTAAGATCCATCTTTGAGAAATACATTGCTCCATTATGTGGTTCCTCCCTATTTGTGTCACTCCTGCTGCTCCCTAATAGCCCATGCCCATCGCCCCTAAGCAGATAATTTTTGTCACCCATATCTTCTTCTCCCTCGAATAGGAACTACTCCTCTTCTTCTTCAAACAACTCTTCCTCCTCTGACTCAACCTACCCTTCTATGAACGTTGATAGAAAGATCCGTCTAGTCTCTCCCCTCTACCTTCTCCTATAAGTGTTTGGTTCAATATTATCTGGATTCATATAATGAATGCACACACAAGCTGGTAGAATTAAGGCTCTGATACCATTGTAAAATACCCACCTTATCCGGGCTAAAATTTTCCAAACTGCCTAAGGAATGAGGACGTGTATTTTCGTTAGACACATGGGAATACTGACAGTAGACTACTCCAGATTGAAACTTTTTCCCCACTGAATTCATTTCTCTTAGTGACAAACTTGGTTATGAACTACCAACAACACTTCCCAATAATTCTGTTTTAGCTTCCATGAGGTAAAACTAAATGTGGACAATGTATGTTAAAGTTTGGCCTTGGGAATTTGTCAAACACTTGACTGTCAATTTCCTGTGTATGTTGATTTGATATTTATTGTTTTAGTAAGCAAGCTTTGAGCACATAAAAGTGAGTTTACCAAACCGATATAAGTCAATGAATATTGTGTCATGGAACATTCGAGTATGCAACCATCCCAGGAAAATAAAGACCTTAGCAGGAAAGGTCAAACAGGAAAAGCCGGATGTTCTCTTTTTGCAGGAAACAAAATCTGGAACAAAAGATTTGGAAGGGAAGTAAGGTTATGGAAATTGATGCTTTTGGTATGGAAGGAGTTCTGGCTGTGCTATGGGAACCTAATTCCATAAGTCTCTCAGAATGACGAGCTAATCGGTTTTCTCTGATCACTAGCTTCACTGATCTTGAAATGGCGGCAAAGGGTACCCTGGTGAATGTCTATGGTCCAAGTGCCTTCCCTCAGAAACCTATCTTCCTGACCTCCCTTTCATGGCTGAGGGACTAATATGGCAACGAATCATGGATTATTGGAGGGGATTTCAACCCGATAACCTCTCTCAGTGAAAAAAGGGAGGTAGGAGGGTTCTGGATCATTTTCAAGAAGCTTTCAGGGATCTTATTGTGCACATTCCTTTCATAGATATTGAGACAGGAAATGGGTGGCACACGCGGAACAACAGACATGGAGGTACCCACCTTGTGGCTTCTAGAATTGACAGATTTCTGGTCACTGAGGACATTGGTAGAGGCAGTGGGGAGACTAGTACCAGTATCCTCTCGGCTGTTGGCTATGATCATTGGCCCATTTGTCTTCAATGGGACTGGTCTAATACCTTTCTTTTCAAACCGTTTAGGTTTGAACAATTTTGGTTGGAGCATAAAGACTTTAAAGATCTTGTAGGACAATGGTGGTAGGAATTGTCCCCCCCTGCGGGAACTAGAATGTATCAATTTCAACAAAAGTTAAAGGCTCTTAAATCCAAGATCCGTACTTGGAATAGGGAATACTTTGGGAACATATTTCAGGGTAAACAAAAGCTGATGGAGGATATTGAGCATTTCCAGAGGAAAGGAATGGAAGAAGGAAAATATGAAAATCTTAAAGAGCAAGAGATAAACCTGTTGAATTAGCTTGAAACTAGGCAAAGACAGGAGGAAATTTTCTGGAAGCAAAAATCTAGGAACCAATGGCTTCAAGAAGGTGAGAAGAATACTAAATTCCTTCATAACACTGTTATCCAAAATCGACATAGGTCGAAGATTTTTAAAATGCGGAAAATAGATGGGAGTCAGGTGGAGTCTCGAAGAGAAATCGAGGAAGAGCTGGTTCACCACTTTGAGAATATTCTGACGGAGGACCGCCGTGATAGAAGCCCAGAAATAGCCAGGATCACTAGACTCATCCCCAGGTTGGTTACTTGCGACCATAATGAGATGTTGAACAAGCCAATCTCAATGCAGGAGGTTGAGGAGGCTATGAACCAGATGGCCTTGGGGAAAGCTCCAGGACTTGATGGTTTTACCACTAATTTCTTTCACTTCTTTTGGGACATGATTAAGCAGGAGTTCTTGGAAATCGTGGAGGAACCTCGTAGTAACCGTGGGGTCTTAAAGGATTTTAATGAAACCTTCTTCTCCCTGATTATGAAAGAGGAAGGAGCTGACACCCCTGGCAAGTTCAGTCCCATTTCCCCATGTAATGTCATTTACAAGATCATCACTAAAGTGATAGCCAATAGACTAAAACCGCTCCTTCCCATTTTGATTAGCCCGGAGCAATCGGGGTTTGTTGAAGGAAGACAAATCCTGGATGGGATCATTTTGGTTCAGGAAAATATTCATTCCTTGAAGATTACTAAGAAACCGGGTATGTTGGAAAAATTGGATATAGCTAAAGCCTACGATAAACTCAGTTGGCAATATATGTGAGTCATTTTGGTGGCCTTTGGTTTCAGAAGGGAATGGGTTGAGTGGATTATGAACCTGGTTTCCACCCCTTTCTTTTACATTTTGCTGAATGGTTCACCTAATTGGATTCTTCAGTCATCCAGGGGTATCAGACAGGGGGACCCTCTGTCACCCTTTCTCTTCATCCTTATGGCTGAAGGAATTAGTAGGCTCCTTCAAAGTCAATCCGTTGAAGGAGAGATTCGGGGTCTTAAAATCCAAGAAGGAATGGATAAACAAACGCACCAACAATTCGTAGATGACACGATGTTAATGGGGAACCCTTCAGTCTAAGAATCTCGGGCCTTTAAGAAAATTTTAAATCTTTTTGCAAAGGCCTCAGGGCTTGAAGTTAATTTTGAAAAATCAGAGGTTTTCTTATTCAACACTTCTGGTATTGCGCAGCATAATATTCTTCGAATCTTGGGATTCTCTAAAGGATCCCTCCCTTCTAAGTACCTGGGTGCTCCACTCTCATAAGGTACTATCCGAAGGATCTCATGGCAAGATCTCCTCGACAGAATTCGAAGCAAGCTCACAAGTTGGACTCTTCGACCCCTAAATCTCCCCATTCGGCTGATCTTGGTCAAATCGGTGCTGCAGGTAATGCCGATCTATCTGTTCTCTATGATTTCGGCGCCAAAGGCAATTCTTAAGGAAATCCGGGGAATGCAGAGAAATTTTCTTTGGGGGGGTAGGGAATCAAAATCCAAATTTTCTCTGGTTAGTTGGGACAAAATCTGTCACCCAAAGGAAAAGGTGGTTTAGGCCTCAGAGACCCTGAGGTTGTAAGCGAAATTCATGGTTCCAAAATATGGTGGTGGTGGTGTAATTATAAGATGGAACCATGGGTGAAACCGTGGCATGTGAAATATGCTATGGATAGACCTAAATATCAGTTGATCAGATATAATGAGGAAATGCTGGGGTCTCATATTTGGATAAAATATCTCTTTGGTCGAAATATTGTTCAGAACCACAATTTTTGGGAAATTTATGATGGCGATCTAGCCAATTTTTGGGATGACTCCTGGAATCAAATTCCCAAATTAGGGGCTGACCCTAGGTGGCAGAATATCAAGGCCCGAGGGTTGGAAGAAGGAAAATTCAAGGTCTTCCACTACTGGGATAACTAGTCTTCAGTTGGACATAGGAAATGGTTGAGTCAGCAATGGTGGGAAGGATTGAAGAATGAGGAAGATCTTCGGGCCTTTGAGATTTCTCTCCAGGAAAGATTCATTCACATCAAAACTGGGTCTGATAATTTGAGGTGGGGTTGTAGGCGGAAAGGTACTTTTAGTATTAAGGAAGCCTCTGATATTCGAAACTGCCAGGAGGAAGGGGATGAAGCAACCTAGAATAAGATATGGGATATGAACCCATGGCCTAAGATGGTTGTCTTCAGTTGGATGATTGTTTTCCGAAGGAGTTTAACGAGACAAAACCTTAGGAAGAGGGGAATTCATGGCCCCTCTCGCTGCTCCCTTTGTCTCAACAATGAGGAAACTTCGGTGCACCTTCTTGATGAGTGTCCCTTTTCCCCTTCGCTTTGGGATAGAGGAGCCATGATCTTCAGGAGAAGTGACCGAAGGAGAGGCCATCCGGATCAGTCTCTTTGGGAATGGAATGTTCAAGCCTTCGAGAACTTGATCCTTGGAGCGTTATGGAAGATGTTCCTAGGAATGATTCTCTAGAATGTATGGAAGGAAAGAAATGCACGTATATTCCGGTATAAGAAGCATAGTGAAGAGGAGGTTTGGCGGAAGGTGGTCAACAACCTTCAAGAGATGATAAGAAGCATGCAATGGGGAGATACTCATAAGGATCTTTCAGAGGATGAAGCACGCATTGCTGCAGGTTGGGATTTGGGGAAGCGTGACTTGGATGGGCTTCACAGGAAAGTTAAGATTTGGAATCCCTCTAGCCCAGACTTGTGGTCTCCCCCGATGCTGATTGAATTTAAGGTCAAATTTGATGGGGCTTATAGAGGAAATCCGGGAGCAACGAGGTTTGGAGGAGTTTGCAGAAATGCTAATGGGATTATCCTGAAATTTTACTTTGGCTATCTTGGCAATGACACTAACAATTCTGCGGAGTTAGAAGGCCTCATCCAGGGTCTCCAAATGGCTGTCACAGAAGGTTAGTTTCTGGTGACAGTGGAGGGTGACTCCAAAATTATCATCCAGATGGAAAAGAAATTATCTAGTGGCCAATCTATGGATCATGTTACTACCAGCTGGCGGTTGTCAAGCAAGTTAGAAAATCTAAAGCACCTCATGACCACTCACAATCCCATCTCCTTCTACCACGTGAGAAGGGATGCGAACAAAGTAGCTGATATCTTAGCTAACCTTGGGGCCGAATGGGGTGGGGCCCTCACCATAAGTCCTCTAGATGATTTTGCGAATGAGAATTGGGCACCCAACTGCATCCACCTGGCCTCCTCAGACTTTGAAACAAGCAGACAGGTGGATGGTAGAGGGCAGGCTTCTGAGAATGAGGACAAGTGGCAACTGAAGATCATGCCGGTGGTGTCAGATCACCAAAGGTAATCATGTGGAGAAAGACTGAAGGCTCTAGTACGCTCATGGAACAGAGTACTAGAGAGTACTGGGTCAATCGTGTGAGGATAAGGAGGCTTGATCCGCACCAGTATCCATATATGGTAATTACTTTCTCTTAATGTTAGCTACTGGGAAGAGTACGTTAGCAGGAGCTGGTTGGTACCTTATGAGGGGAGGAGGGAATCAACCTATCACAGTAATCATGGCGACTCTGGCGATATATACGACTGATGTCATGGGTTTTTTTTATCGCTTTCCTCATTTCGTTGGTATTTTCTGTCTTCCCTTGGCTGATAAGTGCACCTAGGTGTTGGCTCGCATGTGGTTCTCTCTTGGTAGATTGCCTGACGGGGAATGACTTTCCCTGGTTTTTTCTTGGATGGTGCCCAAACGCCGTCTCAATTTGGATTCTGGTTCTAGCCCTGTTTCTTGCGGGCAGAGGGGAAAAGGGAAGATGGTGGAGGATAAGGGTGGTTGTGGCGGTCGTGTCACGAGAGACCAAACTTTGGCCTAGATTGAGGCCACCTTCTTTCAGGATTGCATTCCTCCTTTGGTTCGTGATGATATCGATGCCATTGAAAAGCATCTTTGGGGTGAGGTGCAAACTATCCCAATTGAGGACATCTGGAGGGAGGTTGAAGAATGGGTCGTGGACCCTGGCACTACGGCTGGGTGGGCCTCTGCCTCCGACCAAATGATAATGGTCTATTGGGTGATAAAGAACCTAATAACGCATGTTACCATGAGTGGAACTGTTAAGAGCCAGGGGGACGAGGAACCTATGCGGGCATGGAAGGACCACAGCGCTGATTGTCGACTGATGCACGGCAAAATTGACGTGATTGCTAACAAGTTGGGCATTAATTTCTATTACCCTAGTATGGATAATGAAGTGACTGTTGGCACCGGTAGTAGGAGGAGCCAGAGAGTCGAACCGCTGCAGGGAGAAGGCGAGAAGAAGAAGCAGGCTGACAATACTGTTCCGAAGGCTGTGGATGGCACTAATGCTGGTGATCGACCCATGAATCCAGTTTGAGCTTCGGGAGTTAACTGTGTTGGATTCTAGTTTTGTCTAATTTGTAGTTTCTCCATTCATCAATGCTGTATAGTTTTCTAGTAGTTTTAGTGACAGTCGATAGTGGAATTGGGAATAGGCTGTATCTCATTCCTCTTTTTGGAAGCCTGTTCAAAACATACTGCTCCTTTTTTATTGGTGTTTGTTATGTTGGACATGGATGATAATCTGGGGACTCTGAAACTCTGAAAGAGTGATATGTATTTGGTTTTATGAAGTAATATATAGTTTTTATTTACAAAAAAAACTTAAATAAACAAACATTCTAAAAACACTTATTTATTTAATGTCAAATTATTATATAATTATTTATCTTACTAACACTTTTTGCAAAACAAACTATTTCATCTTACAATTTTAAATACTTCAAAACTTAAAACTTGTGATCCTTGAAAATTACCTTTATTGCACCGAGAGTAGTATGGTAGAGATGTTGTCACATTCCTAACAAAATAAAAAATAATTAAAAAATTCATGTCGGTTTATAAAATGAAAGAAAAAAAAAATAGGCTGATAAAATAAAAAATTAAAATCAAATAAAAAGTTATTAAAAAAATCCATGTTGGCTTATAAAATAAAAAAATTAAAACCATAGATCAATCTTAAACACAAATCTATCAAGCAATTACACCTCAAGAAATTGGATCCCTCTCGGTGCTTGATATATCTGGGTTTGAGATGGATCTATGTTGGTATATTGTTCATTTATGAAATCTCGTCACAATCACTTCATTTTATGCTGGTATATTGTTCATTTTACTCTTCCCACAATCGCTTCATTTTATTTTTGAAACTTTTGGAGCTAGAGTATCTTTGTTTTAACTTATTTTAATATATTTTGTAAGGAATGGATGAGTTACAATAAAGTGTAATGTTTTTTTACTAATTTATATTAAGAAATTATAAAAACATTACTAATATTTAATGCCAATTTATTGTAACATTTAACATTTTTTCAAAACAAAATATTTCATTCAAATTTAAAAACATTTAAAAACTTCTTATTTCTTGACAATTTAATTATCTTTATACATAAAAAGAAACTCTACATAAAAAAAAATCCAAAATAATGAAGATTTTCAAAACATTATAATGAATTTTTTTTTTTAATTTTTTTAATTTTTTAATTTTTTTATATAAGAGAGGATCATTCTATTACTAAAAGAAGAAAAATATGTACATACTGATACAAAAAAGGTCTTCCCAGAGCATAGACCAGATCAACCAACCATCCCCTAGAATCATTAAAACGGTCGAACCACCACCCCAAGTCCTTACAAACCGCTATACCAGCTTAAAAGACCCCATCCTAGGCGTAAAGCCATTACATACCCTTCCCAATCCTAGCAAGAATCCAATACAAAACAAGTTATCCTTCCTGACAGACATTGCTTCCTGGTTAGACAACCAAACCAAAACTAAATCCGGCGCGAGGCCATTACAATTCCAGCACAAAAACCTACTGAGGGAACTGCACAAAACAATTAAACATAGAGAAAAAATTACTAAATTGTGTCAGCCATTGGAGGTCCTAGCTCCTTCTGAATCTCTTCTTTGTCAGCTGGTGAGGGGTGCTTTATGTCCACCGGAGGAGGTGAGTTGCATGCTGAAGAAGTCGTGAAAGAGGATTTGGCTAGCTCCATAAATCCCTCCATGCCCACCACATTGCAAAACATATCCTCTTTGACATTCTCGACTATCTGCAGAACCAAGTCCCCAAAGATAACACACTCCAACATCACTTTAGCTAGAATCTGCCTCAATATCCAGTATGGATCAAGGGTAGCTGCCATCCCGCATTCCTCAATCCTTCGATGCATCTCATCATCTTCCATTTTCGAAATGGAGTCATCTATATTGGATGGGATACCCTCCATATACTCCACCCCTACCTTCTCATCCACCATGCTTCGCTTAGCTCTGCTTCTCCTCCCCCGTCGACTACGTATTCTTTGGCGAGAGGCCATCAAAATACAACCAACTATCACAGGAGTATACCATTTATCCCCCTCCCTAATGACGTTCCAAGGAAACTCAACTTCTCTCATTCTCCTGGCCATCGCACTCTCATCTTTAAATACTTGTCCCCAAACACTCACCCTCGAACTTCCATTAACAAGCGTACAATCAAAATGACATGGAATGGATTAATGGCTTTGTGCATGAGTAAGTTGTCATTCCATCCCTCCGACATCTTTCCTCCATTAACACCTTGAAGTATCACCTACCATACGTTCTTTCTCCCACCGTCTTTAACTACCTGTGACAGTGAACCAAACTGACTCACCTCCATGGTATCCCGTTTGCATAAATATTCACAACCCACCTTCACCTCAACCATTACACCATCGCCTCTTCGCACATCTTGCATTTAAACTCTCCCTCCTTCACCGACCGAAATTCTATCTTCCGACACGCCTTGTTAATCTCCCAGCTCCACGTTGTTGATTGCATGTGGGCCCCTGACCGCTTGTGCACCGCATCCGGGGCAATATTGAAAAAATGTCAGTTTTAATTATAAAGACTAAATTTATTGTTTAAATAAATTTAAACATTTAAATATAAATATAAAAAAAACTTTAAAATATAAAATTAAAAATATAAAATATTAAAAATAGAGAATACAAATTATATAAAACATATGGAATAAAATAAATATAGAGAATAAGATTATTGAGAATCTTCTATACTCTTAATAATTCAAATATTATTGCAACTAAATTATACGAGGATAAATGCTCTAGAAAGTTATAATTAGCAATTGCAATTGTTATGAAAAGTAAAAGTAAGTAGATAAAAATGGGTTGTAATTAATAATTATAATTGTCTAAAAATGCATTATATATAATATATATATTCTTTTTTTTAATTTTATTAGATGTTAGTTTAAATTTAAAAAGATTTAAATTGATTGTTGAATATGTATAGTATATCTTGTTTTGTCTTTTATAGGTTACTTTGAAGCTTTGTGATGTATAGATTTGAGATGATAATTTAGATACAAATCTCTCCATTTTGTAATTTGTATTAAAAAAATCCATTCCATCAATTAATGTTAATACTATAAATAAATAGTATTAAGACACTATAAGATTCTATGTTTGTATCTATGCAAAATATTATATTTCATGGAGATTTATGGATTTCATTCTTATTGTATTGATCTATCTAAGAAAAAAACTCTAATTTCTAATTTTCTTTTTATTAGAATCAATTAAATAACCCTTCTCCATTGTGACATTTCTCCAAATTCTAAAGTATTTACATTTATCTCAGGAGAAGAAACATATAGGCCCTTTAAGACATGTTATTGATAGGGTTGGGTTTTATTCTTGATAGAAGGTTAACACACCATGATCTTCACGACTTGATTAGAAATAGTTTAAGGCATCTCAGACACTTCCAAGGAATATCATAGCATTATAGGATGAGGTAGAGAACAAAATTTAGTGTGGTGCAATTTTTCTTTACCTGGTACATTCAAGTGTTCCTTTGCATCCCTCCCTTTTCGGCGAGGGTAAAGTTTTAAACATAGAAATTTACCTTCATTTACATTTTCATGTATGTGGCACTTTTTCAATGCCCATAATATGAAAACTTTGGCTTGGTTGCATTTCACATTACTTGTAAGGCTTGACAAGCAAATATTTTGATATTTGAAAGACACCAATACAATTATTTCAAATGACACTAGTGGGTGTTCTCTAAACATTTTGCGGAGTTTGTGCCTCATGGTTGCATCATGCACAATGGACCCACCACATTTCTTTAGAGATATTGCTATCGAAAACTATATGGGTTTGCCTCTCTTAATGTTAATCTTATAATACATTTTGCCTCTTATTTTTTAAGTTTTCCAAGAACTTGGTATTATCGGGACATAGTTTCCTTCAAGCTCTTTTGCTTTATAATCTTCAACAATGCTTCATCCTTGTATTCTTCAAGTATAATTTAGTCTTACTTTTTGTGCACCTTTTTCTTTGTGACCTTAGGAGTAAATGGTTCAAATTTCTTGTAAGGGGATTTTTTTTGTGTGTTAAGTTTTCATATTGGACTATTTTGGAGATCAGTGTTTTACACCATGGAAACCGAATACCATACAATATAAAACATAAAACTTTGGATACATTTCTCTTGAATCTCTTTCAATTGCTCACATGTGTAGAAGACATATAAACAAAACATTATAAAACATATACATATGCCTACATTACTCGTAAATCTCTTTCAATCTAAACAAAAATATATGCCTACATTACTCATGAATCTCTTCCAATCTAGTGACCTAATACAATAAAAGAAACTTTCCACCTACATTAAAAAAACCTATCATATCCCTAAATGAAACATCATTACAAAATTATTCATCATATTGATATTTTTAACAATTAAATGGGTTTGAATCTGTTCATTCATCCTCACCATGCATTATTAACATAAAAGTTATGTACATTTAGGCTAAATGGAAACATAGCTCAAAAACTCCCAAGAATTCTAGGGCTTGAGAAACTGAATGTTGCGGAGTACATAATCTCCTTACAAAGTATGAATGTAGAGGATTTGAGTGTCCACAAGTACCAATAAAACTCAATATTTGGTGGGCCATCTACCAAAGCACCCATATGTTTGAACCATCCCAAAAAACATTACATATACAAAAAAAAATGATCTCTTTCATTTCATCACATCACTTTACTTCCCCCTTTTTCTCCTTTCAACGTTCCTTTACACTGTCTGGATCAAATACTAGTTTTAATAATTTCTCAACGACTTACAAAGAACAAATATGCTCTGAATTTAAAAATAAAAGAAATAATTAGACAAAATTGCACATGTTTATACTGAATACATAGTTTATGATTTTTTTAACAATTTCTCAACAACTTACAAAGAACAGATATGATAGTTTATGATTTTTTTAACAATTTCTCAACAACTTACAAAGAACAGATATGTTCTGGATTTAAAAATAAAATAAATAATTTGACAAAATTGCACATGAAAGCATAGTTTATGAGTTTTTTAATAATTTCTCACCAGCTGATTCAGGAACGTTCTTGGCAAAAGTGGGTTTGAGGGTCCAGTCCCATAAGCGTGAAATGTTGTTCTGCCAAGCTGGTTGGTTGTTGAAGGTAGTTTTCAAATCCCAATTCCGATTTACTCCTATATAAGGTAGCCATTACGATGCCCACCATTATTTCTCATTCAGCAAGTTTTAGTGATGGAAGAAACCAAGCGGGTGGTGGTGGTAGGAGGTGGAGTTGCAGGTGCCCATGTCGTTAGAGCTCTCCAGTTGGTTGCAGCTGTCACTCTTATTGATCCGTATGTTTTCACACCACACCCATCTCAGCAATTTTGATTTGGTCTTGCATATATATAGTTATGTGATATAATTGGTCTGTTAACAGGAAGGATTATTTTGAAATACCATGGGCCCTGTTGAGATGCATGGTGGAGCCAAGTTTTGCAGAGAGGTCTGTATTTAATCACAGTGATTATATGGTGAATGGAAGGCTGGTCACCAGCAGTGCAGTAAGTGCTACAGACACACATGTTGTCACTGCCTCGGGGGAAAGCATTCGTTATGATTATCTACTGATAGGAACTGGGAGAAAATTTGAAGGGCCTTCCACAAAACAAGAAAGGCTTAAACAGTTTAAAGCAGGTCAGTATATATACACCCACACAACTCTTAATGTACTGATATTCTGATTGCTCGCTCAGAGGCTTTAGCCTTTGGCATTATGAAGAAGGCAAGAATGGCCGCAATTCAGTTATCCTAGGGAATGGATCTAAATTTAATTTAGTGTACATGGCTCATCTTTATCCGTGGGACAAAACCTACCATGATGTTTATTTTCCAATTTAAACAAAAGGATATCACACCGAATTGATCTAAATTTAATGTAGTGTACTTTCCACATCTTGATGCGTGGGACCAAAATATCATGGTGTTTATTTTCCGATTAGAACAAAGGCTTTTTGGGGGTTTACTGAGGTAAATGTAACGCCCTAAATCTGTGATGAAATTTATGAAGTATGCAATATTAATAATGACTTACTCTGGGACCGAAGACTGGTTGACCGAAGTAGTCGCAGACCACTGCGAGAAATAACATGGAAATCATAATTGGGGGACTGTTATCCTCCTAACCAACTCTTTAGTGGTAGACTGAGAGCCCCCGAGCTCTCACTCAGCAATACCAAGCCAGCCAATCATCAAAATCAGAATCCTACTCTATCCTCAAACCTTCAAACCTCCGCCTAGCTGATAGAACCCTCCCCAAAAACAAATAGCATAGAAAAAACCAAAGGCCCCTTATTCAACCCCCAACTGCCCCTTTTATGCATGAAATCCCATAATTTATTTAATATGAAATAATTTGCACGAGGGCCACATGGCCTCCATGCATATTACCTTTTCTAATCATATTTAATTAACTTAATTTTAAGTTTTATTTGTTGATTCAACTTTATTATGGTTTATTTTTCTTATTTCTTATTTTAATTAATATATGCTTAATTAATATTTATTTAACAAATCTTAATAATTTTGGGGTGTTACATATTTTCCCCCTTCGAGAAACTTCGCCTTGAAGTTATACTCCCCACAGAGATAGGTTCACAACACAGAATAACATCATACACAACACAATACCTACTTAATTAATATAGTACATATATATACATATTTAATACTATTGTGAAGATGAAAACTCTTGCGTGTGGCGAGTACTCAAAAAATTTCCTTCTTCATTAATACATTCAATGCCCTAATTACAACATGCTCTTGTTTAGTTACCTAAGATCTAATATGCAACCATTCATACAAATTATGCATTAACTTCATCATATATTCATAAACAATAAATCAAAGTCGACTTAATGAAATAGAAAGACATAACACATCCCCCCCAAAATTCATCATTCTTTACTCACCCTCTCCCTGAGAATCATACCACCTGAGCAACCTTTATAACCCTCCACGCCAACACTCCGGGTGGTCCCGTTCGCCATGGCACGGGCCCTCTACTGTAACCTGTCCGCAAACAGTACAGTATGCATCAGAAGCTTCACGGTTAGCATAATTGCTAAAATGATCTATGGACCTCCTCGGCCGCACCGGATTTTGGTTGAATTCCGGTATCTATTTTGACCTCATTGTCCGCACCGGATTTTGGTCACATCTGGTTACCTCATCGGCCACACCGTATTTTGGTCAACCAGGCATCTCGAAAAGTTGGCCCTGACTCCCTTCATATCCCTCCAAGGAAACCAACCCCAGGCATTGGAAATCCTTCTCCATATACCTCCTTGTATGGCTCGTGTACCTCAAGCCATAGACTTCCGTTTTTAGACCTCATCGGCCGCATCGGATTTTGGTCTCCTCTGGTCACCTCATCGGCCACACCGAATTTTGGTCGACCAGGCATCAGAACTGTAGCTGGCAAGGTATTACTGAGTGAGTTTGTCCCTAATCCATACTCTCTCATTGTTATGGGCTCCCACGAGATCGTGTTTCTAGAATGACCCGACCCTGAAGTCCCTAGAGTGGAATTCCTATAACATTTCCACTCACCATCATATAGTCAGTCATTAATATTCACAAAATAAGTCCACATAAAATAACTCATTACTTCATATCAACAAAGCAAGTGCAACTATTGCATCACCTCATATGTACTGAGAAAATATATCATAAACCATCTCACATCCTAAGAAAATATATCATTATTATCAGAATCTCATTATATTGTTGAACCTCATTTAATCCATCATGTGTATGAGGAACGTAAAACCATATGTTATGATGCTCATTTAGTCTTTTAATAGTTCTATGCAAAACCACATGCTAAACTAAGCTTATCACATGATCCCAAATATAACATGATCCAAACGAATTAGAGTATGAACATTGTTTCTGGATATTTATCTCAAGAACATAATGTCATTGCAAATCATTATCATGATTAATTACTCCTTTGTTTATGATGGAACAAGTCTTACGCAAACAACCCATGCCAATAAGGTATAATAAAGGTTGTAAGACACCACGAATCGGATGGAAGTGGAACATAAGCAAAACTGCCATGACTTTATCACATAAGAGCTAACTCCTATCATTACAACATCATATACAAACATAATGACTGGCAATCAATAACTGAAACGATATTACCTTATCAAATGCCAAATAATTTCAACAAAGATCAATAAGGCCCGTTAGACATGCCTCCTTACTTCTTGGTCCTTTCAGATTATATTATTTCTAATGTTTTATTTTTCTCGTAGCTTAGTGCATGTCAATCCCATGTTAGACGGAAAATGTTATCTAGTGTCCAACTTGTACTCCCTACTCTACACCCATTTTTATGTATATAGATGTTAGACAACCCCCATAGTGACATGAGAGAACCCCCCTCTCATAGCATAGTTGGTTTATTTTTTTGGTTTTCAGCATTTCATGTGATTTCATTATAGATGTTAAAGGTGTGGAAGTAGATTTCGTGTTTGCATAACTAGTTTATGTCATTACAAATAAAATACCAAAAGTAATCCTAACTGGTTTATATAGTCCACGTTGGAAATTTATGTCTTCGGATTGACACAATGAACAATGTTCTAAGTGATATATTTAATGATATATTTGTACTTTAGAAACTTGCTTGACTTTTTTGGCATTGTTGTTGAAAACATACACTTCGCAACACTTTGAATGAATTTAAAAAACATGTCACATATATCATTTGAAAACATAGTGAAAGTGGTGTCACCTTCTCCATCTCTTTTGGTGAGGAGAAGGAGGAAGACATCTTTTCCCAAACACCATGAACCGAGCCAAGGATACCAACAATGACCTGATTGCTTTCCTTATTATGATGCTACCACCAAAAATGTCCTGTTGGACAAAGCAAGAACAATCCCTCCTAGCGTACTATCAAGGCTTAAAGGGAAAAGCACACGAAGATTCAACTTTGAGGTTGCATGTCATGGATTGACTATGTGAAGGATGAACAGTAATTAAATTTATTCCCCTCCACATTAAAGGGTCTTGTGATAAAGTGGTTTATGGCATTGGAAGGAACTTCTATCAAGAAATGAAGCAAACATTCTTCATTAAATATGAAGAATACTGTCGAGGGCTAAGTATACCCTCTAAGGATTTAAATTCTCACCACTGTAGTTAATGCACTTGGTCTTTGCTCTACACCGTACGTAAATTTGTCATTGATTTCACTTGCATCACACACAGAGCATGTTTTCCCTCCAGGGAGTTTTGGCTTGGTTTTTTTTTATGGCTTGCTTATGTGGCTTTGGCCCTTAGCAGTCCGTGTCTCTCTCCAGATTTGTGGCTATCAAAGTTTAGATCTTGAGGTAGTTTGGTATTTTTATAGGAGTGGTCCTTGCACTCCCACAGTGTATTGATAATATTGTACTTACCAGTCTCATTGACCTATTTGTTGTTTTTGAAGTCATTTGTTTGTGATCATTGGTTAGATGTTAATATAATTATCTTATCTCATCTTCTATATCTAATCCATGCGCCTGTAAAAAATTGAAATTCAAATTAATATAACCTAGCCCTCTCTTTGTTGATTTCAGAGCATGAGAAGATAAAGACTGCCCAGACAATTTTGATCATCGGTGGGGGACCAACCGGGGTTGAGTTAGCTGGAGAAATCAAAGTAGATTTCCCTGACAAGAAGGTAATTATCATACATGCAGGTGACAGACTAATAGACTTTCTTGGACAGAAGGCTTCACGGAAAGCTTTGGATTGGTTAATTTCCTAGAAGGTCGAGGTCCACTTGAATGAACGCATTGATTTGGAAAACCTCTCGGAATCAAATACCAACTATACTACGTCAAGTGGAGTCATTATCTCTGCAGATTGTCATTTCATGTGTGTGGGAAACCGTGTTGCCTCCTCTTGGCTTCAGGAATCTGTTTTCAAAGACTGTGTTGATAAGGAAGGGCACCTGAAAGTTGATGATTGTCTGCGATTAAGAGGGAAATCCAACGTCTTTGCTGTCGGAGATATTGTAGATGTTAAGGTAGGCTGCTAGATGTTACACTTTCTACTGCAGATGGTTACATTCACTTCATTTTTTTTCAATCAATTTTTGCAATTCTAGACATTAAGGAAGGCTGCTAGTTGTAACCCTTTCAAACGTGTGTATATCCTTTGACTTTGCTCCAGGCCGGTTGGATGGAAGGAATCAGCAATCAAGATAAGCTCAGCATATATATATGATTGCTGATTCCCTCCATCCAATTGGCATGGAGAAACGCCAATCTTTAACTTTGCTCCATGCCCATTGGATGGAAAGAATCAGCCATCGAGATAAGCTCAGGCATATACTCATTCTCTGTATTTTTTTTTCAATCTTTTCTTCAACAAAATTGATGTTTGGCGAATTCAATTTGAATTTTGAGTTTGGTCTTTTGCATGACTATAAATTGGGTTTTGGCAAAACAGGAAATCAAGCAAGGGTTCATTGCTCAGAAGCATGCAGCAGTGGTGGCTGGCAATATTAAGAAGTTGATGCTGAATTCTAAGCACAAATTAACTACATACAAGGCTGCCTCAACAATGGGAATTGTATCTCTGGGGAGACGTGTTGCAGTTGCTCAGTTGCCTTTTGCAGGAACAACAATTGGTTGCATCCCCGGAAGGATAAAGTCCAAAGATTTGACTGTTGGAAGAACTCGTAAAGGCTTAGGGTTGACGTCATAGACAACACTCTATTGTCATATTTTATTAGCATCCTTGTATGCTTTCCATCTAGCAGCTGATTTATCCGTTATCTGCTAATAGTTGGACAGAAGTTGCCAGAATGTCATGTTGAGGTGGGTCGCACATCATGTACAGTTTTTACAGTGTAATGTCAAATTGTAACCCTTTAATTACATCACAGATGAAAATAGGTTTGAAAGTTCTGTGCTTCTTGTCTAATTCTTAGAATTCCTTTCTACGATAGTCTTTTGAGTCCTGCAACATTGAAAGCTCGAATATATTTCATTTTTTGTGGCCCATGTACATCTTTCATTATATTCTCTATGCGTTTGAGTGCCGTTATTATAATGTGGTATCTCTCAAGCAATACATTTCTTGGCAGTCCTTGCTTGTTGGAGAGTAAATTTTAGAAATGTTATATGGTGATGGAAAACTATGGTGGTATTGATTTTCATGGTAAATGGATTCCCAATTTTACTGGTAGGATGAAGGAATAACATAACAAGATTCACGGCTGAAATGATTTGGTAATGTTATTAAAAAACTGAGACAATTGTCTAAACAGCTCAAGTGATGTTCATTAATTGTTTATAACTTTGTTGGTTTCACTTTACAGCTCTTTTTCTTGCCTATGGCTATAATGATTATCTCATAGATGTATGTGTTTTGGCTCATTATCGCAGTGAACTTTATTTTTGTCTCAAAGAGTCAAAATGTTCCTCCATGCATTGAGTGAAATTGATGTGTTATCTACAAGATACTGCATTTTGTGCAGAAGAAATGCATGTAATTGATTAAACTCGACATGCACAGAGGTTGCATTTACAAGAAATGAATAAGGTTTGACTTTATTTTTGTCTCAAAGAGTCAAAATGTTCCTCCATGCATTGAGTGAATTTGATGTGTTATTACAAGATACTGCATTTTGTGCAGAAGAAATGCATGTAATTGATTAAACTCGACATGCATAGAGGTTGCGGAGGTTGTATGTGATGCTTTTGCTAGAAATGAACAAGGTTTGGTTACTTGGTATTGAGATCTACTTTTTCTCTTTTATGTACCATTTTCCAATGATAGTAGTAAATTGTATGTTTCATATTTAATATTCGCCTACCTATTTATGTATATGCTTTTTTCAATTCAAAATAATAGCCTAGGATACTATACTTAAGTATAATATTAGAATCCTTAAAAAATACTCTGGTTCATATACTTGATCCCTCAATCTCAAGCCTCTTTCTTGAAGTTCCAAAGTTTGCATTTAAAACTTAGCCAAAAAACCATTTTTGAGATTCATCTTTTGACAAACTATACGCACAGAATTCAGAGTTATTGAACTTCTGATATTCATTTGGGTCCTCGTACTGTAGCAATCTTTACAATCGAATCTAGCCTCTATAATCATCAAATGTTGAAGGTGTTTGGCAAAATCTTAGTTTTCAATAACAGATTGTTTGTATGTATTCTTGTCCCACTGCTACATGTACATATGGTTGATTCTCTATTTGATGTCACTTTCAAATCGATAGAAAACACTTGAGAAAAACATGAAACATTTACTTTAAGACTTTCTCACATGTAGATTAGTTCTTTATCTAATATTGCTCGAGCTTCCTTACAAATGGCGAGACAAGTAGTGTGTTTTCTGATTCTTGAAACTCTATTGATTAATTGGCTTTCAAGATAATTCTTATATTTTATAGCTGCAAAATGGATTTCTTTAATGGCTTAAAAATTTGTCAATTTGAAGTTCACAAGTTGAATCCTTTGTAGGGAGTTCAATATAAACGTAAAACAAGAAATGTTTTGGGTGTTAAAAGGAGAAAATATTATTGCTCCCACAGAAATGTGGGTGTTAAAAGGAGAAAATATTATTGCTCCTAGTATATAAATTCTTGAGCAGAGTGCAAGAGCCATAATAACGTGTTGGACAGGTTTTTGCAAGAACATCAAATCATTTTATATAATCTAGGCAAATGAAATCAACGTGACCTCCAAATAACTTATCTCTCACTGTGGTTAAACATAAAGATGGAACTAAAAGTCCTACGGTGGTTGGATTCAATCAAGTTTGTATCCTTAGCTTGGAGTCTTATTGCAATGCTCGAGGACTACAAATTGTGAAAATGGACCTTTTTACAAGTTGAGCTAAGTGTAAAGTAACATTGTCAATGCCTTTTATTTTTCCTCTTTCGTTCTTGAAGTTGCAATACATCTATCATTTGGCACCATTTGGTGCTATGATGTAGGCTGTCGTATTTTAATGACAGTCATTATTGGCCTCATTGAACATTGAGTAAATGCAAATGAAACTTATAATATTATTAGGATTGATGATTCTGATATCCTATTATCTATTTGTCAAAGCCATGTTTTCACGATATCAGTCCATCTACTATTCTTGCAATGAGCTCAAGAGGTTAGGGAGGTTGAAATTATTTCCCATGGATTGTCTTTGAATAGTTCCCACAAATGTTGTAAAATCTCAAAGAGTATTAGGCATTGTGTAGAATGGTGTAGAATTTACTTGAATTAAGCTTCTTTAAACATTGTTTCACGCATAATGGTTCAAAAGAGGAGCTTGAAAGTTATGTAAAAACCTTGGCTAATCTTACTAATTCTTAAATTTTCAACCATAAATGTTTGGCGATATATTTGTAAAAAAATTCTAATTTCTAATGATTTTATGTAGTTTATGGATAATTTTGGCAAGGTTTAGAGTAAAAAATTAATCCTATGGAAATTAGGTGAATGATTTTAGAAAAAAAAAGGAACTGGATGGCATATGCTTATCACAACTTTACAATGTATCACAATAAATTTCAACCTAATTCCCAAAGGGTATCCTTCACCTCTATTATATAGCTAAAGGTATGGAATAATAACATCCCATAATACATGTGGGATAAATGATTTTTCACCTCCTTATATGATGAATGGTAATAGGAGAATATTACTCCATGATGCATGTGGGATAACTCATTTTACACGAGATAGAGATAATTATGTTTTTCTTTGCTAGATAAGACATCATAACATTTTACGACATCACACTAGACATCATTACACATCTAATATTAACATTACACATTCCAACACTCTCCCTTAATGATGACTAGGGAAAAGAAACACATATGGAGGAAGATGGCATTACATTATCATTCCCCCTTAATGACAACTTCCCGCTGTTAACAACGAAATTGACCCCCAAGGCTGAAAGAGGGTAATTCTAGGTAACCACTAACCAATCTTTGGCCTGTGCTACTGACCCAACACAGACAGAGAGGGCTCTCTCTATAATCTCGTGAAAAAGACTGGAATAATCAAGATTGTCAATAATGAAAAAGAAACACCAGCATTCACGGCCAAGATATTCAATTACAACAATTATATAGAAGATCAGTTTTCTGTTCGGGGAATAAAAATGATTCACACACTGTTTGGTTGAAAACGTATGGGACTTAGTTTGGGCAATGGAGTCACCTTTTACAAACTATGAAACATCATTTACAAAGATTCTACAAACGCATTTACAGAGGCAAGGTAGAAAGTATCTAGTAGTCAAAGAGAAATTTAGTATTGTGGAACAGAAGAGAAAAGAAACTGTCCATCAATGTAAGGCATCTAACAAGGATGAATCCTACATCAACTTTAGTAGAATATAATTGGTGAAATACTTGGAATAAGCTAAGCAGAGCATAATCTCTATGAATTCTACTTAACTGTTACCCTGATCCAAGCATGAAGGAAATAACACAGAATGGAATAACAAAGAGAGAAACACATTTGCATATGGGAAAAAAGGAAGGTACAGACTACCAGACAATTACACAGGAATCCCTGTCAAAACGCAGGCTTCGGCTCTGCAAAATTTATTAAAACAGCTTAAAAAACGTTTTACAGACTAATCCTTAAATTACCAAAAGCTTTCAACATAAGATTTTCAACCCTTGTTCATTATGTTACATCGCATATATATATTCCCGGAGTCTTCTTGCCTGACTAACTTCTCACCCTAATAGAAATATCAGGACACCTCATTACACTCGAAAATTCAAAAATATTACATATGTGTCATGCCTCTAACAGACTGATTAAGACAATAAACAAAATATTATAGACATAGGACTGTCCTAACCCTGGGTTCGCAAGTGACCTTGCGAGTCAAATAAATCTTCCACTTTCAATGAGCTGTCAGCCTGTGATGCCTCACCTGGCATGATAGGTGTCGTTTCCTTAGTGGAGAGTACAAAATCGTGAATTATTTCTGCACCCGGTTGGCTAATTTGCTTGATTTCGGGGTTCTCCTTCTTCGTTCTTTGCCGGTTTCCTTTGGACACTTGTCTTCCATCAGGATTCTCATCTTCGCTGGCAGAACCGGATTCTATGAGGTCAAATACCATAAGAGGTGGAGGGGTAGAATTTTCCTCCATCTCATCCCACACTTGCTCTAGCATGAATACCACTTCGCATTTCCGCCCTTTCTCCATGAGCCAATAGTAACAGAGGAGATGGTCAAATTGCCAGGTGCACCATCTTTCCGTTATACCAAGTTGTAGATAAAAGACGCAAAAACCTTATCCATAACAGCGGTGATGACGACGACAGCTACAGGTGCTTATGATTGTCATGATAGTTCTATCAGACTCTGCAATCAGGTGACTGTGATGCCCAAGGTTGGCGGTGACCTTCGGCATGCTCAACGACGTCATCCCAGATTGACAGCATAGCTAATGATGATGCAAAAAGCGCCTTTCCATCATACCGGTAATCCTCTGGGATAACATTTAGAGATCCCCTTTGCAGGTTCGTTCTTCTGACGGCCCTCGTGTGACAATACTTAATCACATGCTTTCCTGCACGCTCCGAAAGACATGGGTCACATTACTTCTATCACCTTTTTGAGCCAACCTCTAATCCATGCGAGGGACTTTTCCCCTTTCCATACCTCCTCTACAGACTTTTTCCGGTCTCCATCCGCTTTCCAACTTCTCAGTCGTAAGCATCCAACACCTTTATGATGCTTATAACCCTTTGAAAACCTCCGTCTTTATCTTAGTAAGACCCGGCGACATGTCTCCTTCGCATGCTTGTTCCAACCCTTCCCCTTTATCTGGAAACTGGACCAGAAACTATTAATACCAGGGGAAAATGTTACCTGTGGAAGGATACCTTTGGTCAGAAATTCTCCCATATCGGGGTTTAAGCTTGACCCACCTATGCTTTTGGACAGACCAACTGCTACTTTGGACGTTCGAGAAGTCGTTGGAATTATCCCTAATGCCTAGGTCGGGCCCATGGCGTGGAATTACAGAGGTCCAACGACCTTTGGACGGATTTTGACAAAACAAGGCAACCACTGTCATTCCTGAGGTGACCTCCAGGCCCACAATGCCGAGGTCGTGAAAGATAGCTTCTTCGCAGGCCATTACGGCCCGGACTGAAACTGATACAGGGTCTCCGGGGACTTCCCTGTTAGGGCGCGACCGCAAAATTTTCATGCTCTGACTCAACTACTTGGTGACCAGCCATCAAATTTTTGTACCGGGGCTAAAACCCTACTCTCTAGAAAAAAACTCCTTTCACTCAGACGGCTTCCCGAAAGGGTAAAAATGCAAACTTTGAAGGATGTTTTCATATATATAGCCGCGTCTCCGCAACGCCGGCTTTTCTTAGTAGGTTTTCCATTAATCCCAACCGTTGATCTCCCACGTGCTAGTTTTCCTTCGTCGGATCTGTTGCCTCTCTATCTCTTGATTTGACATTCAATTCTTCCTCACCGTGGGATCTGATCTAACTTTCCATCTACGCCATCCTTCCTGTCCACATTTCCACATAAGATGGGCCTTGCATGTACCCGGGTGGTCCCTACAATGACTTCCCTTCTTTGTGCGACGGACTCTGGAGCCGACATCTTGCAGGCGGGAAACTCTTATCTCATCCATCCCTTTCTCATCCGGTGCGCTACTTCTCTATGCGAGCTGCCACGAGTGTCGTTGATGTATATCCTTACCACATTCCGAACCGCGGATTCTTTTTCCAACTCGTACCATCGGATGGGCCCACTTTCACATATCGCCCTTCGGTCTTCCTCTTTGCGATAACGTCTGCTGCTGACACCTGGCTGGCGGAGGAGGCTCATCGCATCCGCTCCTTTCTTATCTCCCTTGCAACTTAGCTGTGCGGGACTACACGCAGAAATGTGGATCTGATCTCCGCGCCAAATCTACGGCGTAGATTGATGTGATGTTTAGCCCTCTGTGACTTGACCGGTGGACTATAGGCTATAAAGTGTATTTCTTGTTTATTTTTGCATATACCCCAACATATTTTCATCCTTTGCACCTTTGTTCTTCCTTAGACCCCTTAGTCCTTCCCATTAGCATCTAGCACTGGAGCATGGAGGCTATCTCTACTTCACTTACTAGCTACATTTTGATCCTCTCTTCCTTCCATTCAGCTATATATTGTAGAAAAAAATATGGGTGTTAACAACTAGCTCCAAAGGGGATGCTATCCTCCCTGCGAGGTAGCAAAGAATTCCGTAGATTAAGTGCTTGATCCATTGGGCTATTTTTCCAAACCCTGACCATCGTGAGCAACATCCTGCAGCCTGTCTTTTCATCCAAACGCTGCAACTGAACAGCCGGAGCCAAACCCCTAAGCATACTAACTGAAATAAATGCAACTGCTTGACCTGCAAGCTTATTTATATACAAGTGTTCATACCCTACTTTTTTGGCACAAAGGGTAACTCAAGTAATTTCATACCTCCAATGAATCCAATCAAGCAAATGACTTGTTGACTGATTTCTCCATTCCATTCCTCCTGCAGCGGGGAAAAACCCACTAACTGATAGCTCTGTCTGAATATATCCTTCAATCTTAGTCTCCCAGAACAGTATAAACCCTACCGTTTCCGACCTCTCCAAGAAGTCAGCAAAAGGGTCTATCAGAACATGAAGAAATATTACTTCCTTAGGACCAGCCGTGAGGGCTCCTGGGCTAGGTTCTTCTCGACCCTTCTCCTGTTATTTTGGATCATATGACAGCCGGTACTGTTGAAAAAGATTCTCATCCCACTTCAGAGGAGGGATATGAAAGTCGTCGCCAATTTTATTTGAAACCTCAACTCTTAGGGTTTGATTTTCACCGTCGGAGGAGGTAGCAATAGCTTCAATCCTTTCGTCAACCTCAAGTGAAACAAACTCTCTTTGATGAGCTTCTGCCTCTTGGGGTGGACTAAACTCTTTTTCTTTCTATTTATCATCAATCTCGAAAAAACTTATGAATTTTTCCGAGCAATCCCCTTTATATTCGTCATATTTAGGTGGACCGAATTCCTCTTCAAAAACATTACCGTCAGGAATTTTAGCAAGTGTACCGCAATTTACAGGAAACCTATCATGATTATCTTCTTCAGGTATCTCCCTGGCCTGGTCATCTTCCTGTGCATCCAGTGAAAAACAGGGACACAACGCAACTTCCCCTTGCTCATGCCCTCCTTCAAATCTAGTTTCTTCTTCAATCCTTGCAACCCTACCTTCGTTTGATAATTTCCCAGACGTCCTAATATTGTCTTCGACCTCCAAAGCATCAATGAGCATACGCTGCAAATTTGGAGACCTTCTTTCCAACAGGAGCAAGGATAGCTCGGGGGGAAAAGTAGATGCATATTGTAACTTAGCAGCATTCTCTGGGGGCTGAATTTCCCTTGGCATATCATAATAGAACTTTGAAAACCTTCTGTTAACGCCAGATATAGCCTCTCCCTCTAGCTTTCTCATGGAGTAAAATTCTAAAAGAATTAGGTCCCATGGCTGTCTTTTTCCCCAAAATTCTAAGAAGACCTCATAAAACCTTTGCCAATTATCTATAGATCCCGGTTGTAAATGGCTGAACCATTTCTTCACATTTCCTTGGAAAGACTAGGCGAAATCCCTCATACAAATGTCATCATGCTCTACCTCAAAAAGATCCAAAAAGTGTTCAAAGCCGTGGAGATGCTTCTCAGCAGTGAGGCTTATGGATTCTCCATCAAATCTCAGAAGGTATTTATGGTATTTGGGAGGGTAGTCATGTAGAATAGGTGGCAGATTTAAAGGGCCATATCTCAGTTGAGATCTGGAAGGCAAAGGGATACATACAAGGGGAGCATCTTCAGCTTCATACTCCTGGGATTCGCAAAGTTTAACATGAATCCTATGAGATTCAGAAGAAGGGACGGGATCCGCTATAGGAGTTATAGGAGGATATGTGTTTGTGAGGTCCAGAGAGGGATATACAAAGGCAGGTCTATCATGACCCACAGCTCTTCGGTGGGACAAAATTATCTTGATATATATACATAAAGGTAAAAGGAAATTGATACAAAAGAACAAGATTTCTTTGAAAAGATTAGTACTCTGGTACCTGATTCTTGATTCTTCCATGTTTAAGGCAAATATGTTCGTTCTCCGGTGGAGTCGTCATGAGAATTTTTCAATATCTCAATTCTGCTTCAAGATCACAGATCATCCCCAGTGGGGTCACCTTCATACTGAAATTCTTCTTGAGTGGAGTCGCCAAGTGAATGATACAACCTTCTTGATGTCCGACCGCTGTTCACCATCAACACTCAGATCTGAACTTTGTTGTTCTCGCAGGGATTGAGAAACAGTTTTGGTCCCCGACAACGACGCCAATTTGTTAACACCGAAATTGACCCCCAAGGCTGAAAGAGGGTAATTCTGGGTAACCACTAACCATTCTTTGGCCTGTGCTACTGACCCAACACAGACATAGAGGGCTCTCTCTATAATCTCGTGAAAAAGATGGAAGAATCAAGATTGTCAATAATGAAAAAGAAACACTAGCATTCACGGCCAAGATACTCAATTACAACAATTATACAGAAGATCAATTTTATGTTCGGGAAATAAAAATGATTCACACACTGTTTGGTTGAAAACATATGGGACTTAGTTTGGGCAATTGAGTCACCTTTTACAAACTATGAAACATCATTCACAAAGATTCTACAAACGCATTTACAGAGGCAAGGTAGCAAGCAGCTAGTAGTCAAAGAGAAATTTAGTTTTGTGGAACATAAGAGAAAAGAAACAGTCCATCAATGTAAGGCATCTAACAAGGATGAATCCTACATCAACTTTAGTAGAATATAATTGGTGAAATACTTGGAATAAGCTAAGCAAAGCATAATCTCTATGAATTCTACTTAACTATTACCCTGATCCAAGCATGAAGGAAATAACAAAGAATGGAATAACAAAGAGAGAAACACATTTGCACATGGGAAAAAAGGAAGGTACATACTACCAGACCAATTACACAGAATCCCTGTCAAAACGCATGTTTCGACTCTACAAACTTTATTAAAACAGCTCAAAAAATGTCTTACAGACTAATCCTCAAATTACCAAAAGCTTTCAACATAAGATTTTCAACCCTTGTTCATTCTATTACATCGCATATATATATGCCCGAAGTCTTCTTGCCTGACTAACTTCTCACCCTAATAGAAATATCAGGACACCTCATTACACCCGAAAATTCAAAAATATTACATATGTGTCATGCCTCTAACAGACTGATTAAGACAATAAACAGAATATCATAGACATAGGACTGTCCTAACCCTGGGTTCGCAAGTGACCTTGCGAGTCAAAGAAATCTTCCACTTTCAATGAGCTGTCAACCTGTGATGACTCACCTGGAAGGATAGGTGTTTTTTCCTTAGTGGAGAGTACAAATCGTGAATTATTTCTGCACCCGGTTGGCCGATTCGCTTGATTCCGGGGTTCTCCTTCTTTGTTCTTTGTCGGTTTCCTTTGGACACTTGTCTTCCATCAGGCTTCTCATCTTCGCTGGCAGAACCGGATTCTATGAGGTCAAATACCATAAGAGGTGGAGGGGTAGAATTTTCCTCCATCTCATCCCACACTTGCTCTAGCATGAATACCACTTCGCATTTCCGCCCTTTCTCCATGAGCCAATAGTAACAGAGGAGATGGTCGAACTGCCAGGTGTACCATCTTTCCGTTATACCAAGCTGTAGATAAAAGACGCGAAAAACTTATCCATAACATCGGTGATGATGACGGCAGCTACATGTGGTTATGATTTTCATGATAGTTCTATTAGACTCTGCGATCAGGTGACCGTGATGCCCAAGGTTGGCGGTGACCTTCGGCATGCTCAACGACGTCGTCCCAGATTGACAACATAGATAATGATGATGCAAAAAGCGCCTTTCCATCATACCGATAGTCCTCTGGGATAAAATTCAGAGATCCCCTTTGCAAGTCCGTTCTTCTGACGTCCCTCATGTGACAATACTTAATCACATGCTTTCCCGCACGTTCCGAAGGACGTGGGTCACATTACCTCTATCACCTTTTCGAGCCAACCTCTAATCCATGCGAGGGACTTTTCCCCTTTCCATACCTCCTCTACAGACTTTTTTTGGTCTCCATTCGCTTGCCAACTTCTCAGTTGTATGCATCCAACACCTTTACGATGCTTATAACCCTTTGAAAAATTCCGGAAGCCATGAATGAAGGTGCTCCAAAAATAATTATGTTTTGACAGAAATATGTACCTGATTGTTTCTGCTGTAACTCCGAACTTTTCAATCCACAAGGTTTGAAAACGTTTTCTCTAATAGCTTGACCTATCATCTTTCCATCCCGATAGGTCCGAACTCAATTTGATTTTCTGAGAGAGAGTTATGCCAAGTGTCGCAACGTGACCTGTTTATGGGATAAAACAGGAGAGCGAACTTGTATGGCATGCCACGTGGCACTGGTTCAACTTCGGCCTCTGAAAAATTTTCTTGAGATAGTACCATCTGTGTAATACCTATCACTTTTTACGAAATTTCATTTGGAGCTTCCTAGCCCAAGTTATGACCTTTTTTCCTAGGTCACCTGATTTTGACTAAGATCTGGAAGAGGCAGAAACCCTAACTTGTACTGATCATAACTCACAAAGTACAATGAATCTGATGGTTCCCTTTGGACACAAGGTACCTGGGGATGTTATCTACGACCTGTAAAGGTTTCAGATCCTGAACCTTCGCCAGAATGGATTTATAGCTAAATTTCCACGATGACTGGTTGTTTCTATACAAAACCCAAACCTTGAAATTGTCGCAAGTGAAGCAAGTGTTGTAAGTGCCATACATTGCCTTCCTTCAGGTTAGCTCTGATATCATGTTAAGATTTAATATGCTAAGATATAAAATAGCAGCATTACATTCCATTTCACAATAATAGCATATATAGGATCACTGAAGAAACAACAAGCACAACATAAACACAAGAGACACAGATTTATCCTGGGAAACCCTCATGGGGTAGAAAACCTAGCAAAGCTTCCTCAATATAGATGACCAACAATATACAAAGATGAAAACCAAAGACATGATCTCCTCCTCCACCATAGAAGACCTCTCCTCCACAAGTGCGCTATATTCTTAGTGAGGGAAGTGTGTGTATAATGAGGAACACACCTCCTCTATTTATACACATCTCCGACTTGTACTTTTTATTAACTAGGTTGGCCCCAAGTTTACCACTGGGTTAAACACCCCACTAAAACTGACTGGGCCGACCCCACTAGGGTGGTCTAACAACCCTTTGACCCACATAACACATACAGTGCCAACCCCCACTAGGGAAGTCTAATAACCCAAGTTACCACATTCCGACGGAGGAATAAACATCTCCGGATATACAATAAGATCTTCACAGAGGAATGAAACATCTCCAGAATAATAAAGTACAAATATAATATTCTTAGAAGTTACAATATCTCAACATTCTTCATGGTTGTATGGAAGCTCCCCTTCATCCATTTTATTGTTCTATATTTCTCTGCAAACCTATCCTGTGATTATGTTTAATTCAAAACTATATCTGCAATGTTTTGATGTTCTTACATTTGTTAGACAAAATATAATTCTAAAAATGAAATAAAATTTCCATATATATATATATATATATATATATGCACATTTATCCATATATATTTCTTTTTATAAATTTTGAAACACATCATTTGACAATTTGTCAAATAGGATCTACAAGTCCATTTCTTCTCATTTCCTGAAAGGATCTGTATTGCGTAATTATGAAATCTTGTTTTATATTTATTCTCCTTATAATAAAATTTCCAATGACTTCTCTCATTGCCATTTTTGAATTCGGAATTGAAAATTACAACTCTCCAAAATCAACAATTTTGCCCAATTTTACACTATTCCTATAGCTACAATTATTTTGAATGACCAATTTTTGAGATCTGTAGAAGAAAATCGCTAAAGAAATGATTTTTTTTTTATATCGGGAATTGATAGCCCATATGCTGGTGAGTTCTCAGATACTCTCATTGTTCAAATTTGGTATTCCCATCCAATTTTATAAAATTCTAGAATCATCAATTTTTATTTTTTGCACTTTTTCCAGACTTAGAATTTTCTCTGAAAACTGCTATCTCCCAAACTAAGCATTTATGGAAAAATGTTTCTCTAATAAAAGTTGTTTGGATCAACGAGTAGGATAATTGTCGAAATCAGAAAATTTTCTGGTTCCGAGTTCTTGGGCCAATTTTGCCTCCTTCAAGTTTTCAAAAATCGCACTTTCGCGCTCCCAAATAATGGATTTTGGCCTTCTTTCATCTACCGCCTTCACATATTTTTGAATTTGGCCTCATGGATCCGGATTTTTCAGTGTGCCTGGGTCACAACTGCACCATAACAATTTGGGCCTCAACCAAGCCCTCATCCATCCTCGGGCTACACACCTTCAAAACCCACTAAATCAAAATTTCTGAAAAAATTAAACAGAATGGGGCAATGTCCCTCACTGGAAATCCTGTAGCCTCTAAAAATAGCGTCGAAATGTCGCAAGTCTCATCAAATTACGATATAATCTGCTCCTGTTATAGCCAAAAAAATATTTTGGCTCTAGACATTTTTTTGAACTTTCCTAATTTTTCTGCTGACATGTCATGATGCTAACGTGGTAGGGTGTTGGCGTGGCAGGGTGCCGACGTGTGTCTTCTAATGTGTCCGACTGTCCCTCATGTCATCCTCTAATGTATCCATGTCACACTCTCGTCCTCCAAGTCAACACCTCACCTTTTCCAGGAGCGGAAATGCGTCGGCGGTATTCCTTTACCGGAAGTGATAACAGCTCATGAGGAGGGCGGTTTTCAAAAAATGTTTTTTGAGCCGTTATCAATGAAAAAGTTATGTGTGTACTAGCGATTTTTCCTCCCACGGCTCCTCCACCCCTTGTTAACGAATTTGCATGTTGTGGGCATGTTATGCACCACAGTCGTTGATCTTGGATGCCCGATCTTATCCATTGATGTCACTTAGCCCCATTCCGCCAAGTCCTTGGTCCTCAACCTTCGGTCACCTATTCATCAGTCTAGCACTTAGGTGATAAGCTCCAACAAACCTTTATATTGGACTCTGGTCTTTGGGTGCTAATGATTTCTTTAACGTCTATCCCGCAAGCTATCACCTGGTTGATGTGGCTAGTCCACATTACTCTTTTCATCCAAGTGGCAGTTCCACCTCATCCTAGGTCCACGTGGCACCGCTATGTTGCACTACCCATATGTCACCTATGGGGTCCACATGAAATGTCCAATTTTTTTAATTTCTTCATGTATTTATATATAGTTTAAGGGGGTTACAATTGGCATATTTCCGTCAATAGATGTCCACCGGATCCTCACACCTGCCAATAGGAAATTACATATGGCCTTCCCTTTGATTGTTAAATTTTTCATCGTCTACTAACGGATCTGGCAATTTATGTCCACTAATAGAACTAGCAATTTTCAACCATTAATAGAACTGTTATAATTTCCTTGGCCCTAATTAGAATTCCACCAATAATTTTCTCAACCCTGTACTACTCCATTACATCTTTCTACATTACCATATCACATGTGGAATCTGATAATAATATCTGGCATTTATACCACGAATTTCATAGGGACATCCCGTCATACACTTTCTGTGCAACATGTTATTCTTCCTATAAAATTCAAATTCGGCCCTTGCAGTCCCAATGCTGCAAACTTGGGCTCTGATTCCAATCTGTAGTGTACCTGGCAACCTCAATCGACCATGAAGACCACAGGGTACTCAAATTCCATATATGAATATATAATTTATACCCAATTTCATTTATATACAATTTCATTCATTTAAACAGTGAAAAAATAAATGGAATGGTGGCCCAAATTAATTCATGCATACATTATAATTTACATTCAATTAACATAAATACGCAATCCATGCCAGGAAATTCCATGCATTGATATAATTACACCAGTAACATTAATACAGTAAATATATAACATGTTGAAACCATAACATTTTCATATACAATAAGGTACTTATCGTAATTCTCTCCAACTGGCTCCATGTGTAGGACGTTCCTCTCATCCATAGGCTTTGTCAAGCCATTTGTTACTTTGACAGGCCACCCCTGAGCTGAGGCTATCAATCCACAAGAGAAAATCTTTCCCTCAATCCCCACTCTACTCAGTTGAATCTCCAATGCAAACCACTGGTACCTAACACCCTCCACAGTTGTCTGTATCCTCAATTCTCCTTCCCCATCACCCTGAACAATGCCAGCAACAAGCTCCCTTCTCTGGGTTAGCATTCCATCAGGAAGCCTCCAGTTCTCTTCTGGTGCTCCAGCACAGGCTGGACAAGAAGTCTCTGAATTGGGACTCCAAGGCACAAGTTGTAGGCCAGGTCTTTCTCTTACCAGTCTACCAGTTAATGGCATGCAAAATTAAGGTTCAGTAATGGCATCTTCATTCTCTGTTAAAGTATCATCTATGGATTTCCAAAGGTGTTGGCAAGGGAAAGGAATGGATTTCGAATGATGGAAGAAGAATAATGAGGAGCAAAACTCCTCTCTAGCTTGAAAACTCTCTTTTATAGGCATATTTCAGATTGCCATGTGGCCCCTCCACATGGAACCACTTTTTCCCTCTTAATCGCATCTTAGGATAATTAAGCTTAATCAAGCATGGATCTTAATCATGGTTTAATGACTTGGTTAAATGGATAAGGCTAAGGATATACAGTGAAGCCCTCTATCACTTTCCCACTTGTAGATTCATAGCCCCATCTCTTTTTCATCCTTTAGAGATTTTTATATTAATATCAAATATTTACATATCTACATAGTCTTGGTCATCCCGACCATTTGTTTCCGGCTTTTAGCCTTTTACATCAATGTTTGGAAATTTACAGTGTGGGGTCAAACTCGGGTGTTACACACAGGAAGGGAACGATGGACATAGATTTGAGCACGCGCATCAAGGGAGAGACCGAAAGGATCTATGCAGGCGTGAAGGATTGTCCGCTGGAAGGTTAGGCACCACGGGCTGGAACCGACTTTGAAGGCAGTTCGGGTAGAACAGATCCATCTGCAGATCAAGCCAGCGGGAGAGTGAAAGCGCTGCAGCAAGCGGAGGACATGAACATAGAAGTGGTCAGGCGGACAGCATGTCGGCAGTAGAAAGCGACAGGTGGTGTCAATGTGAGAGCTGAGCAGCAATAGATTGGTGGGCGTCCGCAGCAGGAAGAGCCAGATGGACGAGGATTAGTCCAGCCGAAGGTGGACGCTCGACGCTAGACCATTGTGGAGTTGTCAAACCAGCTGAAAGGAAGGAGTCGCAGATTATGCAGCAATACGTGATCATGTTGAAGACTGCATGGAGGCTAATTCGTAGGCGCTGGTTGGGAGAAGAGCCGACATAGGTGTTGGGAAGAACCACGAACCACCGGGGTACAGGAGTTGAGGCAGAGCCAGGTCTAGTTCGCGTGGCGTCAGGATGCTGTGGATGTGGAGCTGATGGCGTGGGGAGCAAAGCGACACGGGATGAGTGCAGGAGTTTGGGAAATCGACGAGAGGAGGACATAGCCGCTAGTCAGTAGAAAGGGTGATGAGAGAAGGATGACTGGGGGGAGTAACACGGATGGTAGATAAGCCACCAAATGTGATAGCAGAGGCAAAGAAACAGTTATCGCGTGGGGTCATGCAGAGAAGAATCCAGTTTTCAGGGACAACCGTGTAGCTTAGGACAATTGTCGGGTAGCCGTATAGGCCTCGGGCAGAGGCATGAAACTGTCGGGTAGCGCCTAGAAAATTTTGGGCAGCCCAATAACAATGCCCATAAATTTTAGGCAGTCTTGAGAAAATGATCGAGTAGTTGCAGAGAGGTTAGGGAAGCCTTGGGAAGTCCAGAACAGCCCCCGAGCAATGCCCAAGAAAACTCGAGAAACCTAGTAAGGGGCTAGGAAGCGACAAGAAGGATCTGTGCAGAAGAAAAGGGGTTCGAGCAACCAGCAAAAATCTTGGTCATCTAGAGAGAAGCCGACAGGGAAGCAACATAAATTTATGTGTTGGGTGGCTTGCTAAGCCATGGCAAAAGGCCAAGTAGCCAACAAGATGATCTCAGGAGGGTGAAGAAGGAATTTCACCTAGATATCTAGGCCACGTGAGTCATCCACTTAAGAGCAAAGAAGGACATTTTCTCAAGTGCTTGAGCCACGAAGGATTGTGACTCAATGATCTCGAATGGGTGGAGAAGGACTTTCATCCAGAGATCAAGGGATGCCAAGAAGACTCTTTGCATAAAGAATTCAGTCCAAAGGAGAAGACAAGCCGACAGGGTAGCAACAAACAGATCTGATAACAAAGGACATATTTGAGGATAAAATATGAGCCACAGGAGTTGAGTTGGCACTGTTTCTTTTCTTAGAGGACAATGTTGCATCTAGTCATATGATGGGGATGAGGGATGTGTTCCTTAGTGTTTTAGAGACAGACTCAAACTTCCATGTGGTTTGTGGGTTCGAAGCCATACATGCAATAAAGGGGGTTGGAAACTTGGAACAATGATATTCCAGCTAGAGTTAGGAGGATCTTTGGAGGTGGCAGGAATGATGTATGTTCCAGAGCTGAAGATGAACTTGATCTCAGTCTCAGCTCTAGAGGACAAGGGGTATGGGGGTTGTGTTCCAGGATGGACAGGTACTCATATGGTCAGAGAGAACTACCCAGGATGTAGCAATGATGCTTGGTCTCAAACAAGGTAAGTTGTATAGGTTGCTGGGCTAGCCTATATGTGGGTCCAAGGGGATCCTGGATCAAGGATTGATGTCCGTAGTAGAGGTCAAGGAGCATAACACTTTGAAGGGTGAGTAGAGTTCACATACTTCCAGTACGGGGAGTAAATTTTTAGAGGGGAAGAGGGAGTTGGCCCCTTCCAGTTCTTCCAGGAGACCTAGTTTTTACGAGATGACATTGATGGATGCTTAGGAGTAGGAGGCTCTTAGGAACACAATGCAGGAGAGAAAACATTTGACGAAGTTTTCAAACTTCTTGGCACTTATGTGCAACATATGTAGAATCATCGATTCCCTATCTTCCTGTAAACAGGTAGCAACTAACGAGCAAAGTTGGAAGAATGGCGCTGTGTAGGATGATGTGAGCAATAGTGTGCCAGGGTCAGAGGGTGAACCAACTACATGTGGCTCTCCGAGAAGTACCTTCCTCGCTAAGAGAGAGTGTTGATTTTTGTAGCATCGAACAAGTACTTCCACATGAATAATGTCTACAGGTGGAAGTCATCATTATTGACTCTCAGACTTAGGAGTTTCACTTTAGTAAGGTGAACTATTAAAGTGAATGTACTTTTGTTATTACTTTATGTAAAGTAGAGGGCCCATCGTATTGGCCTAAGGTATTTGTATATTGTAATTACAAAAGACTTCCTAGGAGAGAGGAGGAGACACAATAGACACACATAATCTCTAAGTGAGATCTCATTGAGTGGGTGGAGAAGGACTTCCATCCAAGTGTGGAGGGTAGGGGCCAAGGAAAGGAGTAAGGAATGATATTGAGGCGTGAAGTCTAGGATTCTGTCATTGTAATTCCTCAGTGGGCCATTACCTTAGGACAGGAGCCCATGATTTGTATAGTTAATAAAAATAATTTGTTGTTGTTTTTTCCCGAGTTGGGGTTTTTTAGGGTAAATTTAAGTGTCAAATGTGTATGATTTCCTGTGTTTTTCTGTTGCATAATTAGTTAGGAGTTTAGTGTGTTTTTAGTTAATAACTGTAGTAAAATTTTTCGAGACTGTTAACCGGATATGGGCTCAAGAAAAGCTAACAGGGCGAAGCACTAGAGTATTAGCCGACATCAAAGTTTATGGACAAGTAGCTACATTTTAATCAAAAGACCCATTATTTCTTTACTAGGTTTGAGAAATGAGATAGTTTCCTTCATATTTCATGATGAAGGTAAAATGTCATCTCAACCTTCATGCCTACCTATTCGCTTTCCATCTACTTTGCCCCCACCCTCAGGGTGAGGTCTAGATTATGATTATTGTAATATTTAACTTTACTAATTTGTTTACTTTATTTAATTAATAGTAGTTTGGAAAGGGCACTGTCTCAAGTAACACTTGTTCTGTCTTATCCGATATTGTTTCCTTGTGTGTGTTGTCTTAGCTTGAATTGGTGCATTCAATTGGATTGTCATTTGGAAGGGTCCCCATAGTGACATGAGACAACCTCCCTCTCACATAAGAGTTGGTTTGTTTATTTGGTTTTCAGCATTTGATGTGATTTCATTATAGATGTTAAAGGTGGGTAAGTAGATTTCCTTTTTGCATAACTAGTTTATGTCATTACAAATAAAATGCCAAAAGTAATCCTAACTAGTTTATATAGTCCATGTTGAAAGTTTACGTCCTTGGATTGATAGATTGAATAATGTTCTAAGTGGTATATTTAGTGTTATATCTATACTTTAGAAAGTTGCTTGACATTTTTTGCATTGTTGTTGAAGATATACACTTAGCAACACTTTGGAGGAATCTAAAGAAGATGCCACATATATCATTTGACAACTTAGTGAAAGTGGTGTCACCTTCTCCATCTCTTTCTGAGAAGGAGGACATATTTTCCCAAACACCATGAACCGATATCAACAATGACCCGAATGCTTTCCCTATTATGCTACCCACCAACAAAGTCTTATTAGAAAAAGCAAGAACAATCCCTCCTAGCATACTATAAAGGCTTATCAGAAAAGCATACGAAGATTTTTTTTTTCTAATTCAAGTTTGATGTTGTGTCATGGATTGACGTGGGATTGACGATGTGAAGGATGAACGATAATTAAATTTATTCCCCTTCACATTTAAGGGTCTTGTGATAAAATGGTTTATGGATTGAAAGGAAATTCTATCAAGGTACGGATGGAAATGAAGCAAACATTCTTTAGTAAATATGAAGAATACCGAGGAGGGTTAAGTATACCCTCTAAAAGATTTAAATTCTCACCACTGTAGTTAATGCACTTGGTCTTTGCTCTACACCGTAGGCAATTTCACTTGCATCACATACTGAGCATGTTTTTCCTCCAGGGAGTTTTGTCTTGGTTTTTCTATTGCTGGTTTATGTGGCTTTATGGCTTTGGCCCTTAGCTGTCCATGTATCATTCCAAATTCGTAGCTTTCAGAGTTTAGATCTACTTTTGGTATTTTTATAGGAGTGGTTTTTGCATTCTTACAATGTATTGATACTATTGTATTTACAATGTATTGATACTATTGTATTTAGCAATCTCATTTATATATTTGTAGTTATTTGTTGGACATTAATATAATTATCTTATCTCATCTTACAATGAAACCTAGTTAAATCTAGAAATAAAATGAATTTTCATTTTAGTTTGTCATTGTATCTTTCTTTTCTTTTAGATAATATGAGTTGTCTATCTAATCCATGCACATGAAATTCAAATTAATATAACCTAGCCCTCTCTTGGTTGATTTCAGAGCATGAGAAGATAAGGACTGCCAAGACAATTTTGATCATCAGTGGGGGAACCGGGGTTGAGTTAGCTGGAGAAATCAAAGTCGATTTCCCTGACAAGAAGTTAATTATCGTACATGCAGGTGACAGACTAATAGACTTTTTTGGACCGAAGGCTTCAAAGAAAGCTTTGGATTGGTTAATTTCCAATAAGGTTGAGGTCCACCTGAACGAACGCATTGATTTGGAAAGCCTCTCGGAATCAAACACCACCTATACTACGACCACCTATACTACGACAAGTGGAATGACTATCTCTGCAGATTGTCATTTCTTGTGTGTGGGAAACCATATTACCTCCTCTTGGCTTCAGGAATCTGTTTTCAAAGACTCTGTTGATAAGGAAGGACACCTGAAAGTTGATGATTGTCTGCGATTAAGAGGGAAATCCAATGTCTTTGCAGCAGGAGATATTGTAGATGTTAAGGTAGGCTGCTAGTTGTTACCCTTTCTACTACAGATATATGCATTGATTACATTCACTGTTTCAATCAATTTTTGCAATTCTAGACATTAAAGAAGGCTCCTACTTGTAACTCTTTCAAACGTGTATATATAGAGAAAGAGATTATTTTTACATTCTCTGTATTTCTTTTTCAATCTCTTCTTCAACAAAATTGATGTTTGGCGAATTCAATTTGGGTCTTGAGTTTGGTCTTTTGCGTGACCATAAATTGGGTTTTGACAAAACAGGAAATCAAGCAAGGTTTCCTTGCTCAGAAGCATGCAACAGTGGTGGCTGGCAATATTAAGAAATTGATGCTGAATTCTAAGCACAAATTGACTACGTACAAGGCTGGCTGAACAATGAGAATTGTACCTCTGGGGAGATATGTTGCAGTTGGTGAGCTTCCATTTGGAACAACGATTGGTTGCATTCCAGGAAGGGTAAAGTCCAAAGATTTGTTTGTTGGAAAAACTCGTAAAGGCTTAGCGTTGACGTCCTAGACATCTCTTTATTGTCATATTTCATTAGCATCCTTGTATTCTTTCCATCTAGCAGCTGATTTATCCATTATCTGTTACTAATTGGACAGAAGTTGCCAGAATGTCATGTTGAGGTGGGTAGCACATCATGTGCAGTTTTTCCAGTGTAAAGTCAAATTGTAACCCTATAATTACATCACGGATGAAAATAGGTTTGAAAGTTCTGTGCTTCTTGTTCATCTTAGAATTCCTTTCTAGGCTAGTCTTTTGAGTCAAATATTGAAAAGCTCGAATATATTTCATTGGTTGTGGCTCATGTACATCTTTCATTATATTCTCTATGCGTTTGAGTGCCATTATTATAATGTGGTTTCCTTGAAGCAATACATTTCTTTGCAGTCCTTGTTTGTTGGAGGGTAAATTTTAGAAATGTTATATGGTGATGGAAACTATGGTGGGATTGATGTTCATTGTAAACGGATTAACAAACAAGATTCACGTCTGAAATGGTTTGGTAATGCTATTAAAAACTGAGACAATTGTCTAAAGTTTAAACAGCTTAAGTGATGTTGATTAATTGTTTATACTTTTTTGGTTTCACTTTACAGCTCTTTTTCTTGCCACTGGCGATGATGATTCTCTCATAGATACGTATGTGTTGTGGCTCATTATCACAGTGAAATTTATTTTTGTCTCAAAGCGTCAAAATGTTCCTCCATGCATTGCGAAAAACTGATGTGTTATCTACAAGATACTGCATTCTGTGCAGAAGAAATGCATGACTTCTAATTGATTAAACTCGCCATGCACAGAGGTTGCATATATGATACGATCCTTTTACTAGACATACACAAGGTTTGGTTATTTGGTATCAAGATCCACCTTGTCTCCGCTGTACCATTTTTCAATGATTTTTAACTAGTGTGATGTTTTAGGACAGTCCACATACTTGATCCCTCAATCTCAAACTTCTTGCTTGAAGTTCCGAAGTTTGCATTTGAATCTTAGCCAGGAAACCATTTTTGAGGTTCATCCATTTGACAAACTACACTCACAGGATTCAGGGTTATTGAACTTTCGATATTCAATTGGGTCCTCGTACTTTTATCAATCTTTACAATCGAATCTAGCCTCTATAATCATCAAAAGTTGAACGTGTTTCACAAAATCTTAGTTTTCAACAAAAGATTGTTTGTGTGTATTCTTATCCCACTGCTACATGCACATATGGTTGGTTCAGCACTTGATGTCACTTTCAAATGGATAGAAAAAACATGAGAAAAACATAAAACATTTACTTAAGACTTTGTCACATATAGATTAGTTGTTTATCTAAAATTGCTTGAGCTTCCTTACAAATGGCGAGACAAGTAATGTGTTTTCTGATTCTTGAAACTCTATTGATTAATTGGCTTTCAAGATAATTCTTATATTTTATAATTGCAATTTGGATTTCAATTATTGCTTATAAATTTGTCAATTTGAAGTTTACAAGTTGAATCATGTGGAGGGAGTTCATGTGCATAAACGAAAAGAAGAGAAATGTTTTGGGCATTAGAAGGAGAAAAATATTATTGCTCCTAGTATATAAATTCTTGAGCAGAGTGCATGGCGGACAAAAAGAGGCATTACAATATGATGGACATACTTTTCCAAGAACATCAAATCATTTTATATAGTCTAAGCCTACACTATGTGGGTGCACCCTCCCCTCGTCCCTGTTCCCGAAGCTCACAATTGAGCAGATCATTGAGGAAGCGTCCAAAAAGTGCTCTCCCAAAACGATCCCGTCCAGAAGCGTTTTTGGGAAGCGCGCTCCCGGGGTTAAAAAAATTCTCCCTTTATGTTCGGGAGTGCTAAGGCAGTGCTCGGTAGTGATCGCTCTCGTTCACTCCCACTAGCGCTCCCAAGGTCGCTCCTGACACTCCCACCAGCGCTCCTAGTCAAACCCGTAGGTTGAAGAGGGGGATCACGTTTTCCTCTCTTGGGGGGGTTTGTTTGGACTATAGAACACTCCTCAACTTCTTTTCTCCTCATTGTTGTCATTTCATTCATCTTTGCAAGGTTTTGTTGAGCTTGGAGTGCATTTGGAGATTTGATGAGGATCTTGGAGAGCTTGGAAGAGAGATTGAAGGTTGCCATTTGTGAGAGATTGGAGGGGAGCTTGAAGGCTGCCATAGGGTTGAACCACTATTGGAGAGCAAAAAAGGTAGGCTCTAAACTCAATATTTTTTTTCCCTTATAAACTTGTATATTTTTATGGCTTGAATGCTTGTATGTTTTCTTCTCCTACTCTTTCCCATTCCTTCTCCCTCATTCCATTGCAGGTAAAGGGTTATTCTCTACAAGCAAGATGGGTTTGTCATCGTGGTTTTTCCTTTTGGTTCCATTGTTTATTATGATGGTGGTTATTGGAAACCGGAGAAGAAGTGATGAAGAGAATGAAGAAGTGAGTAGTGGCACATATCATGGAGAGGAGGGAGAGGAGGAGGAAAATGATAGTGATGGAAAGAAAAACCAAAGAGAACTCAACACCTTTGTGGAAATATGTCACAAAGCTTGGAGGAGGGAAAGGGGGTGGAGCCACTAAATTTGCATGCCCCCATTGTAGAATAACTTACACAAGTTCATATACCTATGTGAGAAAGCATTATGTGGGGTTATGCCATGGGATGAAAAGAAGGCTATAGGAGTCAAAACCTGTATGGAAGTTCCAGTAAAAGATAGAGCCAAATATAAAAGGGAAGAGGAGGAAGCATAATACATATCCAAAAGAAGAAAGGTTGAACATGAGACCTCAAGCTCACATAGAACATTCAGTGCTCGATCCCCATCCACCCATGGTAGTGGATTCTCACCCATGCATTTAGGGCGTAGAATATATTTCCTTGACCATTCAATGTTCTTCGCTCAGCATTTTGGCATGAAATGGTAGAAGCCATCCATTGTGCCCCTAAAGGATACAAGAGCCCTGGGTATGACAAATCTAGAACCGTGGGTCTTGACAAGGAAAAAGACAAGATCCAAAATGCTTTGGGACAATTCACAAATGATTGGAATGAATATGGGGTATCCATAGTGTCTGATGGTTGGACAAATGTAAAGGGAAAACCATTGATAAATGTTCTTGGGGTGTCTACTAGTGGTGCAATATTCCTTTCATCCCATGACTACTTAGATCAATTCAAAATTGGCATCAATATTGCAGAACCCTTAATTAAAAACATTGAATCTATTGGGCCATGCAATGTCATCCAAGTCATTACCAATACTGTTGCTAATCATAAGGAAATAGGAGCAATAATTGAGAATAGATACCCCAACATATTTTGGTTTGCATGTTTGGTTCACACATTGAACCTTTTGATGCATGACATTATCAAGATGAAGGACCATGATTATAAATGGATTAGTTCATTGTACAAGAAAAGCAAACAAATGATAAGATTTATTACCAACCATAATAATTTCCACCACATTTTTCGTTGTCACTCAAGGTTGGAGCTATTGAATATTGCAAAGACTAGATTTGCTAGCTACTACCTCACCTTCAAGCGCCTTTTGAAGGTAAGGGATGCATTGGCTAGTATGGTATTAAGTGAATCAAGATTTTGAAAGACATGGCTACATCCGCATCTGATAGGCATGATTTTCAGGAGGTGGAGGACATCGATCTTAATGGTCGGTTTTGGGAAAGTGTTAGGTCTGTGTTGCAATTCACCAAGCCCATTTATAACATGATTCGATTTGTAAATACCGATCAACCGATAATTGAAGAGGTGTATGAGAAAATGGATAGCATGCAAGGCCAAATAAAATATATTGTTGAGCCAAAAGATCCCATCTTGTATGATCATATTCACAAGCATGTGTTACAAAGGTGGGATAATCTTAATGTTCCACTTAATGCCTTAGCCTATGTCCTTACACCAAAATATTATTCTCCATCTTGGTTGGCCAAACTAGCACTTGGGGGTGGGATAAAAAAAAAAACCCACACAGATCTAGAGGTACAGAATGGGTACATGCTAGCATTAGACAAGTTGGTCCTTAAAGAAGAGGAATGTGTCATATTGTGCCATATTGCGTGGTGAATTGAGCAAATACCTTAGTCAACATGGAGTGTTTGCTAATTTGCATGCAAACAAAGATCGAGATATGTTGTCTCCTTTAGAGTGGTGGAACATGTATGGCTCCACCACACAGTTGCATAAATTGGCCATTAGAGTTCCTTAACAGGTGGTTAAGTTTTCTTCTACAGAGAGGTGTTGGAGCACCTATAACTACGTCCATAGTGTGAAAAGAAACAACCTTAATGAAAACTGGGTAGAAAGGTTTGATTTTGTACACTAGAACTTGAGGTGTTATCTCTTTATTGTGAGTGGGCCAAAAGTGATAGAACATATATCACTTGGGAGAACAACCTGGAGGAGAATAATTTGGAGGATGGAGCCATGGCTTTATAGTGCTTTGAGGATGAAATTTTGGGCGATGATGATGGTGACCATGCAATAGTAGAGATGCCACCCCCATCCAGTAGCAGTGTTCTAATCCCATATGCACTAGCGTTGCCTCTAGCTTCACAACCTCCATCTTTGTGTGGGCATCGTGTAGCTATTGGACATGGTTCATGACCACTTCCACCTACTTAGGATCATGGAAAATTTTAGGGGTGAATCTTAGCCCATGGGATAAATTTAGGGGTTTTAAATTTTTAATGGGCTAATTTTTTATTGAACACCCATTAGGTATGATTAGCCCATATTTTATTTATTTATTTTTAATGAATAGAAGGTTAGCCCCATGGAATTTAAAAAGGGGAGGCAAAATAAAGCAATTTAGCCCCTCTAAAAATCGATTTAAACCATTGTTCACCCATGAAAATTGCTAGGGAGCTCTCATTCTCCCCCAATTTCCAGAAATGGTAGTTGTTAGCATGGGGTATTCACTTAGTGAAACTATTTCATAATGTCTTCGTTTATAGGATATTAGAGAATAGACCTAATATCTGTTGATGTATATGTAACTTCGGAATGTATTTCATATATGTATATTGTACTCCTATAGAGATGGTATTATTCCTCTATACAGAAGTGTTTGTATTCCTATAGAGATGTTATTATTCCTCTATACGGAAGTGTCGTCATTTATATTGTAAGTGTCATAACTTATACTTGATGGGTTATTAGACCACCTTGTTGAGGTCGGCCATGTATAAGTCATGTGGGTCGAAGGGTTATTAGACCACCCTAGTGGGGGTCGGCCATGTGGGTCAAAGGGTTATTAGACCACCCTGTTGGGTGTCGGCCCAGTCAACATTATGTTATGTGGTTAAGTTAAGGCCGACCTAGTAAAGGTTATTAGGCAAGTCAAGTCAAGTATAAATAGAGTGCGGGAGGCACTCTATTTCATCATTCTATTCTCTCTCACACTCTTGGGAGAGTGGCGCACTTGTGGATGAGGAGAAGCTGCTTCTAGGAGATGTCTATCTCTTATGCTTGGGTTGTATCATTGCTCTATCTATCTCTGAGGAAGTTATTGGGGTTTTTCACCTTTATGGTTTTCCCCAAGTAAACTATGTGTCTCTTGTGTGCTTGCATTATTGTGTCCATGATTGATATGATGTAGATATGTTGTACATGTCGTTCTCTCAATTAAGATCCTAGATCAGATTGAAGTAAATTCTGAAAAATTAACATGGTATCAGAGTTAGCCTGAAAGAAGGCATGGTATGGTATGTATGACACTTGTTGCACTTACAATGCTAGGGCTTGATATAGCAAAAACCAGTCATCGTAGCACTTTCGCTATAAATAAATTTCAGCAAGGTTTCAGGGTCTAAAAATTGTACAGGGCAAATATAAGATCTCCATGTACCTTGTGTCCAAAGGAAAACCTCTAATTCGTTGTACTTTGTGATTTATGATCTATACAATATAGGGTTTCCGCCCCTTCCAGATCTCAGTCAAAAACATGTGACCTTGGAAAAAAGGTCATAACTTGGGCTAGGAAGCCCCAAATGAAATTTCGTAAAAAGATACAAGTAGTGCACGGACTGAACTTTCTCAAGTAACTTGTTTAGAGGCCGAAACCGAACCAGTGACACGTGGAACGCTGTACATGTTCGATCTCCTGTTTTATCCCATAAACAGGTCACGTTGTGACACTTGGCATAACTCTCTCTCAGAGAATCCATTTGAGGTCAGACCTATGGGGTTGGAAATATGATAGGTCAGGATATCCCAAGAAAATTTTTCAGACAAACCCTAATCCAGCTCCAGATCCAGTTCCTGCAAATCAAGTGGATTGGGTTAATCCTAGAAGAGAATGGATTGGTCACCTGCATAAGTGAAGAAGTTCATGTTTCAGAGGGAGATGAGGCTAAGGCCTTACATAAGAAGATTACAAGCAATATCGACAGGTATGACTCATCCAGGTATGTTTCGAGATTTGTTCATGATTAAGTTTATGGTATGTTTGTCTTCATGTTATTACGGTTATTACAATCTTGATTAAATTTAGACTTGTCGTATCACCTTAATAAAATTATGAATGCTTGATAGAAGATATTCATTGATTAGGGTGTTGACACTTATGATTGTACTAATGCATTATGGTGTTATATGAGGTTTATGTTGTCCGCTAACATGAAAGGTACACCAAGAAAGACAAATCATGCTCTAGTTCAAGAACATATGATCATGATGACATGAGGACAAAGATTCATCCATTGTCATGAATCACTTAGAAGATCTATTTTGCGAGGTATGTATAACTTGGTTCTATAAATGGTTAACCTATGAGATATATAGGTTGCTAGCACAAGTCATTGAAGAGAACAAGAGACATCATGTGGGTATGTTAGACATAACTAGCTAACATACCAATCCAGGTATGTTTTTCCTATATCAAGTTAGAATCCTACCTTGTGTTAGGATCCCTTATATAAGTATACTTGGTATGATTGGTTATGATTATTCATAAAGTTAGAAATGTAAGTAATCAAGGGTTTATGCATATTATGTCTCTTATCTTGATTGATGATTTAACTAACTAGAAGAGTCCTATGATCAAATAAGAATATGCATGAGTAAAAGAAGACTTTCCTGAAACCTTGAATACTAATGTTTATTATCTGTGTTTGAAATGATCATGACTATACATGTTTAAGATTATTGTGTTTTGATAGTATTGAGATTATACTAATGAATGTATGATTATGTATGATTATGTATGAGATCTCAATGGTATCACAATAATGATACTTGTAAGCATGCATAGTGATCGAGGATGGATATAAGTTCAAGGACAGGTAATCCAGGAAACAAAAATCAAGAGGGAGCACACTCCAGTAGTTTCTGCAAGGATGCAGATATTCAGAGGGAGTCAACCACTTCTCACAATCCACATCAGAATGGAGTTGCAAAGATTCAGAGGGAGTCCACCCAACAAACAAACAAAGATAAGTACTTGAATTATCATTTCTTGCATATTTGTTTGTTTAAATAATATTGTTCAATGATGTATATGCTTATGTTCCTAGACTTAGGGTGTGTATTATGCATATTAGAATAATTGCATTAATGAACAATATACTACTAATTTGCATATGATGGGTAAGTGGCCTATGTCACTATACAACATTCCATTGCTACTTATCTAGAATGAAACCTCTTTGCTGACATATTGGGAGTTGTGCACACTCTTAACAATGTTCTGGTAGAGATTGGAAGGCATCTAGAAAGTTATAAAATATGGATAAATGTTGTATTGAAGCATTGGCTAAGATAATTGCATGACTGTATGACATATTTCTTTATGTGTAAGAATTTGTTCTGAAAACTATGAGATGTTTTCTAATCATGCAATTTAACTTGTTGTGTAGGAAAGATCGTATACCATCACCTACAAAAGAAGGACTACAACATTTGTTCAACAACAATGTTATCTATTGAAAATATTGAAGATATTGAAGTTCCCAGGATCTGGGAAGAATGCCATGATCAAGGAGTACTAGTTGATCATGAAGATGTTTGGGATGCAGTCCCAAGACCTGAAGGGGAGTCCGTTGTGACTACTAAATGGATATACAAGATCAAGCATGCTGCAGGTGGTAGCATAGAGACTTTTGCTCTTGTAGCCAGATACACTTCCATTAGATCCGTACTTGCTCTGGCTGCAGTGATGAAATGGAAGATACACCAGATGGATTTCAAGACAGCTTTCTTGAATGGTGTAGTTGAAGAAGAAGTGTATGAGGAGCAGCCACTTGGTTCTGAGACACATGATAGGGTTTCATATACGTGCAGAACTTGGTATGGTAGGATAGACATCTTTCTATCCAGTTTGGGCTTTACCAAGAGTAAAGCGGATTCCAACCTTTACTACGAGGTTGAGAAAGGAAATCCAGTGATACTACTTTTGTATATGGATGACCTGTTTATTACAGGTGAAGATAGATTGATTGCCGACATGCAGCGGAAGCTTGCTGCCGATTTCGAGATGAAGAACTTGTGGATGATGCACTATTTTCTAGGTATGGAGGTTTGTCAGAGTGCAGATGGAATCTTCCTTGGACAAGGGAAGTATGCAGTAGAGATCCTAAAGAGGTTCGAGATGATGGACTGCAAGGTCATGGCCACACCTATGGCATCGAACCTGAAGCTTTTGTGTGATGCTTCATCTGATCCGGTTGATGTCACGATGTGTCGTTAGATGATTGGGTCCTTGATGTACCTGACAAACACAAGACCAAATATTTGCTTTGCGGTGAACACATTGAGCCAGTTCCTGACGGATCCGAGGAGTGTTCAACTGGTTGTTGTAAATCATATTTTGAGGTACCTGAAGGGTACAATTGATTATGGGCTCAAGTATGATGCGAATCAAAATTTTAACCTGCAGGGTTATGTTGATTCAGATTGGGTAGGCAGTGCTGTAGATAGGAAGAGCACTTTTGGGTGCTGCTTCAATATGGGATTAGGTGTGATCTCTTGGTTTAGCAGGAAGCAGTCCCGCGTAGCACTAAGTACAGCCGAAGCAGAGTATGTTGCGACAGATGAGTAGGTTGCAGATGTATTGACCAAGCCATTGGCCAGAGTGCAGTTTGAGTACTTCATAGAGAGGCTTGGTGCACTTCAGATTGAGGTTCCTTCCAAAGGGAAGTGATGAGTCCAGAAGAAGCAGATGCACATGAGCTTTTCTGACATGGTTGATGTGTTCTCCCATGGTCATGATGTAATTGCTGAGCCATTCTCACATGGTGGTAGATGTGTTCTCCCATGGTGCAGATGTAAGGGATGAAGCCATTTTTTACATGGTGGTAGATGTGTTCTCCCATGGTGAAAAAGTAAGGGCTAGAGCCTTCCCCGAATGGTGGTAGATGTGTTCCCCCATGTTGGTGGTGTAAGTGTTGGATGATGTTCATCTGGGCTATGCTTCGTGGATGATGAGATGATCTGAAGAGGACGATGCTATGATGATCAGGATGATCATGGATGATAAGCATCAGGACGATTCTCCAGTTACTGCTTTGTATATGTATATGCATCATGTTGGATGCTTGTTATGATCAGTTGGATCATTTATGTATGTATGCATCATGTTAGATGCTGGATATGATCAGTTGGATCATTTGTATGTATTTGTATATGCATCATGTTGGATGCTTGGACCATGTATCTTTATATGTATCAGGTGGATACGTTGTATGATCAAGTAGATCATGTATGTTGATATGTATCAGGTAGATACATTGTGTGATCAGGTGGATCATGTATCTATGTATGTATTAGGTGGATACATTATATGATCAGGTGGATCATGTATGATGATATGTATCAGGTAGATACTTGGTATGCATCAGGTAGATGCATTGTATGATCAGGATGATCATGTATGATGAGCTTTAGGATGTTGCTCCAGATGATATGCATCAGGACGATGCAGTGATGATCATGTGTACATCAGGATGATGTATGGTGAGTATCAGGTTGATAATCTGTGGTTGTGGAACAGGTTGTACAGATGAGCATGTCTGGGAGATCCTATAGGTCGGAGTTGTGTACCCGTAACAGCCTGGAATGCTCTTTCGAGACATTTCTCTAGGAGGACATATAATAGCGCCCTAGGAGATCCTTCAGGTCGGAATTGTGTACCCGTAACATCCTGGGATGCTCTTTCGAGGTTTTGTCCTATGGCATATAATAGCGCCCTGGGAGATCCTTCAGGTCGGAGTTGTGTACCCATAACATCCTGGGATTCTCTTTCGAGGTTTTGCCATGAACACATGTAATTTGTGCCCTGGGAGATCCTATAGGTCGGAGTTGTGTACCCGTAACATCCTGGGATTCTCTTGTGAGGTTTTGTGGTGACCACATGTAATTTGTGCCCTGGGAGATCCTACAGGTCGGATTTGTGTACCCGTAACATCCTGGGATGCTCTTTCGAGGTTTTGTGGTGGGGTCACATGTAATAGCACCCTAGGAGATCCTACAGGTCGGAGTTGTGTACCCATAACATCCTGGGATACTCTTTCGAGGTTTTGTGACACACGTAATAAGTCCTGAGGATTCCACAGTATGGCCAATGATGATGAAGACCTGCAGGTGGTGGGCCTACATCCAGTATGAAAAAGGACTGTCTCTGTAGAACTTCCTATGATGAGTAGATTCAGAGATTGATTGAGATAGCAGCAGCAGTGACGATGACAATGACTCGATGACGATTATCCAGTGACGATGATCCAGAGAAGAAGACTTGTTCTAGAAGACCTCTATTGAGAAATACCTTCCTATTTAAGAGGGAGTGTTGATGTATATGTAACTTCAGAATGTATTTCATATATGTATATTGTACTCCTATAGAGATGGTATCATTCCTCTATACGGAAGTGTTTGTATTCCTATAGAGATGTTATTATTCCTCTATACGGAAGTGTCGTAACTTATACTTGATGGGTTATTAGAACACCTTGTTGGGGTCGGCCATGTATAAGTCATGTGGTTCAAAGGGTTATTAGACCACCCTAGTGGGGGTCGGCCATGTGGGTCAAAGGGTTATTAGACCACCCTGTTGGGTGTCAGCCCAGTTAGTATTATGTTATGTGGTTAAGTTAAGGTCGACCTAGTAAAGGTTATTAGGCAAGTCAAGTCAAGTATAAATAGAGTGCGGGAGGCACTCTATTTCATCATTCTATTCTCTCTCACACTCTTGGGAAAGTGACGCACTTGTGGAGGAGGAGAAGCTGCTTCTAGGAGATGTCTATCTCTTATGCTTGGTTTGTATCATTGCTCTATCTATCTCTAAGGAAGTTATTGGGGTTTTTCACCTTTATGGTTTTCCCCAAGTAAACTCTATGTCTCTTGTGTGCTTGCATTATTGTGTCCACGATTGATATGATGTAGATATGTTGTACATGTTGTTCTCTCAGTTAAGATCCTAGATCAGATTGAATTAAATTCTGAAAAATTAACAATTTCACTAGATATTGATAAATGCCTACAAAAATCCTTTTGTTGAGCACCCCTCCCAATACATATTTTTAATTAAAAATACCATATTTTTACGAGATATCCCCTATTTTTTTCTAGATACCCCCTTTTATACCCCCCAATACCTATAAACCCCCCATACCCCACAACACCCCCCCCAAAATACTTTCAATATATTGACCTTATTTTTCACAATTTAAAAACTCTCCTTTATGAATGAATGTGATAAGATATTGTTCAACAAGATGAAGCCGACCTAGATGCTAGGGGCTCTTTCACCTTTTATTGATCATGGAAATCAAAGTCAGAGTTATATTCGTCCATATTTTATGGGTTGAATCTCATTTTCCAAGTTGCTTAATGTCCACATGAGAAGGGAAGTTGATATTTACTATCAAGTCTTATCGTAAAAGATTCACCAAGACTTTACAAGGTTTTATAATTTAGTAAAACATTCGCCAAAATTTTACAAGATTATATAATTCAATGATAAATTTGCCAAAAAATTATATATACATAAAATAGCCTTCATATTTTCCTATATATCATGGGGATTCGCCCATTTATTATACATAGAAATTTAGGGGGGGTTCTTAAAATTTTCTTTGCTTAGGATGAGGAGACGCCTACTCTCAATGCTCATAGATCACGGGAAAAGAAATTAGAAGTTTCCTGTGGCAAGAAGAAATATTAGTACTTATCTTTTTCTTGTTTTTAGTACTTTGCAAGTTGTAACTATTGACTCCTTAATATTACTTATGGTCTATTTTGAAAACATTATATGGCAATTTAAGTTTGATGTTTGAAGTTGAACCTACCTTTGAAGTTCATTGCTTGCAACTTTTCACTATTGATTGCAAAGTAGCATATCTATATTATAACTGTTTGGTAATTACTAATGAATATGTGTTTTGTGAATCATTTCATTTCATGGTTGATGTGCTCTATTATAGTTTGGCTACCAATACAATTTTAGTTATGAGTTTGATGGGTCATGACAAATGTTATATATTAAAAATGGTTGGTTTTATATGGTTTAATCCATTTTTTAATTCTTTTTGTAACTAACTCAACATTATGCATGGGTTTATTGACATATATGCCTCAAAATATATAAAAATATATATTATAACTCTCGAAAAAGTTCCCACCCTGGAAGCTTTTGAAAATTTCGCGTTTTTCTTTTCACTCCGTTCCTTGCTCCCTGCTCCCAACAATGTAGGTCTAAGAAAATGAAACCAACATGACCTCCATAGAACTTATCTCTCACTATGGTTAAACATAAAGATGGAACTACAAGTCCTATGATGTTGGGTTTCAATAAAGTTTGTATCCTTATCTTAGAGTCTTATTGCAATGCTCCAAGACTACAAATTGTGAAAATGGACCTTTTCACAAGTTGAGGTGACTACAAGTGTACTCTTATGTTGCAAGGCACATTGTCAATATCTTTTGTTTTTCCTTTTCTTCCTCTCTCCTCGTTGATGTTGCAATACATCTATCATTTGGCACCATTACTTGTTGTGATGTATGATGTCGTATTTTAATGATAGTCATTATTGTCCCCATTGAATATGGAGTAAATGCAAATTAAACTTATAATGTTAAGATTGATGATTCCAATATCATGTTATCTATTCGTCAAATCCACGTTCTCATGATATCAACCCATCACTTCTTGCAATGAGCTCAAGAGGTCAAGGATGTTGGAATTTTATCCCATGTATTTGTTGATGTTTTCTAGCTCGGACAAGAAATTTCGCATAGGTTCGGTGTCAAACATGCGGGAAGTCATCCAAATAAATCTATTTTGTAATTCACTTTATTTATAAAGTGAAAGTCTTTTAATTAGCTATTGAGTCTAATAAAGTGCATTTGAATGCATTAGTGATTTAGACTAGTCTCAACTGTTGATCTTACCATGAGATTAGGTTAATGGTATATTAGGGTTTCAACTAAAGTATAAAGGCAGGTGAGGGAAAAGACACATTCATTTTTCTTCATGAAGATAGTTTTGTCCAAGGGTGAAGAAAGAGGCTGAGTAAGAGGGAAAAACATGGCAACAATGAGAAGATCGATTTGCAAATTCAGTAGATCAAAGAAGTTAATTCCAATAGTGATTATGTACAACTATACAGAATTATGTACAACTATACGAACATATTTGTATAGATATGTACAACCATATGGACAAGGTCATGCAGGGCGTACCTATATGCATACGGGCTAGGGCTAGCTAAATATCCTATATGTTTGTTGTTTTTCCTTATCAAGAGGTTTAAAACCTCAGTTTCGAGGTGTCCTTGTAAGTTTTGAAGCATTAATGATAAACTAATTTGAGGGACAAATTTCTTATGTACTTGTTTCTGCTGTTTATATTTTTCTAGCCATCTCTGTGAATGTTGCATGCTAAGAATTATTTATTTTTGTTATTTCATAAATTTAATATCATATTTGTTGAATAAAGAAGCATAGGACAATAGTCACCTAGGGCACATAAAATTTGACCTAGTACAAGAGCTGATCTCTTACTAAGACTCAAGGATTTATCTTTGGGTAGATCAGTTGGGGTTATAAAAGGACCAACAACGAGGTTTTTATTCTTTGATTTCCTTATTTGGATTTTGTTCTTTAGATCTCAGAGATGGCATCAACTAGCCTCAGGTTCGAGGATAGGTTAGATGGTGCCTCGAATCTCCTAGCATGGAAAGTCAAGGTAACTCTTCTATTATAAGGTAATGACCTTTGGGATATCATCAAAGATGTGGTAGCTTAACCCAAAGATCCATAGCTTTTGGTAGCTCACGAGAAGAAAGAAGTGAAATCCAAGTGGATGATTATGGATGCCGTGAAGGATCATCTAATCCCTCATATATCTGAGAATAAAATGGTAAAGTTGATGTTTGATGCCCCGATTAGTATTTACCAGATCGAGAACATTAACTAGAAGATGATATTGCACAATAAGCTACAAAATTTTGAGATGACCAAATAAAACACAATCACCAATTACCTAATGAAGGTCACACAAATCTGTGACCAAATTGCAGCAATTCGGGAGAAGATCAAAGACAAAGAGTTACTAAATAGGGCACTGAATGGTTTCCCACCTCAATGGGAAACATTTGTCCAAGGTAATTGTGATCAGGAGAATCTTCCCAATTGGGAAAGACTATGGGATGATTGTATCCATGAGGAATCAATATCAGATGGAGTTAATGGTCAGCCAACAGGTAGGCGACACTTACCATGCCCTCATTTGTTAGGTAAGAAGGGAAAAGGTAAAGGACCTAGCAAGGGTAAGATAGAGTGAGGAGTCAGCCTCACAGTCATGGAAGAAGGGATTGTGTAAAATCAAGGGCTTTGTATGTCATAAGAACACAACCATTATGCATCACAATTTCTGAAGAAGAAGAAGGGTAAAGGGAAGTAGCAACACCAGGTAGCACCGTCAACTGAAACTTGGATGATTGTTTTTTCTTCCAAGTTCGAGAAGGATTTCTCGATGGCATCTTGCCTCTCTTCCAACATAGTTTTGAAGAACGCATGGTATGTGGACAGTGGAGCATCAAGGAATATGACATTAGCCCAAGATTTATTTTCAAGTCTAGAAGAGCACGAGTATGGAGTTCAAGTCTAGCTTGGTGATGATGCCAAGTATCCAGTAGTAGGAGCTGGTACCATTCCTTTCCAACTCCAGTTAAGTAACTCTTTATACATTGGTGATGTCTTATTTGTTCAAGCTATCAGGAATAATATGCTTTCAGTATTAGTCATGGAAAATAAGGGTTTTGCATTAGAGTTCAGGAAAAATTAATTCCTCATTAGACCGAAGGAGTCTAGCCCAAGATCATATTGGGTGATTGGGGTTAGAGAAGACAATTTTACATGTTGCAGGGTGAACCTATTTGAGCACTATTTCATAGCAAAGAGAACTTGTGTGGGTTATGGAACAAGAGTATGGAGCACCTATATCATTGGACATTGCCTATTATGAGGGATATTGTCACAGCTCTTCTAGAGTTCACCATTGAGTAACAAGTTGTGTGTAGAGGGTGCACGCTTGGCAAGGATGCCAAGGATGCTTTCCCAAGTAGTGAGAAAATATCTAAGCAGATCCTAGATTTAGTGCATTTGAATGTATGTGAACTGATGACAGTAGCATCAATCATAGGAAGCATGTACTGTGCTTCCTTCATTGATGACTTCTCTCGCAAAACATGGAGTCTAGTACTTCTTAAAGATAAAGGATGAAGTATTCAACATGTTTCAGGAGTTCAAGGCTCTTGTGGAGAACCAGATGGGGAATAATATCAAGGTTTTGAGATCGGACAATGGGGATGAGTATACCTCTAACGATTTCAAGGATTTATGCAAGGATGCAGGAATCAAAAGGGAGTACACTGTTCCTTACAACCCATAGCAGAACAAGGTTGCAGAGCGGAATAACATGACCAATATTTTTCGATGTTTCTATGGTAATTAGCATGCATTGAAACATTATACATCGGTAACAAGTGTCCTCATAATTTTTGGGGGGACAAGACACTAGAGGAGGCATTCATTGGTGTCAAGCCAAAGTTGAGTCATTTTCGCATCTTTGTTTTTTTTATTTACATCCATATAGAAATGGAGAAGAAGACCAATTTGGATCCCTCCAATAGGAAGGTTTATTTGTTGGCTACAATGAGAATTCAAAGGTTTACAAGATCTATATTCCAGGAGAGAGGAATACAATTGTAAATAGGGATGTAAAGTTCGAGGAAGACTTTGCATCCAGGAAATATCATGAGCTATCACCAGTGATAGAGGATGAGGAATAAGAATCTCCAAAGGTTGATGCAGGGCCATCAACGACTTCCAATTTTGGGCAGTATCCTTCAGATGTAGAGGAGGATCCACCCACTCCTACTAGTTATGTAATTCTTCTATTAGAAGAGAATGACCTATGGGATATCGCCAAGGATGTGGTAACTTTGTCCACAGATCTGTAACTTTTGGCATCTCACAAGAAGAAAGAAGTGAAATCCAAGTGGATGATCATGGATGATGTGAAGGATCATCTCCTCCCTCATATTTCTAAGAAGAAAATGGAAAAGTTGATGTTCAATGCCCTGGTTAGTCTTTACCAGAGTGAGAACATTAACCAGAAGATGATATTGCACAATAATCTCAAATCTGTTGATATTAGCAGATCAGACACAGTCATTTTATTTGATGAAGGCCACACAAATACATGACCAACTTGCAGTAGTTGGGGAGAATATCAAAGACAAAGAGTTAGTAAATAGGGAACTGAATGGGTTCCCACCTTAATGGGGAACATTTTTCCCAGGTTTTTGTGATCGGGGCAGTCTTCCCAATTGGGAAAGACTATGGGATGATTGTATCCAGGAGGAGTCAGATGCAGATGGATTCAAAGGTTAGAAAATAGGGAGGTGACATTGACCATACCCTCATTCATCAGACAAAGAAATGAAAAGTTAAAGGACCTAGCAAGGGTAAGACAAAGAGTAAGAAGTTATCTTCACAATCATGGGAGAAGGACTTGAGAAAACTCAAGTGATTCATATGTCATAATAAAAACCATTATGCGCCACAATGTCCAGAGAAGAAGATGGGTAAAGGGAAGCAATAACACTAGGTAGCAACCTCAACTGAAACTTAGATGATTGAGTTTGCCTCCAAGTTCGAGAAGGATTTCTTGATGGTATCTTTCCTCTCTTCCAGCACATTTTTGAAGAACACATGGTATTTGGACAATGGAGAATCAAGGAATTTGACATTAGCTTGGGATTTATTTTCAATTCAGGAAGAGCACAAATTTCGATTTCAGGTCAAGCTTGTTGATGATTCCAAGTATCTAGTAGCAATAGTTGGTACCACTCCTTTCCAACTCTAGTTAGGTAACTCTTTAGATATTGATGATGTGTTATTTGTTCCATTCAATTTTTGTCATGGAAGATAAGGGTTTTCAGTAGAGTTCAAGAACAAGGAGGTCCTCATTAGACTGAAGGAGTCTAGCCTTGGATCATATAAGGTGAATGGGTTAGATAAAGAAATTTGTACAGGTTGCATTGTGAACCTATTTGAGCCCTAGTTCATAACATAGATAACTTGTGAGAGTTATAACACAAAAGGATGAGGCACCTACATCACTGAGCATTGCCTATTTTGAGCGAGATTGTCATAGGTCTTCTAGAGTTCAAAATTGAGCAGCAGGGTGTGTGCATAGGATGCATGCTTGGAAAGCATGGCAAGGATGCTTTCTCACGCAATGAGCATAGATATAAGGGGATCCTATATCTAGTGCATTCGAATGTTTGTGGATTGATGTCAGTATCATAAATCACGGGAAGCATGTACAATGATTCCTTCATTGATGACTTCTCATGCAAAACATGGAGTCTACTTCTTGAAGACAAAGGATGAAGTTTTCAGTAGGCTTCAGGAGTTCAAGGATCTTGTGGAGAACTAGGCTGAGAAAAAGGTCAAGGTTTTGAGATTAGACAATGGGGGTGAGTATACCTCCAATGATTTTGAGGATTTATGAAAAGATACATGAATCAAGAAGGAGTAAATTGTTCCTTACAACCCATAGCAGAACAAGGTCCCAAAGCCTAGTAACTGATCCTTCATAGGGGTTTCTAAGGCCATGATACATGACGGAGAATTGATGATGTTTCTATGGGCATTAGCATTCAATGCATCATTATACAGCCATAAAAAGGTGTTCTCATAGGTTTTTGGGGGTCAAGACACTAGAGGAGGTATTCACTAGTGTGAAGCTAGAGGTGATTCATTTTCACATCTTTGGTTTTCCAGTTTACATCCATATACTATTAAGATTCAATATGATAAGATAGATAACATCAATATTACATTCCATTTCACAACAATAGCATATACAGGATCACTGAAAGAACAACAAGCACAACATAAACACAAGAGACACATATTTATCCTGGGAAACCCTCATGGGGTAGAAAACCCAGCAAAGCTTCCTCAATATAGATGATCAACAAGTACAAATATGTAGTCCCCAAACAAGAGCTCCTTCTCCTCCTTTGCATATCTTTCTCTCTCCTATGCGAGTTTCACAAGTGAGTGTATGAATGATAAAATGAGGAACACACCTCCTCTATTTATACTCATCTTTTAACTGACTTTTCACCCTAACTGGGCCAACCTCGCCTAGGAGAGTCTAATAATCCCTAAACAACTAACTTAGGGTCGACCCCACTAGTTAGGTCTAATAACCCTAGTTACAACATTCTCTTGGAGGAATAAACATCTCCGTATATACAATAGGGTCTCCACGGAGGAATGAAACATCTCCATAATAATAAAGTACAAATATAATATTCTTAGAAGTTACAATATTTCAACACTCCCCCTTAACGAGAAGGATATTATAACAACATCTGAAGGAGCAAGGAGTCATCAACTACATGATACATGATACATCTATAAATTCATTGGAAGCTTTCTTTAATCATCATCAGTAACTCAAACAGTTACTGGAACATCTTCAAGATATTCAATACTGGAACATCAACATCTTCAGTACTAAGTCTTCATCTTTTGCAGCACTCGATCAGCTACAGCAACATCATCATCTGGATTTTTTGATCAACAACATCATCATCTGGATCTTCCGATCAATCATCATTTGGATCTATCGATTAACAACCTCATTGTCGGGATCTTCCGATCAACAACATCATCATCTGGATCTCTAGATCAACAACCTCATCGTCTGGATCTTCCGATCAATCATCATCTGGATATCTTGATCAACAACAACATCATCTGGATCTCTCGGTCAACAACATCATCTAGATCTCTCGATCAACAACATCATCATCTAGATATCTAGATCAACAACCTCATCGTCTGGATCTCTCTATCAACAGCATCATCTGGATCTCTAGATCAACAACCTCATCGTCTGGATCTCTCTATCAACAACATCATCTGGATCTCTAGATCAACAACCTCATCGTCTGGATATCTCTATCAACAACATAATCTACAACACACATGATCCAATTACGGGATGATCAATCCCTCTCACTTTAGGACATAATTCCAAGGATGATACAATCCCGATCCACTTACGATATGATCAATCCCTATCAATTTAAGACATCATGTCATGTCTAGGGATGATGCAATTCAGATCTGCTTACGGGATGATCAATCCCTATCAATTTAAGACACCTCAGCATGTCTAGGGAGGATGTAATCCCGATCTACTTACAAGATGATCAATCCTTATGAATTTAAGACATCTCAACATGTCTAGGGATGATGCAATCCCGATCTACTTACAGGATGATCAATCCTTATCGCTTTAAGACACCTCAACATGTCTAGGGATGATGCAATCCCGATGTACTTAAAGGATGATCAATCCTTATCACTTTAAGACACCTCAACATGTCTAGGGACGATGCAATCCCGATCTACTTACAGGATGATCAATCCTTATCACTTTAAGACACCTCAACATGTCTAGGGATGATGCAATCCCGATCTACTTACAGGGTGATCAATCCTTATCACTTTAAGACACCTCAAAATGTCTAGGGACAATGCAATCCCACTAGTCCTCTTAGACAAAGTCTAAGTACCACTTCATCGACCTCATCGTCGAAAAATGTAACCTCATCATCGACCTCATCATCGGAACAGGTAACCTCATCATCGATAGAGGTATCCTTATCATTGATACAAGTATCCACATCTTCGATACAAGTATCCACATCATCGATACAAGTATCCACATCTTCGATACAAGTATCCACATCATCGATACAAGTATCCACATCTTCGATACAAGTATCCACATCATCGATACAATATCCACATATTCAATACAAGTATCCACGTCATCGATACAAGTATCCACATCATCGATACAGGTATCCACATCATCGATACAATATCCACATCTTTGATACAAGTATCCACATCATCGACCTTACTGTCGATATAGGCAATCTCATCATCGATACAGGTATCCACATCGATACTAGTATCCAAATATCATCAGCGACCATATCACTCCCCCTTTAGAGGAGGGTCCTTCTGAACGACACCAATCTTGTCTAAAAAATACTCAAACTTTACTCGAGACAGAAGTTTGGTCAATATATCAGCAACTTGTTCATCAGTGCTCACATACTCGAGCTTGATAGCTCCTTTCTGCACCATATCCCATATATATAAATATCAGATCTCTATGTGCTTTGACTTATCATGGAACACTGGATTCTATGTCATCTTGATACAACTCTAGTTGTCACACAGGATCATAGTGGGGTCCATCTCTAAGTCAAACAATCCTAATAACAACTTTCAAAGCCATATCGCTTCAAACCTAGTAGAGCAAGCAGCTATATATTCTGCTTCAGCTGTGCTGAGAACCACACTAGACTGCTTCTTGCTAAACCACGAGATCATGACAGATCCCAGATAATAGCATATGCCCGATGTGATCTTCCTGTCTGATACACTTCCTTCCCAATCAACATCTGTGTAGCCATGCAATCTGAAGTCATGATCTCCAAGATAACATAGACCAAAGTCTATCATACCCTTTAGGTACCCCTTCACATGATTTGCAGCTATCAGGTGAACACGTCTAATTTCCACTAGATACTGACTCAAGGTGTTCACAACAAAGCATATATCTGGCCTGGTATTCATCAGATACATCAATGACCCAATAATATGTCTGTACAGAGTCACATCCACTAACTCTGATGAGTCATCAGCTAACAGCTTCGAGTTGGAATCCATGGGAGTGTCCATGACTTTGCATTCCAACATATCAAATATTTTCAAGATTTCCATGGCATACTTTCCTTGGTTGAGAAATATTCCTTTTGGGCCTTGCCATACTTCCAGACCTAGGAAGTAATGCATCAATCCAAGATCTTTCATCTCAAATTCTATAGCTAGCTTCTTCTTGCTTTCCATGATCTGTTTCTCATTCCCAGTCAGAAAGAGATCATCCACATACAATAATAGTATGACAGGTTCATCATCCATAACCTTAAGGTAAAGGTTAAGATCAACTTTACTTTTGGTAAATCCCAAGCTTGTCAAGGAGCTATCAATTCTCCCTCTGTGACTGAACATCATTCACACTCTACATTGAGTGATCTTCTGCATATCTATCCGTTCCATCTCATGTCATATGGGTCTATTGATATGAGCCTCAAGATCATTCGAACTCTATGGTGAGTTCCTTCTTGCATCCATCTAAGAGAATAATGTCATCTATATATAGAAACCATCTTCAACCTTGTATCAAAGGTTGAATTCTGCATCACCCGTGGTGATCATTAAGCTCATCAAATGACTATCGATCTTGGGTATCCATACAGAGCTTTCTTCAATTGAATACTGGGAGTTTTCTCGATTCGCATTTCTTCTTCAACTACACCATTAAGAGAACGGTCTTGTCTAGCCACTTGGAGCAAACACCTCATCATGATCCTCTTCCTCTTTCTAAGAGAATCTTCTAGCCATGAGCCTTCTATAGTATGTTTGATTTGTAAGTCTTCTTGTTGAACATCCATCACTTGTTTGGTGTTCATCATTCTTCATGATCTTTCCTACAAATCAAAGTTAATTACATGATTATTAATACTTCATAATCATCAAATCATGTTGACATGATAACCTATTATGTATACTGATATGATTCACGTAGTTATGTAACTATCTTGACCAATATTTTGGCACAATGCTTTTCCATATCCTGTATGCATACAGTGGCTATCTAGATGCCTTCCATCTCTACCAGAACATACTACCAAGAGCGTGCATAGATCTCAGCATGTCAGCAAAGAGGTTTCATTCTAGATAAACAACAATGGAATGTCTGTCCAACTTACCCATCATATGCATATTAGTAGTATACTGTTCAATGCTATATTAATGCTTACACTATGCATGATATATTCTAGGAATACAAATATGCATACAACTATTACAATCAATATCATTAACTATTAAGAGATTGAAATAACAACTCAAATACTTATCTTTTATGTTTGTGTGGTTGCCTCCCACTTGATCTCTATTTTATGATAGCATCATTATATGTCTTTGAACTTCTATCCATTCTATACCACTATGCATGCTTAAGTGTGCACTAGTGTCATCCTCATGATCTCATACATAATCATACATTCATTAGTATAATCTCAATACTATCAAAACATTATGATTCTAAATAATATTAAGTATGTATGGTCATGATTATTTCATACACAGGTATACTTACCTAAGATCCTAACACAAAGTAGGATTCTAACTTGATATAGGAAAACATACCTGGATTATCATGCTTGGTTATGTCTTAACATACCCAAACAATATCTTCTTTGTTCGCTTCAATGATTTAGAGACCTTGTGCGAGAACTTGCATATCTCATAAATTAAGCATAGTAGAACAAAGTCATACATACCTCGTAAGTAGAGATTCTATGTGGTCAAAGACTATGGATGAGTCTTTGTCTTCATGTCATCATGGTCATAGAACTTGATTTGTCTTTCTTGATGTACCTATATCTTGTTAGCAGACAACATCATCCTCATACAACACCACAGGTGCATTAGTACAATCATAAGTGTCATAACCCTAATCAATGAATGTCTTCTATCATTCACATGCATTCATACTTTTACTAAGGTGATCAGATAGTCTAAAAATAATCATGATTGTACTAACCTCAATAATATAAAGACAACCATATTATGAACTTAATCATGAAACAGATTTCAAAACATACCTATATCTTCTCAAGTCATACCTGTCGAGTAGTCTTCTCTATAAGGGTAAGAACCTAACCATCCAAGGTATATCACTTGTAAACATCTTATGTATGTTCATGGTGCTAGGATGATAGAATATCAGTACCATTTAAACCTTCTTCATCGCTGCCCTATGAGTCTCCCAACTTTGCTAGGGTTTCTTCTTATTTGGAAACCCTAATCTTCAATCTCCTTCCTCCCACAATATTTTGATGGAGGATTAATATCTATGATGAATGGATTCCAAATCCATTATAAAATTTCCAATGTTTCATCAAGTGTCTCCAACATTGTATCAGGTCCTTCCATACCTAAAAAACTAAAAACCCTAAGTGAGAGCTTCTTTCTCCTCTTCCTTGATTTCCTCCGTTGAGTCATTTCACATATGTCGTATTGTTTCTAGTGCATCTATGAAATTTCGGATCTACAAGGTCTAAAACTTCGTCCTGTGGTAGCCTGACTTGTCATATTTCCAACCCCATAGATCTGAGCTTCAATGGATTCTCCATGAGAGAGATATGCTAAGTGTCGCAACATGACCTGTTTGTGGGATGAAACAACATAGCGAACTTGCACGAAGTTCCACGTGTCATTGTTTCAACTTCAGCCTCTGGAACTCAGACCTGTGAAACTACAGTTTGTTCCCTAACTGTCACATTTTACGGAATTCCATTTGGAGCTTCCTATCCTATGATATGACCTTTTTACCTAGGTCACTTGTTTAGGACTGCATTCTGGTAGAGGCAAAAACTCTAACTTGTACGGATCATATCTCATAAAGTACAATGAATCTGAGGCTAAGCTTTGAACATAAGGTACAAAAAAATTTCATCTTCAGCCTGTACAAGTTTCAGATCCTGAACCTTTGCCAAAATGGATTTATATCTAAAGTTCCACGATGACTAGGTTTTGCTATACAAAACCCTAACTTTCAAATTGTCACAAATGAGACAAGTGTCATAAGTGTCATACATTGCCTTCCTTCAGGCTAGCTATGATACCATGTTAATATTCAATATGATAATATAGATAAAATCAGTATTACATTCCATTTCACAACAATAGCATATACAGGATCACTGAAAGAACAACAAGCACAGCATAAACACAAGAGACACAGATTTATCTTGGGAAACCCTCATGGGGTAGAAAACCCAGCAAAGCTTCCTCAATATAGATGATCAACAAATACAAATATGTAGTCTCCAAACAAGAGCTCCTTCTCCTCCTTTGCAGATCTCTCTCGCTCCTATGCGAGTTTCACAAGTGAGTGTATGAGTGATAAAATGAGGAACACACCTCCTCTATTTATACTCATCTTCTAACTGAGTTTTCACCCTAACTGGGCCGACCTCTCCTAAGGGAGTCTAATAAACCCTAAACAACTAACTCAAGGCCGACCCCAATAAGGAGGTCTAATAACCCTAGGGTCTCCATGAAGGAATGAAACATCTCCGGAATAATAAAGTACAAATATAATATTCTTAGAAGTTACAATATTTCAACATATACCAGTGGATAAGAGGACCAATTTGGATCCCTCCAACAGGAAGGGTTTATTTGTTGTCTACAGTGAGAATTCAAAATTTTACAATATCTATATTCCAGGAGAGAGGAATACAATTGTAAGCAAGGATGTAAAGTTCAAGGAAGAATTTGCATCCAGGAAATATCAAGAGCCATTACAAGTTGTCGAGGATGAGGAGTAGGAAGATCCAAAGGCTTATCTAGGGTCACCATCAACTTCTTGTTTAGGGAATTAGCCTTCAGATGCAAAGGAGGAGCCACCATCTCCTACCAGTTCTATCAGGAGACTTTGATGGTTCACACAAACATTAAGGGATGCTCTGGAGCACGTTGAGGCTCCTAGGAGAACATTTAGAAAGAGTACACCTCTGAAGAAGTTTCCAAACTATGTGGCATTAATGAGTAACATCATATATTTTGATCCTTTCGATTTTCAAGGGTCAATCGAACAACATGTTTGGAGGGATTCCATGGTAAAGGAGTACACCTCCATCATAAAGAATGATGTTTGGGACATTGTTCCTATACTGAAAGGGAAGTCAGTGGTGACTTCCAGATGGATATTCAAGATCAAGCATGTAATTGATGGAAACATAGAGACATACAGGAGAGGTTCATGGCAAAATGGTTCTCCCAGAAAGAGGGATTTGATTATGAGGAGTCATTTGATCCAGTCTCCAAGTACACTTATATTAGAGAAATGATGTCTCGAGTCTCCATTTTATAATGAGGGATACATCAAATGGATTTGAAGACAAATTTTCTCAATGAGATAATTGAGGAGGTTTACATTGAGTAGCCTCAGGGATTTGAGGTCAATGGGAAGGAGTACCACGTGTGCATGCTGAAAATGGCCCTGTGTGGACTCAAGCAAGAATTGAGAGCATGGAATACTAGGATCGAAGGATACCTATAGAGCATGGGATTTCACCAAAAGTGAAGCAAATCCTAACCTATATTTCATATTTGTTGAGGTCGATCTGCTCATTTTGGTGCTATATGCAGATGGCTTGTTTCTCAGATGTTTAGAGAATCTCATTGCAATGTGCAAGTCAGATATGGCGGCTGAGTTCGAGGTGAAGGAAATTGGCTTGATGCATTACTTCCTTGGGTTGGACATTTGGCAGAGACTAGGGGATATTTTCCTTGGGCAGAGCAAGTATGTAGTTGAGATCCTCAAGATATTTTGAATGGAGGACTATAGGCACATGGATACTCCTATGATCACTAATTTGAAAGTCACTAATTCATATTCATATATGGTGGATCCCACATTGTATAGACAATTGATAGGTTGCTTGATGTATCTAGTCAACACTAGGCCAATTTTATGTTTTGCAGTGAACACCTTGAGCCAGTTCATGGTGGAGCCAATACAAGAGCATTTGGTAGTATCAAAACATGTGCTCAAATACTTGAGGGGCATAATGGAGTATGGATTGAGATATCTTGGAAATGGTGAAGTGAAGTTGCATGGGTATACAGACTCAAATTGGGTAGGAAGTACATCAAAAAAGAAGAGAACCTTAGGGTGTTGCTTCAACTTGGGATCAATGATGATATCTTGGTTCAACTAGAAGTAGACTTCCATGGCACTCAGTTAAGTAGAGGCAGAGTACATGGAAATGAGTATAGCTAATTGTGAAGATATCTGGATTCACAAGTTGCCAGTGGGTCTATTTGATAAGGATTTGGATCCCACTGTGATTTACTATGATAATTAGAGTTGTATCAAACTCTCTGAGAATCCAAATTTGCATGAAAAATGCAAGCATATTGAGATAAGGTATCACTTCATTCAATAAAAGATTCAAAAGGGGGTAGTGAAGCAGAAGTATGTACCCACAAATCAACATGTTGCATATATTCTAACCAAGCACTTAACAAAAGGGAAGTTTGAAGATGTCAGAGAAAAACTTGGATTGGTGCAGAATTCCTTCCTCACTAAGAGGGAGTATTGATGTTTTGTAGCTCGGAAAAGAATTTCCACATATGTTAGGTGTCAAACATGTGGGAAGTCGTCCAAATAAATCAATTTTGTAATTCACTTTATTTATAAATTGAAAGTCTTTAAATTAGTTGTTGAGTCTAATAAAGAGCATTTTAATGCATTAGTTATTTAGACTAATCTCTATTGTTGATCTCATTGTGAGATTAGGTTATTGGTATGTTAGGGTTTTAACTAAAGTATAAAGGCAGGTCAAAGTAGAGGGAAAAGACGTATTCATTTTTTTTCACAAGGACAATTTTGTCCAAGGGAAAAGAAAGAGGTCAAGTAAGAGGGAGAATGATGGAAACAATGAGAAATTGATTGCAGGTTCAACAGATCGAAGAAGTCAGTCCCAACAGTGATTCTGTATAGCTGTATGGAATTCCGTACAAAGATATGAAATTACAAACATAGTCGCATGAATATGTATAGTTGTATGAATGGGGCCATATAGTTCGTACCGCTATGAAGACATTCCAGGGGAAGGTAAATCTCATATATGTTTGTCGTTTTTCCTTATTAGCAACCTTATAACCTCATTTTTTAGTTGTCCTTGTAAGTTTTGAAGCATTAATGATAAAATAACTTGAATGATAGATTTCCCATGTACTTGTTTCTGTTGTTTATATTTTTTCCAGCCATCTGTGTGAATGTTGCATGCTTAGAATTATTTATTTTTGTTATTTAATAAATTTAAGATAAGATTTGTTAAGTAAATAAGCATAGGACAACATTCACCTAGGGAATGAAATATTTAACAAGATTGTTTTTGAATAGTTCCCAAAAATGTTGTAGTATCTCAAAGAGTATTAGGCTTTGTGTAGAACAGTGTGGAATTTACTTGAATTAAGATTTCTAATGGAGTACAGATGGTTTCAAAAGACATGTCACTTCGCAAGTACATTGGGGATTTTATAAATGAATTCAATTGTGGTTGGAAAACCACACAATATTTTTCATTATGGAATTGGAAATTATCAACAGTCTCTTTCAAATTCTTTTTAATTCAATTGAGGTTGGGAAACCACACACTCAATATTTTCCTTGTGGAAGGGAACACTATCAAAATTCTATTTCAAGTATTTGTGTTCATCTACCCAAGAAATGTTTAAAAAGAGTCTCTCGCATGATTTTATCAAGGTTAAGTTTTTTACTAGGCCGCTTCAAGCATGTTGTCATTTGTTTGGGCAAACATTTAGCACTGGAAACCTTTCAAGGAAAAAATGGACAAAGTATTTCTACCCTTTTATTTATAAAGTATAATAATTGGCAATAGAAAAACTTATTGTCTAATTTTTTTATTTCCAAGGTGTTATATCCAACAGTTTGATCCCTACAAAGCTCAAAACCAAGGTTAGAGATTGAACTTTGAACTCTCGTTTGAGTCAATTCTTGCACCCTAGAGATCAAATACCATCTGGGATACTTTATGACTTTGAAAGAGAGACATCTTTCCTCTGAATAACCCGATTGAGGGTTTCACTTTCCCCCATTTCGTCTTCCTAATTTATACCCCTTCAATTGATTGATTTGAGGCCAATGTTGTCTCCAATAATTCTAATTTTATTTCCTTATCCAACTTGGTAAAAAAGACTAGTTCCCTTTCCTACATTGAATTAACCAGTTTATGCAACCTTTTCACTCCTAAGTGGCAAACATGTGGGTTAACAAGCAATGGAGGAGGAAACTTTTTTCCATGACTATATCTTTATCAACATTACACTCTTTTGACCTCAAGACAGGGGCATACATTGAGGTTACAAGCTTTGATGTCTCCACATCCTTTTTTGGCGACACCCCTTAGTGCTTTGCTTATTCCAAGGATTGATTTTTGTATTCTTCCAATTTCTTGTTGGAGATGCCTTGGCCTTTAGGTAGTTTTCCTTCATCTAGTCTATCTCTAGAAAAACTCTACACCTAAAGTTTTCAGTCTCATAATCTAACATTTGGGTCCATTTAGAATCTTTGCACTTTGTAATGATATTTGGTAGACTTTACTCAGTGCAAGTTCTACTTAGATTTGTTTAGGGAATTTTCAATTCTTGATAGGATTTACTTGTCCCACAAGTGGAGGACATTTGTTAATCTCATGTTGGAAAACCAAGGAATTGCATAAGTGACTAACTATGAAATTCCATGAGAGAGAAAGGTGGCATCAAAAGTCATCGTTACAACACTGAAGCACAAGTGATCATTGCTCAACATATGGAATGAATAAAAAATAACTTGGTACACCGATACCTATGATCATCTATATATTTTCAAAAGTGTAACCAACTTGCATAAAATGAGGAATCCTTAGTCCACTTTGATAACCTTAGGCACATCGAAGATCCAAGTTTTATTATTGAACCTGCATGCTAGTAAACCTAGTCGAGACCACCTTTAGTTAATTTGACTGACCAATTGACCTTATGGTTGACCTTTTATTGTATTTAGAGTGACACCAATTGACTTTATAAACCGTAGATTTGGAAATATATTGGTGTTCTAGCGCTCCCTCATCAACACATTTCTTAGAAGATAAAGGGGGTGGAGTTATCTATGTACAACCCTCTCAATTGTATCTTCTTGAAGCTGAAGCATAGATTGAATTTTCACATACTTATTTTATGTCAATGGTTTTGTAATGATATTAACGATCCAATCATATACCTTGCAATAAACAAGAGACACAATGTCACCTACCTAAATTTTGAGGATATTTATTTTAAATTTTGCAAAATACTTTATGTTAAATAATAATTACATAGTTTTGTAATTATGACCAAATCTGGTCAAAGGTGACTGTAATGACTCATTATTATTTTTTAATAAATTAAAATAGGAGACAGACACTCAAGAAAACTGTTACAAGAATGTTCACTGACCCACTAGGAGGAATGGAAGCTACTAGAAGGCATGGGACAGATGGAAGCAATTGCACTCTTCCACTAGTTGTTGGTATGGGACAACTACCCCTAAAATTGTGGCATTCCCCCTCTAGGTGGAGGGAGGTGAGAAGATAGCTCACTAATGACCAGTTAACTACAAAAAGGCCTGGGCAGCCTATATAAGGCAATTCGAATTGAGCAGGGAGCTCTTACAATATTTTCTGCAGAAATATTCCTCATGTGCATCAGGTGATGACTGAGAGATTCGAAGTAGGGAGGCTATGTGAGAGTGCAAATGTAAGTCTACAAAATATTTCTGAGAATGGAAACTAGAGGTGCTGGTGCAGGTCTCTTTGACTGTTGAGTCTATAAGACTGGATAAACTACTTGCTGCTGCAAGATTGAGGACCTAAGCTTCTAAGTTTCTTCCTCCTGGTGGTTCAGTGAACAAGCTCGGGGGTCCTAAGGCAGGTTTATTGGTTGTTTTCAAGAGTAGGTTGGGAGGAACATGCTACTTGGGTGTTTGTCCTCTTATCTACTAGTTCAGGTTCTACTTTCTATAAATGTTACCCTTTTTTTTACATTAAAGGTGGTTGATTCTGTATTACATTGATGAATAAATGAAATGATTGATAAAATAACTTCACTGTATTTTTCCCCATGCTGGTTTCTGCATCGTACTCTAGTACAGGAAGTAGAATTAACATTAGATAATTGATGGGCAAAAATGCCAAGTGAATAGATAGATTCAAACTGTAGCGGTTTTTTTTTTTTTTTTATTCTGTCACCAGGTTCTACTTTCTATAAATGTTACCCTTTTTTTTACATTAAAGGTGGTTGATTCTGTATTACATTGATGAATAGATGAAATGATTGATAAAATAACTTCACTGTATTTTTCCCCATGCTGGTTTCTGCATCGTACTCTAGTACAGGAAGTAGAATTAACATTAGATAATTGATGGGCAAAAATGGCAAGTGAATAGATAGATTCAAACTGTAGCGTTTTTTTTTTTATATTATTATTTTAATTCTGTCACTTGCATGTTTTAAAATCAGAAAACACAATAGTACATAATAAGTAATTACAGGAAGCATTCTATTGTACTTAGTTGTAAAAGAAAAACAATTACAGATCTGTGTATCACCAACCATCACTACAAAATTATTACCATGTATTCCTTGCAAATATGTTTTGAATATCAGACGTTTCAGTCACTATGTATCAGACTTTATTTATTCTAGAATTCTAACAGCTGCAAGAACTCTTGAAATCAAAGTTATTTATTCAAATGATAAATAGATACTTATTTTTCATATCAGAAGGTTATTGCAATCAAGATATCTTATGTTCTTTAAAAACTAGCACTAGGGTTTTCTTTTTCCAAGCTTACTTCATAGCTAAAATCCAAATGTTCTATCTTGTTATCATTTGTTTTCAAAAAAATATTGTATTCTTCTATCTTTTTTTTTTAATTTCCAAACTGAAAACATGAAGTCTCAGCTCTCAGCCTCATTCTAATAAAATATTAAAACCTAGATGCGAATGCTAGATAGCCATCGAAAACCCTTAGCATATAGAAACTATTGTTTAAACCAAAGTATAAACTATTTCGTTGGATGACAACTATTACTACCTTTTCTACTTTCTACAGATCCACATTTCCATTCTTATCTCTGTATCATTAATATTTTCCTAGACTAGAAGACAACCAAATGAATGGAAACATTCGACCTGAAACAAACAGTGCCATTCATTTTAGAAAAAGATGAAGACATGTTACAGCATGACATTGAAAGTTTACAGTTCTTCATTCAAAACTTAGATTGCACAGTCCATCTTTTTCGACTCACTGAGATGTTTTCAATAACACAACATTTGTCATCAAACCACATTACCGACGATTGGGATTCCAAACATACACGGTAAACCTTGAAGTTCAAAACTTTAAGTAGCAACCAAAATGACGAGGGTTTATCCCCTTAGGGTTTACATAAAAAAAAAGGAGAACCATTTCCACTAACGTTCATAACATATGCTACATCAAACACACTAAGCCAACACCATAATAATTGAGCACATAGTGTTGCTATCCACAAAGCCCTTGGACAAAAACTGTGCCAGAAATCCAAACACTTAGAACCGTGTCAAACACCTTTCGTAGGATGACCAACGAGGTAAGGATAATGCCGAGGCTTACTGGTGGACAAGCAGGGCTCCTCCTCTATCTTCAAGTGGATGATCCTCCAATGAAGGCCAACCTGTCACAACAATGGCCGTGATTAGAACAAGTTACTGGATACAAGTATGAAGGCTTTTAAAATAATAGTGTTTGGTTAGAATAATTTCTTACCTTCGTGTGAAAAGACTTGTCCGCAAAATCAAGTTGACAAGCCACCATCCAGGTTGGGAGAAGAAAGTTCCAGCCCTAAAAACATTAAGTAACTATAGCTTCACATTCGAAACGTTGCCATTGCTTCACTAAGACCCTAAACAAACACCCTTTCAACCTATGCAGCATTCCAGCTGAAGACTCAATCTACCCACAACCAACTACTGTCGCTTCCAACGAGACTCGGAAATATAATTAAAAACAAACACTTGCAGGTTACAGGTTCATAGATCACAAGTTCGATCCTGTAAACCCCCCACCGATTACCAAAGCCGACTATCACTTTCACTTGCAGGAATGTCACACACAGGTCTCAAGATCGATCCTAACGAAGGGTAAAAACATCAAACCCTAGGACCACTCGGCCGGTCGGCTTCCCCCTCTAAACCACTACCATCGAAACGTTGCCAAGAAAATGTTTTCAATGCCTTGTAGGTTACGTTTAGGGTTTCCCTTACAATCTCAAAGATTCACAAATCAACGGTGAAGATTGTTTCCAATTGGGCGTGTTGGAGGGTGGGAAGCTACCACATTTAATACTCCATTAATTATTACAACCACGACGATGTCAACACCGTTACCAAGGGACAACACGGCATCCAACTAGGAGGAGAAACGTTTTATCAACGTTGCCAATTCGGAAGACTACAACTCGACAGATCCAGTTAAAGTGTGAAAACTTTCACGTGTCCTCCTCCACGAAGGCATCCACGCACCACCACATTCAATGACTTAGTCAGATAACTTAAATGTTGAGCCAACCCTGGGAACGATGCAATTGGTATCGTACCATAAGCTTTTGTTATTCCATCATTTCATCTGCCAGGTCAAGGTATCGACATTAAATGCATTTCATATCGTCCATAGTTTAACATATCAAAGTTGTGTTGAATGATTTGGCTGTATATAGGTCGACTATGGAATATTTGATAGGTTCCATCAATTTTTTTTTATATAGTTTGAACCATCGTTTAATTCGCATAATTCTCAAAGGAATCATATATAGTATATATATATAATTTATATGTTAATAAAATTAGTACTTTATAGTTAGAATTTTTATATTGTTTGTACATAGTTTATTTTGTTACAAAACTATAGTAGAATTAAATTAAAAGTACAATTGCATCATAACATTCATATGGTATATATGCATAGTTTAAAAGCTTGGAAAAAACAAATATCCATAGATCTACGCGTTTTACATTAATGGTGCGAACAGATAGTAAGAGCATCGTTGTAATACTTAGTTTTTGTAACTTAGCCTAGATCATAGAAAATCATAGGTAAAAGTATCTCCTTTGACCATTTCATTCCTAAAAGAAGTATTGATTGAAGTTTAAGACCCTTGCCAGATACATATATATTCAAACATCATAACTAGGATATACAAGGATCCATACCTATAGCAAGGAGTCACATAGAATTATCTTCCAAGACATTGACGACCATTGAAAATTCTTAAATACTCTTAACATATGTTCTGATGCTTTTCTCTTACATGCGAATCTGTGCATGAAGGACGGGTACAATGCTTTAGCTTCATAGCTAAGTAAGCCTCAGGGCACCTCGAGGGACCCCTTTCATCACCATCCAGAAATTAAAACTATCAGCACCTTGTCATGGATAACTCTATCTCATTTGTGTTTTGAAAATTCAGTTAAATTCAAATAACAATCAAACTAATATTGTAATCAATTATCTTGGATTTTTTACGTATCATTGACACTAAACATCTTTAGTCAAGGGTCACTATAGTTAAGATGTTCCTGTTGTTATGACATAATCATTATTACTACCGAATAAACATTATTTAATTCCACATTTTACAATTATTAACATTCTAGGATGATTTAAAAATTTAAAAAATTTATGAAATTATCGGGATGTTACACACAACTTCCTCATGTACCAATTGTCTCAAATAATGGGCATGAATCTCTACATGCTTCTTTTTACTATTAATACTAGGGTTATCAACTACTTGTTTTGAACTTTGATTGTCACAATACACTATATCGACTCCTTAGAAGGAAATATGAGTTTCACCCATCAATTTACATATCCACGCTACCTCTGTGTCAACATTAACTACAACTCTATATTCAACATCCGTGGTGTTGATGTATGAGTAACCTCGGAATGTATTTCACCCATGTATTTCATATATGTATTTTATATTCCTATAGAGATGTTATTATTCCTCTATATGGAAGTGTCATTATTTATATTGTAAGTGTCGTAACTTATACTTGATGGATTATTAGACCACCTTGTTGGGGTCGGCCCTGTATAAGTCATGTGGTTCAAAGGGTTATTAAACCACCCTATTGGGGGTCGGCCATGTGGGTCAAAGGGTTATTAGACCACCCTAGTGGGGTTCAGCCCAGTCAGCATTATGTTAAGTGGTTAAGTTGAGGTCGACCTAGTTGATTAAAGGTCAAGTCAAGTTAGTGTATAAATAGAGAGTGTTTCTCTCTCATTTTACACATTCTGGGTGAAAAAATGAAGATGGGTGTCTATTTTGGGGGGTCTCGTGAGAAAATAATTCTGTTTTTTTCATGTCTTCCAACTTCGGGCGAACAAAAGTGATATTTTTATTTAAAATTTCACTTTGCCGTAAAAAGAAAACTTTTGTAGAATTATGTTAGCTTTCTACTCATAATTTTTTCAATTTTTTTTATTAAGATTTGATATGTCGATTTCGCAAATGTTTGACAGTGTGTTCTTATAAAATGAAAAGACTACAAAAGAGTTATGATTTGTTGCACCACTAAAATCGTTGTTAGACTTGTGTTTTGCAAAAACTGAAAATGCTACGACAATCTACACACAATGTACTAACGCGTGACTATAAGTTTGCATCCAATGGACCTCTATACTAATTATTATATTTTTTTAAAATCGATCCATGGGGAAACTCAGTCGATTTTCAACAACCTTTTTGTTGCACCACTTTTCTCTCAATCCACTATAAAATCAAAAAATCTACGACCACCCTTTTGAAGTAGACACGTCAATGAATCGACCCACATTTTCTTCGATTTTTTTGGTGTTGTATTTACAAAGTTATGGATTTTTCTTTTCGTAGTTTTTTTAAAGAGCTGAATCATAACTCGACACATGTTACAAATATAAAACTTAAAAAATATGAGTTCTTATCTATATACAACAAAATTTATACCCTCGTAAAGTAGATTCAATGATGAATCTACTGGTATGAAGTCCGACATTCGTTTTGTTGTGTAAGAGGTGGTTTTCTCCTTCCGAAAATGGAGAAACCTGAAAATTTTGCAGAGATCTGAATCGGTCATGTTTCAGAGATTATTCGGCCGAAATAATTATTCGACCGAATAATTATTCGGCCGAATAATTATTCGGCCGAATAACTTTTTTCCGTAACGGCGCCGTAACTTATGGCGAAGGTTATTCGGCCGAATAACTAAACGGAAAAAAAATTACGTCGGCCGGAAAAAAATAAAAATAAAAATTTATACTCATATAAATAAACGTAAAGTTAATTCATTATTTTCGCATGTTTGAACTTCGCATTTTTTTGTCAAACTAATTTCGGAAGGAGGAGATAATTTTTGCAAAAGAAGGTTTTTACAAGGTATGTTTCTTCTTCTTCTTTACAAAAGGCACATTGAAGGACTTTTTTTTTCTAAGGCATATTTGCAAGGAGTTTTTCCAAACTATCTCTTTTCTTATTGCATTTTTACAAAGAAGACATTTGTTAGCCCTCCAAGAAACTACCTAGGGTTATAAGCTAGGTATGCCTGGTAACTTAAGAATTCAATGATTTTTGTGTTTTCTGAAAAGGTGGATCAATGGGACAACTCAATCTGTGTATGGCATTCAGACATTCAGTATGATAAACAAATGAAACAGTGCTCTCAAGAATTGATTAATCAGCATATAACTTTAAAGGTGGATGAACATTCAAGAAACTAATACCAGGCTATGAGCTGAACAATGGAAAAGAAACCATTCAAAGCTAGACAACACAGATAATAGTGAAGGAAATGGAAAGCTGACATCAAAACTGAAAGAAACCTGTGATCTGTATTAGCATAAAGAAAACTCAGTACAATAGCAGATTACTCTATCCAAAATCGAACCCTGTAATAGTCTTGGTTCTGTGGCTTTATAGCCTTTACAAAATCGTTTTTCCCAGATCCTAAAAGCATGGATCTGTTTAATGAACTAAAATACTGACTGATAGTTAAAAACAAAAAGATAGGGACTAATCCCTAAAATCATGGACATTCAGATATGGAGATCTCCTTCAACGACTCGATGGTTGGTGAAGTGAAGTAGCCTTCCAAGGCTCGGTGAACTGGGTTGGGCGCGCCATAGATTTGATTTTCATGATATGGTAGTCGACCTTTGCAAAAACAGGCTTTTGGCAGCTAACTATTCTGCTGATTTCGTGCCTTAGCCGCCGGAAGTCAGACCTTTCGGCAGCTAATGAGCTCTGTGGGGCTCGCCTAAGCTGCCGAAAGCTGTAACCGTTTCACAAATTAAAACCCAAACGATGCTTAACTGATTTCGTACCTTAGCCTCCGGAAGCCAGATCCTTCGGCAGCTAATGAGCTCTGTGGGGCTCGCCTAAGCTGCCGAAAACTGTAACCGTTTCACAAAATTAAAAACCTAAACGCTGCTTAACCGATTTCGTGCCTTAGCCGCCGGAAGTCAGATCCTTCGGCAGCTAATGCGCTCTGTGGGGCTCGCCTAAGCTGCCGAAAGCTGTAACTGTATCAAAAACTAAAACCCCAAACGCTGCATTCCTGCATGCTCGTGACCAGTCGCTAGGACTTCTTTGAAACTGCTCTTTTCCCTCTAGTCACTCGTTTAGTCTGTCTTTGTTGCACTTTCACAGGCTGTTCTTGCTGAGCTTCCACAGGCTGTTCTTGCTGAGCTTCCACAGGTGTTACTTCCTGAGCTTCCACATGTGTTACTTCCTGAGCTTCCACAGGTGTTACTTCCTCAGGGATCGTGGCCACCTCAGCCAACGTGTTTAGACCAGATGGTTGTGCTCCTTTTACTACTGGTTGTACTTTTGTCCCCTCCAATTCCTTCATCTTTAACCTGAGCATCCTGAGGTTGCGGTAGAGCTTGACATTGTCTTTTATCAGCAATGCGTTCCTCTCGGTTGTTTTCTGGAGTTTTTAGAAGATTTCCTTGCTCCGATCATGCAGTGCCATATTCTTTTCAATTAGCTTTGCGTTGTGCAACTTAACCTGCTTCTCATTATGTCTTGCCTGTGAAAGTTCCTGTAACAGCTCATTGAATTTGTTGGTCTCTGGTGTGGAAGGTTTTGGACCTGGTACATCAGTCAAGGAAGGGTCTTTATTCTTCTCACTCTCCATGGGCTGTTCTGTTCCTTGCTTTCCTTCGTCTTCAGATTCAGATCCTGAGTAGGGGAGATTTAGTGGATTTTTTCCTTGAGGAGTTCCTTTAGTCTGTTCAAATACCAACTTTTTCTTTGACCTTCTCCTTTTGCTGGATGAGGAAGGGGATTCCATTTGGGCTTGAGGAGAAATGGCTCTCCTCCTTCTCTTGCTGATTTTGGGAGTGCTGCTCTTCTCGCCCTTACCCTGCTTAACTGCCTCTTCACTGACAAGCTCTATGGGGAACTCATGCCAGAATAAGAAGTAATTCCAGTCTACGCTTCTCTTCTTCAAAAGCTCCTTGATTATCAATGTTATGAGACCCTGGTGAGAGATCCTGCTTGCAATCTTGCTTGGCTTAGCCTGGACTTGCTTTGCCATTTTAGTGAGGGTCTTATGGAAGAAGTATGGCAGATTAATCCTTTCCCTCCCTGTGAAATGATTCAACAGTTTGAAATGGTAGTGCAGCACCCTGTGATAACGGCCTTCACAAGTTATGTAAACGATGATGGCCTTTACAAGAGCCTGCCATTGAGGTTCAAGAAAAGCGATGGGAATATCCTTTCTCCAAACGATTTCCTTATGAGCTAGTAGGAGATATGACCTGAATTCAATGTCTGAAGCTTTAGTGGTCTTAAACCAACTCTTACCTGTTCTGGGGAGGCCTGTACATTCGGCTATAGCTGCCTCATCCACATGAAATTCTTCTCTGCCAAACTTCATTGTTCTCCCGTCGTAGCTCAGAGCAAACGCCTCAGCAAGTGGCTGGATGAAACTAGTGAGTCTCTCATAGTAGTCAAAAACTTCTGCAGACTTGAAAAACTCGGCCACTTGTGGATGGGACTCGAGATACCAGACCCCGTCTAGTTCTGTCCTGAGTGGCAGATTTGTTTTTGCCATGAGTTGAGCCATTTGTTTTTTGCAGCAGATGATTAAAGAGACACTGTGCTAGAGTCTCGTCCTGATGGGGGCGTCCCTGGATAAATGCTTTGCCCTGATAAAAACTGCCTAAACTGAACAGGAACTTCAACTGAGCAATAAAATGAAAAACCCCATGACCATGGCCCTGCTTACAGCGTTTTGGGAAAAAGATGCCTTCCATCTGAGCCGAGCAAGTGATTACTTATGATATCGTCTAGCTCGTGTGAAATTATGAAGCGATCAGCTGCGAATGATCCTCAGATATGCATTAAGAGTTCCTGTGTTACCCTGCGCAGTCAATGATGTAGGTTTTTAATGACTCGCCTTCGGCAGCTTACCGACATTAAACCTCATGATGGTCATATGAGATGCGTTCTGATCTTCCCTTCGGGGGAAAAACACACAGGCTCTCTTGATGTGAAGTCGAGTACGGATACGTACTCTCTTTTTTTAATTTTCTGATAAGATCATTTTCGGCAGCTAACATAACTTTAGTTATTCTAGTCAATCCTTTCAGCTGCCGAAAGTGAGCCTTTTCGACAGTTAGCTGGCCTCTGCAAAACAGAGTTAGCTACCGAAACCTGTCCTTCCAAAATTTGAAACCAAGACTCAATTAAATCGCATTTTTTGACTCAGTAATAAGAATGAGGACCTCCTTATGGACTCTAAAAATTTTAAAAATAAATTTTGGATTCAAACTTATCACCTAAAATAATGAAAAACTGACTGGTTATTTTAGGAGATAACATTGGCTCCTACTCGGGGATGGAATCCTCCCAGTGAGGTTCCAAATAATCCCAGAACCAAATGCCTTTCCTGGAAATAAAACTGACACCTAGTCTAGTACTCCCATTGGGCATGGAGTTTATTTGACATTCATGAAAATAAAACTGACACCTAGTCTAGTACTCCCATTGGGCATGGAGTTTATTTGACATTCATGGAAATAAAACTGACACCTAGTCTAGTACTCCCATTGGGCATGGAGTTTATTTGACACACTGACTCTAAATAGAAAGGAAAAAAGAATATTTACAATGAGAAAGACCCACGGTCTTTAAGAGAGGTAGATTTTCAAAAATCGCCCATTGAATGGGCCACCTGCGAGAATTTCTCCATCCAGATGATGAAGAACAAAAGTGTTGTTGTGGTAAGCCTCTGTTATAATGTATGGACCAGTCCATAATGAATCGAACTTCCCATGCTGTCCCTTATTTTGCCTAGCTGCATCCCATTTCAAAACAAAATCACCTATTTTGAACACCTCCTTTTTTGTTTTCCTGTCAAAAGTGTTTTTTACCTTCATTTGATGATTTTCAGACTTTTCTATCAGATGCTCTCTCTCTTGCTGTAACTCCACCAATTGGAAAACTCTTCTAGTGTGATCATCAAGTTCAGAGCCAGCCTCTTGAAGGAAATTAGTCACTGGTAACACAAGTTGGACTGGGAATATGGCTTCAGTGCCATAGACTAATTTAAATGGGGATGTACCAATGGATTTTTTGACAGTGACTCTGTCGGCCCACAAAGCGAATTTTAACTTGCTGTCCCAACTTTTCTTATTTTCCTCCAGGAATTTCTTGATGATACGAGACAAACTTTTATTTGAAGACTCAGCTAGTCCGTTGCCCTGTGGGTAATATGACGTGGAATGAGCTAGTTTTACCCCCATCTCTTCACATAAACTTACCAAATGTCGGTCATTAAAGGCAGGAGCATTGTCTGTAATCAGCTTCATGGGACAGCCAAACCTTGAAAAGATATTACTAAACAGAAAGTCAATAATCACCTTATGAGTAGCATTCCTCGTGGGAATGGCTTCGATCCATTTCGTGAAATAATCTGTGGCAACCAATATCCATTTGTGCTGATTGCTTGATGAAGGATGGATCTCTCCGATGAAGTCCAAGCCCCATTGCTGGAATGGACCAATAGCTGTGTTGGGCTTCAACGGTAGAGATTTCAACTGCCCCTTTCCTTGGAACCTTTGACATTTGTCGCATGCTTTCACAAAAGCAAATACATCAGAAAATATACAGGGCCAGTAATAACCCGCCCTCAGTATCTTGTGGACGGTTGTCTTCCAGTAGTGATGTCCGCCACAGATACTGTCATGAAATTCAGTCATCACCTTGACAGCCTCCTCCTTTGTCACACATCTCAGGAGTACCCCTAAAGGGTCTTTCCAAAACAGCAAGTTATCCTTGATGCAGAAGCTCGTAGATTTAAGCTTAAGAGCTCTTCCCTGTGTTCTTGTGAGTCCCTCTGGCAAAGAAAAAGTTTGCAAAAAGAAAACAATATCCCTGTACCATTCACACTCTAAGATATAAGAGGTTACCTGTAACTCTGACCTTGTCTGGTTCGCTGAAATTTCAAATTGGAAATCTGCTGTACCTTTCTCCTCTTCATAAATCTTCAATGCCTTGCAATTTTATTCAGTCAATAACCGAGCGAGTCCCTGTCCTCGAATCAGCTTGACAGGTTTGATTTCCATGTCAAACTCAATCAGCTTTGCCACCCACTTACTCCTTTTGCCATCAATGTCAGGCTGTACTAAAACATCTTTGACTGAACTAGAGGGGACATAAGCAATTACCTTGGACTGGAGAATGTAAATTCTGAATGCCTTCAGGGCCTTGATCAATGCATATGCTTGCTTCTCCAAAGGTTCATACTTAAGCTCAGCATCACGGAGTACCCGACTGAAAAAAGCCACAGGATGCTCCTGTTCATCATCGTTTTTCTGTAAGAGGACAGCTGCAATAGTGTCATGTGAAGCAAATGAAAAGATGAAGAATTCTTTGTCAAAATGTGGACTGATGAGAACCGGGGCTGAAGTGATTGCTTTCTTGATATCATGGAATGAATCCTTTGCCTGTTTAGTCCACCTGATTTCCGAATCTTTCTTTAGCATGCTGGTAATGTGTTTAGTCAGTTCAACAAAATTTGAAATAAATCTTCGGATGAAGTTGATGGTGCCAAGAAAAGATTGGACATCTTTCTTGGATCTAGGCAATGACAAATCTAGGATTGCCTCCACCCTCTTTGGGTCAATTTTAACTCCTTCTGCTGAAACAATGTGACCGAGCAGCTTACCTTCTTTGAGTGCAAAAAATGACTTTTTAGGATTCAACGAGATACCATACTTCCTGCATTTCTCGAAAGCTTTTCTCAAATGTAGCAAATGATCTGAATGGCTGTGAGAGAACACCGTGATGTCATCGAGGTAAATGAGGACAAACTTATCCCTTTCTCCGACAAAGGCAATATCCATTTCCCGCTGGAAGGTAGCCCCAGCATTCATGAGACCGAAAGGCATTTTTTGGTACATGAATGTACCCCAAGGAGTTGTGAAGGCTGTCTTTTCTCTGTCTTCAGGATGGACAGCAATCTGGTTGTACCCCGAGAATCCGTCGATGAAGGACATGACACTTGCCCCCGAAACTCTCTGCAAAATATGTTCCATCTTGGGTACCGGGTAATTGTCCTTCCGAGAACACTTATTCAAGTTCCTGAAATCGACACAGAGTCTGATTTCACCGTTCTTCTTCCTCACAGGGACAAGATTGGCAATCCAATCGGAATATCTCAGCGGGATAATGATCTGGGCCTCAAGCAATTTTTTGATTTCTTTCTCCATTGTGGGCAGCAGCATTGGATTGAATGATCTGAGCTTCTGTCGGAAAGGAGTAGTATCTTTGTTCAGTGGGATCCTATGTTGAATGATATCTGTGTCATAAGTCTTCAGATCTGAATACTTCCAGGCAAATGTGTCGGAGAACTCCTTTAAGAGGCCAGCGTACTCAGACTTCTGCTGTTCTGTCAACTGGGAAGCCAAATTCACATATTTCGGATCTGATTCGTTTGCTAGGTTCAGAGGACAGCTATCAGATTCGTCCTCTTTCTTCTCAAGCTTAACAGCAACATCATTGCTATCAAACAGTCTCTCCAAAGGTATCAGCCCTTTCGGGATTCTGTTGGAAGAAAGCTGAACTATTTTGTGTGTCCCGATTTTGTCTTCAAACCTGGTTTTTTCTTTGGCAGCCTGTTCATTCTGATTGTCTTCATCAATTTCTAAGTCAGCAAATTCATCTATAACATTTAAAAACCTGGTCAGCTCTGTATCGTCTTCAAACACCTTCCAAAATTCTACATTATCAGGCAGTGAAGGCCGATATTTTACTTGGATCTCGTATGACAGTTTAGGAGGCAAAGGGGGGATGAAATTACAAGCTGAAACAGCTAAAGAATCAGCCACTTCATTCATCAATCTAGGTACATGTGCTATTTTGAATTCAGAGAAAGAAGGGATAACATTGAGTACCTCGTCCCTGTAGGCTTTGAGCCTCACATGTTTTGCCTGAAATGATTTGTTGACCTGCTGAATAATCAGATCAGCGTCCCCAAAGACATGTAGCTTTTTGATTTGCATTTGTTTGGCCGCATTCAGCCCCAACAGCAGGGCTTCGTATTCAGCTATATTGTTTGTCACTTGGAAACTTAGCTTAATTGACAGCGGTGTTTTTTCCTGTGAGGGGGGAATGAACACAACCCCTGCTCCAGCAGATTCTTTGGTACAAGCCCCATCAAAGAACATCGTCCACACTTCATTTTCTTTCTCACTGTTGATAGGCTGGATCACAGGTTTTTTTAGTGGCAGAGATTCCGGCAAAGAGTCATCAACCTGTAAGATACATGAGCCCATTTCCGTGTCTACTGAATAAATGGGATGGTTAGCGGGATTCTTTTCATCACTGATGATGAAAGAGAGCTGAGACTCACGATATAGCCTTCTGCTTTCTCCGGAAAAGACTGGGATAGTGGCATAAGATAAGTCCATTTGTAAGGTTCCACCTAGTCTTTTCATCCATGATCTGGACAGCAAACACCCAAACTTGGGCGGGATATCAGCCACAAAAACATCCATAATCATGGTTTTCATCGGGGCAGAGGACAGGGAAACAGCAAGGTCTTTTATCAACCCGAGGCATTTCACCTTCCTGGAGTCGAAGGAGAATAAATCATGGTAAGAGTGGGTGATTTCTAAGCCTAGTCCATGCATGACTGTTTTTGACATTAGGTTATGGGAAGCACCTGAATCGAGGAGGCAATTGTGCAAGGTCTTTTCATGGATGTTCAAAGAGATATAAAAAGGGGGGCAGCTTTCACCTCGTTCCTCAATCATAGGGCCTAGCACAATGCTGGGGTTATCATCAGATAAGTTTATGGTGTCAGAGGAAAAAGAGACAGATTTGTGATCAAGGCTTTTACAAATGTCCTTTCGGAAGGCTTCGTTCTTCATGAGTTCAATAAGAGGTACAGGGATTTTCAGTTTCTGGATTTCTGTTTGTAAATTGAAAGAAGAAGAAGCAAATTTTTCAGATTCAGAGGGATTTGCTCTTACCATGGGCTGTGACTGAGTTGTTTTCTGAACTTCCTTGGCTGGCTGCTTTGCAGGGGCAGCAGTCTTTCTCGGAGGAACTGGAGTGTTTTGTTTTCCAGTATTCTTTTTGGATCTCAGATCGTATCCTGCCCGTCCATCAGTTTGCAGCATGGCCTGATCTTCATAAAGCTGGTTCAGTCCCTGATCAAACAATGACCCCTCATAGTCAGCTTCGGTCAAGTAGATTTCTTCGTATTCAGCTTCGACACAGTGAATGTCCTCTTCGAGTTCTTGAACATCCTCCTCATCTCCTTCGTCAAACACTACATTCTGGAAAGGAGCCCTGATTTTCTGATCGTCAGCTGGATTCCTCTCTCTCTGTAAAAGTTGAACCTGCTGTTGGTTCCTTCTCCAATTTTGATTTCTATTTGGGTAATCAGCTTGGTTCTGATTCCTATTCGGATGCTCAAATTTACTTTGATTTCTCCCTCTGTCAGGAGATCCGCTGCTGGTCTTAATCTTCTCCATTTCAGAGGTCAGGTTTTCCACCATTTTTGCCAACTTGTCAACCTTTTGGTTTGAATTGGAGGAGGAGGGGGCTTCCTCACTCCTTCTCCCTCTCTCGGAACCTACTTTCAGTTTCTCAGAAGATGACAAGTTCGATTCAACTTTCAGGGCAGCTTCTTGCATGGCTACGAGGGTTTCAGAATCCCTTTCTCTGAGCATCAAGCAGAATTTGTAATCGAAAGCTCCGGAATATGTGATCATAGCAGATGTTTCGGAAGGTTTGACTACCTCAGGGATCTTTTCATACATCTTATTGAACCTCTTGGTGAAATCATATACAGACTCACCCGCTTTCCGTTTGAGATTTCCAAACTCAGTAATGTAATGCAGGTAATATTTTCTGTCTCCCCAATTTTTCAAGAAGGCATCATCAAGAGCGGTGATGTCTCCTATGGAAGCAGCTGGCAGCGTTTTGAACCATTTCCGGGCCTCTCCATCTAAGCTCTGGACAAAAATTCTCATCCAAACATCTTCAGCTTCGATGTTGGTATTTTCTGCATAAGCGTAGAAAGCTTCAAGGTGTTCTTCTGCTGTGTAGTTTCCTGGCCCAAAGAATTTAGGCATGTATTTTTGGTAGTCCCCGACGGGCATTTGAGACAGTGGAAGTGCTAGTACCAATGGAGCATATCTGTTAGCTAGTATTTGTTCCATCTTAGTCATATTTGGTCCCCCAGCCATGATGACTGTGGTATGTGATGCAGCAGAAAAACTAACAACAGATGAACTTACAGTGGTGACTTTTGGAACAGCTTGACCTTTGGTCTTCTTCGCCTCCCTCAAGATTCGATCTGGATTTGGTACTGGAGACACCAGGGGTCCTTGGGGATTCGCTTTGGTGCTGGCCCTTTTTGGAGCCAGAATGATGTTTTGGAGTCGCCAGATAGAAGATATATAACCAGTGAAGTGTCTAGTCCTTGTCTATCATCAAGGACCAGATCTGTGTCGTTCTCCCAGGAAGATCAGCTTCTCACCTCGCTCCCCGGCAACGGCGCCAATTTGTTAGCCCTCCAAGAAACTACCTAGGGTTATAAGCTAGGTATGCCTGGTAACTTAAGAATTCAATGATTTTTGTGTTTTCTGAAAAGGTGGATCAATGGGACAACTCAATCTGTGTATGGCATTCAGACATTCAGTATGATAAACAAATGAAACAGTGCTCTCAAGAATTGATTAATCAGCATATAACTTTAAAGGTGGATGAACATTCAAGAAACTAATACCAGGCTATGAGCTGAACAATGGAAAAGAAACCATTCAAAGCTAGACAACACAGATAATCGTGAAGGAAATGGAAAGCTGACATCAAAACTGAAAGAAACCTGTGATCTGTATTAGCATAAAGAAAACTCAGTACAATAGCAGATTACTCTATCCAAAATCGAACCCTGTAATAGTCTTGGTTCTGTGGCTTTATAGCCTTTACAAAATCGTTTTTCCCAGATCCTAAAAGCATGGATCTGTTTAATGAACTAAAATACTGACTGATAGTTAAAAACAAAAAGATAGGGACTAATCCCTAAAATCATGGACATTCAGATATGGAGATCTCCTTCAACGACTCGATGGTTGGTGAAGTGAAGCAGCCTTCCAAGGCTCGGTGAACTGGGTTGGGCGCGCCATAGATTTGATTTTCATGATATGGTAGTCGACCTTTGCAAAAACAGGCTTTTGGCAGCTAACTATTCTGCTGATTTCGTGCCTTAGCCGCCGGAAGTCAGACCTTTCGGCAGCTAATGAGCTCTGTGGGGCTCGCCTAAGCTGCCGAAAGCTGTAACCGTTTCACAAATTAAAACCCAAACGCTGCTTAACTGATTTCGTACCTTAGCCGCCGGAAGCCAGATCCTTCGGCAGCTAATGAGCTCTGTGGGGCTCGCCTAAGCTGCCGAAAACTGTAACCGTTTCACAAAATTAAAAACCCAAACGCTGCTTAACCGATTTCGTGCCTTAGCCACCGGAAGTCAGATCCTTCGGCAGCTAATGAGCTTTGTGGGGCTCGCCTAAGCTGCCGAAAGCTGTAACTGTATCAAAAACTAAAACCCCAAACGCTGCATTCCTGCATGCTCGTGACCAGTCGCTAGGACTTCTTTGAAACTGCTCTTTTCCCTCTAGTCACTCGTTTAGTCTGTCTTTGTTGCACTTTCACAGGCTGTTCTTGCTGAGCTTCCACAGGCTGTTCTTGCTGAGCTTCCACAGGTGTTACTTCCTGAGCTTCCACAGGTGTTACTTCCTCAGGGATCGTGGCCACCTCAGCCAACGTGTTTAGACCAGATGGTTGTGCTCCTTTTACTACTGGTTGTACTTTTGTCCCCTCCAATTCCTTCATCTTTAACCTGAGCATCCTGAGGTTGCGGTAAAGCTTGACATTGTCTTTTATCAGCAATGCATTCCTCTCGGTTGTTTTCTGGAGTTTTTCAAAGATTTCCTTGCTCCGATCATGCAGTGCCATATTCTTTTCAATTAGCTTTGCGTTGTGCAACTTAACCTGCTTCTCATTATGTCTTTCCTGTGAAAGTTCCTGTAACAGCTCATTGAATTTGTTGGTCTCTGGTGTGGAAGGTTTTGGACCTGGTACATCAGTCAAGGAAGGGTCTTTATTCTTCTCACTCTCCATGGGCTGTTTTGTTCCTTGCTTTCCTTCGTCTTCAGATTCAGATCCTGAGTAGGGGAGATTTAGTGGATTTTTTCCTTGAGGAGTTCCTTTAGTCTGTTCAAATACCAACTTTTTCTTTGACCTTCTCCTTTTGCTGGATGAGGAAGGGGATTCCATTTGGGCTTGAGGAGAAATGGCTCTCCTCCTTCTCTTGCTTATTTTGGGAGTGCTGCTCTTCTCGCCCTTACCCTGCTTAACTGCCTCTTCACTGACAAGCTCTGTGGGGAACTCATGCCAGAATAAGAAGTAATTCCAGTCTACGCTTCTCTTCTTCAAAAGCTCCTTGATTATCAATGTTATGAGACCCTGGTGAGAGATCCTGCTTGCAATCTTGCTTGGCTTAGCCTGGACTTGCTTTGCCATTTTAGTGAGGGTCTTATGGAAGAAGTATGGCAGATTAATCCTTTCCCTCCCTGTGAAATGATTCAACAGTTTGAAATGGTAGTGCAGCACCCTGTGATAACGGCCTTCACAAGTTATGTAAACAATGATGGCCTTTACAAGAGCCTACCATTGAGGTTCAAGAAAAGCGATGGGAATATCCTTTCTCCAAACGATTTCCTTATGAGCTGGTAGGAGATATGACCTGAATTCAATGTCTGAAGCTTTAGTGGTCTTAAACCAACTCTTACCTGTTCTGGGGAGGCCTGTACATTCGGCTATAGCTGCCTCATCCACATGAAATTCTTCTCTGCCAAACTTCACTGTTCTCCCGTCGTAGCTCAGAGCAAACGCCTCAGCAAGTGGCTGGATGAAACTAGTGAGTCTCTCACAGTAGTCAAAAACTTCTGCAGACTTGAAAAACTCGGCCACTTGTGGATGGGACTCAAGATACCAGACCCCGTCTAGTTCTGTCCTGAGTGGCAGATTTGTTTTTGCCATGAGTTGAGCCCTTTGTTTTTTGCAGCAGATGATTAAAGAGACACTGTGCTAGAGTCTCGTCCTGATGGGGGCGTCCCTGGATAAATGCTTTGCCCTGATAAAAACTGCCTAAACTGAACAGGAACTTCAACTGAGCAATAAAATGAAAAACCCCATGACCATGGCCCTGCTTACAGCGTTTTGGGAAAAAGATGCCTTCCATCTGAGCCGAGCAAGTGATTACTTATGATATCATCTAGCTCGTGTGAAATTATGAAGCGATCAGCTGCGAATGATCCTCAGATATGCATTAAGAGTTCCTGTGTTACCCTGCGCAGTCAATGATGTAGGTTTTTAATGACTCACCTTCGGCAGCTTACCGACATTAAACCTCATGATGGTCATATGAGATGCGTTCTGATCTTCCCTTCGGCGGCAAAACACACAGGCTCTCTTGATGTGAAGTCGAGTACGGATACGTACTCTCTTTTTTTAATTTTCTGATAAGATCATTTTCGGCAGCTAACATAACTTTAGTAATTCTAGTCAATCCTTTCAGCTGCCGAAAGTGAGCCTTTTCGACAGTTAGCTGGCCTCTGCAAAACAGAGTTAGCTACCGAAACCTGTCCTTCCAAAATTTGAAACCAAGACTCAATTAAATCGCATTTTTTGACTCAGTAATAAGAATGAGGACCTCCTTATGGACTCTAAAAATTTTAAAAATAAATTTTGGATTCAAACTTATCACCTAAAATAATGAAAAACTGACTGGTTATTTTAAGAGATAACAACATTTTTTGCAAAATGAGGTTTTTACAAGCTATGTTTCTTCTTCTTCTTTACAAAAGGCACATTGAAAGAGTTTTTTTTTCCAAGGCATATTTGCAAGGAGTTTTTCCAAACTATCTCTTTTCGTATTGCATTTTTACAAAGAAGACATTTTTTGCAAAAGGAGGTTTTTACAAGCTATGTCTTCTTCTTTTTTACAAAAGGCACATTGAAGGAGTTTTTCCAACATATCTCTTTTTTATTGCATTTTTACAAAGAAGACATTTTTTGCAAAAGGAGGTTTTTACAAGGTATGTTTCTTCTTTTTTCCAAAGGCACATTGAAGAAAATTTTTTTCTAAGGCATATTTGCAAGAAGTTTTTTCCAAATATTTATTTTCTTGTTGTATATTTGCAAAGAAAACATTTTTTTGAAAAAGAGATTTTTACAAAGTATGTTTCTTCTTCTTTTTTCCAAAAGACACATTGAAAGTGTTTTTTTTAAGGGATATTTGCAAGGAGTTTTTTCAAAATATTTCTTTTCTTAGACATGTTTGCAAGGAGGTTCTTTGCAAGGATGTTTTTTTTTCAAAGTAGCTTTGCACTTTTTATTTAATTGAAAGAGGTTTTTTCAAATAGTTGTTTTGCTAAGGTATTTTGCAAATGATTTTTTTCCAAAGTAGTTTTGCACTTCTTATTTATTTGAAAGGAGTTTTTTCAAATAGTTATCTTATTTTGCAAAGGATTTTTTACAAGGTAATTTTGTACTTCTTATTTCTTTGAAATTGGGTTTTTTTCAAAGAGTTGTTTCTTTACAATGATTTTTTCCCAGATATATTTATAAATAAGTTTTTATTGAAAGTATTTTCTTCTAGTGGTTTTTTTCGTAGATATTTTTTCAAAAAAGTATTCTTGGAATGAATTTTACAACAAAGATTTATTTACAAGGTGTTTTATTTTCTTCCTTGGCACAAGGTGTTTTTATTATTTTCCAAAGAAGATTTTTGTTCAGAGAATTTTTTCAAAGGAAAGTTAATTCCAAAGAAATCTTCTTCAAAAGACTCTTACAAAAATTTTAAAAGGTAAAGTAAATTTCAGTTTATGTTTTTATAAATTCCGTAAATGTTTTTAAATCTTAATTTATTTGTTTTTACTATAAAGTAACATGATTCTTTAATTTATCGTCTATAGATTAAACAACCATGGGCAATAAGAGAAATCGTAAAAGAAAAGCTGATCGTAAACGTGATGATGATGATAATAGAGAGAAACAAAAACTCAGATATATTGCCAAAAAACAAAGGGTTGCTGAAACGGAAGAGAGAACTATTGAAGATATAAATACAGATTTACATGACAATGTTGAAGAAATGGAAATTGAAAATAGAGTACAAGAAGAACAAATTGAAGTTGAAAAGAACATTGTAGAAGATGTAAATAGTGATTTACATGCTAATGTCGATGAAATCAATATTGAAGATCAAGTTCAAAATCCTGAAATTGAACCTGGTATGTATATATCATATATTTTCCAAATTCATTTTTTTATAATGAATTTTATTTTTTGATATATGTTAAATTAAATTTAACTTGATATATAGGTACTTTTACTATTGATGATGAAATGTTAGAAGACATTGATTGCGACAAATATGGAGAAAAACTACCAATACATGTTGCACGATATCGTGCTACAAAATTTTATGATGAAGTTCTCAAAGATTACTCAATAGCAGGACAAGCACAAATTTTGAGATGTTTATTAGTGTCCAAGAAATTAGAAGGTGCTACATCGTTATTGGGTATTCACAAAGTAACAAAAGAGTCGAAATTTAAACAAAATGTGATGGAAAATATAGGCGATGCAATAAAAAAATTTGGAAAATCCAGGAAGAAAGATATCAGTGCTGCACGTAAAGCAATTCATACAGCAATTCTTTCAGCTAGTACTAAACAAAAGCGTTTGACAACAGAACTAGCAAAAGCAGTTGGAACATCAAGAAAAACATTATACAAACATAGCAAATTCAGAATGCAAATAGATGAAAATAATGAACTTGCTTGTTGGGCAATTATTTGTAGACAACCTTACAAAGATAGATTAGGAGCAGGGGTTAAAGATATTGTACGAGAATATTGGTTGGAACATGCTCGAGTTTCACCAAATGCAAGAGATGTGATACGCAAAAGAATATCACGAAATGTATATGAAAGCCAACCAAAACATATAATGGACATGACACAAGTACAATTGTTCAATAAATTCAAGGAAGATCATCGTGGAATTAATATATCAATCACTACATTTGTGCAACAAAAACCATGGTATGTTCGACCTATAACTATACGTGATACATGTTGTTGCCGTTATCATGTGCAATTTCAGTTATATTATGACACGTTTCTTGAATTTGGTAAAAAATTTTGGACAAATTCACCACCTCCGCCGACGATACGTGAATTCATATCTCAAATTTTATGTGAGAGAAATCACGATGAAGTATTTTATTCAAAGAAATGTGTCAATGGAAAACATTGTCATCATTGTGGAAATTTGGTGTTATTCCACAATAAATACCCTATCGATAATGATCAATCGTTGTCAAATGTAAATGTTGATTGGAAGAGATACGAATACATCAACTATAATACAAGTTCTAGTGATTCACGTTCCAAAAGAATTGATTTGCTAGAAGACAAGATATGCGTCACAGATTTTCTCAAAAAATTTGAAAACGAAATTTATAAATACACCCAGCATTCACATAGAGCACGATGGCAAGATCTTCAATTCAAACAGTCTCGTGAAATTTTTCCACCCGGAACAATTTTGTCGGTGGTTGATTTTGCTGAAAACTATACATTTGCTGCACAAAAAGAAATACAGAGTGAATACTATCACTCTGACCAAGTTTCAATATTTGTCCATGTTGTATATAGACATTCTCAACAGGATATCGATGGCATTGAAAGCACATGTGACAATCGAGATGTGATTAAAGAATATCACTTCTATATCAGCGATGATCGTACACACGACACACATTTTGTCCAACATTGTATAGAAAATATTTTCTATGACTCACTGAAAAAACGCGAAGTCAAATTCAAAGAGCATTGGATATGGTCTGATGGATGTGCGGGTCAATTTAAATCTTCACGATCATTGTTTTGGTTATGTCGACTTCATAAAGCGCTGAACATTAAACATCGCTGGAATTTCTTTGAAACTGGGCATGGAAAAGGTGAGCATGATGGTGCAGGAGCATGCGTGAAAAGAGCACTTCGAAGATGGCAAATGAACTATTCTTCAGCACGGTTTCATTCAGCTGCAGAGGTTGTCCAATGGTGTCAATTAAATCTAAGCCATGATTATAATCAACAATCAAAAGACGTGCGCAGGTATGTCCACTATTTTTTTAATTTATATTATTTCTTAAAATTTTAAAAAATGTATATACTAACATTTAAGTACACATGTACACTATTTATTGTGTAGGTTTTTTTGGCTTGTTGGGGTCCAAGATATAAATAGATCAATACCATATGACGCTAGCACCATACATGGAACTAGAGATCTTCACTCTATTCAAACAAAATCATTTCACAACGTGTTTGCATTTGACAGTAGAAAGCAATCATGCTTTTGTCATATTTGCATTGAAAATGTCGAGTCTACAGAAGTTTGTGAAAACATAACAAACAACTACGTAAAAGCTTGGAGACACACAGAGATTAATCCAAAAGGGAAAATGCCTCTGGCAAGTGTTGAAGAATTAGAATCAGAAGAAATAGCAATATCGTCTGATGGCGATAGAATTTCAGATCTCGTAAGAGAAGGTAATAAACTTGTTTTTGACTTTTTAATCAATTGTTCATTCTAATCCATCGCCATAAGTAGTCAATTTAATTCATTTAAATACGCTAACAACAATCATAACTTGCACAGGAGATGTTTTCGCTGTGATTGCACCTGTAGACAACAACGAAAATGTCAAATATTATTTGATGCGATGCACTGAAGGAAAAATGAAGTTATTGGAGGACTACAACGACAACGGATTTACATACGAAAGAGGATCCATCATTTTAAAAGGCTACTTTTTTCAGCAAACGCATATGACAAAAAATTATGTCTACTTTCAGGATTATGAGCCTGATGTTATATGTTGTCAATATAGTCATTTAGTATGTGCATCTCGAATAAAATTGATACAAGTTCCATCAAAAAAACAGTTAAAAACCAAAAAATGGAAACTATCCATATGTGACCATGAACGGATAGTTGAAGATGGTATTCCATTGCGATGTTTTTAACTACATATCAAAAATAAATTGATCTATATTTTTGTCCATGTCAATTGTTGTGTGCAATATATTTTTTTTCCAATTATCAAAATTGTTGTGCCCAGTATATTTTTTCATTGAGATTTTATGAATATTTTCTTGAATGACAACTAAGCTTAAATGGTTGTACTTTAACATGCTTAAAAATGAATTCAAATATAATTTGAAAATTCAAAAGTACTTTATTCGGGTCCCCATATGTCTATTAGACCACTAAGGGATGAGATAACGGATGTGGCTATCCCCACTCCGCCCCGAATTTTTACTTTTGGTTGATTGATACTAACGAAAAAATACAAAAATACCTATTAAATTTTGTAGTATTTTAATCCATCGAACATGTTTCTTTAATACATACTTCACCATAAATATGATCTTAAATAGATGTCTTAAAATTGTAACCAAGTTCTCCGTCCCAAATCTTTAATTTAAAATATCGCTTGTGCAAATTCACATAACTGAAATCATGGCAAATGGAGATAACGATCATTTGATTTTTAATCACAAGCAAGGATTCCAGGATTGTGAAGCTTATGCTAAATTAGAGAAATGATTATTTACAACAAATCAATGAAAATTCATCAAATTGTTGTTTAAAATCATTGCTCTAATTTAGCACAAACTTCACAATCCTGGAATCTTCGCTTATGATTAAAAAACAAAAAAACCGTTACCCCCATTTGCCATGATTTCAGCCGCATCAAATGTACCTGAACATTGAAAATAAAAATTAAATTAATTAAAAATCCATTAATTTTGCCCAACATTAATTCTTACCATAACATTCATTTTCAACATTGAATATTTCCTAACTTAGATTATCATTTTAAACATTTCCAACACCTCCCATTCATTCAACATTTCCTACCCTTGGGTTCCCATTCATTCAACATTTCCTACCCTTGGGTTGCACCTATCAAGACATTTTAAACATTCATGCAAAACATATTATAATAACACTTATTCTCAACATAACAAATTGAAAACATTCATTCTTCCATAACACCTCCCATTCATTCTTTCCCAACATTTCTTTTTCTCTAACACCTCCCATTCATTTTTTCCCAACATTGATTCTTACCATAACATTCATTCTCAACATTCAACATTTCCCAACTTGAAATAACATTTCAAACATTCCTAACACTTCCCATTCATTCTTTCCCAATATTCATTCTTCCATAACATTCGAAACATTCAACATTCATTCTCATCATTCAACATTTTCTAACTTCATAACATTCATTGTCATCATTCAACATTTCCTAACCTTGGATTGCACCTATAAAAACATTTTAAACATTCATGCGAAACATATTATAAATATTATCAAAACTCATGCAAAACATATTCTAAACATTTACCAAATGAGAAATAATGGACATGTACTCATGTATATAATCCAAAAAAGAGTTGATGAACTTGTGAATTCAATGTACATATATATATAATAAAAAAATAAATACCCTCCATGTTCAAAACAACACCAATATATAGATATCAACAAAAACTATAAAGTCTGAACCACTATCCATCTCGACCAATATCTTTCCACTATTTTCCACTAGGACCTTCCCTGGGACTCAACTCAACCTATAATACACAAAAAAATAAATTATAAATTTTTAGATCATAAATTATTTAAACAATTTTAAACTAAATTCAAAATATCAAAATATTAAACTCATCTACAAAACAATTCAATTATTAAAAAAATCGTACATCAAATTCTTTGAATGCATGTCCACTTTTTTTCCCTAGAGCCTTTCCTTTGGCTCCAAAGGATCTCAAAGAGCCAAGCTACAACATGTACAAAAACAATTTTCAAATAAATCAAAAAAATATAAAACATTAAACTTATATCAAAGATCATTTCTAGTTCAACAAAATTACCTCGGTGCCAATATCTGCATTCATTAAAGATCCCACATCTTCGCCCCCAATTTCCAAATGGTCTCTTCCCTAAAATTTAAATTTTGTTAATAAATAAAACATAGTAGATACAAATAATAAATTATGCAATTAACTTAAAACCAAAACAAAAAAAAATTAAAATCATTAGCTCACAAGAGATGGTAAACCATCTAAAAAGTTGGAATCTAAAGAAACCTGCATAAATAAGTCAAATTAACAATAAGATACATTGATAAATATTAAAATTCAAATAAACAAAAAAAATATCAAGTTCAATCATAAATATTATAATTAAAATACCTCTCCTAAGCACTCTTCATTTTGACTAAGATGCTCTTGGTTTTGACTACTAGAGACTCGAAAATTATGTGCATTTAACATTCTCGAAAACTGCAAACAAAATACATTTGCTTAATATAATTATTCCCATGTACTAAAAAATTCAATTCAAAATGATTAATAAAAAATCAAATAGATTATCATAACATAATCAACAAACCTCTCCCATGCTAGATGTGTCATTGGATAACACATCTGAAGCTATATCTCGACAAGACTTAGCATAAGCCCTGAGATCATCCATGCTCAATGCATCTACCTCGTCATTAGTCTTGTAAACAAAACTTTGACGAACAATAGCACGAGCCCTCTCTCGCCCCAAACCAACTTCTACTCCAGCAAGAGCTGAAGCTAAACCATCACCTACCGATTCCCTTCCAATTGTCCCTAGTTGAGATGTTGTCTCCATCTCTGATCTTAAAGCCACAACCCTTGGTGGACGAGGTATCTCAGGTGGAGGTTGTATAGTGGTAGGGTCTCTGAGAGCGCCTTTTCGATTATATATTCTACCCTTTCCAACTCCATAAAAGTCAGAAGGAACATCAGTATAGTTAGGCTTCATACCTAAAAAAAACTCCGCATAAAAAAATCTTGCAAAATAATTAGGAACCTCATCGTTCCAAGGCAATCGACCATAAGCTGCAAGAAATCGATCATATATTAAATGTGCAATTTGAGGATGCTTGAAATATTGCACTTTCAACATTTTTCGCTTAAGGCCTTCCTTGAAATTGAACATTGAATTGGCTTGTTCTCTAGTGACTCTCTCCTTCACAACCTCCTAGTTGTCTGGACCCATAACTTGGTCCCTTCGCATCCGCATCAAATGAACAAAACCATTTGTAGTTGGTCCAAGTTCCTCATATGCATCAATGAATTTTTGCAAAGACGCCAAAACAATCTCTAGACTTTGTCTACTCTCTGGAGGGAGATCCAAAGAACAAAGATCATTGTTCAACCTGTCATAGTGGTATCTACAACTTTCAAGAATAGTTTGTTGCACAACACCTTGCCATGGAAGCTCATCAGGTAAATCAGATGGATAAGTTGATATGGGTGTACACCCCTCAGCTAGTGGAACATATGTCGTCCTAGCTCTAGGAGGATCTTCAGGACCTTGCTCTCCACCCACACCTATTCCATCATCTACACTCCTATCTTGATCTTCCCCTCGCTCCATCGAATTACGCACATCTTCTGAACGTCGCTCTGCTTCAAATATAGCCATTATCGAGAATTAACCTTGTCCATATATTCAAAACACAAAACAATACAATTTATACGTTATTAAACATTAATGTTCATACCAACAGAAGGTTGAGATCGACGATCTCCCACAGAAGATGAAGGAGATTCATTTGTACCCCTTCGAACTCGTTGATGATCAAATGATTGGGACCCATGCAATAAACTTGAACCTTTCGGTGAATTCGACAACCTTCGACTACCAACTGGAACACCAATTCCTGAGGATTGTGATGACCTCCTACGCTTTCCCCTCGAAGACTCTTTTTCCATTTGATATAACTTCTAAATTTACACAAACGTTAACATATTGAAATTGTACATGACTATTCTACAAACATCAAGCCAATATTTGATAAAAAACTTCAACAAAATGTAAGTCCCCCTCCTAACTCTAATTAATTAACTAAAATTCCTTACCATCACTAATATTGCAACATAAAGATATATCTAATAATCATTTCATTATCAAATATAAGTCATAACATGATTAATTGAAGTAGTATAGTAACCTTAAAAACTTTTAATCCAACAAATATGGTTGAATTATACATGTCAATGAACAAACATCTCACTAAACATATATATATACTCTTATTAAAAGAATTCTAGCTCATATTTATAATAATACAATTTACACACATTGAAGTTGTACATGTTAACTTTACAAACTTAAAAACATATCTATTCAAGATCTGCATACAAAATGTAGAGCTGGCTAAAATAGTATAACATATATATACACTTATTAAGAGATTTCTAATTTATATTTATGATAAAACAACTTACACACATTCTACAAACTTAAAAACATATCTCTTAAAGATCTGCATACAAAATGTAGAGCCACCTAAAATATTATAACTTATTTTCTTTCGTAAGTTCCTCTTCTAGCTCTAAGAACACTATTGCAGCATAAACATAACATCAATAATCATCTCATAATCATTTAATTGTAATAGTACAATAACCTTCCAAATTTTTCGTAAGTTCCTCTTCTAGCTCTGCTCATGAGCAGAGCTCTGCTAATTAACAGAACTCTACTCATGCCATGTTAGTAAGAGAAGGTGATTCCACTGATAGCAGTAAGTAGTAAGCTATGAAATCAAACACGTGATATGATATGTTAGTTACAGTCATTGTGTAAGCAGTATAAAGCTTATAGCTATTGTCAAGCTTGTGTTATAGTAATAGTATAAGCTGATAACCAATGGTGATACTTCATCTTTACTTAGTATCTTTAACTATTAGTATAAGCCTAATTTACTCATACGTTATTTCCCTAAAAAATGCAGGTATAATAACTATAGTGCTTAAGAGAAAACAAGATAAGATTTATAGGCTAATTAGTACCTGTCCATATATAGCTCTAAGTATTTAGATCACGGCTAACAAGGATGAAATTTTATTAGGTCTAGTGGTCTGGTTAATCTTTAAAGAACTATATATTATTAAGGGCTCTTCATGGTTAGATACCTGCTAGAAGTAAGCTTCTATTTTTGTATTCAAGAATACCACACAAAAAGTATGTATAACATGACTAGAGCTCCTAGAATTTATTGAACAATCATAAAAATAAGGGTGGTCAATGATATATCATCATATATAGAAAGGTTATGGCGTTGGCAATTATATTATCTGGTAAGGATTCAGCAGTAAATACAGTACCTAACACCATTAGAATTAATAACCCCATTGATACAAGACATTATAAGTTCAACTTTAGTTTGATCTCTAATCTTCATGAACCCAGATAAGATCTTATAATTAAGATGGATGATATATTAGTTACTAATGTATTTGAAATCATCTTGAAAATAAATGAGCAGGGTGTTTTTTAAACTCGTGTTGGAGCGGCTGCTAATTATATTCTATTTATACTGTTATAAAATATTGCCTAAGACTTGCTTCTTCTTTCAGAATGGTTAATTATTAACATTAACATAAGGTAGATGGCTAGATGATATAATCCTACTCAACTTGTAATAAAAGAGGCAACCAAGCATACATCTAGTTTTATCCTATGGGCACTCAAACATATGCCTTTGAAATATTGCACTTTTCGTTGGGTAATGACTAAGATAAAAGCTTTGATGCCTAGCTATACCTGTTACAGTTCTGTGCATGAACAGAACTCTGCTCATGAGCAGAGTTCATGAACTCTGCACATGAACAGAGTTCATGGGCAGAGTTCATGAACTCCGCCCATGAACAGAGTTCATGGGCAGAGTTCATGAACTCTGCCCATGAACAGAGTTCTTGGGCAGAGTTCATGAACTCTGCCCATGAACAGAGTTCATGGGCAGAGTTTCTGTTCATGAACTCTGTTCATGCACATTCAAACATCTCTAAAATCAAAATTAATCATAAAAAAATTAAAACTTCTATTTTTAACCGCCAGAACAGATTTTTTTTTATTTTCTCCTATGCCACCAACTAAGGAGCAGACTATGTGTATCGAAGCATACCTGTATCCAAACGAAGCGATACGAAATTGTCGATCCACGACGCCGCGCCTATTCGATCCACTACGCTCCAGAAACGACTAATTCCTTCACCAAGGGACAAATAAAATTATCAACCATGACTTATAACATACACAGCCAGAATCAAAAAATTACAAGGGAAGAATAAACGCACCTTCAATGACGAAGACTCGAGCCTGCACACAAATCCGCAACAGCGTCCACGCAGCAACACAACCGAACACACCTGCCACCCGAAATGTAACGGTCGACGACCAACGTCCAACAACAAACAGTGGCAAGCAGCCAACAAGGCGACGAACTATCAAACGTCAAGGCGACGAGCAACAGCAGGTCGCGGGGCAGCGGAGGATGGTGTTGAAGCAGCAGGGTGGCGAACGTTTCAGCCACAATTCGTGGAGCGTCAACAGGTCCAAAGGCAGCAGGCGGGTCGTCGAATAGCGGCGGGGTGGCAACACAGCAACTGCGGGCCCGTTGGGGGGTCCAGAAATTTCCAGCAGGGAATGCCATATGGCAGCCGATACTGTGTTTTTATGCAGAAAAATAGTTCGGCCGAACAATCATTCGGCCGAATAAATATTCGGCCGAACAATTATTCGGCCGAAAAAGTGTTCGCCCGAATACTTGTTCGGCCGAATAATTATTCGGCCGAATGATTGTTCGGCCGAATAATTGTTCGGCCGAATTTTCCCGTCCGGCAACTGTTTGCACACATTCCGAGGATCTCCGTTAGATTGGACGGAGAACTGTTTGTGGTTATTCGGCCGAATAACCTTTGAATTATTCGGCCGAATAATGTAAATTATTCGGCCGAATAATGTTTATTATTCGGCCGAATAATGTTTATTATTCGGCCGAATAACTTTCGCTAAGACGATTTTGCGCTCATTTCTCACGAAAGTGTTACCCACCTTCACGTTGACACCCTTCTATTCTCTCACTCACACTTGGGAGAGTGGCGCACTTGTGGAGGAGGAGGCTCTGCTGCTAGGAGAAGACTATCTCTTGTATTCTGGTTGTATCATTTCTCTATCTATCTCTGAGGAAGTTATTGGGGTTTTTCACCTTTATGGTTTTTCCCAAGTAAACTCTGTGTCTCTTGTGTGCTTGCATTATTGTGTCCATGATTGATATGTTGTATATTTGCTGTACATGTTGTTCTCTCAGTTAATATACTAGATCAGATTGAAGTAAATTCTGAAAATTTAACATGGTATCAGAGCTAGCCTGAAAGAAGGCATGATATGGCATGTATGACACTTGTTGCACTTACAATGCTAGGGCTTGATATAGAAAAAACCCGTCATCCTAGCACTTTCGCTATAAATCCGTTTTGGATAAGTTTTCGGATCTGAAAATTTTACAGGTCAAACATCAGATCCCCATGTACCTTGTGTCCAAAGGACAACCTCTAATTCGTTGTACTTTCTAATTTATGATCTGTACAATATAGGGTTTCTGCCTCTTTCAGATCTGAGTCAAAATCAGGTGACCTTGGGAAAAAGGTCATAACTTGGGCTAGGAAGCTCCAAATGAAATTTTGTAAAAAGTGACAGGTATTACCAGAATTTACTATCTCAGCAAAAATTTTCAGAGGCCGAAGTTGAACCAGTGACACGTGGCATGCCGTACAAGTTCGCTCTCCTGTATTATCCCATAAACAAGTCACGTTGCGACACTTGGAATAACTCTCTCTTAGAGGAACCAATTGAGGTCATACCTATCAGGATGGAAAGATAATAGGACGGGCTATCTCCATAAAATTGTTCAAAGGCCGAAGTTGAACCAGTGACACGTGGCACACCGTACAAGTTCGCTCTCCTGTATTATCCCATAAACAGGTCACGTTGCGACACTTGGAATAACTCTCTCTCAGAGAATCCAATTGAGGTCAGACATATCGGGATGGAAATATAATAGGTTGAGCTATCTCAAGAAAAAATTTCAGACCCTGTGGATCGAAAAGTTTGGAGTTACACCAGAAACAATCAAGTACATATTTCTGTCAAAACATAATTATTTTTTAGTACCTTCATTCATGGCTTCCGGAATTTAGGGCTTCGGAGAAAGTTGCAATTTTTGTAATCAGAGACCACAGCTGGATGCTACTCATCAAAATCGAAATTTAGATACCAAGATCATTTTTTTTGGTTGGGAAAAAGGCCGAGCTTGATCAAACCCCAGTTCGGGACTTTGATCGGAAAGATGGAAAATTAGGGCTTCTGCAAAAAATTGGAATTTTGGAAATCTGTGACCATGGCTGGAAGCTCCTCAGAAAAATCGAAGCTTAGAATTTTGAATCAAATCTTTTGGTTGGGTGAAGCTCCTGGAAACTCAAACCCTAATTCAGGGTCCTCCCTAGTGAATTCGGAAATCTAAAAGGCAATTTCGAGGGGTGAAACTTTGCAGTTTTCAAATTCTGAATATACCAACTTGATCAGCTCATCAAGGCGCATATTTCTATCCTTTCGGAAGATTGAAATTCAAAGTTTGAAATTTTGGGGTTTCTTTGACAAACCCTAATCCAGCTCCAGGTCCAGTTCTTGCAAATCAAGTGGATTGGGTTAATCCTAGAAGAAGATGGATTGGTCACCTGCATAAGTGAAGAAGTTCCTGTCTCAGAGGGAGATGAGCCTAAGGCCTTCCATAAGAAGATTACAAGCAATCTTGACAGGTATGGCTTACAGGTATGTTTCATGGTTAATTTTATCATATGTTTGTCTTCATATCATTACAGTAGAATCTTGATTAATTACTAGACTTGTCATGTCACCTTAATAGAAGATATTCATTGATTAAGGTTTTGACACATATGAATGTACTAATGCATTGTGATGTTGTATGAGGGTTATGTTATTCGCTAACATAAAAGGTACACCAAGAAAGACAAATCATGTTCTACTTCAAGAACTTATGATCATGGTGACATGAAGACAAATATTCATCCATTTTCATGGATCACATAGAATATCTACTTTCGAGGTATGTATAACTTGGTCCTACAATGGTTAACCTATGAGACATGCAGGTTACTAGCACAAGTCACTGAAGAGAACCAGAAGACATTATGCGGGTATCTTAGACATAACTAGCTAGCATGCTAATCCGGGTATGTTTTTCCTATATCAAGCTAGAATCCTACCTTGTGTTAGGATCTTATACTGTTGTTGATAATGATTATTCATGAAGTCATAGGTTTGAATAGTCATGGCTGTATGCATATTATGTTTCTTACCATAATTGATGATATGACTAACCAAAAGAATCATGAAGGTATAGGTTTGAGTAATCACAGGTTTATGCATTGATGATTTAACTAATCAAAAGAGTCCTATGATCAAATAAGAATATGCATGAGTAAAAGAAGACTTCCCTGAATACTAATGTTTATTATCTGTGAATGATCATGAATATACATGTTTAAGATTATTGTGTTTCGATAGTATTAATATTATACTAATAAATGTGTGATTATGGATGAGATCTCAAGGATAACACAATGATGATACTAATAAGCATGCATAGTGATTAAGGATGGATATAAGTTCAAGGACAGGTAATCCAAGAAGCAAAGATCAAGAGAGAGCACACTCCAGTTGTTCCTGCAAGAAAGAAAAGGAGCACACTTCAGTAGTTTCTGCAAGGATGCAGATATTCAGAGGGAGTTGACCATCTTTCTACATTCGACAACAGAAAGGTGTAGAAGAAGATACTTCAGCAACTCCTACAAAGAAGCAAAGACTCAGAGGGAGTCCACCCAGCAACCAAACAAAGATAAGTATTTTTTTATCATTTATTGCATATTTGTTTGTTTAAATAAAATTGTTCAATGATGTATATGCTCATGTTCCTAGACTTAGGATATGTATTGTGCATATTATAATGATTGCATTAATGAAAAATATACTACTAATATGCATGTGATGGGTAAGTGGCCTATGGCACTGTGCAACATTCCCGTGCTACTTATCTAGAATGAAACCTCTTTGCTGACATGTTGGGAGTAGTGCAAACTCTTAACAATGTTCTGGTAAAGACTGGAAGGCATCTAGAAAGTTGTGGAACATGGATAAATGTTGTATTGAAGCATTGGCTAAGATAATTGCATGACTATATGACATATTTCTTTATGTGTAAGAATTTGTCTGAAAATTCTGAGATGTTTCTAATCATGCAATTTAACTTGTTTTGTAGAAAAGACCGTATACCTTCACCTACAAAAGAAGGACTACAACATTTGTTCAAGCAACAAAATTATCTATTGAAGATATTGAAGTTCCCAGGATACGGGAAGAATGCCATGATCCGTTGATCATGAAGAACGATGTTTGGGATGCGGTCCCAAGAGTTGAAGGGAAGTCTGTTGTGACTTCCAAATGGAACTATCAGATCAAGCATGCTGCAGATGGCAGCATAGAGAAATATAAAAGTGATGAAATAGAAGATACACCAGATGGATTTCAAGACAGCCTTCTTGAATGGTATAGTCATATATGTGTGCAGAACTTGGTAGGATAGATAGCTTTCTATCCAGTTCGGGATTTACCAAGAGTAAAGTGGATTCCAACCTTTACTACAAGGTGGAGGAAGGAAATCCAGTGATACTACTTTTGTATACAGATAACCTGTTTGTAACAGGTGAGGATAGATTGATTGTCGAGATGCAATGGAAGCTTGCTTCTGAATTTGAGTTGAAGAACTTGTGGATGATGCACTATTTGTTTTTGGCATGGAGGTGTGACAGAGTGCAAGGGAAGTATGCAGTAGAGATCCTGAAGAGGTTCGGGATGATGGACTGCAAGGCCATGGCCACACTTTTGGCATCGAACCTGAAGCTTCTGTATGATGCTTCATCTGATCCGGTTGATGTCACTTTGTATCGTCAGATGATTGGGTCCATGATGTACCTGACGAACATGAGACCATATATTTGCTTTTCGATAAACACATTGAGCCAGTTCTTGACGGATCCGAGGAGTGTTCACCTGGTTGTTGTAAAGCATGTTCTAAGGTACCTGAAGGGTACAGTGGATTATGGGCTCAAGTATGAAGCGAATCAACAGTTTAACCTGCAGGGTTATGTTGATTCAGATTGGGCAAGCAGTGCTGCAGATAAGAAGAGCACATCTGGGTGCTACTTCAGTATGGGATCAGGTGTGATCTCTTGTTTTAGCAGGAAGCAGTCCTGCGTAGCACTGAGTACAGCTGAAGCAGAGCATGTTGCGACAGATGAGAAGGTTGTAGATGTATTGACCAAGCCATTGGCCAGAGTGGAGTTTGAGTACTTCTGAGAGAGGCTTGGTGCACTTTAGATCGAGGTTCCTTCCAAAGGGAAGTGATGAGTCCGGAAGATGCAGATGCATATGAGCTTTTCTGACATGGTTGATGTGTTCTCCCTTGGTCGTGATGTAATTGCTGAGCCATTTTTCACATGGTGGTAGATGTGTTCTCCCATGGTGAAAACGTAAGTCTGGAGCCTTCCCCGAATGGTGGTAGATGTGTTATCCCATGTCGGTGGTGTAAGTGTTGGATGATGTGCATCTGCGCTGTGCTTTGTGGACGATGAGATGATCTAAAGAGGACGATGCTATGATGATTAGGAGGATCATGGATGATGAGCATCAGGACGATGCTCCAGTTACTACTCTGTATATGCATCAGGATGATGCTGGATATGATCAGTTGGATCATTTATATGTATATGTATGTACGCATCATGTTGGATGCTGTATATGATTAGTTGGATCATTTGTATGTATTTTGTATATGCATCATGTTGGATGCTTGGACCATGTATCTGTATATGTATTAGGTGGATACATTGTATGATCAGGTAGATCATGTATGTTGATATGTATCAAATATGATCAGGTGGATCATGTATTTGTATTTGTATCAGGTGGATACACTATATGATCAGGTGGATCATGTATGATGATATGTATTAGGTAGATACTTGGTATGCATCAGGTGGATGCATTATATGATCAGGATGATCATGATGACGAGCTTCAGGATGTTGCTCCAGATGATATGTACCAGGATGGTACAAGTGATGATGATCAGTATGATCATGGGCATCAGGATGATGCCTCGTGCGATGATGATCTGTTGGATCATGAGTATCAGGTTGATACTTGGAGGTCAGATATGATATGTGGAAGGTTGTGCAAATAGCATGTAATCAATCCTGGGAGATCTTACCAGTCGTGCTGCGGCACATAAATGTTCCTGGGGTACTCTTTCTGGTATTGCTATGTAGTATGTAATCAGTCCTCAGATATCCGACAGGTTGAGCTATGTGCTCGTAATCGGTCCTGGGATGAGGTATTACTACGGAGACATGTAATCAGTCCTGGAGATCCGAGAGGTTGAGCTGTGTGCTCGTAATTAGTCCTGGAGTGCTCTTTAGAGATCTTTCTAGTCGTGTTGTGGCACATAAATGTTCCTGGGATGCTCTTTAAAGGTTTTTTCTATCCACATGTAATCAATCCTGGAGATCCGAGAGGTTGAGCTATGTGCTCGTAATAAGTCCTGGGATGCTCTTTAGAGATCTTGTCGGTCGCGCTACGGCACATAAATGTTCCTAGGATGCTCTTTAAATGTATTGTGGAGGATATGCATGTAATCAGTCCTGAGAGATCTTTCCGGTCGTGCTTAGGCACATAAATGTTCCTAGGATACTCTTTCCAGTATTGCATCTGCACATAAAATTAGTCCTGAGAGGCCACCTCTATCAGACCGTTCGCACAGATGATGAAGACCTGCAGGTGGTGGGCCTACATCCAGTATGAAAAAGGACTGGCTCTGTAGAACTTCCTATGATGAGTAGATTCAGAGATTGATTGAGATAGCAACAGCAGTGACGATGACGATGATTCGAGGATGATGATTTGCTGATGATGATCCAAAGAAGAAGACTTGTGCTAGCAGACCTGTGTCGAGAAATACCTTCCTAGTTAAGAGGGAGTGTTGATGTATATGTAACTTCGGAATATATTTCACCCATGTATTTCATATATGTATTTTATATTCCTATAGAGATGTTATTATTCCTCTATACGGAAGTGTCATCATTTATATTGTAAGTGTCGTAACTTATACTTGATGGGTTATTAGACCACCTTGTTGGGGTCGGCCCTGTATAAGTCATGTGGGTCAAAGGGTTATTAGACCACCCTATTGGGGGTCAGCCATGTAGGTCAAAGGGTTATTAGACCACCCTAGTGGGGGTCGACCCAGTCAGCATTATGTTAAGTGGTTAAGTTGAGGCCGACCTAGTTGAGTAAAGGTCAAGTCAAGTTAGTGTATAAATAGAGAGTGTGTCTCTCTCATTTTACACATTCTATTCTCTCACTCACACTTGGGAGAGTGGCGCACTTGTGTAGAAGGAGGCTCTGGTGCTAGGAGAAGACTATCTCTTGTATTCTGGTTGTATCATTGCTCTATCTATCTCTGAGGAAGTTATTGGGGTTTTTCACCTTTATGGTTTTCCCCAAGTAAACTCAGTGTCTCTTGTGTGCTTGCATTATTGTGTCCATGATTGATATGCTGTATATTTGTTGTGAATGTTGTTCTCTCAGTTAAGATCCTAGATCAGATTGAAGTAAATTCTGAAAATTTAACACGTGGTTGATAAATAAATAACATTTTTCTTCCTATAAGACCACATTATAGGACTAGATCCAAGATGAAAAACATAGCTTAAATTCAACTTCTTGTTATATCCATCACCAGCACAACCATAATTAGTATAACTGGCCAACCTATTCACATTCTTGTTGCAATACTTTATACCAAGCTGATATGCACCCTTGATATAACACACAATCGTCTTTACAACCTTCAAGTGTCTCTCTTGTGGATACTACATGAACCTAGATATCACACTAACAACAAAGGATATATTAGGGTGACTATGAGTCCAATAATAATACTACCAAAAATTTGCATGTAGATAGAAGCATCGAATTTCAATGAATCACACTCCTTATTTAGCTTCGGTCCCTATTGATTTTATGAATCATATTATGTATGATTTTAGGGGTGCAAGACTATTCCCCTTGTTTATCATGCTATTGATTCATTCTTCTTCTCTCATGATGATGTACCTCCTTGTTCCTATTCCTTAACCTTTAAGAGCCTATGACATACAGATGGAAAAACCATGACCTCAATCACCTATGATGGATGCATAAAATATCAACCATTTTTCATAGATGGAATACATTGTTTCAAGTAGAATAGGTTCCCTTGCTTGCACTGAAGCACTGGAGGGAAAGGGTATTTCTTGAGAGACTGCATTGAAGAGAAATGAACTCCTTTCCTCATGTTGTGCAAGATGAGAAGGAAGAGTGTTGTTGGTTGAATATGGATTGATGTGCATTGTATTTTATTATGTGTACTCATCCATGACTTATTTTTGTTGTTCCATTGATTCTAACTTAGTATGCATCAATAGTTTCTATTTAGGATTACCATTCAAATATGTGCATTGCTAGTTAGTCTAATGGTGTTGTAAAGAAGAAAATTTTTAAGTTGATGTCTTGAAACCCAAGGGAGGTGAGTCCATGGATGCTACATAATGGTATCATAACTCAGTTTACAATAATGGGTTGTTGTGGGAAGATAATGCATGATGAGCTAGTCTATATTATGGTTGTATCATTAACATATATTCATGGTAATCCTTCATGTTTACACTAATACAATGAAAGACACGACACCTTACATCTCTTTGAATTAGGTTCACTATTATAATGCAAAGCTTTGGAAAGTATGGATAGAGAGGTATTACATTTTTCCTCCGTTCCAAAGGAGTCAAGCAAGTTAGGAAATGGGGTAGGAGTATAAGGTGTATTTTTGTGAATGTTGGACAAAGAGGTAGTTGCCTCTACCATTTTCCCCTTACTCTAAGAGAAAATTACTAAGGAAAAGTATGGAGAAGGTACATACTTGGTGGAGCTTGAGTAAACTAGAGCAAGAGACATGCATGAAAATAAAGTTCTAGTTCTGGCTTCCACCCTCCACCCCAAAGGAATATATAGAACAAGGTGGAAAGGTGGGTCAAGAGTCAAATGACAAGAGAGAAGTAAGAATGCAAAGCCTCAAAAAAGTAGATGTATGTAACTATGACCTCTACGTTCTTCCTTCCACATAACCCAAGGTAAGTGGGACCCAAAATAAAAAGACAAATTTGGAGCATGTGATAGGAAAGGAAGGTGTAAGTGAATATATATGGCTTCTACCCTAACCAAAGTAAGTGGAATACATCAAGGAGGGATGGGGAAATAGAGATGTAAGGGGGAGTGAGAGGTTCAAACCTATACCTTAAATAAAACTTGGATTGAAGGGATATCGCAAGTCTCACAATAAATCAACACTTGCCACATGGCAAGAATAAAAGATACCAAAAAAAAAGCAAGAAAAAAAGTAAGAAGAAAGAAAATATTGTATATATGCATTAAAAACATGTATATATAGTTTAAGAAAAAATTGATTATACTTTATTCTAGCCATAACTTTGGCATACAAACTTGGTTTGGGTTAAAAAAATTTAGAGGAAGTTCATAGAGGTAGTGATTATAGAAATTTCCTTGGACTCTAGTTTGTAGTTTTGGCCCAAAACTCTTGAAAATGGGGAAAATATACTATTTCAAAGGACAATAAGGAGTGTGGGCATGCACAAGAAAACAAAATAAAGAGTTTGGACATATTCTAAGTAATTGTGAGTGAAAATGGAAAAATGGACATTGATTTCTCTATTGGTGTTATACCTACAGTTGCTCCAATATTCAAGATTTCATATGGAATAGGTACATTGTATTTGAAAGAGTTACAAATACAATTGGAAGGATTGCTAAAGAAGGGGTAGATATGCCAAGTGTCTCCCCTTGTGGAGCATTTACATACTTTGTAGAGAATAAAGATGGAACTTTAAGGTTATGTATTGATTATGGGAAGCTTAATAAAGTCACTATCAAAAATGAATATTTCCTTCCCGAAGTAGATTATTTATTTGATCAATCAAGGGAAGCAAATATATTTTCAAATATAGCCATGAGGGTGGAGTACCATCAAGTGAGGATAAATGTAACATCCCGAATTTTCATAAAAATTTAAAACTTTTGAAAATAACATTAAGTACAGAAATTATAATTGCGGAAATAATAATTTCTGATTACGACAGCATTAAATGAAAAGTTGTTAGTACTAAACATGATTTAATTTATATATTTGCAGCATTATGATAATGATGACTTTAACACACAATTGTGAATCTGATTAATGTAATTAAATGTACGGACAGGTCAGAATTATGATATGAAATTTGTAATATTGACAAGACACTGACAGTTTGACTTTTGATGAAAAGGGTGTCCTACGAGGGACCCTGGAGCTTACTTAGCTACAATGCTAAAGCAAAAATGAATTTTCTATGTGCAGACGACAGGTAAGAAGTTTCATGGCTGCATAAAATCAAAGTACGTGTATAGTTCAGTTTCAACATCGTAGATAAATATATTGTTAGAATTCTGTTGCGACTTACCATAAGTATGCAGGTATGAATTTCATAACTATAAATACCATTTTCAGATATTGTCTTACAACTCCACAATGTTTAAAATAGAGTCATCTAGGAACGTCATTCTACTGAAAGTTTGTCATTGTAATCCTTATCGTTGTTATAGCTGGCCTTGTCGTCGTCTTAAGATATTTATTTATCTTCACAATACTGATGTAACAAATGTATAGCAAAATCGTTAAATGTGTGTGAAATGAGGAAATACGGTAAGAAGACATAACATTTTTAGTTTTCATGTTGATCAGTTATCAATGGGTTCATTGAAACATCTACCATACAGACTATCTATTTTTATAATTGTGATAAAAGAATTTATATGAATGCAGTCAATGATTACAAAGATAGTGTTTAATTCTCTCATTTATGGACTACACTAATCGTAGTCCTACAATATTGAACTAGATGTGATACTTATAAGATTTTAAGGCTTATGTAAAGTATCGTTTAATGTATGAATCTTATGTAAATGAAATCTATGTCGACTTTGTGACCATGGTCATCTAGCAACTAATACATAAACCAACTATTACTTAAACCATATATTTGATATTTAAAAACTACAAAGCTTACCTTTGGAAATATAATAAATGGAAATGTTATTCTATATAATAACATAAATCTATAATGCGACCTAGACTTGGAACTATATGAACATATGTATCATCGTTGGTCAATATAACACCATAATATGTGTGGTGGAACCTAACTTAGAACCCATACGAACTTTAAATTCAAATTAAAATAACATAACATGTTATAAAGTTATATATCAAACATTTGAAATCATAACGTTGGAAAAAGAGTACTGACATGCAATTAAATCGATTGACAAGTTGATGGTTTACAACGATACGAAATCAACGTTGGTGATTGTGATACAAGTTTGCATTAATGGTCGTCAATAATGTATTGTGTGACGAGGTCTTACAAGCTTCCACATGAATGTAAACGAGTGCATATGGTGACTATGAACGTTGCCATGTAACACTTCTTGTTGATAGTTCTCCGAGCTGGTTTTTTTTATCTATCCACCGTGTGCAAGAGTTGGCACGGTCGTGCTATGGGCAATGAATGGCAATTAATGGGGTTTCTTGTTCGCTCCAATGCAAAAAGCATTGGCATGATCATGATTGTTGATCAACTTTGATCCCGATCATTGGATCCAACCCTAACTTTGTGTCGAGTGTTGGGTTGATAGAATTTATTTCGTTCTATGCTTTTGCTATTGTTTCGGTCTGTTAGGGCCGATAGGCAACTGGTTTGTAGAGCTAGAAGAGGATGTAAAGGGTTCGACCCTGCAACCTGTAAGTTGTGTTTAAAGTAGTGCAGGTTTCGTCTTTTGTAATGGCGTGAACATTGTTGAGTCTTGGGTTCACAATGCTGTTGAGTTGACAAGTTAGCTATATCATTCTCTAATATTTTTAGTGGAAGATATCTTTCTGCAACCTAAATTGAATAGTAGTCTGCTTTCGTCCGAGGAAGAGAGTTCGTCGTGTGCAAGAGTATGTATAAGCTTCGGCCTTCAATTTGTAAAGGTAATCGATTTCCCAACTCAGAATTCAAATAACGTTTTAATCAAAATTTTAATAGGTATAATGTGTAACGTTTGAATGTTTGTTTTGGCAAGCATCGGTTTCGAAAAGGGGAAAACGCACCAGGTTTTGGAAAAAAGATGGCCACGTTCCATTCCTGGTAAGCTCCGAGTCTTCCAAAACCGTCGTAGGTTCTCCTTCGGTCTTGAATGATTTGGTTGATGTGGTTCCGTGAGGACGAATAACCAATCCTTCACCAAGCTTCGGCAATGTCTGTCAGATAAAAACAAATATGGAAGATCCTTCTGTTTATTCAAACGTTTGTTTGTACAGTGTTCTGCCCTTCGTTTGTTTGTATGATACTCGGTCTTGAACCTTGATGTCTATCTTGTCAAACTAGGAGTTTTGTTACTCGTCGATACTAAGGGTTTTTGGACTTGTTTGAAATGTTTAAAATGTGGGAAAAAACCCTGTGCAGTTTCGTTTGGAAACATAATGTAATGTTTTTATTTATAGGAACACTGGTTTAAACTTTGAGTTGAGATTTGTAACGGTTCAATCCTTGAGCACTACCTGCTATTTTAAGATATGAGAAAAGAGATAAGGGGAAAGAGCCGAGGCTCGTCTAACAGTAGATACCATGTTTTCTTTTCGGCAATGAAATATATATTTTATGTTTTGTTCTGTGCTAAATGTCGGTGTTATACAACTTAATGTTGTAGGTTGATATCGTGATTTTAGAGTTATGCTAGGGTTTAAGAACTTCGTCGTAGATGATAACTCTATAAGGTGTAATTCTGAAGTGGTTTTCCTTTCGTTTGTAATGGAAGAGAATAGGGTCATACCCTAGTTCGCGTCTTGTCTTTGAATAAAATTTAAATGTTTGAATATGAGTTTTCTAAAAAGGACTTTGGATTCAAAAATAGGATTTGATCCATAGCCTATGTATATTGTAAATGTTTATGTTGCAAAATGAGAATAATGGAAATCAAATTTCTAACTAGGTTTTGATATGAATCCAACATTTGGAAAAATAGTATTTGCAGTTTTCTAAAATATATAGTTTATAATATATATGAATAGGACAAGAGAAAACAAAGTAGGGTTTAACATGTTTTCAATAAATGATAGAATTAAAATAATTCAAGGCATTGATTATAATAGGAAAGGGAATCAATGTGTATATATATGAAATGTGAAAACTGTGTAGTGACTATTATGTGCAGCCTTGATATAATGAGCACATTTATTCATTTGCAACTATATTATTTATATTGCAGACATAATATGATGTATGGGAATCTGAATTCTATCTATTTCTTATGTACATAGTAATGATAAGAAAAAAATGCAATGCAACTGTACAGGATTTAAACAATGTTTGTTTTTCCTGAAACAAAGGAAATATTCTATAATATATATTAGATATTATACAGAACCTTCTACTATTATTAACTATAGGGCAGAAACTGATAAACATATAAATTACTATGTATCTATCGAATCAATGGCAAACTGCCCATCTTCTCATCTATTCTTAATTCACGTATCTATACTAGAGTACGATGCATAAAACAACACGTGGAAAAATGTAGATATTGGTTTATCAATTCAAATCATCATTGAAACTTAAACATACATACTTTCAAAACAAAATCAAAATACATTTCTTTTTCAAAACAGAGATTAATAAATGAATTAAAATAGGAGATAGTGAAACCTAGAATTAGTTATGTAGGGCAACAAACAGCCCAAGAAGACTGTTCCACCCAACCAATTCCTGAAGACAGTCAAGTACTTACCTTAGGACCCCCGAGCCTGTTCACTGAACCACCAAGAGGAAGAAACTTAGGAATTTAGGATCTCTTCTTGCAGTAGCAGATAACTTCTGAATCTTCAATAGCTAGCAGTCCAAAGGACCTGCTCCAGCACCTCTGGTTCTTCTTAGCAAAATACAGACTTATGATTTGCACTCACAGCTAGCCTCCCTATTCGAAGATCTCAGTGATCACCTGATGCACATGAGGAAATATTCTGCATAAATATTGTGTAAGAGCTACCTGCTCAATTCGAATTTGCCTTATGTAGGATGCCTAGGCCTTTTCAGATGTTACTGGGTCATTAAATGAGCTGCCTGCTCACTCCCTCCACCTGGGGGATAATGCCACATTTTTAGGGGTAGTTGTCCCATAACCAACAGCTAGTGGTGTGATGCAATTGCTTCCATCTATCCCATACCTTCCAATAGCTTCCATTCCTCCTAGTGGGTCAGTGAACACTCATTTAACAGTCCCCTTGGGTGTTTGTCTCCTAATTAATTTATTTAAATAATAATAATCAGTAATTACATTCATCCTTGATCAAAACTGATCATAATTACAAAACTTTGTAATTAAATTTAACATAAAGTATTTTGCAAATAAAATAATAACTTCTAAAATTTGGGTAGGTGACAATAAAAAATGAATACATTTCTAACACAATGTTTAGAATTGGACATGGGCATTATGAGTTTGTAGTGGTGCCATTTGGATTGACAAATGCATCGAGTACTTTGCGTGTCTTATGAATAGTGTTTTTTTCGTTACTTAGACAAGTTTGTAATTGTTTTTATTGATGGCATCCTTATTCAATGTTAGAATATGAGTATCATGAACACTTGCAACTAGTTTTGTGAGTGTTCAGAGAGCACCGACTCTATACCAAATTGAGTAATGTTTAATTATCAAATGTAAATTCAATATTTGGGGCATATAATCTCTAAGAAAGGGATAGTAGTGGACTTAGATCAAATTGAAGCTATAATGGGGTGGTATACACCCCAAGAATGTTTAAGATGTGAGGTCATTCATATTTTTTGCTAGTTATTACAAAATATTCATAAAGGTATTTTCTCATATTTCATTTATGGCTGCATCTCTCCAAAATAAAGGAAAGAATTTTGAATGGACACAACAATGTGGATAGCTTTCAACTATTGAAAAAAATGCTTACAAGTGCACCAATTCTTAAAATTGCAGGTTTGAATGAAGGATTTGTTGTGTGCACATATGCTTGCAAAGAAGGGATTGGTGCAATTGTCACCCAAATGAGCATGTGGTGTGCTATGAATCCCAAAATATTAAAGATAATGAAAACAATTATGCCACACATGGTTTAGAGCTTACAACTATAGTGCATGCATTAAAATATGGTTAAATTATTTGATGGGAAGAGAATTCATAACGATCTCAAATATTTTTCTAAGCAACAAAACATAAATCATGGGTAATCAAGATGGATGGATTCTCTTTGTGAGTTTTTTTTTTACATCACTCACCTTAAAAGAAGAGAGAACAAATTTGTCAATGCACTTAGTAGAAGACTACAAGCTATGCATACTACAACAATTTGCATGTATAAATCAAATTTGAAGAGTACTATTGAAGTTCTAATGACAAAGAATACCACCTTCAAATAAAGGAAGGATTACAACTACATAATGTTCAATATAATTATGAAGAGTATGAGATAGGCAATGATGGAATTGTTATCCACAAAAATCAAATTTGTGTTCTTAATTCGTGGTAGTTGAGAAAGTTTATCTTGATTGAGATGCATAATGTTCCATATTTTGGACACCTTGGATACCAAAAGGCAATTGCAAGAATGATGAAACAATACTTTTGGATAGGAATGAAAAGAAATGCCTTTGAATATATATCAATTTGTATGGAGCATTAGGGAGTTAAAGCTAGGTATCAACATCTAACAGGGTTGTTACAACCCTTACCATTTCTTAAATGGAAATGAGAGGTATTAACAATTGATTTTATTATCGGCTTATGAAGAATAGTGAGGCAACATGAATCCATCATAGTGGTGGGGTATAAATTGAAAAAAAACTTCCATTTTATTCCATTTAAGTCCACACAATGCAATGCGCATAACAAACATCTACATGAAATAAGTTCCTAGATTGCATGGAATACCCAAGGCCATTGTGTTTGACAGAGTGTTAATTCCTGCATATTGTGACATTATATTTCTATTATTATATTAGTATTGTCTTTATTAATTGACTAGGACCTTAATTGTAATTGTATAGTCGTCTATGACCTTAATTGTAACCTTTATCTCCTATATATACCAAGGAGACCTAGTTTAAAGATCATCTCATCTTGTCTTGTGAATTTGATACATTGTAAAAGGAGGTTTCCCCCTCAAAGAGGCTTATTAATCATATATTTACATCAATCTCAAGATGGTGCATTGCTCTCTCCTTTTAATTTATGCTATTTTGGGAATTTGGTACATAACATTTGGTATTAGATCCATCTTAGCTATTTGTTTTTTTGGGGGGAGGGATGTGTTGAATAGTGAAATTTGTAGACACATAAGAAGATATATCAAAGTACATATGGTAAAAATGTACATTAAGTCTTGGTTCATTATAAGTTTGGAGTTATAGTTTTTGGAAGTTAGGGTTTTCGAAAAACTAGTCTGAAATATGTGTTCTAGGTAAAATTATTCCATCTGAAGTTTAAGGGATCCAAATTGAATGCCACCTATTGTATTAGAAATAATATTGTTGGCAAGCGGTTTGATGAGTCAGCATCGCAGATGCTGTGCAAGGCCAAAAGTACCGCAAAAGGAGGAAAGCAGCGCGTAAGGCGACAATAGTTTATGTAGTTTTGGGTCATTTGGACCGCATCATGTATAATTTTCGGTCATTTGGACCGTGTCATGGGTATTTTGGGTCATTTGGACCGCGTCATATGTATTTTGAGTCATTTGGACCGCAGTTTGTGGATTTTGCGTCATCTTTTTGTAGAGTTTGTTAAAGAAGTAGTTAGGCGGTTGCCTAAGTGGACCATAACTGTAAAGGAATAAGCCTATAAATAGACTTAGCATTGTAAGTTTTGAGGCATCGAGTTATAGTGGAGAATTGAATATCTTGACATAGCTGAAGACATAGAATTGGTGATTAAATATATGGTTGTATCTAGGTTTTTGCGAAGATAAATATGATGCGATAGAGTTTTTGAGCAGAATCCTTGTGTCTTTTTCGGTTCTCTGTGGTAAATGCATTATGCGATATGAATCTGTGAATGATGCAATGTTTCCTTGCTGCGATTAATGCTTTACTATTATATCTGTTGCAAATTTTTGGTTCTGTCAATGTTAAGATCTGTTGAATGATGTTATGATTATGCTTAATGCCTGAGTTGAATGCTTAGATCTCCTGAATATTGCAATAAGTTAATCAATTAATGCACAACATCCTCCTTCATTCAGTGGAAACATGGTTCCTTCAACTCTCCCTTGAACATCTCGGGTGAGACATCATCTGCTTCGCAGGTGTTGTTGGACAGGGTAAAACCTGTCTCGGCCGGTGCTCAGGGAGATCGTTGTGGCTTGGGTGTCGACAGGGTCAGGAACCCCTATCGACTGGGTTTGTGTCAACAAATATAGACCATACTGCTTGTGGTAAACATTTTATAAGTAAAAAAGGAAAATGAGACATGTGTTAGGCTTTACAATTTCGCTCTCATGAAAAGGAAAAAAAAAAACAAGTTTTGAGAAAGTTACCATAACTTTCTCTTAATACGTCATCAAATTTCGCTAGCATGGTCTGTTTCAATGATCATCATTCTGCATGGATACCTGAGTTCGAACCCTGCAAGGTAGCTGGGACGAGACACTTAAAATCCAACCATGTTAAGGGTTCATGTGTCCTAGGAAGGGTGCAATACTCGATTATTTTTATGGTTTTAATGCTAGTGGGTTGTGGTTTCTTAGACCACAGGCTAGTCCTACAAGTCATGAAAAAACTAGTAAACAAAACAAAAAAATTATCTTGGCACATCAATATTAGGTCAAACCCGTGGAAATTATAGAGAAGACATACCAGGATACTCCAAGGAAAAATTTTAGACTCAAGAGGGATGAAATTTAGAGATAATACAGGAGAAAGGTTGACTAGCAAGATAGAGTACAAACTAGAGTTTTTAAAGGGATATTAACTTGAGATTTACATAAATTTTGATTGGATTATTTATTTTGTATGATTCACAAGGTGTGATAAAGAAGAATATAGGAGAATTATAGGTAAGTATATTGTTGGCTCACATGGAAAAGGGTTTTACAAAAAAATCTACACCAATTAAACCTTCAAAAATCTCAACCATCACTCATGAAGAAAATGAAGAAATGTATAACCAACTACCCAACTTGGAAGACAAGATTAAGGAATTCAGTGATAAGTCATTGCCACATATTGAATTGATAAGCACACAAAATGATATAGAGAGTGAGTTGAAAAACATGGCCAGTAAAGAGGATCTTGAAAAGATTGCCAATAAATATTTTGAAGTTACGAAAGGGTAAATTAGGATGAGATGAGGAATCCTTCACTCATAATTCATCTCCTCAAGAAGAGGATAGGATAACAAGAGCGAATTGTCCTAGTCATGTATTGAGAAAAGTGAAAAAAATGGAGAACAAGAGGTTTGAGTCCCTGCCACTTGCTCATTCATCATTCCATAACCCACATCATCATGGGTTCAACTTGGGACCAATGAGCTACTTCATTCCTAAGAAAAATATAACTAAGCTTGATGGTAATGATCCCATAACATGGATATTCCAAATGGAGAAATTATTTGATCTACACCAAGTGTTGACTTTACAAAAGGTAACTATTGCATCTTTATATCTAGAAATTAATCAATTTGTGTGATATCAATGGCTTTATGATCATAAAAAGTTGTATTTTGGTATGTATTTACATATGAATTAATATGACATTATGGGGGTATTAAGAGTAACACCTTATGTACCTAATTGATAAATCTTCAGTAAAGAGGTCTAGTTACATAGCACATTGAGAACTGTCAAAAGTTTAATTGTAGAGTGAAGAACATTTCAAAGGATAATTCAGTATATATCTTTATGGGAACTTTAAAGGAGAGAATCAATATGAGGTACATCTCTTAGTACTTAAATCATTAGAGAATGCATTTAATTTGGCAAGTAAATTTGAAAGTAAAAGTATGGATAATAAAAGTTATACCACTAACACCTATAGAGAGGGAAATGCCACCCCCCCAACCTCAATCAACCTACAATATTGACGCTTCAGCAAGTGGAGCATACAAGAGCAAAGGGATCATGTTTCAATTGTGACAAGATGTATAGTAAGGGGCATAAGTGCAATGAGAAGAAATTGTTCTACATGGATTGTGAATATGAAGAAGATCTCGAACTAGAATGGTCTCAAGATGCAGAACTAGAAGATACTACTCCAACCATATATTGTCACGCATTGACCAATAGTAGCACTCAAACTCTCAATATAGAAGGATATATAAAAAAGAAAAGGTAACAATGTGTATTGATTCATGTAGTACCCATAACTTCATTAATTGCAAATTAGATTATCAAGTAATGATTGCAATCCAAATGGGTGGTGTTGATGTTGTACTAGGGGTCCAATGGTTTTTCACGTGGAACAATAGCTCTTAATTTCCAGGAACTTTTCATGAAATTCTCCTTATAATTAACAGAAATTGAACTCAAAGGTATTCCAATGAAACCCTCTAAAGAGATAGTCTTTAGAAACATGAAAACATTGCTAAAAATGGGGTAACATAGTGTACATGCACAATTGTGCTCACTAGATGTTCAAACATATATACCCACTATTATCGTGGATCTCCAAGGAGTTATTGACAATCATTCCAAGGTATTTGGAGAGATTCCTAAAGGTTGTACACCTACTCGAGATCATTACCATGCTACTTACTTACAACCAAGAAGTATACCACCTAACATTAGACCCTACAGGTACACATGTGCACAAAAGAGTGATATTGAGAATATGTTTCAATAAATGTTCGATGCATGCATCATTCAACCTAGTCGAAGTGTTTTATTTGCACCAATGGTGAGGTTCACAAAAAGGAAGGTTCATGGAACATGTGTCCAGATTATAGAGCTCAATGAGATGACCATTAAAGATAAGTTTTATATTATTGTAATTGATGAATTATTAGATGAATTATAGGGAGAATTTTTCTTTACCAATTATATGCATTATGGATATGATCAAATAAGAATGAGGCAAGAAGACATTTTGAAAACAACCTTCGAAACACATGAAGGTCATTATGATTTTTTCGTGATGTCATTTGGCCTTGCCAATGTGTCTTCCACATTTCAATTCTTGATAATTATGTTTTTTAACCCTTCCATAAAATTTTGTGTTAGTAGGGGTGGCAAGTGTTGAAATATTGTAACTTCTAAGAATATTCTATTTGTACTTTATTATTATTCATCCGGAGATGTTTTATTCCTCCATCGAGATGTTATTTATAGGGTTATTAGACTCTCCTAGAGAGGTCAGCCCTGAGTTAAGTTATATAGGGTTATTAGACTCTCCTCGGAGAAGTCGACCCAGTTAGGGTTAAAAGACAAGTGAAGTAAAGTATAAATAGAGGATGTGTGTTCCTCATTTGAATACACACTCACTCACTTGTGAAATTGCATAGGAGAGAGAGAGATCTGCGAAGGAGGAGAAGGAGCTCTTGTTTGGGGATTTCATCTTTGTATTTGTTGATCATCTATATTGAGGAAGTTTTGTTGGGTTTTATACCCCATGAGGGTTTCCCAGGATAAGTTTGTGTCTATCTTGTGATTGTGTTTCTTTCAGTGATCCTTATTATGCTCTTGTTGTGAATTTTATGCTAAACTTAACATGGTATTAGAGCTAGCCTGAATAGGGCATCTTTCACAAGGTGAAAATCTATCTCTTCTTCCTCCGGTGAGAAATTAGGGTTTCTGCAAAAGTTGGAATTTTTTAATCTAATTACATGTCTAGATGCTCCTCCTCAAAAGTGAAATTTTGAGCCCTAGATCGAAGTTTGTGAGTGGGTAGAGCCCCAGGATAAGTCAAACCCCAGTTTGACTCCTGGACTAGAAGATATAGAAAAACTGCGAACCAGTGAACCAGAGAAGCTGCGAGCCAGTGAACCAGTGAACCGGAAAAGCTACGAGCCAGTGAACCAATGAACCAGAAAAACCGCGAACAAGTGAACCAATGAACCAGAAAATCTGCGAGCCAGTTGTGAACCAGAAAAGATGCGAACCAGTGAACCAAAAAACCTGTTGCAAATCCGAAATTCGTTGGTCAAGTTTGAAGGGTGAAAAGTTGAAGTTTTCATAAACCAAGTACACCAGTCAACTCAATTCAGTCAAGCACATATCCTGGTAAGGTATGTTTTTCATTTTGAGAATTTTCAATTTTTGGTGACCTCCTAGATAAGATGGCCCCAAGCACTAAGCTTGAGGATAAGCTAGAGGGAATAGAGAATTTTCGAGCATGGAAATATAGGATTGGACTCATTCTTGAAGAGAATGACCTTTCCCAATACATCAAAGATGAAGTTGTAGAACCAGCGCAAGATGAAGCTAAAGAGAAGTACAAGAAGGACATGATTAGGGCAAAGAGAATCATTGTTGATTCTATCAAAGACCACTTGATCCCTCAAGTGTCATCAAAGAAGACCCCAAAATAAATGTATGATTCCCTATCCATAATGTATGAAGGGAGGAAAATCAACAAGAAGATGAATTTGAGAGCTCAATTGAAGAGCACCAAGATGAGTCAAGGAGAATCCATTCAAGATTACTTCACAAGGATCTCCCAGTTCAAGGAACAACTAGAAGCCAAAGGAGACTCCCTTGATGAAGATGAACTAGTCATGTCTGCTCTCAATGGTCTCACTAGACCTTGGGATTCATTCATCCAGACCATGTGTGCCAGAAAGGAAAGCATGAAGTTTGATATTGTATGGGAGGATTGCATTCAAGAAGAGGCTAGAGTAGCCAATAGAGAAGCCTTACTCAAAGAAGATAATCAAGCATTAGCCACCCATACCAAGAGAAGAAGAAGTCAATCCAACTTCAAGAAGGAAATCCACAAGGAGTCTCAACCTACACAAAGGTTTCAAAAGAAAAGAAGAACCAATCCAGAAAGAGATCACTCTTCATTCCAATGTTTCAATTGTCACAAAATAGGACACATTGCTAGAAATTGTACTTCAAAGAAAAAGAATCGTTTCCACAATAGAAGACATCAAGCACATCTAGCAGAAGATGATAGTGAAGAAGAGGAGGAGGAAAGACCTCAAAGAAAAAGAGCTAAGGTAGAAGAAGAAGATGCATAAGAATATCTTCTATTCTCTGCACTCTCTGGTGTCCATAACACCTGGAGAAGATACATGGCTTATTGATAGTGGTGCTTCCAAGCACATGATAGGACAAAAGAAAAAAAATTCAAGACTTGAAGAAAGAACCTCTCCACAAAAGGTATCATTAGGAGATGATTACCAATATCCCATCAAAGGAATTGGTGAAGCAAGCTACAAGCTTGATTTTGGAACCCCCATGAAGATGAAGGAAGTTTTATATGTACCGGGATTGAAGAAGAACTTACTTTCTATCTCAGCATTAGATAAGAAAGATTATAGGGTTTCATTCATAGATGGACAAGTACTCATGTGGTCCAAAGGAAAATCAATTGAGGATGCAATTGGCATTGGTGAAGAAGAAGGAGGGATATATAAACTCAAGGGACATTCAAAAGCAGCCCTTGTTCATGAAGCCACTAGGTTAAGTGAGCTATGGCATAGAAGGCTTTCTCACATCATTTACAAGGCACTACCCTATGTGAGAAAAGTAGTAACAAGATTACCAGATTTGAAGGTTGATCATGAAGGCACTTGAAAAGGATGTGCAAAAGGGAAGAATATCAAGAATCCATTTCCAAAGAGTGAAATAAAGACTAAAAGTACTTTGGAATTGACCCATTCAGATGTATGTGTTCCAATGCCCTCCACATCTTTGAGTGGCTATGAATATTATCTTACATTTATTGATGACTATTCAAGAAAGACTTGGATATATTTCCTAAAAGGAAAAGATGAAGTATTTGGAAAATTCAAGGAAATCAAAGCCTTGATAGAAAATCATTCAAAAAAGAGAATCAAGACACTTAGGACAGATAATGGTGGAGAATATACTTCAAAGGAATTTGAATTCTTCTGTAAATAAGCTGGGATCAAGAGGGAACTAACCACTCCCTACAATCCTCAACAAAATGGTGTTGCGGAAAGAAAGAATATAACCATTATGGAAGCAATGATACATGATCAAGATATTCCTATGCATCTATGGGATGAAGCAGCAAGGACGTCAGTCTATGTCCAAAATAGATTGTCTCATAGTGCCCTTGGATTCAATACTCCAGAAGAAATGTTCACAGGGAAGAAGCCTGAGGTAAGCCATCTCAAGAAATTTGGGTGCCCTGTATATGTTCACATACCAAAAGAGAAGAGAACTAAGCTGGACCCTTTTGGAAAGAAGGGAATATTTGTTGGGTATTGTGAAGCATCCAAGGAATTCAGAATATACATCCCAGGATTCCATCACATGGAAATTAGTAGAGATGTAACCTTTAATGAAGAAGTTGCTCTCAAAATATCCAGAAAGTGTCAGCATGAAGAAGTATATGAAGAAGATATACCTCCTAGAAATACAAATATTGTTTCCTTCCATGAAGAGGAAACACCAGAAGACCATGATATGCTAGAACCTCAAGAACCCCCACCTATGAACATATCACGGACAAGAAATACAGCATGGGAAAGAGAAATTATACAAGAAGTAGAAATATATGGAGCTCTAGAAGGTTCCACAAGAGTAGGCAAGAAACCAAAGCCATCTCCAGCTATGTGGCTTTGATGTGTGATCTTGTAGATCAAGAACCTACTAGTTATGAAGAAGCAGTTCATAAGAAAGAATGGGTAGAAGCAATGACGGAGGAGTACCAATCAATAATGAAGAATGATGTTTGGGATGTAGTTCCCAAACCAAAAGACAAGAGTGTGGTATCCTCCAAATGGATATACAAGATAAAGCATGTTGTATATGGTAGCATTGAAAAGTATAAGGAAAGGTTTGTGGTCAGAGGATTCTCTCAGAAAGAGGGAATTGACTATGAAGAAACATTTGCACCAGTTGCAAGGTACACTTCCATTAGAACCATCATGGCACTTGCATCCATGATGAAGTGGAGCTTACACCAGATGGATGTGAAGACAGCCTTCCTGAATGGTGTAATTGAAGAAGAAGTGTACATAGAACAACCACAAGGATTTGAAGTTGAAGATAGAAGAACTCACGTATGCAAGTTGAAGAAATCTCTATACGGGTTGAAACAAGCTCCTAGAGCTTGGTATGGGAGAATTGATAGCTTCTTGACAAGCTTGGGCTTTACCAAAAGTAAAGCTGACCCTAACCTTTACCTTAAGGTTATGAATGGTGAACATGTCATACTATTACTGTATGCGGATGACCTATTTCTGACAGGAAATGAGAAACTGATCATGGAAATCAAGAAGAAGCTAGCTGCAGAATTTGAGATGAAAGATCTCATATTGATGCATTACTTCCTAGGTCTGGAAGTATGGCAAGGCTCAGAAGGAATCTTTCTCAACCAGGGAAAGTATGCTATGGAAATCTTTAAAAGGTTTGATATGTTGGAATGTAAATCCATGGCCACTCCCATGGATACCAACTTGAAGTTGTTAGTTGATGAATCATCAGAATTAGTGGATGTGACTCAGTACAGACAGATTATTGGGTCGCTAATGTATCCGACGAACACCCTGAGTCAGTATCTAGTTGATCCTAGACGTGTTCACGTGATAGCTGCAAAGCATGTGATGAGGTACCTAAAAGGTACGATAGACTTTGGTCTATATTATCTTGGAGATCATGACTTTAGATTGTATGGTTATACAGATGCAGATTGGGATGGAAGTGTCTCATACGGAAAGAGCACATTGGGTGGATGTTATTGTTTGGGATCTGCTATGATCTCGTGGTTTAGCAGGAAGCAATCCAGTGTGGCTCTCAGCACAACTGAAGCGGAATATATAGCAGATTGCTCTGCTAGTTGTGAATCCATATGGATTCTGAAGCTGTTATCAGGACTATTTGACTTGGAGATGGACTCCACTGTGATCTTGTGTGACAACCAAAGTTGTATCAAGATGACAGAGAATCCAGTGTTCCATGATAAGTCAAAGCACATAGAAATACAATATTTCTATATACGGGATATGTGCAGAAAGGAGCTATAAAGCTCGAGTATGTGAGCACTGATGAACAAGTTGTTGATGTATTGACCAAACCTCTGTAAAATTAGTCACAGCAGATCTAATGAACAAGTAAATCAATCACAACAGATGAACATAGAAAATATGGTGCAAAACTGTGCAAAACATGCAGCAGTGCTCTCTATCCCAGAAAGGGTGAATGAATTACAATACAAACTGTCACAATGACTGAGCAATTCGAATTGCCTAAGGAGGTCATTCGAATCACTGAATGGAGTAGCTTGACTCTGTCTAGGAGTCCTCATCAATCATCGGTGGTGCTCATCAATCACAACAACCAGTCATCCAGGTGTCAATCTGAGTCTAACTGAGTATAATAAATGTAACTGAAGTGTGTAGCACTGATATAGGATCTGGAGGCTCAGTGGGGGCGCATGGGAGGCTAACTAAAGTCAGAACAAGTCACCTAATCAAACTGGAGGTCAATCGGAGGTGAAACAGTCAGTCTAGCCTCAAATCAGGGAGAATCGGAGCTAACTGAATGTAACTGAAGTGAATCTGCAGTGGTAGGTGAACAAGTGCGCCCTTCTCTGGCAGTAGGTGAGAAGTGGGCGCCTTTCAGCTTAGGAGGGCTAAAACTCTGTGGTAAGTGGCTCCCGGGTGCTAGAAGAAGGTGGATAAGGTGCTGGAGGCATCAAACTGGTGACTGGGATGCATGCATGTGCATGCAAAACCCTAGATTCTGCATATCCTGAAATAGATCATGCAGGATCCCGAAATAGATGATGTATCCCAAAATAGATGATGTGGATATCCGAACACCCCCCCTCAAGCTAGACTATGATGTGCCAATAAAAATAATGTGGGGCCCTGGTAACTAAGACCAAAGGTCACCCCAATACAATAATCCAAAAAAAAAACTAATAACAGTCAATAAACCGAGGAAATGGGGAAAACCTCATGGGAAAAATACCCCCCCTCAAAATGAACTGTAACACACCAAAAGATTTAACTGCTCCAAACTCAAATAGATATGTCTGGAGGTATCTTACTCTTGGGAGTAAATGGATTATGCTCCAAAAACATGTGCTTGAATTCTCCATCAGTGGATGCAAGCGAATGTGGAGACTTTAAGAACTTGCTCTTCATACCGAAAAAGGTGAGAACAAATCTGAAAATATGAGGATGATCCTGGAACCTGTGATTCGAACCAAGTGAGGTAGGAATAGCTCCAATCGGATCAAATAGATCTTGAAACTTGAACTTCTTATCAATAGAAGTTAAATCAGCTCCAAAAATAGATGAATGGTTTCTTGAGATCTCCTTTGAACCAAGAAGGGTGAGATCAAAACCAAAATCAGCAAAAAGTGCATGAGAATTGAACTCAAGCGAATGGTAGTGCTCTTCATCTTCATTAAAACTCTGAGAAACTTTGCAAATGATAGAACATAAGTTTATAGAAGGCATGCAATCAAGGAGGGCGAATGCTTCACCTTCAAAATCAGATTTTACCTCCAAAACATCAAGTAGATCATTATTCCGCATGCCAACAAACTCATGTGAAAGAGAGGATTCAAGAACCTCTTCGGAATCTAGAGTATGAGCTTGTTTATCTTGCTCAGAATTCGAAATAGAAGACTTTGAGAGAATGAGTGTTGAATCTACAATTTCTTCTTCATCTTGAACAATTGTTGAGGCCAACACATGATCGGAAAGAACACATAAAGAGATCTCACTAGGATTGTTCTCCAAAAGGCTAGCATGATCCTCTTCTTCCTGCTTTCCAAATTCTCTGTCAAGTTGGACCCATAGATCACTTGGATTTTCAGCAGTCTTACTGAGGTAGCGCATACAAGGAGACATAGCAAGACATATTGCTCCAAAAGCTCTGTCACAATCATTGAGCCAATCATTCTCTTCTTCATCGGAATCAAAATCTCTTGTATTACCAATGCACATATCAAAAAGACATTGTCTCTTCAAGAATGCAATCATCTTTGGTTTCCATTCATCATAGTTGAATGGAGTAAGAATATTTTGTGAAGAAGAAGTCTCCATCTTTGCATTAGCGAATGCACATGGAGAAGTAAGAAACCTGCAAGTCACACAAAAACAAACACTATGTTTTCAGCCTTGCATGCACATGAGCGAATGCACATGAGATTTTGCATGCCGCTGCTGAAATATATTGGTGAGCAAAGATTGCTCTCTCTTCATGTAGAACACCTGTAGAAAAGAAATCTTGTCCCTGCAATGGCTCTGATACCATGTAAAATTAGTCACAGCAGATCTAATGAACAAGTAAATCAATCACAACAGATGAACATAGAAAATATGGTGCAAAACTGTGCAAAACATGCAGCAGTGCTCTCTATCCCAGAAAGGGTGAATGAATTACAATACAAACTGTCACAATGACTGAGCAATTCGAATTGCCTAAGGAGGTCATTCGAATCACTGAATGGAGTAGCTTGACTCTGTCTAGGAGTCCTCATCAATCATCGGTGGTGCTCATCAATCACAACAACCAGTCATCCAGGTGTCAATCTGAGTCTAACTGAGTATAATAAATGTAACTGAAGTGTGTAGCACTGATATAGGATCTGGAGGCTCAGTGGGGGCGCATGGGAGGCTAACTGAAGTCAGAAAAAGTCACCTAATCAAACTGGAGGTCAATCGGAGGTGAAACAGTCAGTCTAGCCTCAAATCAGGGAGAATCGGAGCTAACTGAATGTAACTGAAGTGAATCTGCAGTGGTAGGTGAACAAGTGCGCCCTTCTCTGGCAGTGGGTGAGAAGTGGGCGCCTTTCAGCTTAGGAGGGCTAAAACTCTGTGGTAAGTGGCTCCCGGGTGCTAGAAGAAGGTGGATAAGGTGCTGGAGGCATCAAACTGGTGACTGGGATGCATGCCTGTGCATGCAAAACTCTAGATTCTGCATATCCTGAAATAGATCATGCAGGATCCCGAAATAGATGATGTATCCCAAAATAGATGATGTGGATATCCGAACAACCTCTGTCTCAAGTAAGATTTCAGTATTTCCGAGACAAGCTTGGTGTAGTTCAAAAGTACCCTCCTCAAAAGGGGGAGTGATATGGTCGATGATGAGGATACTTGTATCGATGATGAGGATGCTTGTATCGATGATGAGGATTCCTGTACTGATGATGAGGTCGATGATGAGGATACTTGTATTGACGATGAGGTCAATGAGTGGTCCTTAGACTTGGTCTAAGTTGACGAGTGGATTGCATCATCCCTGGACTTTAGTCCTAAATGGATCCGGATACCCGTGTCTTTGAGAAGTGGTCCTTAGACTTTTTCTAAGTGGACAAGTGGATTACATCATCCCTAGAATTTAGTCCTAAATGGATTCGAAGACCTGTGTCTTCGAGAAGTGGTCCTTAGACTTTGTCTAAGTGGATGAGTGGATTGCATCATCCCTGGACTTTAGTCCTAAATGAATCCGGAGACTTGTGTCTTCGATAAGTGTTCCTTAGACTTTGTCTAAGTGGATGAGTGGATTGCATCATCCCTGGACTTTAGTCCTAAATGGATCTGGATACCTGTGTCTTTGAGAAGTGGTCCTTAGACTTTGTCTAAGTGTACGAGTGGATTGCGTCATCCCTAGACTTTAGTCCTAAATGGATTCAGAGACCTGTGTCTTCAGGAAGTGGTCTTTAGACTTTGTCTAAGTAGACGAGATGATTTCATCATCCCTAGACTTTAGTCCTAAATGAATCCAGATACTTGTGTCTTCGAGAAGTGGTCCTTAGACTTTGTCTAATTAGACGAGTGGATTGCATCATCCCTGGAATTTAGTCCTAAATGGATCCGGAGACCTATGTCTTCGAGAAGTGGTCCTTAGACTTTGTCTAAGTGGACGAGTGGATTGCATCATCCCTGGACTTTAGTCCTAAATGGATCCAGAGACCTGTGTCTTTGAAAAGTGGTCCTTAGACTTTGTCTAAGTTGACAAGTGGATTTCATCGTCCCTAGACATGATATGTCGATGTCTTAAATTGATAGGGATTCATCATCCCATAAGTGGATCAGCATTGTATCATCCTTGGACTTATGTCCTAAAGTGAGAGGGATTGATCATCCCGTAATTGGATCATGTGTGTTGCAGATTATGATGTTGTTGGTCGAGAGATCCAGATGATGATGATGTTGATCGAGATATCCAAATGATGCTATTGATCAGGAGATCTAGATGATGATGTTGTTGATCGAGAGATCCAGATGATGTTGTTGATCGGGAGATCCAGATGATGATGTTGTTGATCGAGAGATCCAGATGATGCTGTTGATTGGGAGATTCAGATGATGATGTTGTTGATCGAGAGATTCAGATGATGTTGTTGATCAAGAGATCCAAATGATGTTGTTGTTGTAGTTGATCGAGTGATCGAGTGCTACAGAATATGAATACTCGGTACTGAAGATGTTGATGTTCCAGTATTGAATATATTGAAGATGTTCCAGTAGTTGTTCAAGTTACTGATGATGATTGAAGAAAACTTCCAGTGATTTATAGATGTATCACTATGATGTTGTTGATGACTCCTTGCTCCTGTAGATGTTGTTAGAATATCCTCCTCGTTAAGGGGGAGGGGAGTGTTGAAATATTGTAACTTCTAAGAATATTATATTTGTACTTTATTATTATTCATCTGGAGATGTTTTATTCCTCCATCGGGATGTTATTTATAGGGTTATTACACTCTCCTAGAGAGGTCGGCCCTGAGTTAAGTTATATAGGGTTATTAGACTCTCCTAGGAGAAGTCGACCCAGTCAAGGTTAAAATTCAAGTGAAGTAAAGTATAAATAGAGGAGGTGTGTTCCTCATTTGAATACACACTCACTCACTTGTGAACTCGCATAAGAGAGAGAGAGATCTGCGAAGGAGGAGAAGGATCTCTTGTTTGGGGATTTCATCTTTGTATTTGTTGATCATCTATATTGATGAAGTTTTGCTGGGTTTTCTACCCCATGAGGGTTTCCCAAGATAAATATGTGTCTATCTTGTGATTGTGTTTCTTTCAGTGATCCTTATTATGCTCTTGTTGTGAATTTTATGCTAAACTTAACAGCAAGCACAAGGGGGGTCATCCTCGATCCCAATGGAAAGGAAGAACTGTACTTTGAATGGGGACTTGGAACATAAACACATAACTAGGTGGAAGTGATAGCTCTATACCAAGGTCTTCTACAAGTCCGTTCGATCAGATTGAATTGTCTCATGGTGATAGGGGACTCTGAGATAATGATCAAGCTAGTGCAAAGAACCTATCCTCCCAAGGACGTTGTTCTTGCTAGACGATGGATAACCAGGATAAAGAATGAGACAAAGCATTTCACCAAAATAAAATTCTTCCATGTTCTTCGTCAACACAGCCAAAGGGTGGATACAATGGAAAAGAATGTTGCTAGGAGAAATGAGGGAAATTTAAAAAAAAGGGGCAACAACTCTGAACCACATCCCCTAAGGTTACCAATGCATGAAATGTATAGGTTTCAACTTTTAAATTTCATAACTCCTTCAAGTACAAACAATATCATTTAAAATGAGCACAAACCCCCTCACACAAACGTGAGACCAGGGGGAATTTACTCCACCTTGATTCTTAAAATGCCTCCCCATAATTTGTGATGGGAATGTGTTGCAATTGTAACCACCCTCCCTAGTATTTTTCTTGAAAGGCTAGGGCCCCTCCCATTTGAACTCAAAATTTTGCTTGATCCATACTTTTAGTTTTTCTTTAAATAATTCTAGTACTGCTTGAAGTTAGATGTTTCATGCTGAAAAGGGTACTTAGACAAATTTTCAATTTTTGGCTTGTTTCTTTCCAGATTTAACGTTTCGAGGATTTTTGTAAAACACACTTAAACGTTGGGTAATTTGTCATTTATACTCCGAAACGTTGGAAGACTTTTATAAAACACGCCGAAACATCGGTGGATATTGTCCAATCCCTTTGACATGTCGCCCCTTTTCCTCTTTCATTGCCGAAACCTATCAAAACTTGTTTTTATCGCCGAAATCATGTTTTGGTTTGGAAATTTTGGCAAAGTTATGATGTCTTCGCTTTGACCAAGTCTCACCAAATTTTGAAAAAATCATTGAAGTGATTTTGCTTGACTTTCGACTTTACCTACGAACCAATTGGTAGACTTTCCATTCCACCTCCCCACCCCCCAAAACTATATCGGCGTAAAACATGGTTTGTCTCTAACACGATTGCAACACTTTTGGCTTTCTCTGTCAAAAATCCATGAGTCTAACTTTCGGGGGATTAATTCAATTCCATGCCGAAGTGTTTCGAAGAAAAATGAGTTTCAGTGCCGACACGTATCAGTGGAATAATGGGTCACATCAATACACCTTTGAAAGAGAAAGTAAATATCCCCTGATACGTGTTAGAGGGATTTGTTTTCTGACCTCCAAAATAAATTTTAAATCCTTTTACAGAACGATAGAATTTAAAATTAGCAAGCCCCATACCTTTTATCTTCTCGATGTCGTTTTCACCCTTCGTACCACTTGGAAGAGGAATCTTGATCAATACGGGTGCAGACTGACTCGACACACTTGTCATCTATCCAAGTAAGTGCTTTTGGTCCTCATTTTGGTCAATTTATTTTTTCACTTGGCATTAAAATATTAGTGTCATAAAAGGAGAATTCACGATTGGCTGCTAGGGAAGACCGTTTCTCGTTGGTTTTTTCCCTTTCATTGACTAGTTTAAAAAAAAATCCATTAGAACCCGAGGGTTTCAGTTATACCATTTATGTACACATTTTTAAACCTTAATATCCAAACCTTGTTTTGGAAGGATTGCTTAAACCCTAGATTCACACACACAGACTATTCATTCCATTCAAAAGGATATGGGACACACAGTTATATTTTTTATGAAGGGATTTAGTGTTCGTTGCATTGGCAGGAAATTATGCATTCAAGCTTTTAGAAGCATTGCTCATTGAAAAAAATTTACAGCGGTTTTTTTTTGTTCACATTGTATCTTGTTTACATCTCTAATGGATTCCATGCAACATAATGATACTTTTTTTTCTTTACAGGACACCAAGTTTTCGAAAAGGGTTCCAAAACGTTCTTCCAAGGTCATATTGGATTCTAATGATGAAGTAGCCCCATAAATAGATTTAGAGATTAAATTTGATGACACTCAATCCAGCATAGGAGTATCCCCTGAGATCAAATGGGGTGAGATGTATCATTTAATCATAGATCAAACTGTACTTGAGGCAACGATTGAAGAGGACTTAATCTACCAAAATATTAAGAATGCAGGTACCCACAAAGTTGGCACTCGACTAGAATTGTTTCCATGCACCGAGATGACTGTTAATTTTTTAGCATTAATTCAACATACTCTAGGATCTTTACTGAGAGAATAACATGTACAACATATCAAGCATAACAATGCATATCAATCACACCAAGCAATCACATGAGACAATAGACACACAGAGTTTCACTGGGGAAAACCATAAAGGTGAACAACCCCACAACTTCCTCAGAGATAGAAAGAGCAATGATACAACGCAAGTACACAGAGATAGTCCTCCTGGAAGCTGAACCTCCTCCTCCACTAGTGCACCACTTTCTAGTGAGTGTAGAAGTGAATAATGAGATGATCAAATAGAGTGCCTCCCGCACTCTATTTATACATGACCTGACCTGCCTAATAAACTAGCAGGGCCGACTTGTCTAACTCAATCTAATAACCCATGGTAATACTAATCAGGGCCGACCCCACACTTGGTGGTCTAATAACCCATCACTTGCAAGTTACGACACTTGCGACACTTTTCAATACAAATGACGACACTTATGTATAGAGGAATAACAACATCTCTATAGGAGTACGATATACATAGGTGAAATACATTCCGAAGTTACAATTACATCAACAATGATCAGATGGATTCTTCTGTATGTTGACATTAAGGGCTTGTATCATGATGAGTGCTACAGGAACAGGTTTTGCTTCATTCCAGCTGGCACCTATAGGTAAGGATTATAGGCTACCAACACCAAAAGTCTTTTTAACAAAAGATTGGCTTAAAATCCTAAAATTATATCATACAGAGTGTGCGAAGAATATGATACTTCCTAGGAAGTAGTTATGTCAAAGGAATAGTGGAGAGTATGAGACCAAGTTTCTAAAAAATCACTTCAAAATTGTAGCTACTCTCTTATGTATATTATATGGACTACCCAACTCAACCAAGTACAAACTTAGTTGGTTACCTTTACTATATTATATCACAATGCATGGAACCATCTTCAATTGGGTGGATATTATTTCTGAGAATATGGTCCAGGCGATTGATGATGCACAACAGGGAATCAAAGAAAAGAAGGTCAAATTTCATATGTCATCCTACTTGATAGACTGTATCATGACCCTACATCCATTTCTAGGTCTTGAATGTAAATGGAATCCCGGTGAAACTGCCGTGTATGTGGCCTATTAGATTTTATGGGTTTAGAAACATGCAAGTTATTACAAGAAAATTTGTGAAGATTTTTTGGTTCCTTTGTACAAGTTGATTTTTGAAAAGGAACCAGACTGTATGTCTAAGGAGGCCCTTACAGTGGTCACATAGTTAGGAGATTATTATTTGACCCCTGAAGGTACTTATGTATGTATCTATGGAGGTCCAAAAACCCCATTTTTTATGCCAAAGTATGTTACCGATTTCATCATTCTAAAATAAATGGTTAGACGGACATCCATAAATGGCATTGGCCATTTCTTGCATGACAATAAGAATGCTTCGTGGCCTCCACTCCTAGTATCAATTGGTGCCTAAAGTCAAATATGCTCAAGAATTTGTGAAATATCTAGATTCATATCATTTTGGAGAAAAAATATTTATGAGGAATGATAATCAGTAGAAGGTGGCCCCATATTGTCTATGGGTCAGGATTCATTATGAGTATGCATATCAGTTCTTGCAAGAGGAGGAAGTGTATAGATGGGTAAGAAATATTGCAAAATTAAACAAAAGACTCAGCAAAATAAAAGGTGCAAGTTCTAGAAAACCACCTGACACATCAGCACAAGGAGACGTCACCTAGAAGAAGCTGCAAGAAAGAAAGAAGTAGAAGAAGATATCTTGGAAGAAAATGCCAAGAGGATACAAGAAGAAGAAATGGAAAAGCAAGAAGAATAAGTGAGAAAAGAGAAAGAAAAAGATGAAGAATTACAAAAAGAGGTTGAGCAAGAGAAAATTGAAAAGTTGGCATCCGAACAAGAAGAATAAAGACCGCAAGAAGATGAGTTGAGGAAGAAGAAAGAAGAAGAAAAATTGGTCAAGAAAGCTGTGGAAACCCAAAACCTACAAGAAGTTGATGGCAACCAGAATATGGATATTGACAATACAACATATAGCAACATAGAAGTTCCTCTCACTGGAGGACATCTCCCTCTAGTCGAATTGGGACTTACGCCATTTACGCCATCCAAGCAACATGGTGTTGCTAAGTTGGAAACTATAGTATATGCCTCGAAAAGAAAGACTACTATGAAGAGGGCATAAAAGAGACTCAAAATTGCTTCTCGACCTGATGTTGTAACTATAGAAGAAGTTTTGGTAGTTGAGGGACCTAATAAAGATCCAAAGTTTAGGGCATCTATTAATGTTGTCGTAGCCTTAGCTAACGAGGACAATATACACAAGCTGATGGAAAACGTATAAAGAAATTAGGCCAATGTCGTCAAACTAAAGGATAATCTAGTGCAATCTAGGAACGAAGGGATAAAGATAAGGCGTCAGCATGATTCCCTTAAGCAACATAAAGAAGAATCCATGCAAAATATACAAATCTTAAAAGAGGAGAGAGACTCACTTAATGTACAAATAGTAATATTAGAAAGTGAAAAAGTGAATTTACAGTCCCAATTAAGGGGGCTACAAGAGAAAGAAAATCAATGGGACCAACAGGTGGAATCTCTTACCATAGAGAAATGAGCTATGCAGGAACAGATAGCAGAGTTTAGCCGAGAGAAGGAATCACTGGTGATTGAATTGAATATTGCACAAGAACATAAACAAGACTTGACACCATTTTATGAATGTGCTTCCTCTCTTTAGAATTGCTCACTAAACAAACTTATGAATTACAAGGAATGGTAACTCAGCCCAAACGAATATTTGAGAAAGCCACAGTGTTACACCTAAAATCCTACCATCCTGAGATTCAGTGTATACATCCCTGAAGTTTCATTGGATAATTCATTTACCTAGGTTTTGAGAGGTTGTCGCAGGCTGCACTCATGCAACCTACGACATCGCATCTTGCTCTACTGCAGGGTGCGACGAAGTCAGTTAATGGACAAAAATAGGTCCTTCAAGCTCATTCTCGAAGCCTGCTGACTTGGATCCTTATCCCTGACCTCTTGGAGAAGCTGGCACTCAGTTCCTAACCTCTTGGGGGGATCCCCTATCTCTCTCCTACCTTATCCATATCCTATCCACTTAGTCCTATATAATTGAATCTCTACCCCTCTCCAAAGGGAGGAAGTCTATAGTGTCTACATGCTGGTGAAATCATCTTGGAGAGATCTCTAACTCATCCATTCAGAGAGTCACACTTCCTTCGAAGATATGGCAATTGGCTTGGATGGAGAAGGGCTACTACGTTAAGATTTGGTTGTAGTCATTCTTACCTATGTACTTTCCCTATATTTATAGTAATATAAACGCTTTCCACCAATATTGTTGTGTTGATGATATTGTGTAGTTTACCTGCTTAACTATTTACTTAGATCTGTTATTGTATAGATGCTTTTTTACTTGTTTGTCTTGTCCCATGCGTCTTAACAGATCTTGCAGCTGAGATCTGATGACTGCAAGGCGTAGAGCAACATCCAGGAGGAAGGAATTCAAGTTTAAGGTAAGACATCTAGTGACCCGATGCTTAACTAGATCTAGGAAAGTTGTTTATAGTCTGTAATATTTGTTCTAGACTCACATTGAGCTAGGGAGATCCGGCTCGCGTCCCCTTGAGTGGATTTTCCATCAAATACACAGCTACTAGACAAAAGATTGCAAAGATCTACAACAGGATGAAGAATTTGATTGGTTGGAGGAAGGTAGTCAAATAAATCCCTCCACATTTTCGCAAAATATATATAGTTGAATTTAAATTGGATTTTGCAACCCTAGATAGTTTCTAGAAAGCTGAGAATAAATTGCAGAATGAAGTAATAGATTCCATTTCAAGATGTTAGAACATTCACTAGAGCATTGCTAGAGCTTTTGAAAAATGCCATTTTCCTTCTTGGTACCAAAAGAGCAGTGGCTGGTGGAATTAAGGACCATAAAATATGAGTACATTGGTGCTATTAAAAGTTTAGACACCATCACTTCAAAAGATATACAGGAACATATTAGGAAATCCACTCTAAAGACACAATACTTGGTCAATGGTCATAACGCAACAACTAAAGGACTAAATGCTATCGTCAAAGATTTATCATTTCATGAAGTAGCCCTTAGGTTATTAGAACCCTAGAAATTAAATATTATAGCCTATGAAAGTAGACATTTGGATGAACATATTCAAGCTCAAGAGGGCGCTCGACCCTCTTAATGTAATATTTTAGTGTATTTTAGTATTTTGCTCACTTATTTTGTAATCGGGACAAGACAAAAGTTTTGGAAGGCGAAGAATCATAACTAAAAGGAGGTGAAATGACAAGTCACCTAAGAGCTAGAGTTGTAAACATAAATAGGAGAAACTAGATGGGAAAGGGGCTTTTGCTTGTGAAAGATTGTACGAGAACTCATATGTGAGAAATTATTTTATGCTAATGACAAAGACATTTTTCTGGGTGGAAGTATACATGGAAGATTGTGTTGAAGCATGTGGAAAAATGTGTAGAACTGATTTCTTCATTTTGTTTATGGCAATGTAGTAAGATCTTTCTTATTCTGTTGGACTATTCTAATAGCTTCCGAATCATCTTGTTGTATATGAATGCAAATAAAATTTTCTATGTTATATGTGAGCAATGAATGTAATAAATGTTAATGCTCAGGTTATCTATGTGTTAACTTTATTCTGTAACTATTGAATGCATTATTTTCAGTAATTATCTTCTGTAATTGTATGATACAGTTTATTGTCATTGCTCCTTAAATTCGCTCCTTGCAAGGATAGATTAGATTTAATAGAACATTGCATTTGATTAGGATATATTCTTGGTTAGATGATAGTAAAGAGGTGATAAGATGAGAGGTAAGAACCTGCGCATCACTAAGTGAGGATTTTTTCTACTTGTCAAACAAGAGTAGATACAATCATGTGCATCTAGAATTAGTAACCTGCATTTCATACAAACATATAAAACTCTAAATGGTGAATCGGACCGTATCCGATAAGCTAATTACAAGACCATCTTATACGGTTTCTAGACTGTAAAATGGATGGGTTCCCTAATCCAAACAGTGGAGAGTCTAATTGGGAATTTTCAATGGGGAGAACCCTACCGTCGATGCAAGGAATTTTCCAGGCGTCAACAGATTTGGCGCTAGAAGGAGGGAAGACAGTGTATGATTGGTTGAGGAAGTTCATTCCCTCGAGTATTTTTCTTTGGATCTCCACTTGAAACATCCCAACCTGAAGGTTAATTTCAAACAATACCTGAAACCGAACACGAGACTGATTAGCACGAAGGCAATAACCCTAAAACTAAACACTTTGAAACTTTATATGTTGTACCACACCAAGAAGTTAATAATTTCAGGATATACACTAGATATTATGTTATAAAACTTGGAGGATTACCTATGGTTCTGTTACTACCTAGAATACATGCACCTCGAAGAAGAGCTAAGCAAAATAAGGAATCTGTTCCAGTTGAATCATTGGAAGAATTGGCTGATTTGTCTCTGCAAGATATACCAGGACCCATTGATCAGTTAAGACCTTCTTCTCCTGAATCAATTTATTCTCATCATACGCATTCACATCCACAATATCCCCCACGCATTTGCAGTATGCTTCATCATGTAAATCAACCACCAGCATGGAGAGATAGGGGTCCTTTAAATTTACCTACTCCTCTTCATTATTTGCCTAAACATCCAAAGTGGGTTTTGCCTAAATTTGACCCTGGAAAAGGCATCACTGCAGATGATCATTTAAAAAGTTTCTATCTGGATTTAAATCTTCTAAGTGTAGAACATGAATATGTGGTATGCCACTTGATCCCTTATACTTTTGATCGTAAAGCTTCATCTTTCTTTTTTAGTCTACAGGATGGATCTATAACTGATTGGGACAGTTTTGAAAAGGTTTTTCTAAGTTTGGTGAGTAAAGAACACTAGCATCTCTTATGAAATAAATATTTTCTCTTAAGATGGATAAAATATATAAAGTGCGGGATTTTAATCAAAGATTCACAACTGTTTTGAACAAGTTCAATGCTACTTCTAAACTTGCCGAAGAATCTTTAGTCGAATATTATACTACAACATTGCATCCATCTTTAGGCATATTTGTTAAGCATTCTTGCAAAAATACTTTAACAGGAAACTTTGAAGAGGCTAAGAAAGTTGAGACAGAGATGAACAGTATAGTCAAGCATGCTGTAGAAACTAAACCCAAGCCTATCTCTTCTAAGAAACCTTTATTGTTGACAAGACATTCTGAGGAACAATCCACGGATTTAGAAAGTGTTGTTAAACTAGTTCAAAAATTATCAAATAAGATTGTGGATTTGGAAAAGGAAAAAGGAGGAAGTTCTTCCACCAAGAAGCCCTTTAAACATTTTTATAAAATAAAAGAAGAAATTCCAAAGCCTCCAATAAATTAAGCATCTGTTCTCTGTGAGGAACCTACAGCAATTAAATGATGAAAATGCACGATATATCAAAAATAACAGAACACATAAGAGATTTATTGATCGCAGGCCACTTCGAGGGGGAAACCTCCTTTGAGCAAGCTCAATACAAATAAATTTTGGATGCCTTCATTGGCCTTAACACGTACTTATATACTAAGTCTAAGCTAAACAACTAATACTCCCCTTGAATGCGGGATAATACAATATACTCACGGAAGGACTTATAAAGCATATGCGTCCAACAACAATATATTAACAATGTGGGATAATACAATATACTAATAAGGTAAAGAGAAGGGTTGACACAGGTTCCTAACATCTCCTCCCCCTTAGAAAAAGTTGTCTTCAAAGCTTTAGATGTGGAAATTGTTGTTGAATCTGGAAGAGTGGTTCCCATGTAGCATCCTCTGGTTGCATTCCATGCTACTACATTAATACCTCTGTGATGGATCGAGAGAGAAGCTGATGAGTGCGCCTATTGAGGATGGCCTCCAGCTCCAAAATGATGGATCCTTCATTATATATTTTTAGTAAAACAGTTTGTGCTCTGATGTTGGTGCCAAAAAATTTCATTAGACAAGAGACATGAAATACTGGATGAATGCGGGAAGAAGGAGGAAGTTCCAATTTATAAGCAACGGACCCAATACAATATACTAACAAGGTAAAGAGAAGGGTTGACACGGGTTCCTAACATCTCCTCCCCCTTAGAAAAAGCTTTGTCTTCAAAGCTTTAGATGTGGAAATTGTTGTTGAATCTAAAGGAGTGGTTCCTATGTAGCATCCTCTGGTTGCATTCCGTGCCACTAAATTAATACCTCTGTGATGGATTGAGAGCGAAGCTGATGAGTGCGCCTATTGAGGATGGCCTCCGGCTCCAAAATGGTGGATCCTTCATTATCTAGTTCTGGTAAAACAGTTTGTGCTCTAATGTTGGTGCCAAGAAATTTCTTTAAACAAGAGACATGAAATACTGGATGAATGCGGGAAGAAGGAGGAAGTTCCAATTTATAAGTAACAGACCCAATCTTCTGAAAAACCTTATATGGCCCATATAAATTTGGAGCGATCTTATGATGCCCTTTGAGTTTCAAGGAGGATTTCTTGTAAGGATGTAGACGAAGAAAAACCATATCACCTGCTTGAAAAGTGCGCTCGAAATGGTGTTTATCATATTGTTGTTTCATTCAATTTCTTGCCATGTGAATATTGTCCTTCAAAATGCAAAGAATCTAATCATGGGTTCGAAGAACCGTGTCAACTACCTGAACTGGTGAACTGCTGGGGGTGTATGGAAGAAGCACTGGTGGTGCCTGGCCATAGACTACTTCATATGGAGTCATTTTAGATGCAGTGTGGTAGGAGGTATTGTATTGTACCACCATTCAACAAGAAGAAACCAGTTTTCCCACTGATGTTGTTGTTCGAAGGTGAAGCAACAACGATAATTTTCCAAACATTTGTTGATAATTTCAGTCTGGCCATATTTTGTGGGTGATACCCTGAACTCATCTTCAATTTGGCGCCATTGTGGAGAAATAGTTATGTCCAAAAATGACTGGTGAAAGTTGCATCATGATCCGAGACAATGGAAGAAGGGATTCCATGAATACAAAATATCTGGTCCAGGAAAATATGTGCGACTGAGGAGGAGGTATAGGGATGGTTGAGGGCACAAAAATGACTATATTTGGAGAGGTGATCAACCACAACCAAAATCACTATCTTCCCTCCATATTTAGGGAGCCATTCAATGAAATCCATAGAAATATCTGTCCAAATCCGTGTAGGGATGGGAAAGGGTTCGTGCAATCCCAGAAGGAGTGTCGTTTCACCCTTGTTGCGCTATAAGATATCACATTCAACCACCATATGTTGAATTATCCTTTTCATTCCATTCCAAAAGAAGTTACGTCATGCCCGCTCATACGTTTTGAGGAACCCATAGTGCCATGTTGATGGAGAAGCATGGAGTTCATAGAAGACATCCTGTTGAAGATTTTTGCTCTGGGAAGCACCAGATGACCTTTGTATCTCAAGGAAGCACCATCCCAAGAGTAATGTGGTACAACAGAAGGGTTGTTTTCCAACCGTTGGATGATTTGAGATAATGAGGATTCATTGACATATCCCTACTGAATAGATTGCAGCCAATTTGGAACAGGAATAGAAATAGCTAAAAGAGAAAATTGGTCATCAAATGTGCGAGAAAGAGCATCCGCCACAAGATTGTACTTACCCTTCTTGTAAGTGATCTCATAGTCATAAACCATGAGTTTGCTAACCCATTTCTATTGTGTTGGGGAGGAGACCTGTTGTTCCAGGAAATATTTCAGACTCTGGTGATCAGTCTTGATGCAGAAATGATTCCCTTATAGGTATGGCCACCACTTCTGTACTGCATGCAAAATAACCATAATTTCCTTCTCATATGTAGAGGTGACTAAATTCTTATCAGAAATGGATTTGCTGGTGAACGCAATGGGATGTTCATGTAACATCCCCTTCCCCATAGAACAACAGGGAAGGAAACATTAACAACATACCGGGCTTTTGTAAATTTAGCCCCAATATTTTTGCACATAAATTCCTAACATTTTGAAACTTATGTATGCAGATTCAATTCAATATAAACACAGCGGAATTAAACAATACATATGCATACAGTTTTTATCATGCATTCAACATATAAACAGCAGTCATTATTTAAAATGCTTGCAAGGCATAGAATTAACATCAAGAATACTTATCTCGAATTATAATGGTCCAAACGACTGGCTACGTGAGAGAAACGTTCCACCCAACCATAGATCTCTGTCCAGCCTGTATTCTTTAAGCTGAGAGATCACCCCCGAGCTGGGCTGTGTATCCACTAAGGAGGACTAGATGGCTCACTCACAGTCAGGGTTTCACTCAGATAGCCATGCTAAGCCAACACACGGTTGGGTTTCTCAAGCATGCAATCGGAGATGGAGGAGGATGCTAGTCCACTAAGCTCAATCCCAGAGCCACATACCCTTCAAGATAGACTCAGCAATCCCATCCTCTATCCATACATCCACAATCGGATTTCTCACAAATCTGTCACAAACAACCCAAATCCGTCACTGATTTTCTGGGCCATTAAAACTGGGTTTTCCCATGGCTTTTGGGGTAGCTATTGCTCCCAAATTCGCCCCAAGGTTCCTACCAATGGATCCCCCATTGGATTTCTCTGTCCAATACCAAATCGGGACGTTTTTGGCTTCCCAAAACGTGGGTTCTCTCACAGTCGCGATTTTCGGTTTTCTCACTGTTGGGAGCTCGTTTTTTGGGTGGAGAAAGATGTCCCATACTTCCACAATGGAATGGGGATAAGGATGGAGCAACCCCCAAGATGTAGAGTGACTTGTGGGACAAGTCAAAAGAGCCCATACCTTCCCATACGAATTTCAGGGCTGCCCATACTCCATCAAAGTCATGGGCTGAAATTTCAACCACTTCCTTACAATTGGCATTAATGTCACCTAAGGAAGTCAATGGGTTCACATAATGACAAATGGAAACCTATGGGTCACTCCCATAGCCCCCTCACCACTCCCTAGTGGATACACGTGGCCCCTTCTCATTCGTTGCCTCCGTAGCCAGCTTTGGTATTTTATATTGCATGATGTCTAATTTACATCCTATTACAATTTCCATGGCTTAAGAGCACATGGTATCAAAATATCAAATACTTGCCCTTTAAATAAAATTCGGACTTTCACTAGCGGGGCCTTGGCCTTGAGCTCCACGCTAGGAAAACATACATCACATGTACACATTATTTACATTAAAGGCTAATATATCCTAAGGGTCGAATTGGGGGTATTACAGTTCATCTTGAAGGAGAACAACACCAAGTCCATTGTCATAAGCATCACTCTCAATAGTGAAGGGCTTGTAAAAATTGGGCATAGCTAGAACATGTGTAGTACACATGGATTGTTTCAGTTTGTCAAATGCACACTCAATAGCATGTGTCCATGTAAAAGCATCAGTTTTCATTAGAGAGGTTAATGGAGCTGCAATATTCCCGTAATCCTTGAAAAACTTGCGGTAGTAGCCACTCAATCCCAAAAAATCATGAAGGCTCTTGAGTGTCTAAGGATGCATCCAATTTTTCATGGCATCTATTTTGGAAGGATCCATGCGAACCCCTTGTGCTGAAATAATATGCCCGAGATACTCTACCTCCTCCTGTACAAAAACACTTTTAGACTTCTTGGCATTGAGATGATGATCAGAGAAAAGTTGCAGTACAAGATCCAGATGTTGGAGATGCTCAGCCCATATTTTACTATAGATGAAGATATCATCAAAGAAGACCAGAATGAATTTCCGCAAGTAGGGCCGAAATATTTTATTCATCAAAACCATTGAGCACCCAAAATGACATCAGATCTGCCTAAGGGAAAGGAAAACATGTCAGAGCGCAGGTTATAATCTGCAATAGAGATACACACATTGCAACACTTCCCCTTACAAGGGAAGGTGCCCCCATTGGCAATCATGACTTCAAATTTGGAGCAAGGATGGACAAAACAATTAGCCTATTTGGCGATCTGAGGGTCAATGAAGTTATGAGTGCTACCAAAATCAATGAGTATTGTAAGAGGGAGCTTCTTGAAGTAACCCTTCACCCACATTGTTTGTGGGGTGGTGAATCCGGCTAATGCATGGAGATATATCGTTGGATGGTCGTCCGAGGAAGGAGGGTCAACAAGTGGTTGTTGAATGTCGACCTGATCATCTATTGTATTTGGAGCTTCTTCACCAATTTCAGTTGCAAGCGGAGAATCCACATCCAAGAGATAGAGATTTTGCTCAACACATCTATGTCCCCAAGTGAATTTCTCATCACAATTATAACAAATCCCTTTTTCTCTATGTGCCCGCATCTCTGCTTCAGACAAATCCTTGATAGGAGTTGTTCTAGGAGTTGGGGTGATGGGAGGTCGTTGGAGAACCATATTTATGAATGGAACAAAAGTGGATTTGGAGCCCTGTTGAGCTGTGATCTTGTCCTCCGCCAACTTATCCAACCCTAGGGCTTCCATAATTGTGTTAGGACAGAACATTTTAACCTCAGATTAGATTGCATCCTTCAAACCACTGACAAAACAACTCCTGTAGAATTGATCAGGCAATCCTTCTGTGTGATTGGATAGTTTCTCAAATTTTGTTTGATACTCTCTCACAGTGCCAATTTGGCGAAGTTTAGTGAGTGCTCCTGTGAAGTCATCAAAATCACTAGGACCCAATCATTGCAAAAGGAGTTGGCAAAAATATGTTCATTTTGGCTCTTCATGAGCCTTGATGTACCAATGGTACCATTGAAGGGTTTCATGTTCCAAATGAAAGGATGCAAGCGGAACTTTGTTGACATCAAAAGTATTTTGCAGACTTAAATATTGTTCTTCCCGGTATATCCATCCAGTCGGATCATCACCATTGAAGTGAGGAAAATCAAGCTTCGACCCACGAAATTGCTAGAAGAAGAGAACCCAATGTCTACAAAAGAATCTGGTTGTCATCTATTGTTCATAGTTAAATGTTGAAGATGGAAGATGAGAATTTTTTCATCCAGATCTTGGAGTTTGGTTTTGAGAGATGCAAGTTCTTCCTCGATGTTTTTTGCTCCTGCGCGGGCGACAACCATAACCAGGATTTTTTTTTTTGGAATGGGTAGAAAAACAAAAATAGAAACTTCTTTAGTCAAGGAAAATTTGGATTTGGGAATAAATTTGATGGGTAATTGGGGTTTGACTAGGTTTTGGACACTTTCTAATGGACATGGAAGTAGAAAATGGGGATTTCAGAAGCGGGGTGAAAGAATGGGAAAATTTGTCAGAGAGGGACAAAGAAGCAGAATTAGGAAATGAACACTATGGAAAAATTGAAGGCGTTTGGATGAAAATCGAAGATGTTATGGCAAACCCTAAAAATAGACAGATGTGGGATTTCTGGCTTCGGGAAGTGGAATTTGGGATAGGGTTCTCAGGAAGGAAATATGCAGAATGGAAGTGCAGGGGTTCCTGAGAATTTTCAAGGGAAATGGAGCTAAAGAAAATAAGATATGGAAAAAAAAAGAATAAATATATATATATATATATATATATATATATATATAAATTTCGGAATTGATCCGCAACGGCTCGGAATTTATCTGCAACATCTCTGGACACATGTAATCTGTTATTTATCAGCTAGCAATAGATATGGACCTCAGGTATGCTCGACTTCTTAAAGGTTTAGGGGGTTCACTCGGCCACCAATGTTGTCTAACGGCTTGCGTATTGGGGAAATGCCCCTCACTCCACGGCTCACGTAAAACTGATAACCGCTTTGCCACAAATGACAGCTCTTGGTTTACCTCACGGGTGGGAACTAGTCAATCAAGTACGGGTCATTTCCCTTTTCACTGGCAGGTCCTCTCAATGGGATAGCTACTTCGGGGTTCCTGTGGTACTCCTCACAATGAGTTTTAGGGCTATGCCCAAGTACTTCCCACAGTTAAGCGGATAGGGATTATCCTTGGATTTGAACCTGTAATTGAAAGGAACAATACATATGCAAAGAAAAAGAACTGTTGCAATAATCACAACGCTTGGAAGCCACTGCGAAAAAAAATGGCAGAAATTCCACCCAGCGAGCCCAAGAAAGTGATATGATACCAGATGTGAGGAACCTCTAGCACTTAAATGATGAAAATGCATGATATATCAGAAATAACAAAACACAGAAGAGATTTATTGATCGCAGACCACTTCGAGGGGGAAATCTCCTTTGAACAAGCTCAATACAAATAACTCATGGATTCCTTCATTGGCCTCAACACATACTTATATACTAAGTCTAAGCTAAACAATTATTACTCCCCATAAATGTGGGATAATACAATATACTCACGAGACGACTTACAAAGCATATGCATCCAACAACAATATACTAACAATGTGGATAATACAATATACTAACAAAGTAAAGAGAAGGGTTGACACAGGTTCCTAACATCCTCAACCTAAATGAAGTAGGCATGGATCATTTATGCACATTCCATCAGGAACACCATTCGGAGAAAAGTTGTCCTCAATGGATTAATTCTATGACTTTGGTGATGAACCAACTCTTGGACAAACAAATCCTAGATGAAGAGGATGAAAATGAAAAAACACAATAAAATGAAACAGGAGAAGTAATTGAAGAAACCACACTTGTATTAAGGGACTGAGCACCGAATCCATGGGGGATTCACCTTTTTTACCTATATCTTATCACGTTCATTCATAAAGGGGGGTTTTAAAATTGTGAAAAGTAAGGTCAATATATTGCAGGTATTGGGGGGAGAGGAGTAGGGTATGCGGGGTTGATAGGAATTAGGGGATATAAAAATGGTTATCTAGTAAAAATAGGGGATATATCAGAAAAATATGCCTTTTTTAATTGGAAATATGTATTGGGAAGGGGGATCAACAAAAGGAATTTGGTAGGTATTTATCAATATCTAGTGAAATTAGGAGTATTCTTTAATATCTCACGAACGAAGGAGTTATGGCATAGTGTCATTGAGTGAAGACCGTGACTGGATCTAGACTTGGAAGATGATAAAGAGATAGCTGAAATACACAATGTACATGTTTCCCCTATTGATTATGCATTGAGAAGTCAAGGACCTTTGGAAGATCAAAATAAGTCAGTTCTGAAAGGTAAAACAAGTATTGTTGTTCACAAGGATCAATGTAAAGCAATGGCTACAACCCAACAACCCCAAAAAGTAGCTGAAAAGAGATCTATTAACCCTTCAGAAACTTTAAAAGGATTATCTTCTGCTAATCATAAAGAGTCAACCCCTTCATCAAGTAACACTGTCAGGGTATTTTTTAAGGATTATAAAAGTATACTTGAGTATAGTATTCCAGGCGATTTTTTTGGATTGAAAAAAACATATATATAGATTGATAGGAGAATATTAATTACAAAACATAGAATTTACTACTGAAACTTGTAAATTTTGGCGAATATTATGGTAAAAAAACATATTTTATGTAAATATAGGTGATATTAGAGACTAAAAATGACCAAATTGCGAATTTATTTTTTGAAAAAAGGCCCAAAAATAGCCAATTGGCAAAATTTCGCCCCTAAAAAATTCCCTAAACATTGTTGTGGTTGGACATGTTGGAGGAAACCATAATATGGGGTATGATGTGATTGAAGATATAAAAAATACTAAAGCTAGCATATCTCTATTTGAAATTTGTAATCTTCCACAACAGATAAAAAGATTAATGGAAGCATTTGACCTCAACTCACCAACAAATCACTCTACTAGTAAGGACAAACAACAAGTTATCATGGAGCCAGACACTGAGATTAATGAAGCTAGCATTGGTGGTAAATCTAAATCAGCTCAGACTCCGCCTTTTTTGCTTACCTTTGAAATTTTCAATTATAATGTTCATAATTGTTTGGTGGATTTTGGAGCATCCTCTAGCGTTATTCCACTGTCAATTTGTAAAAATATTAATGGAGGCCCCATTCCTTCTCCCTCTAGGATTATTCAACTCGATAGATATGTTGTTAAAGTGGTGGGAGAAATGAAGAATATCCACATTAGGTTGATTGTTGATCAAAGAGTCCATTAATTTATCGACATTGGTTTGGTAGATATACCATAGGCTTATGGCTTGTTACTTAGTAGAGATTGGTCAAGTAAACTAAATGGGTATTTTGCTACTGAATGGTCTCACTTGTGGTTACCATATCAAAATAAGCAAAACCAAATTAAGGTAAACATGGAACCATATATGAATTTTAATGTTACTGAGTTGGAAGGACGAAATGAACCGGTTTGTTTTGCACATTCAGTGTTAGGAAATTATTTCTTGGAAACTGAACCTGGGTGTTATCTGACTAAAACTACATGTCATGAATCAGATACATAGTTTGATATCCTTCAATTCTCACAGGATGATGATAATGAGTGTAATATAGTAGAATTAGCTACTAATGTAGTTGTAGATATTAATTATGATAGGGTAGGATTTAACTTTTGGACTTTGTATTTTGATGGCTCCAAGACACAGGAAGAAGTAGGGGCAGGTTGTGTCCTTGTGGATCCTCATGGAAATAGAACCTTTCTCTCTTGTAGATTAGAATTTGATTGCCTCAATAACATTGTTGCGTATGAGGATTTGATTCAAGGGCTCAAAAAAACTATTGAGTTGAATGTTAAAAATGTGAAAGTTTTTGGTGATTCAGAAATAATTGTCAGGCAAATTAGAAATATTATTTATTGTTTGTCTCCACACCTAAAAGGATACCAGGAAGAGGTATGGAATTTAATTTCTATTTTTGATTATTTTAATATTAATTCCATTCCTAGATCTAAGAATACCGTCACTGATTTATTAGCTACCACTGCTTCTCGTCTAGTTCTTCTCAATGACAAATTTTCTATTGAATTGTTTTTCAGACCATTTGTCCCTAACAATGTGACAAACTGGAGAGTATTTCATGATGATAGATAGATTATTGAATTCTTGACTGGTGAAGATACATTTAAAGGTTCAATTGTTGATGAAACAAAACATTAGTCAAATCTGCAAAACATGGATGAAAATCGGTGCAAATAAAATTTCATGCCAAAAGGTGTACGTACACTTGAGAAGTTATTTGACCAGTAGCATAAATTCAAGAAACCCACAAATGTTAAAACCAACAGCTATTCAATTCTGTGTGAATTGGTAAATTTGGGCATGGAAAATGAACCAAAGTATGCCAATCTTAGAACATGGTGTTCACCTAGTTAAAGGCACAAGTTCATCCAGTCATTTCAACAATATAAGGATGCATTCGCTTGGACTTATGATGACCTAAAAACATATCATACTAGCATTATATATCATGTTATCCCTATCAAACAAGGGGCTAAACCATTTCAACAAAAAATCCAGAAAGTGCATCCCACGTTGGAACCCCTAATTCAGAAGGAATTAAAGAAGTTGTTGGATGCTAAAATTATTTTTAAAATCAGACATTTCGAATGGGTAGTGAATTTAGTGCCAGTACATAAGAAGTCTGGAGAAATAAGGCTATGTGTGGATTTTGTTAGGATATTTAGACACTTAGGAGTTAGTTAAGATCAACTTGTGTAATATATCCGTTAGGGATAGTGTGTTTCCTTAGTATGCATTTGTAAATACTTAATCCGACGGTCACGATATGTTCCCGACATAGAGTGATCCGACGGCTCAACTTCTCTTAGATAATACCTAACCTTGATCCGTGGCTTAACACCCGATTGGTCCATGATCTCTATTTAAAGAGCATGGAGAGTCATTGTTTAGTTGATCGATTATGAGAAGCTCATTTGTAACTTTCTTTCTTTGCATAATAAATTGTCCCGTAGAAGCTATTTGGCCGGGGCCGTGGAGTGTTTCCCTCAAGAGGGTTTAAACCACGTCAAAACATCGGTGTGTTGATCTGTGATATGTTTGTGTGAAGTGGTTTCTCTTGGTGTTCGGTCCTTTGGTAATACCCTATGTACCCGAACATGGTATCAGAGCTTTTATGAACAGCCGCTTCCGGTTATGATCTAGATCTTGAACTGTTGTTGTTGAAACTCGAAAGGGTTTCTGGTTTTGGTATTTCTGTGCATTTCTGGGCTGTGGGAGGTGTTCCATTGCGTCCGAAGCATCGTTTCCATTGGGAATTAGTTTTCATTTGATCGAAAACGGTTCCCAGTTGCTCCAGAAATGCGTATTTCATCAGATCTGAAGGTATAATGTTACAGTGATGCATTTTTTTATTTTCTGTTTTTAAAAGAAAAAATCTCATATTTTATCTTTTTTTACTATTAGATTTTTTTTGGGTTCGGATTGTTGCTTTCCTGTCTGCATATGCTCTTTGCCGTGCACCTTGAGCGATCTCGGCAAATCAAAAACAGAAAGGGAAAAGGTTTTTCTCGGCTGCGTATGCTCTTTGCCGTGCACCTTGAGCGATCTCGGCAAATCAGAAACAAAGAGAAAACGTAGACTTTCTGGGCAAGCTAACGAGATCTAACTCCAAGAGTGTGGAAAAACAAATTTGTTTCGATTTGTGGTGTGTTTTGCAAGAAAAATGGCAAGCACGCAAACCGAGCAAGAAGAGTAAAAAAAACCCTTCCTCATTCCCATATTTTACATACCTTTTAATCTAGCTCACTTGGTTCAAAGTTGCTTTATTCCTTATTAGGTCTTGAGTTCAAGTCTTAGGAAGTTACTTTTAAAAAAAAAAGTGCATGCAATTTCTATTTTCAAGTTACTTTTAAAAAAAAAAGTGCATGCAATTTCTATTTTCAAGTTACTTTATTGTAAAAGTGCATCTCACTTAAATAAATAAAAAAAAAAAATACAAGTGAGTCCCTTAAGTTCTTTTCTATTGTTGCACTGTTTAAAAGTAATATCATTGCAAAAGTGAAATCACTTATTTTACAAAAGTGGTTCACTTAAAGCAACTTTCTTGTAAAGTGATTGTCAAAAGGTTTATCTTGGGAAGAGGGGGGCTCTATTTTTTGTTGGACATTCTCTAGCTGCCACGTCACTATTGGGGACATCTTCAACAGTTTCTTTGTTCAAGCATAACTTCATCATACAGAGTCAGTTTTCAGTGCCGTTTTTTTTTAAACCGCCTTTTTTTTAAGCTCTTCACATTTAGACTATTGGTTTCTGCTTTTACAACCATTAATTTACAAATATGGCCGCACCTTGTGATATTCTACTTAACAGTTCCAACTATTTCTCATGGAAATCTCGTATGGAGGATGTTCTTTGAAGTAGGTGACTTTTCAAAATTACCTCAGGGAAAGAAACAAAACCCACTGATGATGATAAGAAAATAAAATGGGCAAATAGATGTGACTAAGCTCGTGGATTGATTGGGATGTCAATCTCTACTGATCTGCGATTCCACATATCTGGAATTGATGAACCTGATGCTGCTTGGGACAAGTTGGAATCTGTGTTTGGTAAACACAATGAAATTCGAGGTCACCAACTCGAAAATGAGTTGATTTCTTTAAATCCAAGTGACTTTTCATGCATTCAAGATTATTTATCTAAGTACAAAACTCTTAAACTCTTATGTGCAGAATGTAAGAATAAGAGGGAAGACAAACAATGCATTTATCATATTCTTTCCAAACTTGGACCTGCATATTCTGTTTTTGTATCTACATTTTACTCCATGAAAGAATCCTTGAATGCAGCTAGCTATCAAGAGCCTAGTCTTGAATCCTTTTGTGATTACTTGATTAGAGAGCAAGATAAACTTATTCATCTTGGAATAATCAACAATGTAGATACATCTGGGAAAGTCTTATTGTCCCAACAGAAAGAAAAGTCCAAGCCTCCCAAGAAACAAAATTTTTGCAATAATAAGTCAAACAAGGGTCCAAAACCCTCTCATTCAGCTCCTTCTTTAAAAATTGACAAAGGATCCAAGCCAAAAGGCAAGAAGATTGAGTGTCATTGCAACTATTGCGGGAAAGATAATCATAATGAATTTAAGTGTTTCAAGAATATGGCATCCTTGGAAGCAGCAATGAAGAAGCACCACATCAGCCTAGATTCGCCTTCAGAATCTGCCTCTCATGGACATGCACTTTGTGCTTCTGGTTATTCTTATAATACATCTTCTTCTTCTACTTCAAATGAATGGCTCATTGATTTTGGAGCATCTTATCATATGGCTAAGGATCAAGCCATCTTTTCTATTGTGCATGAATGTAACACCAAACAAATATTTGTTGGTGATGATAGATCTCTAAGTGTTGTAGGACCTGGAACAGTTCCAGTGGATAATGGTCATTTTAGTGATGTACTATGTGTTCCAAGAATTTTGTGTAATTTGTTATCAGTCTATCAGATCACTCATTCTGGTGAAGGTAAAACTATGACCTTTACACCTCACCAAGTTGTAATCAAGGATTTTAAAGATCCTCAACAGGTCCTAGCTACCGGAATTGTTGATGATATTACCAGGTTGTACAAGTTTAACAACTTTGGGTCATCAGCTTTCCCTTCAGTTTTTGTTGCTCATAGTGATAACTTGAGCAAACTTTGGCATGAGCGATTTGGTCACTTAAATTATCGCTCATTGCAACAACTATGTAAAGACAATATGGTGACAGGTCTTCTGATAGTATCTTGCAGGGATGGTGTTTGTTCCGGTTGTGTACTCGGAAAACATCATCAGGACAGTTTTGACAAACGTGCCTCTTGGCACACCTCGGTTCCCTTAGAGCTTGTGCATAGTGACTTGTGTGGTCCTCTTCCATCTGCTTCCTTTTCTGGTTTCAAATATTTCTTAACTTTCATTGATGATTACACCAGACGCACTTGGGTTTATTTCCTAAAACTTAAGAGCGAAGTGTTTAACATGTTCTTGGCCTACAAGGCCCTTGTTGAAAAACAATCTGGTCATCAAATTATTAAGTTAAGATCTGACAATGGAGGAGAATACGTTAACAAAAAGTTCACTACTTTCTGCACTAAACAAGGCATCCAACAACAGCACACTGTTCCATATACACCACAACAAAATGGTGTAGCTGAGTGGAAGAACCGCACTTTAAAAGAAATGGCTAATTGTATAATCCAATCTAAGGGACTAAGTCTTCAATTTTGGGCTAAAGCCATTAATTGTGCAAATTACATAGTTAATCGCACCCCCACTAAAGAATTACAAGGTATAACACCGGAAGAACCATGGAGTAAAACTAAACCTGATGTAAGCCACTTCCGTGTGTTTGGTAGTGAAGCATGGGCTCACATTCCGGATGAAAAACGGAAAGCATTGCAGCCTAAAAGTGAAAAGTGCATATTTGTTGGATATTCTGAAGATGTAAAAGGTTATAGACTTCTTCAACCACATTCTCATGATATAATCATTAGAAGAGATGTTAAATTTGATGAAAATCTCTTGGCCTGCGAGCCTAACTTAGCGATTGTGCCATCTTTGGCCTGCGAGCCTAACTTGGCGATTGTGCCATCTTTGGCCTGTGAGCCTGATTCGGCGTTTGTTCCTTTTTCTTCTTCTTTCAACTTCCTTGACAGGTTTCCAACTCCAGTTTCTGATGATGACAGTGAGGATGAAAATCCATCTCCGCCTGCTCATGTTCCTCCAGTTGCACCAGCACAAGTGCTTCCTCGATGGGTTTGTTCAACATGTGAAGCAGCTGGTGATCTTGCTGGTGATCCTAGAGATCAACGTCGAACACATTCTCAGTTTCAGTGAGCCTCTTCTCTTTTGGCTCAAGTTTCTGAGAATCATGATCCAGAAACTTTTGCAGAAGCTTCAGGGAATCCAGATTGGGATGCAGCCATGGATGAAGAATATCGTTCCTTAATGGCAAACGATACTTGGGATCTTGTACCTCTTCCAAAAGGAAGAAAACTTGTCAAATGTAAATGGGTCTACAGAACTAAGTATGCATCAGATGGAAGTGTTGAAAGACTTAAGGAAAGGTTAGTTGCCAAAGATTTTTCCCAAGTTGAAGGGATTGACTACAATGAAACCTTTGCTCCCGTCGCAAAAATGAATTCCATCCGCCTTGTTCTTTCCCTTGTAGCCTTACATAACTGGGAAGTCCATCAAATGGATGTCAATTCTTCCTTCTTACATGGTGATTTACAGGAGGAACTTTACATGGACAACCTCCTGGATATGTTCAGAATAACTCTAACCTTGTCTGCCACCTTAAGAAATCTTTATATGGCCTTAAGCAAGCTCCTAGAGCTTGGTATGCCAAAATGGATAACTTTCTCCTTGACACTGGTTTTTCTAGATGCCATTCTGACCCCAATGTCTATACCAAGAAAGTAGGAAACCATCTCATCATACTTGTTCTATATGTTGATGCCCTTATTCTTACTGGTAGTGACCCTAAGCTTATAACCCATGTGAAATCTAGTCTTAAACAAAATTTTGAAATGTCAGACTTAGGACATTTGCATTATTTTCTTGGTCTCCAAGTCCTGCAAACCAAAGAAGGAATCTTTCTTTCTCGGTCTAAGTATGCTTGTGACCTTCTTCATCGCTTTCACATGGAAGATTGTACACCAGCCCCTTCTCCCTTCCAGTCTGGAGTCAAACTTTCTACCATTTGTACTTTACCTGAAGTCGATGCCACCTTGTATCGTCAGCTTGTTGGTAGTCTCTTATACTTGACGCATTCCTGTCCTGACCTTTCCTTTGCCGTTGGTCGTGTTGCCCGTTATATGCAGACACCTCATGAAAGTCACTGGAAAGCAGCTAAAATAATACTTTGATATTTTCGAGGTACAGTTCAGTTTGGGATTCATTACAGTACAGAGGGGAAACCTTTGTTGGTTGGTTTCACTAATTCAGATTGGGCCGGCGATCCTGATGATTGAAAGTCTACTGCAGGTTATGTTTTCAGTCTGGGATCTGGACCTATCACTTGGGCTTGTAAGAAACAACAAGCTCTTTCTCATTCTTTAGCAGAAGCAGAATATCGAGCCGCAATTAATGCCAGTCAGGAAGCTTTATGGCTTCGACAAATCCTTTCAGAGTTTGGATTCAAGCAGCAGTAGCCTACTCCACTTTGGTGTGACAATCAAAGTGCCATCAAGCTTGCCAAAGATCCAATTCTACATAAACGCAGCAAACACATTGAGCTACATATGCACTTCATCATAAATCTTGTTCATGATCGTGTTCTAGAAGTGCTCTTTTTCCCTACAGATGATCAAGTTGCAGACATCTTCACCAAGTCTCTTACATAAGCGAAGTTTTCTAAACTTTGATCTATGTTGGGAGTTCAAGAACTTGTCATTAAGGGGGGATAGGCTCTAATGCCTCCTTCCTTCTCCTAATAGTGTCACTTTTATAAATCCTTCAATCCTATCCCAAGTTGTTCTTAAGGGGGGATGTTAGGATATTTAAACACTTAGGAGTTAGTTAAGATCAAATTCTGTAATATATCTGTCAGGGATAGTGTGTTTCCTTAGTATGCATTTGTAAATACTTAATCCGACGATCACAATATGTTCCCGACATAGAGTGATCCGACAGCTCAACTTCTCTTAGATCATACATAACCTTGATCCGTGGCTTAACACCCGATTGGTCCATGATCTCTATTTAAAGAGCATGGAGGGTCATTGTTTAGTTGATCGATTATGAGAAGCTCATTTGTAACTTTCTTTCTTTGCATAATAAATTGTCTCATAGAAGCTATTTGGTCGGGGCCGTGGAGTGTTTCCTTCAAGAGGGTTTAAACCACGTCAAAACATCGGTGTGTTGATTTGTGATCTGTTTGTGTGAAGCGGTTGCTCTTGGTGTTCGGTCCTTTGGTAGTACCCTTTGTACCCGAACAGATTTTCATAATTTGAATAGAGCATCAGACAAAGACAATTATCATGTTCCTCCCATGGAACAGATACTACAGCTCGTCTCTGGTTCATAAGTGTTCCCATTATTAGATGGATTTTCTAGATATAAACAAGTACTGTTGGCCGAAAAAGATCGTCTTAAGACCATGTTCTGCAAAAAATGGGGAACCTTTGCTTATAGAAGAATTCCTTTTGGCCTAATGAATGTTGGAGCCACATTCCAAAGGGCCATGGGCATTGCATTTCGAGGATTGATTGGCCACAGTGTGGTTGTTTATCTAAATGATGTCAAATTTTTCTCTAAGAAGAGGGAAGATCATGTTTATCATTTAAAACATATTTTTTATCTGTGTCAAAAATATGGTATTTCCCTTAACCCTAAGAAAAGTGTGTTTTTTGTTTTGGAAGGGAGGTTACTTGGGCACATCATTTCAAAAAACGGGATCTCAATTGATCTATAAAGGATAAAATCCATTCTGCATATTCCCATGCCCCATAATAAGAAAGATATGCAATCATTCATGGGAAAAATAAACTTTGTTCGGTGATTTGTATCATATTTTTTGCAAATTGTAAAACCATTACAACAAATGGTTAAACAGTACGTACAATTTAAGTGGACCGAGGTAGAAAAGAATTCCTTTAGATATATTAGGACTGCATATGCTCATGCACCATCCTTAAGCAGTCTAGATTTAGAAAAATATTTTATTATCTATACATTTGCATCTAATCATTCCCTTGCAGCAGTGCTCACTCAGAAAGGAGAGCAAGGAGATGAATATCCAATAGAATTTATGAGCACTAGATTACAAGGGGATGAAGTAAATTATTTGTATGTATACAAGAAAGATTATGCAGTATTTAAAACTGAAAAACAGTTCAGGCCCTATATTCTGAAAAACAGGACTAAGGTCATAGTATCTCACCCAACCGTCAGATCACTCTTTGTGTAGAAAGAACTAGAAGAAAGACATGGGAATTGGGTCACTACACTACAAGAATATGAATTGGAATTCAAACCTTCTAGCATCGTTAAGGGCCAGGGATTATGCATTTCGATCACTAAAAATCCAATAAAAGAAGCAAATGGATGGGATAACGAAGCAGAAATGAATTTACTTGATGTTTGTTCCATTTATACTGCCTCTGATTCTTGGTACTGTGATTTAGTACATTATTTACAACATGGGTATGCTCCAAAACATTGGAGTTCAAAGCAAAGAAGAACTTTGTAATTGAAATCAACATCATATCAAATAATCAACGAAGTGATGTTCCAAAAAAATTATGATGGAGTATTTATCAGATGCTTAGAAAAGGAAGATGTAGAGAAGGTACTGAAAGATTTGCATGATGGACCTGCTGGAGGTCATTATTATGAATATACTACTGCTCATAAAATCCTTAGAGTAGGGTATTATTGGCCCAATATTTTCAAATATGCTCATGCATATTTCCGGAAGTGTGTTGTATGTCAAAAGAGTGCCGGCAGACAAACAAAACCAGTAACACCATTGCAGCCAATAATGATTTCAGAACCATTCAAGCAGTGGGGCTTGGATGTTATTGGATAAATTAATCTGAACTCTTCACTACAACATCGATATATTCTCACAGCTACATATTATTTCACATGCTAGACTGAAGCTATTCCTCTTCGCAAAGTTAATGAACATGTCATCAAGTTTCTACAAGAAAATATTATAACCAGGTTGGGGGTTCCAATTTCTCTATTTTTTTATAATGCTTCCTATTTATTTTCCCTAAAGTTAAATGAATTTGTTGTAGAAAAGGGAATTAAATTGCATTATTCTTCTAATTATTATCCACAAGGAAATGGGTTAGAAGAATCTACAAACAAGAACCTAATCCGGATACTCAAGAAAAATGTGATTGAAAACCAAAGGAATTGGCATGTTTCTCTCCAAAATGCTTTATGGGATGATAGGGTCACTCCAAAGAAGGATTTAGGGGTTTCTCCTTACACTCTAGTTTATGGAAAAGAAGCTATTCTTCCACCTAACATTCTTTTTCCTTCGCTCCAGTAACCCAAGTTGCTAAAGGATCCAATAGTTGTGTTATGCAAGGAAGAATTAACACCCTTCTTAAACTTGAAGAGGAAAGTGAAAAGGATAGAAATAAGTTTTCCTCACATCAGTGCAACGCCAAAATATGGTTTGACAACAGTAAAGCAGGAAAGAAAGAGTTTGAAATCGGTGACCTAGTGCTAAAGTGGGATAAACCCCACAAAGAAAAGGGAAAGCATACCAAATTCCAACATTTATGGCTTGGCCCCTACACTATTGCTAAAAAACTTGGCCCTCAAACTTATAGATTACAAAATTTAGAAGGGGAAGTGGAAACTCTTCATGTTAACAGCCAAGCTTTAAAGCGGTACTTTACTTAAGTTTAGGAAAATCACTTTTGTACATAAATAAACTTTTCCTTGTTGTTTTGTTACTTTGTTTTATCCTAGCTATTATTTTAATAAACCCAGTTGTTCCTTTCCTTGATTTTTGAACCTTCAATAAAAGTTAGTTCAACAAATTAGAGTGTTGAATAGTAAGTTGTAGTCTTATTATTTTTGCAATACCTCTTTAGTTGATTGATTCCTTAGAATTTATGGTGGCATGAGAGATATTTCAAAGCTTTAAAGTTTCTTCTTATTGAAAAGTGTCAATGGTGCAATTTAAAGCACTATCATTCTAAAAGATTTCAACCTGTTTGTCTCGATCTTATTTTTTTGTTATTCGGGAAACTTATCACATGATCTCATTCAAATTAAAATGTATTGAACCCTGTATATTTCGCTGGGATAAATATTTCTAAGTTACTATCTTGAGGCTTCGCTCACCTGAACATATAAATGACCATGTTTTGAAGCTATCTACTATGGCTGACCCATGGGAAGGAAGCAAAATCTTGTAGATGTATAGAAAAACAAAATAATCCTATACCAAAATACTAATGCCTAAAAAAAGTCCCAAATAAATTCAACTCTTCCGCATTGCAAGACATCCACAAAGATTAAAGCTGGATATCTGAAGAGTCAAACAAAGACATGAACATACAAAATCAAATGTTCAAGGAAGACAAAGAGGCTACACCCAATAAAGTTCCAAGGAGGCTATTCTTCGTCCGTGGGTATGATAAACCCAATAAAATATTCATTGCCCACACAAAAGGACACTATGGATGGAAGAGCATAGAAATTCGTCTATGAAGATACAGGAGAATTGTTTATTAAAGATGGTAAAGCATCAAATAAATGCATTTGGTATAGGAATGAGGAACACACGTTTACATCTGCCAAGTTTTGTTACTTACCCTGTGGTGTCTTATGTGGTTGTAGTGGAAAGAGTGACTATGAAGTCCTAACTAAGCTACCCTACCCCTTAAATAACTAATAATAATTTCTAATCAATGTGATATTTATCTCGATTCAAAATCAGAACTATCCTCAACATATGACAGATGAATGATATCATGACTCTTGCAATAAGAAGTTACAAATAAGTAGAATAACTTCTCACTTCATCTCAAATAATCATCTACTATAAGATATTAACTTATTTTCTCGGAGATCAAAGTTCTCCCAGTCAATCACCAATTGTTGCAACTACAACCACCCTCCCCAGTATTTTTCTTGAAAGGATGGGGCCCCTCCCATTTGAACTCAACATTTTGCTTGATCCATACTTTTAGTTTTTCTTTAAATAAGTCTATTACTGCTTGAAGTTAGATATTTCATGGTGAAAATGGTACTTAGACAAATTTCCAATATTTGGCTTGTTTCTTTCCAGATTTAACGTTTCGGGGACTTTTGTAAAACACGTTGAAACATCAGGGAATTTATCATTTCTACACTGAAACATCGGAGGGATTTTGTAAAACATGTTGAAACATCAATGGAGATTATCCAATCCCTCCGACATGTCGCCCCTTTTCCTCTTTCATCATCGAAACCTTGCAAAACTTGTTTTTATCGCCGAAATCATGTTTTGGTTTGGAAAATTTGTCAAAGTTATGGTGTCTTCGCTTTGACCAAGTTTTTCAAAATTTTGAAAAAATCATTGAAGTGGTTTCGTCGTACTTCTCTCAGGTCTTGATCTCTCAAACTTGCACTTTGGGTGTTTTCCTAGAATACAACCTTGGCAGACTCCCTTAGTAAAAGTGATATTTGGCAACCCAATAACCATGTTTTTCTCATGAAACTCATGAAGGTACTTGTAATTTAGGTGACCAAATATTTCATGCTAAATCTTGCTTGCTTCATTAGCATGAGTGAGGAGTGCAGTAGGTGGAGAGATTGGAAAAAAATGAGAAAACTTGTAGACTATAGTGGAATGATCGGCAGTGCCTAATGCAACAACTCTACTTGTGGAAATATTAGAGATCTCCACAACATCAGGGGTGAAGATGACCCTTTTGGGTGAACCAGTATGGGTCATTTGGTAGACAGACAATAAATTGCTGCTAGACCTGGGACATAAAGGACATTAAAGAAATAGCCATGATCTAGATCTGCTCTACCTTTACCCTATGAAGAAGTTTTTGAGTCATCTCCCAAAACAATGATAGGACCTGGGCCATTGAAGGAATCAAGAGAGGAAAAATACTCTATGGTGGAAACCAGGTGCCTTGAAGCTCTTGAATCAATTATGTAAGAAGTGGATGTAGATGTGCTAGCCATAAGAGCATGGACTCGCTCCTTTTCTTCAGAGTTAGAACCTCCTTCCTTCTTCTTTGCGCCTTCAAGAATAGGGATGTGGTTCTTCTCAAGGAGTCGGGCCATCTAATCAATGGTATTCCTCATACATGATATTTCTGGATGAAAGCCCCTTTGGAAGCATGTGCACTTGCTTCTCTCCTTCTTTAGTTGATTCTTCTTGGAGCTGGAGGGATCCTCTTGTGGCTTAGGTTTCTCTTTCTTTTTCTCAAAGGATTTTTGTGATTAGCCTTCTTCTTACCTTTCGAAATATTTGAATCATTAGCAGCCAAAGCTTGATCTTTTGAAGGTTTTATGGAACCCATCAACATAAGCTTATTCTGATCCTGAGTCAATGATTCCATGAATTCATATAGAGAGGGAATCTTCCAATTATTTACAATGAGTTTTGTAGCACGGAAGGTTGAGACAAAGACTGAGTAGTCTTGCCCCAATTTCAAAAGGATATCCAAAATCAGTTGCTCATATTTTTTTCCAATTCCACACTGCTTTAGCTGCAAAACTAGTGACTTGAATTTGGAGAAATAATCCTGTAGAGTCTCGAAACTGCTTGGACTTAGAGAAATCATCTCATTCTCTAATTGGTGTCCTCTCAACTCATCCGGTTTTCCAAACAAGGTTTGAAGTTTCACCCAAACTTCATTTGTTGGTTATAGACCTTCCAAATGGAATAGAAGATCTTTTGATGTGTTGAGGCATAGAATACCATTAGCCTCATCTCTTCGATTATGCCACTTATATTTCTCCACATCTGTAGTAGGCTCATTTTCAATGGCCATTGTCACTCTGTATAGGCATTTCAACCTGGAAAAAAAACTCCATTTGTGCCTTCCATTCAAAATAATTAAATGGATTCAACAACACATTTTGAGATGGATCCATGGAAAACTGAGCTATGCACTAGTGGAACTGATATGGACCTTCAAAAACACAACCAAACTAATCTATGTAGAATGATTCAAACTATAGAGCTCTACAATATGACAGTAGGAACTTGCAGAAGTCTACATAAAATATTGCCACCCCCAAAATGTATCCTAAATAAGAAATTGATTAAAAATTAATTAAAAGTTAATTAACACCACTAATCAAGTATTTTGTCAAATCCCTATTTCCCCTAAAAAAAATTCTGGTTACACAAGAAACAATGTGGAGTTTGTCTCATGTTACAATGTGGGGTTAATTGAAAATTTTCGAAACCGGGTATCAATGGAAAAATCCCTCCAATTTCATATTTTTCGATTTGCCCCAAAATATCCGATTTACCCAGACCCAAAACAAAAATCTGTGTTTGTATTGAATCTACCCTGCTCAAACAAAATCCATGCGCCTGCCAACACACTCGGTCTATGATCAAACCAAACCGGATCATTTTGAAACCATCTGAAGACAGGTTATGCTATAGTGATTGTTAGAAAAACAGGATCGTTGAGCAATAACAATAAACATGATGCAAATACAAATTACACAAACACGGTACAAGAGAGACACCAATATATCGTGGTTCACCAAAGATGGGTTACGTCCACACTGAAATTGCCAGTCCTTATTATCATACCATCCAGCAAATGAAGGGATACAACCTGCAGCACATCTGTTGCACTTCCTCTTCACTGTCTCACAGTCTCTCTTTATGATCTCAGAGATATTTACAATGCATAATACCTAATACATCAACCCTATCCATGTTACAATGTCTTTCTTTTATAGGGGAAATACAATGGGAAAATACCACGGGTTACCCAAAACCATGGGCCCGTAAACTGTTGGCGAAAACAGCCCCAAAAAAATTTCTCGGGGGCTTCGCCCCCGAACCCCAAAGTGGGGGAACAAGTATACACTAATCCTGGGGTGCAAACATGACTAAATAAAATCTTTGAATATGGAAGATCAGGATCCACAACCAACAATGATCTATTGGTAAGAGTGTTTTTTGTGCCCTAGGTTGTATATTTTCGAAGATTTTTTTCCAGAGCCTATCGTAAGTAAAGAGCAACATTCTATTGCTTACAGAACATGCATTGCAGAGGAACCTTCTATTGCTTACAAATATTACTTATTTTGTTTTATATCTTACCCTGATCAAAATATTTGAACTCGTGCTTTTTTAAAGATCCATCCCTGCTCGAACCGTCAACGAACCATCTCTCTGATCAAACCAAATCATACCGCGTTGATATCCTTTGAGAAAAATCATTTGCGTGGTGATACGACTGGTAAGTATTTTTGTTTTTCATTTTTTCTGTGCTTAAATTTTTTTACATTCTTACCTTGCTTGAACAAAAAATACGAACCCATCAACAGGTTTGCGATCAAACCAAATTTGATTGCATTGAAATCTGATGAAAAAATTGATGGTTTAGTGGTCGACTGACAATACTTTTTTTTACTTTTTTTGTTGATCGATTGGTGTAGTGATGGACTTTTTATCGGCGAATTGATTAAACCCATCATCTATCTGATCAAACCAAATCGGACCGCGTTGAAATATTCTGAGCAAAATCGATGGTGTAGTGATACAACTAGTAAGAATATTTTTTTTCAGTTTCTTGTGCTTGAAATAATTTACATTTTTACCCTGCAATTTTTGTATTTAAGCAGTCTGTAAAATTATTTATCAGATACTATATATGTAGAGTAATTAAATTCACCCTTTATTATTTGATGCAAATATCAGTTTGGACCATCTGGATGCGAATCTAAAATCTTGGTTGGAAGGGGAAAAGAAATCGAAGGTTTTTACCAAAGGTTAGAAATGTAGTATTAATATTATGCCTTTATAAATACTCTGTTTTTTCAGTCTTGCTTTCCAATTAAGAGATCACGTGTAACTTGTGTTGGCCTTTTTGGTTCCCTGTCGTGATTGCAGAATTTTACTTCTTATAAATTTGATCATGTTCAATATAGACCCTTATCCATTACCACATAAAGAACGAAAGTCATTGCCTCCAGAGGTTGTGGAAGACACTTTTCGAATACTTGCTAAAGAGGATGCGGAATGAGAAAAGAGACGAAAAATGAATTAACAATTGTTTATACATCGACAAAAGTCACAAAAATTATATAGACTTGCAAAAACTGATTGTTGGAGTGACGATGATGTATCCAGCGGTAATGATGTTGAGATCCAACCTAATGATAGGGATATACCTTATAAACTCTGATGTCGTTCAACTCTACAGTATGTTAAGGGAAAGGCTCCAAACTTTGATATAGTTGTTGTTCTTAAAGGAGAAAACAGTTTAGAACAAATTGTTATCTGCAAAGTTATAAATGAGTCACATACAAGAAATGTAGAGTTGACAATGTTGGATCCTTGTGGTGAAGATCCAATTTTTTACACTGATAGTACCAATGACACATGGACACATGCTATGGATGATGTTCTGCCTGTTCAAATGGTGTATGCAGATGAAAGTGGAAAGCTTATGTTGAGGCATCCGTCAATTTCTGAAATAAAATCACAATTATCTTCAAGTGGGCCAGATGAAAATCATAAAAACATTCCACTGCAGTCATCAAGCGAGGGTTTTATATGGAATCTTTTTTAGATGTGACTCCCTTATTGACTCAAAATGGTCGTTTTGTGAAGATTGGTAGACATAAATTCATTCAAATGGATGGGCTATTGGTGCACAACACAAATCCATTTGATTTTACCATAAAGGCAGGCATGTATGTCCGTATTTATTATGAAAAATTGCCTGGTATGTCTAAAGATGAGTCTTTGAAAATTCCATATCCTGTAGAAGTGTTGGATTGTCTAGTAGATGTTTCAACTGGTGGAACATTTTGTTGGGTAAGAATATTTGAAAATCATGTAGATGTTTTTGGTAGAGGCCACTATATTCCTAAAGGTGTGAATTTGCATCCACATGAGGTGTTTTACACAAAACAAGTTATGTTGATACCAACTGAAATAATTGATGGTGAGTATACATGTGTATCTTTTAATATATATTCTTCAACTCATATATGAAAAATTTATTTATAGTATCTAATGTTATATTATGTTGTGTTGTAGGCATTGTTGATGTTTTCTTTACTGTGAGCTCTATTAAATGGTGGGGCAGTGGCAGTCGAAAAGGAGAATCTTTTTTTGACGGTTTATTGCTACGAATGATGATAAGCACACCAATTTCCAACTTCTTGCAACAAAAGGTGACAATGAAGTTGTGACTGCTAGATTAGCTGCATCTACAGAATATGGAACACACAATGCATTGCCGTCATATATCGGAGTATTGCAGCCCAATCGTGTACATTGTCACAATATTCATCTTCTTTCCTACAAAGTTTTCAATCAAATAAGGTCTCGACACATTATACGCAGTGAATCTTATGTGGAAATTCCTTGTTCAGATGAAAGTTTCATGGTTACTTTTGAACTAATTGCAATGCATTATGTACCTCTCGGGGTTGTAAAGAAGAATAATTCACTGGAGTTCAGCATAGAAGGCTATGAGAATCTTAAGGAGACAATTTTATATACATGGCCAACCTTTCCTAATAGAGCCAACTTCAGGCTCAAGTGATCAAACTCAGCCTCTTGGTAAATGGAGAGTGGGAGCAAAATTTAGATTTTGTTATTTGTATAATTGACTACAACCTCGTGTACAAGTACACTTTCATGGGATTCACACCAATGGGACCCTTTCCTTCAGTGTTATGGATTAGGGATGAAGACTGGTGTACCCGATTTGGATTTGTAAACATTTTTCCTTTCATTAATAAATTTTTATACTGTTTGGTGTAATATGTATGGTGAATTATATTATTTAGTATATATGAATTATTTATTTATTGCATTAAATTGTTTTATATGTACATGCACTCTGGTTCTATAGAAGCTGCTCCGGGATTAGATGTGTTGATCATTTTGGACTTTCAGTATGCTGAAGAAGCTTGGGGTCTTTTGACAGAACAATTTACAGATTGTTGAATAATGTATTATATTTCGGATTGAAATATAATAGGCTTATTTCTAACGGAAAAATCAGTGGTGTTTTACCTTTTTTATCCAAGGACTAAATTCAGATTATTTAATCTAACACAGAAATAAAAACTTTCTTCATGTGCTAGTAAGAACGTTACATAGTCAAATTGAATGATACGAGTTGAACATGATGTGTATTAACAGTCACCACCACACTATCCAATATTTTCAATTTTATCCTAAAAATTGCAATTGTGTAAAAATATTGAAAATCAGCCCTAAAAATAGGGTTCAATTTTTGGCTTGTTTTAGTGATTCAAAATGGAAAATGTGAGTTTTATTGTTCTCTATTTTTTTACAGTTTTATATTTTCATTTCATTTTTTTTCCTTGGAAAAAAAATGTAATTTTATTTCATCCCATGAGAACAAAATTACATTCTGTTGATAGACTTTTGGAGAAGTGCATTGCTGATATTCAAGTCATTTAGTAAGACCTATTGTAATTTTGTAATTTTTGCAAGCCTAGTTAATCCCATGCCAACTGATGAATTTATCAACACAAGGAAACCTCCTGGCGGGCATTTCCAAATGGTCTCCTAGCCTTGTGATTTTAACACAGCCAAATTTCTTTTGTTCCTAATATGCAAAACAATATTTTTTATTTTTCCTACTTTGGCAAGTTGATTTCTTGCACATGTGACTATCAGGAAGTAAACTGAAACCATGACTGAATAGCCACTTCAACAAGGAACAAGTTCATGTCAACTGATGAATTTATCCCCACAACGACAATTACTAGTGGGCATTTCCAAATAGCCCCTTAACCTCGTGATTTTAACACAACGAAATTTCACTTGTTCTTAATATGCAAAACAAGTTTTTTCTTACTTTGGTAGGTTTATATCTTGCACATGTGACCATTATAATGCAGACTGAAAGCATGGATGGATAACCACTTCAAAAAGGAACAGATCTATGTCACCCTTTAAATTTGTTGATACACACACATCATCTGGTGGGCATTTGAAACTAGCTTTTTAAACTACTAATTCAAAACTTGGACAAAAAATTGTCAAACCCTAGGGTAACATAATATTTTTATTTTCATCAAATTGGAAGTGTGAGACACCTAATGGATAGAGGCCAACAAGGTGATTCAATCCATACCAATTTCATCCTTTGAAACTTATTTCTCTCTCCTCGGTGGGCATTTTTCTGGAGCAGTGCAAATCAAGCTAGGAGGCACTTTTGGCAGATCAATATGTTCACCTACAAAGACTCTTTGGACAAACCAATTATATGTTTGGATGCACCAATCAACAGTCTAGAGACCCATACCCTCAAAATATTTTAATACATCAACCACAGGAAATGGCGGGCATTTTACTGAGGTCACTTAGGCATTTTTACCAGTAATTTTATACTTAGACAATTTTTGCATTTTCCTAGACTGGAGCAATCTGCCTAAAACATTGTTTTGGAAGACCCATAACTTCCTCCTCATGCACTCCCAAGACAAGCCGAGACCATGGTCAAGTAGACAAATCAACAAGCTATGTGCCTGACACTATGGGGCGAGCATTTTCCTTAACCTATCAATTATGGCGGGCATTTTTCTGAGGCAACTTAACCTCGTGATTTTAACACTTAGCCAAATTTCACTTGTTCTTAATATGCAAAACAAGTTTTTTCTCACTTTGGGAGGTTTATATATTGCAAATTTGACCATCATAAGGAAAACTGAAAGCATGGATGGATAACCACTTCAACAAGGAACAAATCCATGTCACCCTTTAAATTTTCTGATTTACACACATAATCTGGTGGGCATTTGAAACTAGTTTTTTAAACTACTAATTCAACACTTAAACAAAAAAATTGTCAAACACTAGGGTAACATGAGATTTTTATTTTCATCAAATTTGAAGTGTGAGACACCCAATGGATAGAGGCCAACAAGGTGATTCCATCCAGACCAATTTCATCCTTTGAAAATTATTTCTCTCCTCTGCGGGCATTTTTCTGGAGCAGTTCAAATCAAGCTAGGAGGCACTTTTGGCAGATCAATATGTTCACCTACAGAGACTCTTTGGACAAACCAAGGATATGGTTGGATGCAGCAATCAACATTCTAGAGACCCATAACCTCAAAATATTTTAAGACATCAACCACAAGAAATGGCGAGCATTTTACTGAGGTCACTCACGCATGTTTACCAGTAATTTTATACTTAGACATTTTTGCATTTTCTTGGACTGGAGCAATCTGCCTGGGACACTATTTTGGCAGACCCACAACTTTGTCCTTAGACACTCTCAAGACAAGATGAGACGATGTTCAGGTAGAAAAATCAACAAGCTACAACCTGACACTATGCGGTGGGCATTTACCTTAACCTATCAATTATGGAAGGCATTCTCCTAAGGCCCCTTAATCTCGTGATTTTAACACTTAGCCAAATTTCACTTGTTCTTAATATGCAAAACAAGTTTTTTCTCACTTTGACAGGTTTATATATTGCACATGTGACGATCACAAGGAAAACTGAAAGCATGGCTAGGTAACCACTTCAACAAGGAACCGATCCATGCCACCCTTTAAATTTGTTGATACACGCAAATCATCTGGCGGGCATTTGAAACTAGCTTTTTAAACTACTAATTCAACACTTAAACAAAACAATTGTCAAACCCTAGGGTAACATGAGATTTTTATTTTCATCAAATTTGAAGTGTGAGACACCCAATGGATAGAGGCTAAACAAATTCTTGGCTCGTCTACTCTTACATTTGACCTTTTCTCTCCTTGATTTCCTCTAGCCTTCAAACTCATTCTTGTGGATTTGAAGGTGATTGAACCAAATATTAATCTATCTCTAAATTTGAAGTGTGAGACACCCAATGGATAGAGGCTAAACAAATTCTTGGCTCATCTACTCTTGCATTTGACCTTTGCTCTCCTTGATTTCCTTGAGCCTTCAAACTCATTCTTGTGAATTTGAAGGTGATTGAACCAAATATTAATCCATCTCTAAACAAGCCCCACGTCTATAACCTAAACTTCATATAACTAATTCCCTAAAACAAACCCCTTCCTTACATCACATGATTGGTTATACTTCATACAACTAATTACCTAAAACAAACCCCTTCCTTACATCACATGTTTTACTCTTTTTGATCACTTGATTGAGTATCAAATCCTTCTTTGCCTTCTTTTCATTCACTTGATCTTCAAAACAAACCCCTTCCTTACATCACATGATTGGTTATACTTCATACACCTAATTACCTAAAACAAACCCCTTCCTTACATCACATGATTTCCTCTTTTTGATCACTTGATTGAGTATCAAATTCCCCTTTGCCTTCTTCTTTTCATTCACTTGATCTTCAAAAAAATTCAACTTTTGTAGAACATCTTTGTAATTTCATAAACATATTTAATTTGATTTTTTCTCATACAAAACCTTCAACATCTTTGTAATCTCATAAACAAATCCTCATATTCACTTTGACTTTTGCTCATACAAAACTCTCAAGATTGATTATAATTTTGCCGCATTGCCTTTCACTCTCAAGATTGATTCAAATTTGGCCTTGCATTAGCTTTGAACTTTTGAACATTCGCTAATCTAATTGAATCCTCTTGGAAACAAATGAAGACTTCATATTCAATGTAATTTATGAGCCCCTGCCTTTGTGCTTATCGTTCTTGTAAATATGAAAGTATTTTTTAATTTTTTCTCGTAGTAATTTTATCATGTAATACACACCATACATACTAATTATTTAGCAATTCATATTTTGTTTCTCCGTGTGGATTTTTAATTTGTATCTGATTCTCTCCAAATGCTAATCTTTTGTGAACTTCGTCTCTTTTGTTTATCCAAGTGGATTTTTAATCCGTATCTGATTTGTATATAAATGTCTCGTAATGTTGTCTTTTGTAAACTTAAAAATTTCATAAAGAATAAAGGAATTAGAATAGTGCTCTATCTCTAAACTCAAAAATTTCATAAAGAATGAAGGAATTAGAATAGTGCTCTCCAAGACTATAGGTAGTTACCCTCATATGTCCTCTAAATAATAGGCAACCCTTCTAATTCACATTCAAGTCCTACACTACTAAGCTCATTCCTTTTGGAGCAAGTCTCTTTTTCTTTTTGTTTGTAGACCTATTTGCGTCCATCATCTTGCTCCCACCTAGGCGATATCACTTAATTGGGTACACAAGGCTTAGAGTTAAGGAAATACCTGTATTTTCGAAGGAAGTTTCAATGTTGCTTGGATGGAGGATCTCTGTTTTAGATTCCCTCACCCTGCTCCATATTTGGTCAGATCAGTTATACCTAACACCTTTTGACATGATTACATAATCTTCCAATCAGAGGGATGAGTTAATATTCCCTACTCTCGGACTAGTTGGACTGGTTGTGCAAATGTTATCCTCAACAAAACGCTACCCAACGTAAAAAAGTGACATTTTGGATATTGAAGCCATTTTTCTTGAGAAACTATGGAATATGGCAACGTGCCTTAACTATTTTAGTCTGCTGGTCTATGAAACAATATAGATGGTGTTAAACCAAAGATAATAGATAGAGGTATACCTGCCGTCAATCCTTATCTCAATTGCTGACTCTGCCCATCCTACTTTGCTGCATGCCCGTTGGATGAGCAGAATAAGCAATCGGGATAAGCCTGCCACAACTCTATTAACTCAGAGTAGGAAATGGAATATAAAATGTGCAATGCGTGTACAATTTAGAATGCTAGTAAACTTACATTAACACTTTATAAACTTTCTCCCAAAATGTGATAAAGTGAGAGAATCTGACACCAATGCATTTTTGCTGGAACTCTACTCAAGTTCATGGCATCCGTTGCACCAGAGGATATTCTTATTATTACCTTTGCGTGTAATAATCTTTTGAGCAATGACCAACAAGCCTTGTTCAATGTGGACATTATATTTCTTGGAATAATTGCTGAAAGATACACTTGGTTGTTGCCAAAATCAAAATTCAGACAAGCTACAAAGTTCTTTCTTCCATAAACTAGAAAATCTTTCTCATCAGAAACACAAATTTACTCTTAAACTTTCTCATTGTCATCTGCAAAAATGACAGGACAGATATGTTACTGCTACTTGATCTCTGGCTTTCCGAGTGGATTCCGTGTATGATCTGAGAGCCACCTCTAAGAGGTCGGATTATCCGTGCCTTCTCCTGAAGGTTGAATGCTGCAGTTCCTGCTTTCACAAAATTCAAGAAGATAGGATGATGATATTCAGGATCATTAAATTATTCTGTTTTGCTTGAATTTTTTTATAAACCTCCAACTATCAACATTCCCCATGCCTTACGGAAATTACCTAAGCTGCATGTAGGAGGCTCGTTATAGTTTAAGTTCTTGAGTGCCAAGTGCCCAGCAGCTCGTAATTCAATCTTCAATGTCTCGTTTTCTCTGACCACCTGCAAATACAGATTCACATTCAGGGTGAACAGAATAAACTTTCCTCTGAAAATAACCATCCTAATAAACAAAGGATCAATATATATCCAATATCAAATTGTGGTAGGCATACTCCAGTGATAACAATTTTCAACTCAACAACATATATCCTCCGTGTCTTACTGTGTCCATAGTTTCGGAAAGGTCTTCTACTGATTGCTGTAAGATAACAATCGTCTTGTTAACTTCCGTTTCAGCTGAATCCAGAAAGTCTTCTCTCAGCTCAGTGTCCCCACATGGGTGTAGGATGATTCCCTCCTCGATCAGCAAATCTTTTAGTACATCAACGATCTCCTCAAGAGCCGGGTTTCTTTTGGATAGGCTTTGCTTTAACTGTCATCTAGAAAGCACATGAGAAAAAATCCATTGCCATACAACAGAACCCCTACTGTAGCCAAAAGTTTTCTAGTAGACCAACCCACCTTTTCCAATAACCCATGTTTATCTTCAGGTTTACCACAGGATTCTAGATAATTTGATGAATTTTTATACGTTTCACCTACATGAAAACAAAATATTCTTAAGTAAATCTGCCAGTATCCAAAATTTCTCGATATTTTCAGGTAGGTTTTTATACTGCATCCGGTTTCAGATATGTTTTTCACACAAATTCATTTTTATTATTTATACCAAATTGTACAGACAATTATCCTGAGGTAGGTCTCTGTAGGTTGACTTTTCAAACTGGAATCTAAATTCTGTAGTCACAAGCACTCCGCATTAATGCTTAAAAAAATCACCATTTTCCAGTGAGTGCAGACGAGCATTAAGCATGAGAACTTGTCGACGAAGCTGCTCACAGTCCTGCTCATACTTGATGACTAACTGTTCTAATTCATGTTGGCCTCGCTCAGTATTAACTTTAGGCTTATTCTTGATTTGCTTTGCTCTGCAATACAAATTGAAGATATATTTTCAAACAGCAGAATTTCCGATTCAAGTACTGAAAACTGGGTATCTATTGAACCAGGCAATATAAGCCATACCCAGGAAGGTTTAAACAAATGGAAAAGATACAAAATATTAAAAAATTACCTGAAAGTCATACAATATTTGAGAAAAAAGACAGTATGCAGTATAAAATTATGCATTGCTTGAAGTCTCACTAAATTTAGTTAAAAGTAAATATTCTTAGCATGTTCGCGTGTACCTGGCCCCAAAGCGCAAAGTAGACAAGCTCTCTGATGCATTGAAGGAGCTTGGTGAGCAGCAACATAGTAAAGCTGTTCTTGAATTACCACCCTAGTTATGGAAAATGATGACAGCGTACACTATACAGGATTATGGAAAAGTCTTGCAGTAATATTATATGTTTCAACACTGAATTCCTGTAAATGCTTTGTAGCTCTGTAGAAACAACCTACCAAAGATTCTTGTAAAATACGTGTGAGCTTTGAATCACGGTAAGGAATGTGGCACAATTTCTCTGTGAAATATGGTACCATATTAGTTATGCAACAACTGGTGTACACCATTAAATCTCAAAAATATAAATATGTTGGTGTTGCCGCCCACCGCAAGTCAATGCATTAATAACATTTCCGAGAGCAGAAAGTGACTTATTTATCGTCTTTGCTTCATGTAATAGTTTCCCTTCAGCGCCTGTTTTCTCTATTTTCTCAGAGCCAGCTAGGTCCACAAGGTAAAGCTTGCCAGTTTTTACACTGCAGCAATATCCAATGTCTTGATGTCATTAAACGTTCAAGCTTGGTACCATGAAAAGAAACTGCTACCCTGTTTGGACAAATAGCAATCCATTTAACTTCAAAATAAGAAAAGAATTACAATATGAAACAACAGGGTGAATATAGAGAGTATCCCGATGAAGAAACAGCGGTTTAATTCTTATTAAATATATGAAACAGTGATGCTTTGGACTCTCTTTATTCTCTTACATTGTCATTCAATTTTTTTTTCAAAAATACTTTTTATATATTTACAGGAATATGTTACAGCCACGTTCACAGAAGAAATTTAATACAAACCCGATGACCTCACTACTTGCCATTAAACCAGACTGCCATGGACAATCTTCCCATTCTTAACCAGAAAATACTTACGAAACCAGGTATATTTTGATTTTTTTCCTTTAACTGTCTCCCTTCATGTTCCCACACTTCTTTAGTATCTAGAAAAACCCTCAACAATTACAGTTTTGAGATTTTGTTTTTTCTTATAAAACTGTCTCCCTTTATGTTCCTGCACCCATTTACTATCTGTAAAAGATCCGTAACATTTACAGTTTGCAGGATCAGACGTCTCCAAGCATGCAGGCTTGCAGTTGCCTTGATTCTCACTAGGCTGGTCTAGTTAAAACATACTAATCAGGTTAAAAGAGTCCATTTGGTCTTATAAATTATCTACTCACTTCATAGGTAGGTATACCAGAGTAGATCTATCTTAACTCCGGATGTATTAAGCACATAGAGGAATCAAAGAAAAATTGAGATTCAAATTTATTAATGTTCAAGAGAAATTGAGATTCAAATTTATTAGTGCTTTAGGATGAGCAGATTGCTAAGCATGAGAGCAAATGGGTTGGGCTGAGAAGAGAATGCAATGTCTGATTGTTTCCTTCATCCTAGTGGATTCATATAGCCCAACTCGGTGGTGGTATCGGTAGTTGATACCTACGGTAGGGTGGAATGTGGTCCTTAGACGATTAGTTACTTGGATATCTTCATTTAAAAGATAAGTATTCTTTGTATTTGAATGTGGATATCTTCATTTAAAAGATAAGTATTCTTTGTATTTGAATGTGGAATGATTTGATTTTCTTCCTGTAATGAATATGCATGTTTCTACATGATGTATATGTTGATAAAGTTTTAAATTCCGTTGTATTTTACAATCACAAATTTTTTCATACATTTCTTATTTATGAATGTGTATTATGGCCATGGGAATGTTATACCAGATTGTATATGGAGATTTCTACCCTCATTTTTGCTGAGCAGATCATGCCTGAGATTTAGTTTTGCAAAGCAATGATGGTTATTATTGCTGAGATGCTATATTATGGTTGCCATATGATACCATGCCATTATGATACAGTGCCAGTTGCATGCCTTGAGGATGTTTTATTATAGATACATGGCTTATAGTGATGATTGTACTAGATGTTACTCATATTGCTTACATTTGTTGATTCTGATAAGCATGGTTAGTAGTAATGTTATGTAGATTAGTACATAAAAGTTGTTTTTTGTTTTATGCACATACCATTGGCTAACAACTCTTGATTATTACAAGAACCATAAATTTCCCTTAGCTCGATCTATCACCTCTCCATCTCCATATCATTCCATTTTTGTGTCTTGAAACCATTCACTAAGACTTGATAGATTGATTCTCAATTTTCAATTTCCCCTCTGTGACCTCTTCATCATGAAAGCCTCCTTGTTTCCATAGTGTCTCGGTTCTCGTGTTGCAACGATGTTCTTTGATGGTATAGGAGGCTTACTTGTAAAACCATGGGGATGGCTATCATCAAGGAGGGTGAGCTTCCATGGAGCAATGTGCTCCCTTAGAGATATGAAACAAGATGAAAAGAAAAAGAAAAAGAAAAGGAGTGATAGAAAAAGAAAATGAAAATATAGAATATAGCTAAGTCTCTTGGTTTGGAAGTATGGGGAATAGGTGTTGTCAAGGCTATAAACACTTGACTGACACAAATTGTTGAACACCCTATTGTGTGGATTCTATGCCACTTCGGCATTATTTAGTGGAAGCTCGCTGGACTCTCGCGACTCGCATCTCTTCCAAATCAATGAGCCCCTCAAAAAATAATGAAATTTATAAAGAAATGAAAAGAAAAATATAAAGGGAGCTTGTTAAGGTCAAAGGGGTAGTATCTCCAGCCATTTGTGAGACACATTCCTTAGTTTTGTGAGACACATTCCCTAGTTGAGGAAAACAAAGTTCAAGACTATGAACCAGGAGGTTCGTAATTCTTTAAGGAGAGGAGTATGATGCAGAGCATCTATAACCCTCACTGGAAGATCTACTTGCCATGACAAGTGTTGCTCTATTCCTTGCATTATGGGTGCCTAAATGAAACATGGCAGCCTTGCATGCCATTAAAGGGCCACTTCCCTTACTATGAGATTTAAAAGAAGACAGTGCATGAGAAGCAGGGAGGGGGTGATTATGTGGAAGACCATTTTGCAGAAGTCTAAGCTTAGGGGAGCATCTTTTGTATGCTAGGTGAAGATAGCGTAAAGACTTGATGCCTTTGTCTGGCCTGCGTGCCAATAGACTATATGTCTATGTAATCGGGCATGTGGGTTAGTAATTTGAGTCTATAGGGCCTTTTCTTTTTCTTGGTGATTTTTCTCCGCTAGTAATTTTTGTAGTGGATTGTTGTAGTGCAGAGGCAGTTTTTTGTTTTTTGGTTGAGGAAACAAGGGGTCGACCCTATGGAAGAAATGTATAGACTGGGCGGTCGGTGAGCCCGCTTCAGCCTAGATAACGGGAAGGGTCCTGCATTTGATGTTGTATTTCGTAGAGCAGTCCTGTTTTTTGTTGAGTGTTTGTATTTGAGGCGTGTGAGCCAATAATGAGGATGAGGGTGAACATGCGGCCAATGTTCCCTGATCTGTCCATCTAATTCTGTTGAGAATGGATTCTGGTTAATTCAAGTTTATTATAATTTATGTGTCTGATAATTGTAGTCCTCTCGTCTTAAATTTTTCTTGGTAGATCTATTGCTCTGTTTTTCAGCGTTCTGCAGTTGTTGGCAGCTGGAGTGTCTGCATCAAGAAGCTTGTAGGCCAAGGGAAGAAGCACGAGCTCTACGGTTGAAGAAAGGAAAGCGACCAAGATTACAGGCAGTGAATTGGCAAAGGGACGAAGTGCACTAGGATACGATTTGGGCAAGGAGTGCGTTGAGTTTTTCTCTGTATTTGGGTAGCAAGCCTTAGAGCCACGCCCCCTTTGTAATTGAGGTGTCGGCCATTGCCCGGAACTCACCGATTGTAATCTTGTTCACTTTCTAATACTATGTTACCAGTTCCTGAGTTTGGGCACCACTGTATATGGTTGTGTATGTCTTCTTGTTATACTCTTAGCTAACTTGTGAAACATAACACCAAACACATATAAGTAAATAAGCCTAAGTGCACAAGCACTCGGACAAGGTTGTTGGGTGTAGGTAGGCACAGGGAACGTGTAGTTCGGGAAAGCTATGAATGAAGAGTTGTAGTCTGCCAGCAAGTAAGCTCAAACGACCAAGTCTTTGATAAGAATGTCTGGGCGGTGTCGCATATGGTTGTGTATGTCTTCTTGTTATACTCTTAGCTAACTTGTGAAACATAACACCAAACACATATAAGTAAATAAGTCTAAGTGCACAAGCACTCGGACAAGGTTGTTGGGTGTAGGTAGGCACAGGGAACGTGTAGTTCGGGAAAGCTATGAATGAAAGCTATGAATGAAGAGTTGTAGTCTGCCAGCAAGTCAGCTCAAACGACCAAGTCTTTGATAAGAATGTCTGGGCAGTGTCGCATAGCTGCTAATGGTTAAGCAAGCCTACGGCAAAACGCCTTGGGGTTATGACAGGGGCTTGTGATAAAGATGAACTCCCTTGGCTAGAGGTTGTAGACATGACTGATTTTCCACATGCTCGTGATCTCATGCATTTTTTCAGCTCTCTTTCCATAAAGACTATTGTAGTACATACTCAGCTTATCATTGATTTCATCTTGTCGTAGTTCATCACCAAAGACAAAGGGATAAACCTTAGCATGCTAAGGTGGCTTCATTGGTTGTATGATTTCACCAAACATGCTAGGTAGGAGATGAATAAGCTCTGGGTTGATGTGATGGAGATGAATAAGCTCTTGCATGAGCTGTGGGTTGGTGTGATGTTGAGCAATAAAGAATGCCGATGCGGTGTTTGTTTTCTTATTTATGGCCATTGCTAACAAATATATGCAGAGGTTTTTTGAGTTCTCATGCATTCCCAAGAAGAGTACATGTTTGCCAGTTAGAGCCAGATGTTACCACATATTGCATGAGTGTTCACTTGTAAGATGGCATGGCAGGTTGGTGATTCTTGGTGTTGGTCTTGCCGATGGCCTGGTATGCTGGATTTTAGAAGAGTACATGTCCGTCAGTTGGAGCTAGATGTTAGCCCCCATATTGCATGAGTGTTCACTTGTAAGATAGCAGGTTGGTGATTCTTGGAGCTGGTCTTGCCGATGGCCTGGTATGCTGGATTTTTCTTGGTCTCTGTTCCTGAACTGTTTCTTCCACATTTACAAACAGCAGTGTAAAAGACTAAAAGTTCATAACTGTTTAAGAGAAGTATTAAGGAAGCTACAGGAACAAACCAGATTTTAATAAAGCCTGGAAGGCAGTATTGTCACCTTGTCCTGACCTTCGAAACAACCACGAATCTTTGATCTGTGCATTGAAGGGTACAATGAAGGCATTCTGAGCCACACAGGTGTCACTATGGAGTCTTTGCCCAGTCCCACCACAGGAACTAAACTAATTTGTGATAAAAAAACTTCCCTCGTGTTCCCATATGTGGAGCAAAGCAGTCAACAGCAATCTGTATGACATCGTTGTATATTTTTTTCGATTTTTCAGCAGGCGGATTGGTCGTGTTTGGGAACAATATGCGTGGAAATTCTCCAGACATGCTCGAAGAGCGATGACTTCGAACGACTTAATGGATGTGCTCACGCCAGCTCTATTCGTGGGGTTACAATTAATCAAGAAAAGGGGTCGATCTTATTCTTCTGCTCCGTGTGTTCACCTTGGCGACTTTGTAATGGCAGAGACTTGCCTATTGAGGCCTTCGCTGCATAGTGAATGATCACGCAGACAAGGGGAGAGCCAAGTGATAGGAAGTCTGCTCGTTCAACCCTCCCGAGCCATGCATACATATTACAGTGGTTCAATACAGATTGATAGCATACTTATTTTATTTTATCCATGTCTTCCAGGACCAATACCTAGAGTGATCTCAGGAACCTCAGAATGAATTTGGTTAATAATGCCACGAAATTTTTGAGTTCGGTTTGTGCATCACGGGTCACCATGCCTTCAAAAGCTCTTTTTTAGGAGAAAAAAAACGGTACTTTTGCTATTACTAAGAATAAAAAAAGTACACATTCAGATATCTGTTGAAACAGTCCATGTTTCTAAACATGTTCTTGTCATGAGAACATATATGGCTTACAAAAAAAACTGTAAAGACAATCTAGTCATATAACCTTTGTTGTCTGCCGAGATGCACATCAGCACCAAAAATCTTTCGAAAGTTGTTCCCTCACTACAAGTGGGGAAAGTGTGGCCTTGGGAGCAAGCAATAAGCCAGGTACTGTCACCTGAATCCCAGCTCCTCCGTTTAGGCTAACTCCTAACGAAGCCAAGGGGAGTAGTCCCTACAAAGAGTTTACTATGGCTCAATGTGTTTTTAATGTTTTTTGTGTATGATGATGCGGATGGATGTTGTTTAGGAGTTTTTTAGACATGAAAAGATCACACATTTACTTTAAATGAAACACAAGGTAAAATGCAATCCACGTTGCGAAACAGTATATGAAGACTTTGCGAAAAATAAGAAGCATCCACAGATATGAAATATAGAACCCAATGGACAAATGGCCCAACTTAAAATATATAAAATAACCAGTGCCAAAATGGAGTCAAACAAGTGTAGTGCTTGGGGACGCTGAAATGTAAGTCTCAATAATAGCTGTTCGTGAGATCGTTGTGCAAATTATCTTGGTAAATTAAAAGTTTTAATGGTCTTTATTAGGCTAAGAACAACAAGGTAAATCAAAAGACCGGAAAGGTATACTTTCAGTGGCTTCCCCTTCTGATGGTAAGACAGACCGCCCAAATTTCAAAGAGTAGGTGTCTAAAGAATTAACTAATCTGATGTCTAGACAACGGTAATTTCCGGCCCCACCAGGTTTAGGAACTTTGCCCACTACCTGAGTATGTCTCGAAAAAGGCAACGCCGGTTCGTTGGTTATGGGGGTGAAAATTTTATTATGTTATCGAAAAAATTATCAAATTCAACACCTTTCTGAGTACTAGCTCAACCTTTTCAGGTTGGCAAAGCATACAAGTGTTGAATAGCAACCAAGATAAATTATTATGGGGGAGTATGAGTTGGAAATTTTTATTATTAAAGCACAATATTCAACTCTCCGATAGAGAGTGCTCTTGACTTTGTTTTATGACAAGGTTCAAGAGACTTAGCTATTCTATATGCCTAATGCAGGGAAAAATGCAATCTTACTATGCTCTCCAACAGAGAGTGCTCTTAACTTGGATTATTGCAAGTTCAAGAGGCTTTGTTCTTTATTAAAATAGAGACAGTTTGCATGTAAAGAAAAGCACTTTTTTTCCAAAGTAAACAAGTAATGAAAGGAAAAAATAAAATGAGACAGAAGAAACAAGGCCAAATTGAGTAACAAACCAAGAAATAAACAACAAGGTGGGATCAACCTCCAAACAAGGTGACCACTAGAACCATCAGTCCTTGAGACCTTCCAACTAACTAAACTTTGACAAGGAGTCTAATGGGGATAGAGAAGCTACCACAAAACAATGTGGCCTTTGGGATGAAATCCCAAAGTTGCTAACTCAAGTCAAGACTTGGAAATGGAAATTATTCTAAGTACAAAAAATGAAATTTATTCTAGGAAATATGTACAAGTCTAATTATATCATGCATGAAACAGTCTTCCCCAAATGGAGAAGGAGAAACCAAAGTGTGGGAGGCCTTATCCCACCTAGCCTTTTTATTAATCAATTTACAAGTGCCTTGGGAATTTAACCCATGTAAGGTCTTTGAAAGAAAATAAACTGAAACAAAATTAAGAAGCTCTTGATAGCTTTTACAAAGGAGAGTGGTTTTATATCTTCATGGTTATCATCCTCTTCATTTGTTTTGGATCTTCTTATGGTTTGCTTGATGTTTTCTTTGGGTAAAGACCTCCTTGTTTCTCAAAGTTCCTTGACTTTCTTCTTCTTTGAAACACTTACACAAGTTCAAATTTAGCTAAACAATGCACCCTTTAGCGTTAGGGAAAACAAAATAAACCTTGAAACTACATAAGTCTAAGATCTAATCTATATGCCTAACTTTATAAGAGATCGAAATGCAAGCAAATCAAGTAAACTAGATGCAAGGTCTAACTAAAAGCTTTTCCAAAGAAATGAAAATACTAACTCACTAACTCCTTTACAAACTCGTGCAACTTTAAACAAAAGATAACAATTAACAAGTTTAAATCCGTTTTTTGCTTTTATGTGATATTAGGGCTCTTTAAGAAGGACGAAAGGAGGGAAGAAAGAGCCAAAAACGAAAGGTGAAAGGAAGGATAAGAAGGGTTGTTTGAAAGGAGATGAAGAGAAGGAGTAGTAAGGGAGACGAGAAGGGAGGAAAGAGAGAGGATGAGGAGGGACGAGAGCAAGGTGGAGAGGAGGAAGGGTAGGAGGCTAAGGGAAATCGAAGGGAGAGGAGAAGGTAAAGGAGGGGAGCCGATACTAGAGAAGAAGGCTGATCTAGGGTGGACGAGAGGGCTTGATGAGGCCAAAAACGAAAGCAAGGATGATGAAAAGAAGATGGACGAGAGGAGCTAAGGGCTAGCAAATCAAGGCAAAGAAGTCAAGGAGAAAAGGTGATGGCTTGAAGACGAGAGCCTTTAGAACCAAAGTAATCAGTTTGAAGTTTTGAATAATGGATGGATCTTTTATGAACTTCTCAAGCTCAACCTTGAAGCACGAATCGATCTTTTGAAGACCCCTGAAATGCACAAAAGTTAACAAAATGATGACAAAGGGAAGGAAGAAGCAACCAAGCTCAAGATCCCACTTTGCACTTAGGAGATCTGCAAAACAAGCCACTTCAAACAATGTTTGATCAAGTCTAGTATGATCAATTAAAAAGGCCAAGAAGAGCATAAGTATTACCAACTACAGTTTGCTACTTCTAAATCTTAATCAACCAAGCATCAATGAATAAATTGAAATCCAAATATTCATTCCATGGACTTAAAAAAGACTTCTAAGCTAGAAGCATGATCAAAACATTATAGATGAAATAGCATAATTAAACAACATCACCTCAATAAAGCTTCAACAAATTCTCATGGACAAATTGTGCACACCATGTAGACCTCCAAAGTCGATTTTATTCAGTGTTCCACGGGGACGCGTTTCGGCGTTTCTTGCGTCCCGGGGACTCCGAAACTCCATGCGAAACGTTTCGGGACGTCCCGCTTTGGGCAAAACTTGGCGAAACGCACAGCGAAACGTTTCGGTGGGTGGCGAGACTTGTGGGCGTCCCCCCCGAAACTCCGAAACTTCGACGAGACTTGTGGGCGTCCCACCCGAAACTCCGAGACTTGTGGGCGTCCCCCCCGAAACTCCGAAACTCCGGCGAGACTCAAAACTGAAATATCAAATGACAAAGACTCAAAAGTGACAAACATGAAATATGATGTTCATGTTAATCATAGATTCATATATTAATATAATTATGATGAATCGTGTAATTTGTTTGAACTTTGCATTTACATTGCATGATTGCACAATGATGAATGTAGTGTTTAGTAATTCACTAATTTGCATGGGATGGTTTGTTATTGTTGGGGATTTATATTTTGCATATTTTTAATATTTTTAAAAAAATTTATAACTCTCGCGTCCCGCCGTCCCCCCGAATTTCTCTAAAATTTGGGGGTGGTCTCCACACGTCCCGAATGTGCGTCTCCCCGCACCCGCGTCCCGCCGTCTCGGAACCTTGGGGGAACATTGATTTTATTCCAAATAGCCAAAGCTAAGAATTATTACAAAATGAGCAGAGTAATCTTGCACAAAAATTCCATCTGGTATGAGGAGAAAAACCCTCATTATATAACAAAACTAGAGCCTAATCTACCTTAATTCGAATTTGGCACAAGGAGAGCCAAAAACTCCATCAAAATCCAATCAAATCCATGTTAACTCCAATCAAATCAAGCTTGGAGCCATAACCTACCATCAAACTCGAGTTTACCACAAATGGGAGTGGGGAGGTGGCCTCCACCTAGGCAAGGCGCCCCCCATCTCCATCTTGTTAATATCACCCAACAAATAAATGAAAGCCAAGTGTAAACTAGAGCTACAATGGAGATAAGCGTGAGCCTCCCTTGAGATGGCGTGAATCCTCATGAGTTAAAGCTTGAGTGGATGTAGGAGTGTTGGCTTAGTTGTATAAGGAGCCAATGTCATGTGGTGGCCTAAACTTAAGGAGGGTGCCTACAATAAATTAATTGCTCTTTCAACAACCCTCTTAAACACTGCCACATGCCCAATTCGTAGATTTAAGGAAGGAGGGCGAATTGCTTGGTGAAGATTTGCTTGTGTTGACTGGATACTTCACTGAAGTTGATTGGAGATGACTGGAATCTTCATTAATGCCAAGTGCCATGTCAAATAGCCTTTTATTTTAATCCATTTGGATTATTTTGGAGAGATTTGGATTATCTCCAAATATTCAATTTTTATTATTTTAATTAATAATTTATCTGTAAATGACTTTTTTGAGAAATTATTAATTATGAGGCTGAATTGACATTCGAAACTTAAGATAAACTGATCTGGGGATCATGAATGATTTTTGGCTTAAGGTTAGAGCCTTCAATCACTGAATTCGGATCCTGGATGACTGACATATTACAAATTGAAATTTTTCCATTTAAACTATGGAAAAATTTATTAAGAATAAAAATAATAAAAAACTCGAACCCAACGCGTCTGGTAAAAAAAATTTTAAAATTTTTCTGAGGGTCCTAGTGACCTAGGACATGACCATAATTATTTTAATAGTGTCTAGTAGGCTTATATACATCAGTTGGACTCTAATAACCCCCCATGGCTAAAAATTTCAAAATCGGGCATTCCAGCTATGGAGGAAGCGGGAGAAAACCTCATTGATTATAGCTCGGCTATAGGCAAAGTATAATTGACAAGGGAAAAAACTCCCTGGAATACCTTAGTTGCTTAACCAAGTCATGGGGAACCGAGCCACTCAAAATCCTACTTGCACACTTTATTACAAACCCCGTGGGGCCATGGTCATGTCGACTGAAAAAACAAAACTGACTAGCCAAAACTAGCTAGGCACAAAGGATGGATCATCTGATACACTGGAGTACAAACATTCATCATGTTTGTCAAATGGCGACTCTTCAAATAATCCAACTATGGTACAAAAAAGTTGGTAACAACCTTCATCTAAAATGACTTCACCAAAACATCCAAAAAGCTAAATAGAGGCAAAGAAGTACATCCGATCTCCCAAAATGACTTCACCAAAACACCCAAAAAGCTAAATAGAGGCAAAGAAGTACATCCAATCTCTCAAGCCTGAGAAAATTAGTCTTCAAAAAAAACAAGGAACCAGATAGTGTCTTGACGCCTTCAGTCCATTCTTCCCAGTATAAGTACCCGTCTTCACCATCTAGAGCCTATTTGGAGAGTGCATCTGCAACATCATTGAACTCCCGGTATATATGATCGACGGACAGATCATAGAAGTTGGACATCGGCATATCGATCCTACAACACCAATGATTGTAATGTAGCAAATTCAGATTATATTTCTTTTGTGCCCACCTAACTATAACCAATCAGTCGCCATAAATCTAGATGGTATCAATACCACAGAGATTGACAACTTTTAAGATTCCCCATAGACCAAGAAGTTCAGCTTTTGTGTTCATACCTTTCCCACAGAAGAGTCTGAATCTGAAAGAAAGATCATTTCCAATAACCAAGTGGAAACCTGTACCACAATTTCCATCCACATAGGCTCCATCGAAATAACCTATTGCACAGTTTGATGTATCAAAAGCCAAGTCTGTCACAACTCTCGGAACCCAAAAAGAGACTTGGTCAGTTTTATAAACATTTAACAAATGCCTTCACAAGCTCCTTGGAATCACGTGAGTCACTTTTATGGACGGTGATTGTTATGGATTCAGAGGAGATCTTGTTAGCTCCTAGGACTTTAAACATTTTGGGATGACCTTGGTGCGCCATTGTTCGAGGAGCGAATTGGATGGACCCTTGTTTCAAGGAAATATTTTATTTGGTTGCTATAATTGGTAAGCCGGGTCAAACTCCTTGGAATATAGAAACTCTTTTGTAATGATTGGACCAAACATATTACTTGAAGTGGCTAGGGTTTTTAATATTTTTTTTTGTTTGACCATGGGAACAACAACCTTCTAAGGGTATATCTAACAGCCCGCAAGCTAAATATATCAGTAACTTGTGACTCGGCAGGGGCTGAGACGTTCCGAAGCCCACTGGGGTGAGCTTCTATCTCAGGGGTTTCCTACCCTTCGAGCCTTGTCACAACGGGCCAATGAGCAACCCTACCCCCGCCGGTTTTGAACATGTGACCTCCATGGAGATAACACATGGTCTTAACCATTAGACCCACTCAGGTGCTCTAGTATTTTATTTTAAAAACATTTTTGAGATGTTTGTAAGAAAGCGTTCCCTTCTCTTTTGGGACTTCATGTGGTTAGGGGGCTTTTTATATTCCCCTTCTCTTTTGGGGCCTCATGTGGTTAGGGGCTTATAATATTTTAGTAAGAAGATAAAGTGGATTTAAACCTGTTTAAAGAAAATTCATTAGAAGTGATTAGGGTAATGTTTTATTATCTTAATCTTCCTAATCATTCTTTTTAAAATCCTTCATTGAGCTTTGTTTACCCATATTGCCCAATGGATAAGACACTAGTACATTATCTTTCCATCCACTTCTTTTATCATTACCAAAACAATTTGTTTTGATAGGGTTACTCTTCAAATTTACCTTGTGCTTCAGTGCTAAACCCTAGTAATCCTAGTTAGTGACTCTCCCTTGAGCTAGAGAAGAGCTAGCCTAAGAGCAGAAGAGGAATGATGAGGTGACAGTGCCCCCCCTCTTAGTTATCCATTTGGTTTTAGGGCCTTCAATCCCAAGATGCTGATTTGTGTGGTAACAGTACCAAACAGTCCCATTGACCTTCTTTTGTGGCCATTCGTTGGACATTAATAAAATTATCTTATCTTATCTATTTGTACCTCTCTGGATATCTCCAAAATGTCCTCACAGTAGACAGCCACATCTTGACACAGCATAGCACAAAATTCTCGGGGTTTTTAATCTGCTACCTTATTATTAATTCTCCAAAATCCACTGCAAACCTCAACTAATAGCATAAATGACATGTTTATTAATATGAATTTGTCCTTCCTCGACAACAGAACAGGCATAAGTTGACCCTAAATTTTTTGTTTTTCACTGGGACAGGTTGGCCCCAGATTCATAAGAAGCCTCTCTTGAGGAATTAAGTTGGCCCTCTTAAATCTGACAGAGGATCAGAAAACGCCCTATGCATGGTCAAATTATCCAAAACGAAATGTTTCACAGAGCAAGCAAGGTCTTCATGAATATATTGAGCTATTCCTTCTGGCAAGAATATGTTTAAAGCTGGCAAACTCATGAAAATAGCTCTGTTGCACGGGAACGGTTCCCACTATTTGAGAAACTCGTTCCGGAAGTTCCCGCGTTCCAGGGAACTTCGGAACTGGAACGAAACGTCCCCGATTGAGCCGGAACGGTTTCTGGAACTTCGGAACATTTTGGGAACTTTGACAGGAAATAATGGGAACGCGGGAACTGCAAATTGAACGTTCCAAAGTTCCAAAACATTTCCCGTGACTGAGTGTTGAATCACACATGCGGATTGAGCTCTTCATTAACACGCAGAAGCGGATTGTGACTGAGTGTTGAATGGATGAATCGACGGGAGTGACTGAGTGTTGAATGGCTGAATCGATGGGAGTGTTGAATCCGTTGAGTGTTAATCTCTTGAACGGTTGACGGGATTGACGGAGCACGCGGGTGAGAGCTTTGACTTTTGTGAAGGCAAAGACAACATGCTGAGAGCATTCCGTTGGGCGTTGTGAAGGCAGAGACAACCGAGAGCATTCCGTTGGGCGTTGGGCTGACGGGAGCGACAGCACAAGCATCAGCCTGCGGAACTTTCATTTCTGATTTTCATATTAGTATATTTTATTATTTTAATTTTATATTTAATATTGTTTGTTATTTTATTTGTTAATAAATTAAAATTTATGTTATTTAATTTGTTAATAAAATAAATTTTAAAGTCTTGTGAATGGCAGCTCTGGGCTGTTTAAAATTATTTGTTTACACATGGTTTAATATGTTAATATCAAATATGTTAATAATATCAATTTTGTTAATATTAATGATATATTGTTATTTATTTTTGGCCCTTGGGTTAGTAATTATCACTCCAGTCTTTGTTAATATTAATGATATATTGTTATTTATTTTTGGCCCTTGGGTTAGTAATTATCACTCCAGTCTTAAAAAGATGTGTAAGGATTAATTTAAATTACAAAACAATATTTAAAAAATTAAATAATATATATCATTATATGTAAGATTTAATACTAGTTTTTTTAATATTTTTATTTTTTTAATATATTTTATTGCTGTTCCCAACCTGCCGTTTCCTGCAAATTTCCGAGAAACTTCTAGCCGTATCCGACACTTGTTCCCACGTTCCCAACGTTCCGACATTCCGGAAACTTGTGCAACATAGGAAAATAGTTTTCCAAAAAATCCTTTTCCGTATCACAATAAAAAAGGGCATATCTTTGTCATCTTTCTTGTAGCTTCCACTGGGACAGGCTTAGGCTAAAATCATCTTATATAGTGAATTCAAAGCTGCTACCAAAATTATCACTCAACAGGCTTGTTGCAGACCTAATGAAAGGGTGAATGTTTGCTGCCACATCTGAATCATCTAGTCTCTTATCTTGTTCTGGGCTCAAAACAGAAAGGACACTGATACAATGAACTGGCTGCTTTTCTTGATTGTTTCTTGCATTGAAGTTGATAACACGGACTATCCAAAACATACTGTGGATAGGAGGAATACACAGAAATATGATATACTGTTTTGTCATTTAAGAAGAAATTTGTCTCTGATCTGAGTAATATTCGGAAACTTGGGGGGGAATTTAGCTTGAAATGCAAGTCCATCAGTTGTCAATGCTGTCATATGAATCAATTCAGATGGCTTGGCTACAATTTCAAACATTCTTCAGCAGTCAATTCATACCAAATGCAAATCTACATCACTATACCACTGGCAAGAGATCTCAAAATGCCTTGGCATTTTGGGGGTAACAAGAGTCATCAAGGGATTGGACTTCTATGGCCTGAATTGAAGGCCAAGTGTCACTACTGTTGACAATGCCTCAAAAATATTGTAGAAAGGATTGACAGAAAGCGAAGAGGAGCATTATCACCATTACATCAATTTGGCATCTGGCCAGGCTGTGACGTTAAGTTTTATTATTATTATTATTATTATTATTATTTTTGGTGGTTCTAATTTCTAAATTATTCCATTTGGACTGTTGTTCCTATTTCTACTTCATTCTCTCTATTTTATGAGGGCAAGCCACAGGAGGAGATTACACATGTTTGCAAGACAAAAGAGTTGATTTGTTGAGATTCCAACTCAGAGAAAATAGTCCTATCCAACAATCACTGAAACTTAAAAATGCTGATCTTCAAAGACTTTCAACGATCATTGATCAATCACCAGTTATTAAGATGTCTATGACGAGGTTTCTAAGTACAATTTAGTATTTTCCCAAAGAAACAGCTGTCTCTCTCTCACACGTCTTCACATATGCGTGCACACATACACAGAAAAGTAAGAAAGAATTGGCAAGGGATAACTATTAAAAGCGAAAAAACATGAAGTCGAGCAACTTTCTAGAATCACCTCCTGTCCTCAATATCTGTCTGCTGAATCGTTATAAGAAAGACACAGTGACTTCTGCTGCTTGAAGAGTTCATTTCTGATTAGTTAAGTACACAAAGATACAGGATAGGAGGCTTAAAACATAAAATCGAAGTAGAGCAAGACATCTAAATTTCTAGTCATGGAGTCTCTTATATTCTAGAGGGAGTGTAAACTTAATATAGGAGAATAGGATACGGGTTTCTCCAACTGCTCTGTTGGCAATACCTGCCTGCAGTTTCCAAATAAGACTTGGGTAATTAAATGAAGTCTTTGACATCTTGATCTATATCATCAAAAGCTTAGGAATTTGTTGCTTACAGCAAGATGCTTTAGCATTTCTTGAATATTCTGGACATAAATCTGGGAGTCAAGGCCAGCAATAAAATCTATTAATGTTGTTTGATCTTGATACTGGTCTAATGAGCTATGGATAGAAACATTATGCGTACTATTAATTTCAATTTGCATTTATACAGGAATTATAGATAACACTAAGATAATAGAATTGAAGCCAAAAAAAAAATCCTGATGTACTTTCCGATTTGTTCTCCTGTCCCCACTGTTTCAACACAAAGTATCTCTCGGTTGCTCTGAAAGGGGCCGTACCTCTGTTGCTCCTGAAACAAAGATTCCATTGCCTTTGTTCTCTTTCACCTGTAAGTTGTCCTTCGATGGATCAAACAAATCTCTGCTAGAAACATTACGTAATATCAGTTGTGAATGTGCAGAGTAATTCAGATATCATACCACTTCAAATATCATCATCATGAGCCGAAACATGCCATGTGACTTTGCAACTTGTTGATATTTCTCCATACATTTCCCAGATAACAGTTTTTTTTTCCCTTCGTAGTTATAACAGAAAGGAAGAATATTTTATAGACATAACAGCAACTACCGTAAATTTTTAACAATCCGCCCGAGTTTATTGTTTATATTCTAATTATGAAGATCAATCTCTGACCTGATCCTCTCCATGTAGATTTCCACCTAGCCCAAGCCAAAACCAATAGAAAAAATGTTATGCATGCACAGGATTAAAACTTCCTTACCAAAAATAGTTCTAGATTTGTCATTTGTAAACATCGTGGAAACAAAAATGAAGATCCACAGGAGCTGGGAACAATACCATAGAGAGCTTAATAATGAACTCAGATGTTGTCTCAGCATCTTCTATGGATTCAAATATGCTTTCTACAACTCGAGGAAGTATACCCTTCTGTTGCTGGTCAGATGTTAACATAGTGGGACCCTGTTGCATTAAGAGACCATTCTAGCACTTAAAGAGGTCCAGGTTTGCAATCAATCTCTACATGTAAAATGTTTACATCCAACTATCATTTCAAAGATCCTTCTAACAAGGAATACCATTTACATATTAAAACAAATAGTAGAATAGTTGAATAACTCCATCTTTCTTTATCAGGAAACAGGATTTTATTAACAAACAAAAAGTATAGAGCTACCTTTCTCAGCTCTCAGCTTGATTTTTCTTATTTGGGATTGTATTCCAAATTTCCAACAACATATTTCATTATTAGAGCATAATCAATTTTATTAAATAAATCAAAATACTAACGAGCACAAAATTGGTATGAAATACTTATTCATCCAGAACCTCTGCAACCTATTTGTTCGATGCTTCATATTGTTCTTTTTATCATCGCTTTCTAAGGTCGTCCTTATCAATTTAGCATCAAGCTTCACCAAAGCTAGCTCATTTTTTGTTTTCATCTTGACTCTTGAAACATCCGTTGCATGTGTTATTCCTTTGAGGCATTCATCATTATCCTTTGTAATGCCTAGAAATCTGTCCATGCTGGTTTTAAGTATAGTAGCATAATTCCGTCGTATTGGCATTTCCCGGAAATTCGGAGCAATTCGAATTCGTCGAATATTTGGTATGAATATGATACGAATATAGATTCTTATTAATGAAAAAGTAAATTTTAAAAAACCAAATTTTAATTATTTAATAACTATAGTATATAAATAACATTCAATTTATTACTTTCTTATAAAAACAAATGGTTTTTAAGGTACATTTATGCTAATTTGGTTTACATATTTGATTAAAAGTATTATATATAAGAAGTCTACTTCCGTATTTTATTTGTGTTGGATTTTTTTATTACGTATTTTTTCCGTATCGAATCGTATCCGTATCCGTATCCGTATTCGTACTCGAATTATGCTACTATGGTTTTAAGTAAGATGAAGTTCACGAATATGCTGTGGATATTGCGTGTCGTTATCCTAGCTTGGCTATGGTTTCATTTTTCAGCTCTTATGCAAGAGTGTTGATGCTTGGCTATGGTTTCATTTTTCAGCTCTTATGCAAGAGTGTTGATGCTTGGCTTCCCACCCCACTGATCAGGCTTAGTCCCAAAGTTTCTTGTAAGATTAGTTAAACTATGTATTGTTATTGCAAGTTACGTTTTTTTCATTTCAATGGACATAACTCTGGGGTTTGGTCATACTCAATTACCCACATTAATATAATTGTAATATTAGGAAACTCGATCAAACTTGATTACTCTCCAACAATTTTACAGTTCTACAAAAAGATAATTACATTAGAGTGTACCATAGGTGTACATTATGGAAATATCCTCTCTTATCATACCTGCTCACCTGTGATCTCTTATGAGTATTCGCATCTATGTTGTTGGGAGTAGGGAGCAGGAGTAGAGAGAAAAGTGAACTTTTCAAAAGATCCCATTTTAGGAGCATTTTTTATATGTAGTATATATTTTAATATATTTTGATAGATTTATATCTAAAAAACATGTAGGATGTTGAATTAGCTATAGAAAACATGGATTAAACCATATAACATCAATCATCTAGTAGTTATAACTTGTAACATTGTCATCAAACGATCAACCATAACAACTTTTATAGGAGCATGGCAAAGAAGGGAGGTACCATAACATTGTCATCAAATGATCAACCTAGTATAGGAGCTTTTAGTATTGGAGAGGTAGCGAGCGCCTCAGGAGCGCACTCCCAAAACTGGGAACGTTTTGGGAGTGAGCTTCAGGAGCGGGAGCGAGGAGGAGCGGGGCGCTCCCCCACAACAGATGTTGAGATAAGGTGTTAAAGTTAAAGTCTAAGATAGAATTGCTTACATTGAAGTTGGAGATCATTCACAATCTGGTTACTTAATTAATTAGCTTATATTTTGGATAGTAAGAAGTTTAGTTATTGAATACTAAGAAGATCTTACTTTCTTCATTTTCTCAAGTTGATGTAATTAGAACTGCTTTTCATTGAAGACGTAGTATGAAGGATGATTTTTACTCAATTGATATTGGTTTAAGTTGATGGTGAATGATACATTGATTATTAACAAATAGGATAAAGATATTGCTAGGTGGAGATTATTACTACAACTTATTTAGAACCTAGAAACATTACCATTGCCATTTACACAATTTTTTATTAGTGGAAGTGAATGTTTCTGAGGATATTTACATTGCCATATTGAGTTGATGACTTTTGGAAACTAGAGATACTTATCTTTTGGATGAAAAGCGTTTTATTTTCAATGCTAATGTGCTAAACACTAAATGATACATCGACATTTATAACAGAGATTATATATCTATCCTTTTATGGTGAAAGTCTCATTATGGGAAAATATCATTGGTAATTTATTGGGTAGAAGATGTGTGCTGGCGTCTATAAAGAATTTTGGTAATTGTCATTAGGTCGGTCAAACTACTGTCTAGGGGACCTGTTATCACCTAAGCTGTAGTTACCCCTATGGATGTATCCACTCATGGATGGCAATAGGGAAGGGCAACTCAAAGGTGCAACCACGATCACCTCGACCTCCAATGGATTGGTTGTCACGCCAGTCGAGGCAACCTTCACTTTATGTTGTCTAACCCAGACAACAAAGGGGGAGACCCGATTTACTCCCGACAGGAGAGATCAAAACCAAGACACCAAATCAAGTTAATTCTAAATGAAGTAAGGTGTATGGTTCATCCTAGACCTTAGGGTGAAGTCACAAGACAACTGAGGGATTCAAAGAGTGTAGCTTTGGTTCATAGTTGATGTGGGAGTGACTTATAATATCTGAAATGAGATCTAGGATTAGAGTACTAGTTCAATATTGGAAAATCCACTGCCTTGGGAACCGTGTCCAATGCAGGGTAGTTTAAGGGTTAAATTAGGGCTAACTAGTACAAGTGACAAGCTTGACCATGATACATGATGGCATCAAGGGTTTAGTTCACCACACAAGGTCAAACCACAAGTTAATCCAACAATCTAGGAAAGTCGAATTGACTTGGAGAGAAACTAGTGCCTTGGGAATTGGGATAATGGAGTCAAAGTAGGGTTGGCTTGTGGTTAGAGACTCCTATGGCATGAGACAAGTGGGCGATTAAGGTATTGATGGATGAATAGGTCTAGATCTAGGTTTGACCAAAGTGGACCACAATCCCTTAAAATAAGGAATGCTATCCCCAAGGCAAGATTTGACAAGGTGACACACTAGACCTAGGTTTTGAATTATTCCCGTTCCAAATCCACTGAAATCTCAAGTACCCACGTCCTAGAAGTGAGTCAACTCACTTCTCCAAGGTGGTGCGACTTTACCCAAGGAGGCCTAAAAGTGGGGTAAATGGGGTCAAGACAAGTCCGATGGCATCCAAACTCTAGATCCGGGTAGGTTTGTCAAGTAGGAGTGTGGATCTATAATTTCAAGGCAATCCGATGGCTAGATCTTACTAGATCTGAGTTTAAAGATACCAAGTGGTCCAAAAAGGGGATTAAATCCCTTAAAACGTGGAATAGGGCCCACAAGGTAGAAATCAGAAAAGTGACAATCTGGGGGTAGGTTATTTGATGTGTAGATTATGAATCAAGCGGGATCTCAACTACCCACCACCTAGATCTAGGTCAACTCACCCTCACCAAGAAGTGCGCCCTTGCTTGGAGGAGCTAGTTTGGCATGGGAAGAGGGTTAAATGGAAGCCAATCCTCACCAAACTATAGATCCAGGATGTCGTGGATGCTATAGAGGTGGGTTTTCAATATTATACCCAACAACCCACTAGATCTAAGTAGATCTGAGAAAATGTGACAATGAGGGTTTGAAGAAATAAGGGTTTTATCAATTTATGAGTTAGGTCAATGGATTGGATCAAGATAAGAGAAACAAACCTGTGGATCTTACCTGGGTAACCTTGTAGATGCCTTGATGATGATGATCTATGCAAACCCGATCAATTTGAGAAGCTTTGAGGTAGTTCTCTATGCAATCGATTTAGTTCAAGAAGCCAATGCGCCCTCTCTCCTGCACAACAAACGTCAACAATATCAGATTTGATGTAATCAAGAGATAAGACTAATGCCACAAGAGAAGTAACAGAAAGATAGCATAGATCACAATTATGCTAATGATAACCCCCTGATACAAGCAAATGCCAAGAAAGTCGATTTGAAGAAGCCTTGCAAAATCGTCCTTGTTGAAGTCGCCCTCCTGTAGACAAGACAATGATTTCCAAAATAGATAGATCTTACCACAAATTCCAAATGCTAGGTTGCAATAGACTTTCCAATCACCATCTAAGAACACCAGATGCAAAGGAGACCACAAGAATTTCCACAAGAAAGTTTTTCTATACCAATAATCCAAGAGCCAAAGACCCCTTACAATGAGAAGCTCTCTCCTTTAAATAGGAAGGAGAGGCATCAAAATCCTAACCACTTTTTGAATGAGTGGCTAAGATTAAAAGATACAAATGTCTAATCAATGGTTGAGATGAGCTCAACAATAAAATACATGGATCACTAATAAAATATTATATGAGTGGACAAAATCGCCCTAGAAGAGGGGAATCCCACCAAATCATGATGACAAAATATAATAGGGGGCTTATGATGGGTCCAAGGGGTAATTTTATCCCTCCTTGGTCAATCCCCATAGCACAATAATCATAAAATAATCATCAATGTACCAAATCGTGCCTCCATGGTCAAATCGTAGGCCTCAAAAGACCTCAGAAATCCTCAGAAAGTGCCATAAGTGATGGATGCGGGCCCCGATGAAGCTGAAACTGCCGGAGGAGGTGTGGAGGACCCTGATCTATCATCACTGATCATCCCATGCCATAACATTGCCTCAGTAGCCCAAATCGATTTCCTCAATAGCCATTTCTACCAATCCTGAAATGCCTCGGGAAGCGTGAAACTGCCCCAAACTGCCTCCTGGAGTGCCTGCGCTGTCAAGGTGAGGGCACCAGTGTGCCCGAGAGGGGGGTAATATGGTAAAAAAAAGTGGCTGGACCACCCCCTCCAAGCACAGCGCCCTAGGTCAACCGAATAAAAGTCACATCTGCTCTGACAGGGCCTCCGACAGACCAAAACTGCACTGGGGTAGCCTACTGAGGCTCAATCATCACTGTAAGTGACCGGAACTGAAAACAAACTATCTCATCGGACTCAGAAGGTCCAAATCCATCGAAAATGTTTACTCATACACCATATGAGTCTCTGCATGATCAAAATATATATCCAATATACCAGAACAGGGCCAATAATAATAATCTGTAAATGATCAAATACTGCTGTAAACCAAGAATCATCATCATAACCCTGTAGCTGCTGCATAGAATCATCATGTATGTATACATAGACCATATATCATCTGTCCATATCATCATAAGGTCCAACCTTCTCATGTCCTATGTTTGACCTTGGTCAGACTAGGCCTAACCAAGTCAACATGACCAAATATAACTCAGATCATCATCAGAAGCTGCTGCAAAGTGTCAAAGGTTAATGCATGCTCTACAACTTATTCAAATAACAATTATAACACAAAGTAATCATTACTGGTGATCTAAATCCAAATATATAGTGTCATTAATTATTATTATTACTCAGACCAGACTTTCAAGATCATACTCACTTCATAGCTATGATCAATTTGCTAGTGAAGGGTGAAGGCTAAAATAACTGGCTAGGCTAAGGGATGACTTGACTGACTTAATTTTGTGACACTTTGGCAAAGGGAAAGGGAATACACACCATAGTATATACTGAATGAGCAACAAAACAAGGAATGGCGGTGTCTCACAAATGGATGAGTTGTTCAAAGAGGGTTTATTCACCTTTAACAGATGCGCACAATCCATAATACAAATAAGGCCAGCAATTGTTTTGATATAGCATTTAAGTTCCATTGCTTTTTGGGCCTGAAGTTTCCATAGCCTTGATCTATGTGTGTTTATAAACACATTGCATAGATTTACATTTATTTTAGGCTTTTCGCTGCAGGTGTGTTTTTAAGGCACTTGTTTACCTGAGCACTTCTAGGTGTGTCATGGACAGCTTGTTTACCTAAGTATTTTCATTTCCAAAAGATATAACATTATATTTTCATGGCCATTTTCATTTGGCATGTCTTTCATTCATGTGTGTTCAGAAACACATTGCATGAATGGGCTTTTCATACAAGATATAGCATTTCATTTTCCAGATTTTGTATTCATGGCAACACTAAAAGTTTCAGGTTTAGCCAACACAATTTTAGTGACTAGGGGGAATTCCAAGGAACTCCAACTCACCATAGGTAAGTTTTGTCACCAACTCAGAGCCGAGACACAATAAACAAGGAAGCTCATCCAATACAGAGGCTACAGTGGGGAAAAGTCCTCCATGCCACTAGTCAAGTAGTAAGTCAGGGTGATAAACTAGAAGGTAGGCAATGGATGGATAAAGACAATGAATAATGGAGCCAACACTAGCAAGCCAAGGTATGGTGGAATGATCACCTCTATTCTCCCTAAGGAGGGTAAAACCAATGAGTATGAATAGTGAACTTCTAAGTTTGAGTAGGGACAAATATAATATATATATAATAAAATCAACCAGGTTCCCATATCTATATGATCGCCAGATCATGATACTAAGTGCTAAGACATGCTATAAGAATAAGTATAAAAGCAATATAACCATAACACAATGATATACCTGCTAAGTCATATACCTGAATGCTCATCAACCTGTACCATCATCTGTCCTCTGAAACTGCTGCTGTAACTCTGGGCACTACTGACTGCTCTGTACCAATGGTATAATGGCTACATCGGTCATCTCTCTGAGTGTCCTGAGACTCAGTCATGGCATGGGGAATATATACTGCTGTCCACAATCTGATAGTGATCCAATATAGATGCTCATCTCAAATGTAAGGGAACTGGCTGAATAGTGTACTGGCATCAGAAAAATAATGTATGGTAGCCCGACTACTATATATGTGATAACAGGACCCTTACTAGTACAATGACCAGTGTTGGGACACCTCTCCTTGCATCCTCGTTAGGTGCAAGATGTTTGACATCCTCTCTAACTCCAGTCCAGTTCCCCTAGTCAAGTCGTACTGCATTAGACATCACCGAGCATGAACTTGGACCCCACGCACCTTGGGTATATCAAGGACTCTTAGGCATCCTAAAACCAACCTATCGGTCGTCTTTAGTGTTGTAGTGCATCGGAAATAGCATCCGGGAAGATTACTCTTCACATACCTGGTGAGTCGGGTGGCGTGGCCAAGGGTACGGTCCTATTATCACATTCCTAGTAGCTAGGAGCTACTACAGATTTTGCAAATCGGATGTTAGTTTCGAGCCAAGTCCTTACACTTGAGATGGATGAGCATCAAAGCTTATCAATATTGGTGGATGATTAGATATTATTATTAGTAGTTGGATTATTCAGGGGCAGCATTTGTGGGGCCTGTTATCCACTAAATTGCACTTAGTGGATTCCGAGTGAACCGTCGAAGACTTGAACAATCTAATTGTTCATCATCAGTGTTCCAAGATCCATCAGGCCAAATTTTGGCCATTTTTTCAAAAAATTGCATGTCCATAGCCCCATGGGAAATTGTAATAAGTTGGTCTAAGCATGGTATTTTTGTAACAAGCTTTGATTACCTTAGGTTTATTTTTCAAGAGGATACTCTAGAGTGTATTTTCCTTAGGAATTATGCGTTGCGCTTCAGTGACGTATAATTCCTGAATTTTTCACTCACACCTCCAAAGATAGAGTATTTTCCTTGGTGGTCGAACCTTGGGAGGTTATTAAATCCCAAGTGTCTATGTATTTTTACATGCTAGCCATCAACAATGAGTTGTATGGACATGCACTAGGTCCCCTAGGAGTTTGAGTCAGTTCCGAGAAAAATAATTTTTCCATAAACTTAGGCCATTTTTAATGGTTTAAATAGGAAAATTTAAATTGTAATAAAAGTATGGTCTGGAGATGGAATTTGGCATGGGGGTGCTCGTTTTCAAGCTCATAGTGTCCTCTTTACCCCGGAGCCCATGTTTCCTAGGTTTCGGGTGATTAAATTGTCACCAATGGCATTTTTTCCAAAAGAAGCAACAAAATGACCAAAAAATGCTAAAAATGACACAAAAGAGACAAAAGGGACAAGTTGGAGAATCAAGAAATCATAATTAAAACATGTTGGAATGAATTGGAAACTTATCCCAAGTGAAAGGAGGCCTCATGAGGAAATTAAATCATGTGGATTTAATGTCAAATCATTAAGGATACGAGTGGATGAAATTTGAAGATGCTCCATCCTTCATTTCCTCTCACGTGTGGGCGTCCTCTCCTTATGTGGCATAGTGTAGTTTGTGGTTGGAGTTTCCAAGGTAGAGAGGGGAACCCCTCTTTTGAGGTTGTTGCCACCTCTTCCCATCTCTTGAATCAAGCACTAAATCAAGGCTTAATCATCTCCTCTTTTTGAGTAATGCGTCCCCCATGCTCTCTCTCATGGATGCGCCCTACCCTTATTCTCCAAACTCTATTTAAGAAAGAGCTTGGGATCTCATTTGGATGGTGAGAGAGGACCGAATGGGCTATGGAGTTTGTATTTGTTGGAATATATTAATTATATTCCTTGGAAGGTAATAATGTCTTTGTATTATGTCGAAAGTTATCCACAATCTTATGTAAAAGAGTAATACATTGTATCCCATATTCATTATGGTAAAGTATACTCTTGATATCCATCATTATATAAAGAGATGTTATTATGGAGAATTTATTATCCCACATGAAATATGTGAGAATAATTCCTCCACATCTCTTGGTATATAATAGGGTCAAGGGAGTCACATCACATATGTTCAAGTGATATAGTGGTATACGCTCATAGATAGTATCAACACATGGTATTGTGATCTAAGCTCTGCTATATTGTATTGGGGTTATTTTTAGTTGCTCCCTTGTAAGATTGAAGGAGATTTCTGGAGATAATAGAAGACAACCTTCCCGTGGACGTAGCCCAATTGGGTGAACCACGTATATCTGGTGTATTATTTTCTTTGTTCTCTTTATGTTGATATGTTATTGATTGCTAAGATAGGAAAGCTACTTTAGCTAGATCTATAATTCCGACATGGTATCAGAGCTAGCTGCTATGATCTAGCACCTTCTATAGCTTTCAATCAATAACTATTATCATCTGGGAATTGTTTATTTTGTAGATTCGCTCTCTATCTAGTAGCCATTAGGCTTCTCTTCAGATCTGGGCATGTTTCTGCGGTTTTTTTTATAACCCTAACTTTGTTGTGTACTTTTTTGCAGAATTTTTGCACTAGATCTAGCATCTTTAAGTTTTCTTATGCAAGTAATTTATTGAAAAATCTTAAGGCTTGTTAGAGTAGCTTTATTTTTTGGTTTTTAAGTTTTATTTAGCAATTTAAAAGGGTCTTTCATTGGTTGTCCCAAAAGACAAGCCAAGATCCACAAGTTGTTTTCTTGTGTTCATTTTTTGCATTTTACACTAAGCAAAATTTTCACAATTTTTAGTAATTTTTTTTTGGTTGTCCAAAAACACTTTCAATTTTTAGTAATTTTTTTTTTGTTGTCCAAAAACACTTCCAAAGTGTTTTTGGGCAGTTTTAGGAACTAATAACTTGCTGGATTTTAGCAGGTTGAAGGAAAAAGGGAGAGAAACTCTGACAAAATTTCAAATTTTTGGCCATCCATGGCACCCCGGGACCTCTCTTATTCATAAAACGTGTGTTTCTAAAGCATTGTAAGCTTAGTGATCCCATTTTAGAAGGGCTCATAAGCATTTATATATTGTAATAAGCGATAAAAAGGCAAAGCAAGTGGGCTACCCAGCGCCCACACCCTATCTCCCAGGGGGATTTGCATTATTTTTTGTGGCATGAATTTTTCTAACAAATTTGTGTTTTCTGCTTAAACACAAACACACACACAACAGACAATATACTTTCAATTTAAAAGATCATAAATATTGTCTTTAGTCATTTCAGTATTTTGCTTCATTTCTTTAAAGTAACAAACTTGGCATTGCTCTCCCGAAGTATGCTCTCACCATCACATAAAGGGCTTTGCCTGAGTACGTGATCAAATGATTAGAAAAGAAATTCCTTGTCTTTATTAATTAGAATAACACTTTATTTCAATTGTTTATCTTTTTTTGATCAATCAGAACAAATATTTTGTTGCCAACTCAAAGTATTTTCTTTCCCTTTGCGGGCATTGGCCTGGTCCTGGGGAAATAAAAAAGAGTTGCAATAACTCCTTAGCTTTTCACACCTAATTAAAAACTCATACTAATAAAATCAACAACCCCAAACATAGTGAAAATCTAGCACTCAGACATTAGTGATTGTGTGGGGAAATTTCTCAGAAGAAGCGGGAACCACTAGGAAGCGACCTCAGGGCACTGTTAGGCTACACCCTTGTTGGTGTACTATTGAACACGCCCTCGAGACTTCATTCCATCCCACATGTCTTCGTGAGGAGCCACCTTTGATTAATTTCCGAACATTATTCCTCGTACCTCACGATATATCTGGAGCTCCCATTTTCCCGTAATCAAATCTCATCTCATAATAAATTAAAACTGACCAAGAAGCACCTACAAAACATTTTACTTTCTCAGCAGCACTCAATATCGACTCCACTTTGGAACTAATCATATTTACAACATTTTCAATATTTTGTCAAATCTTATATTGCTTATAACTATCTTATGTTGTTGATCTTAATTTATATTTGCAAGTGAATTTAGCTTTCAATCAATCTATTTCAAAACTCCTAAACAACTTACCCATTCAAAACTAAATCGCTTAAATAGCCTTAATAACTCATAGGGACTACCCCCCTTGGCTTCGTTAGGAGTTCAACCTAAACAGAAAAGTCAATACCAAGTGACAGTACTCATCTCGAGACTTTCCCCCAAGGAACACACCTAAGTGGCTTGAATTTTTCTGTTGCGACAACCTCGGGTGCATGTTCCGGTGGCAACAGGTCCCCCGTAGGTTTTTTAATTTTTCCGCAAATAATTTGTTTTCGTAAAACGAGTCAATCTTTTAATGTTTTAATTATAAAAATAAAAAAAATGCATAAAATAATGGTTAGGAGGTGGAATTTTCCATGGGGGTGCTCATTTTCTAACCTGTAGCACCCACTATACCCTTAAACCCACTTTGAGAATAATTTGAGTGATTATTTATCATTTAAAATTAAATTTCTCTCGAAAAAAGGCAAAAAGTGAATAAAAATGTCAAAAAATAGAAAATATGGAGAGAATCAACATCCCTCAAATCAGGCAAGTTTGTCTGGCAGTTGTCTTGGGTGATTGGCAATCAAATCAAAGGCATATCGAAGGTCAATCTCATGGATTGGAATCAAATCAAATCAAAGGCGAGTTTTCTCAAGATGAAGAGGGCGCATTTCCTCATGAGAGGGGCGCATTAGTTGAAGTGGCATCTTCTTATTTGTTGGATGGGAATACCAAAGGAGAGGGGCGCACCTCTTGAGAGGTGACATCATCCTCTTAAGCCCGCTCATCAGTCAAATCCCTAAATCATCTCAAATCTTCCCCAATTAACTCATCCTTGGGAAATGCGCCCCTCCCCTCTCCATTTAGCTATTTAAGCAAGTGCTTTGCTCCATTTTTCTTGTGCTCCGAGAGGACTGAAAGGATGCTTGAGTTTGTAATTGTTCTTGTAATATTTTTCATCAATGAATAGAAAGGGTTTGGAGGTCCATGGTGTGTCGCAATTGCGTGTGGATGATCATTGTCAGTGGTATATGAGGTAACAGTATTGTTGTTTTACTTTGCATCTTGTGGTGATTTATCTGGCTTGAGTGAAATTTGGTATCAACTCATAAGGTAAATGATTCTAGTTTGACTTCATTTATTGTCTTTCTATATATAGTGATCTAGAATTTGCATGCTTTATTTGTTTATAATCATGCTCTTCTGACCCCTGGTATAGCAAATACCGGATTTAATCATCTTTTTGCAAGTATTGTTAGTAGTGAAGGTTTCCTCGCTTGATGGAGCGGATGATCTTGGTTGAATCTTCCATTCTTAAAGCATTCTCAAGAAGGACATAGTCCCTCCGCTTCCCACCACTAGATTCCATAGATCTAGACATTCAGCTTGAGCTTTCCTCTTCTTCTCTCTCTCCTTCACATTCAATTTAATTTACTTTTCTAGTTACGATTCTTGCATACTTAATCTAGTTAGTTTCTTTTCTTTTTCAAGAATATCTAAAGGCTGATTTAGTTAAGTACATGCTACTAGATCTAGAAGACTAAAGTGATATTTTCATAGTAGATCTAGTTTTGTTAAGTACTTGTGCTTATTTGTCTAACTTCCAGTACTTAATATTTTATGCTTCTAACACTTTATTTGACACATTGGGTGCATAACAGGTGACTGGTTTTTCATTTTTAACGAACATGTAAGAGAAGGTGCTGCCGAAAATTTCAAGATCTAGGCCATCCAAGACCTCCTGGAGCACCATACTTCAAGTCTGTTCATCCTGAAAACCTTTTAAACCTTTGGTTCCTCATTTAAAAGGATCAAAGGTATCCACCTCAAAAGCTTGTAATTTTAATTAATAAAAGCAAGTGGACTACCCATCCCCCACACCCCATCCCCCATGGGGATCCGTGTCTTTTTTTGTGGTGTGAGCTTTTCTTTCCTTTTTTTTGCTTTTGTTTTTCTTTGGATTAACTAACTTAGATTTATTTACCCTCTTGTAAAATTAATTAATCATTTACACATACAACACTAAAGTAGTTAGTTTTGTTTCATTCATTTCACAATAAAGTAATGAAACCCCTTGCTTTCCCGAAGTACGGTGCCACGGAAAGGGCTTTCCAGAGTACTGGAGTTCGACCGGAAAAGAGATTCTTGGATTAGATTAACTAGAAAACATCAAAGTTTTGTTTTTGTAAAACGAAACAACACTCAAATCCACATATGCTCTAGACCTCTGTGACTCGTCCGATAAGTTGATCGCACCAGAAAGGGAAGTGAATATTTAGTCTAATAGGACAATCTGCAAAGTACTTTTCCTTAAGGATTCGGGAGGTCACACTGAATCACAACTACGGAATCTCGAGGTTGCAATAATGAGAATATGTCTCACCTCGTTGGAAGCCTAGTGTGATTGCTCTAGTGCTCAGCTTTAAGGGACAAGTGCCCAATGGACCAGAAAAGAAATTAACCCACTCCTTTAATCTCTCATCATAATAAACTAAAACTGACCAACTAGACAATTGCAACACTTTCACGTCACAACAACAACATAATTTGACTCCATTGGCACTGGTCTAACGGCAACAATTATCAAACATTTTTAAGTGAATTCAAGTGTTATTGGAAGATTTCATTACATGTTGATCTAAACTTATTCTGCAACTGCTTGTTTCAATAATCATTTCAAAACTCCTAAAAAATTTCATCTTTCATCTTAAATAACTAAATAACCCAAATCCTTAGTTATTTTCCGAGGGAGTACCCCCCTTGGTTTCGTTAGGAGTTGGCCTAAACAGAAGTGTCAAGATCAAGTGGCAGTATTTGACTCGAGACTTGCCCTCAAGGACGCACCAAGCGGCTTGAATATTTCTGCCATGTTATCCCAAGTGAGTATTCAGGCGGCAACACGCAATAAAAAAAATCATCAAAACTTCCCTCTTTTGGTTTTAACTGAATCCTTTAACTCTCACCAAGTTGTTGTAGCAAGCTCCAAATTCTTTTGAACTTCTCTCTGGCTACTGGTTGATTTAATAGATCTTTTTGGCCTCTTTTTTTTTAATGTAGCTCCATTTTTTTGTCATCACCCCTTAGTCTTTGGCTTTTGATCTACCTGTATGGTGTTTAGAAAACATTTTTGTTCTCTTTGGATTACACGTAACTTGGTAAAATTCCAAGATCAAAAGCCAGTACATGATTAATTTTATTCTCAGGCACCTTTTGAAGATTAGTTAGTGAGCTACACTTTCGAGGATAGAGAACTTCTTTTGTGCAGACTTTTTAACTGGTTCTTTATGTAGAGCATTTTGTGCAGACTCTGTAACTAGTTCTTTAGGTAGAACTTCTTTGGGGTAGTTGTTCCTCAGATACTGGTTTATCCTATGTCGTTTATCCTTTCATAGGGGCAATCCATCATGAAATGACTGAATAGTGACAGATTCCGCAATAAAAGGGGAACTATTCATAATCTACTTTTTGTATGTTCGCCCAACTTTCAATGTTTAGATTAACTTTGAAATTTATTGCCTCTAGAATGCCCTGTTCCAGGCTCTCCTTAATATAAATCCTTGCAGAGGCCACTGACTCTATCCTCTGGATCTGCTCAGGGAAAAGATTAAATTTCAATGTCGTTCCCAATTCTTTCCAACTTGTATTCTATCAAGAGATGGCTCGGAAGTAAGGGGAGCCTAATCCATGCCAGAGTATCTTTCAGAAAAATCTCAGTGTGGTCAAAGTCCATTGACAAGAACCACATTCTCCATGAACCGATATAAGCCGCCGATCTCCATGAACCACATTCTACCCTCAGAATGGCTTATCAGTAGAAATTTGGACGGTTGCACTGAAGAAATATCATCCACGCTGAGTAACCTCATTCACCTAAGATTAGTAAATTTGGGGCATCTAAGCCTTTTAGGGTACATAATTTTTGTCAATCATGGTTCTTTATTTAAGCTTGCCTACTAATGCACAGCCAAGAAGAAACCCAGGTATGACTAACTTCAGGGTCTAGACGGAGTTGATCTCTGTCTTCCTCTCCATGCCAATGAAATTTGACTCTTCATTGCCACAGGGGACACCAACCTTTTTTTTTTCTTTGACTCATTACATCAGCAGGGATTTTAAAGTAGAATATAGATCTTCCCTCTGGATCCTAGGCAGGCAGCTCTGGAAGGATGAGATGGACCAAAATTATTGGAGTGACATGCTCCCCCAGTGCACATGGTAAATAAGATTCCCGCAAAACAGAGTTCGAATTAAAATCACACACGGCGCAGAAGAACACCAGAGCTTGCAGGCAAATAAAAGATGCCCTTGGTGGTGTTAGTGGAAAAGAAAAAAAAAAGCTGCTTGGTTGATGTGGAATTGAAATTGTGAATTCTGGAGGAGAGTAAAATTTAAAGACTTCTGGACCGATAAACTAAGTCAGGATCGAAGGGGTTTTGAACTTGGACAGATATGACTTTACATATTATGAAATTAACTTTCACACGGATTGAGTTTATTTTAAAGGAGATTACAATATATAAAACTACACCATTATCTATGGACATTAGGATATCGATACCGTTATCTTCAGATCAGAAGATCAAATATATTTTTGTAAGATAAATTAGCTAAACACTGAGGGTTTCCTTAAAATATAGACGTAACGTACATTAGAAAGGAGGTAAAATACAGTCATCCGTGAAGATTAATGATAATTACTAATCTCTTTACATAACCGGTGCAAAGCTGCAATGATTTAGTAAAATATTTGAACACAAGGGAATCTGTTCATTAGTGCAAAGACGACCTTATAAAAGCGACAATAACACCAAGATTTGATTAAGTCCCTTTAACTTAAATTTTACTATGTTATCTCTACGTTTAAAACATATTCAGCTCACAGTTAAGGTAAGACAAAACATTATTGAATTCCACCATTCTCCTACGAATCAATCTGATTGAGGGTGATTGAGGGCCACTTAAGATAAACAAGTTTAAAACTCTGCTTACCTTGGAAGAGAAAACGGACATTTCTGAAGAGCAGTGACTTGCACGGACATGCAAAGACAGAAGCTAGGTGTTCTTATAGCTTGGGCTCAAGAAAAGTGTGCATAATAAAATAAAATGAAAAAAATGCACCGAGAGCTCTAAGCTGAAATCATACTTAGTTCGCAGTTAATTTGAGCTAAGACAAAACACTATTGCATTCCACCATTCTCCCGTGAATCAGTATGACTGAAGGTGACTGAAGGCCATTTAATACTTGCAGATAAATGGAGATAAACGAGTTTGAAACTCTGCTTACCTTGGAACATAAAACTGTTAAGAACAATTCTGAATTACAATGACTAAGTTCTTGCATGGAGAGAAGAAAGATGATCTTATATTGCAGGTGACAGAGATATGTGTAATAAAATAGCATGGCAATAAAAGATTTTAAGAACAAAATGCTCTTACAACTTTTGTCTTGCAACTTAACACTAATGCTTAAGCCGAAAAATGATATGTCACAAGTAGCTTTGAAACTTTTCGAGCAGTGGGAAGTTTACACTTTTTTATTTTGTTAAAAAATGAAGTAGCATTAAAACTTTTTAACAATGACAAGTTTACACTTGGTTTTTATCTTTCCTAACCATCCATATTAAAATGGATTTATACTAACTAAATCTTTGAAGAATCCTTTATCAATTAAATTCATAAATTAAATCTATGCACACGGCAAAGATAAATATAAACCTTAAAAATATAAATATGTGTTCTTTCAAATAGCCTGTATGTGTCCTTTAAAATAGCCTGATAAATACGCTAAGAAAATTGCCAACATTGAACCAGTGTAATTTACACATTCCTCGTAATTATAAGCACCGGGACTACCTGCTTTCCTAAGAAATAATTCATGTAAAGACATTTAACCAAAAAAAGCAACCATTACAATAAATTACCTCCAAGCTGTACGTCTTTCCCGCTCCAGTCTGCCACAGTGATGTGAACGGAGTTAGGGAAAGATAAACTAAAGAACGAATATGAGAAAAATTGAGAAGCATTCTCATGAAAAAAAATATATTCACCTGCCCGTAGGTGAGAATCGTCCCATTAATTGCGTTCACTGCATCTATCAGGCAAAATAACCAGATAAATTCATCATTGGACCTCATTAGGGGCAAATAAATGTAATATGAAAATTTGTAAAAGTTATAGCTATTTAGAAATCACTAATACTTTGATTAAACAATATGGTAAAAAGTTCGTTAAATGTATTTTTGCAAATCAAATAAAATCTGTTAAAAGTTCGTTAAATGTATTTTCGCTAATCAAATAAAATCTGTTAAAAGTTCGTCCAATTCTAATTCTTTCGCCGGATTCAATGAATTTATGCAAATCACTATTTCTTTATTATATGTGATAACAATATACGTTATTACTTCCTCTTTAGCGGTTTTTCCTTCGTACCTTGGCATTTTTTAAAAATATTAAATTATACTGTAAATGACTGGATTTAACTACACTTCTCGGTTACGCTTTTTGACGAGAAATCTTACTTGATTTGCATTATTTTGTTCATAAATATCTGCCGAAATCCTAGACCTATGAGTTTACCTTTGACAATAGGCAAGGCAAGAAACTCGAAAACTTCAGCTTGAGTCGAGTCTTGATAGTAAATCCTGTCGAAACAAAACGTAAATTCTCCTTCCTTGTCGTCCTGTAAATTCGAGATGAATATATCACGTTACAAGCCAAATGGCGGAAATTTTCGAGTCCAGAGAACTTGTACATCGAAAATAAAAAGATGAAATGGCGTCGGGAAAATAAAACCTTGAAATTGAAAGACTGATCTTCGGCGCACCGGATGCAACAGGCATCTGCATTTTCGCGCATTTCCCGAGCATTAAACGGTCTAAAGCGAACACAGACAGAAATATTTGACATCTTTAAAGCTGCCACAGAGGCTTTAAAGAACAGTGGCAATTTGCAGCAAAGATTTCTTGAGCAAAGCTTGCAAGAGTTCACAACGTCCGACCCTGAGCGGTCTTCGTAAGGGAATCACGACGGAGTCTTGCTACTGGGTTATAAATCCTCATATTTATAGGCAATTTCAATAGTGCTTCCTCCAATTATATATATATAATAATACAAGTGTCACTTGATAGTGCAAATTTCACTCTCAAGGTCTGTTTCTATGATCGTTGTCAAGGTTCGTTTTATATCTATTGGATTTTGTTTGCTTCTTTAACGATGGGAGGTAAGGGTCAAAATTATAACAGAAGTGATTATCATTTGTTGCCACACTTTTTTGGATAATTTTGCAATATGAAGGAATTGATTGAATTGATTACATTATAAAGGAAGTGATGATTATCATTTGTTGGTACAAATTGGGCTATGTTGAATTTATGTTACAAAGAGATAATTATGATTCAAGTTATCCTTTTGATTATTTAGGTAAAGTCAAGTAATATTTGGATTAGATTTGAGTTTTTATTTGCATTGAACAATTCAAGGTCTTCTCAAGGCCTTTTTAATTTTTTTGGGTTTGTATCTTTCCTATAATCATGGTTTCTCATAGTTTAGGCCTCAGATTTTATAGAATTCATTAAGAGTTGTTTAACAATGTCATGTCATTTTTTTAAATGGAGATTGCATGTGAAAATTATTTTCCTAACAAGCTGGCAGTGAAACTTATCTATGTCAGTGATGACTTCTGCATGGGTTGTCGACAACAACTTCACTTACTTTATTAAGTTTTGCTAACTATTCATCAACACTAGTGCCTACCAATTCTCTTGTCAACAACCCTCTTGTCAATGGTATTTCTACCAACGTTTCTTTTATTAGTGAATTATGTCATGTCACTACCGCTCAATCCGACAAAGCTAGCAGGACATGAATGATTTATGGGTTTATAAATTTTGCCCCCATGGTCAAATTACAAAATTCATAAACATCTAAATGCTTGTGCAGATGCATAATAAAAATACATGGTGGAAAATAAATTAATTCCACACATACAACATGCATATACCAACATATTCATCACAAGCATAATAATAATAATCATGCACATTCAAACACAACAGTAAATTAACAAGTAAACAATTATCTTTTCAATGGAGTTGCCCAAGCAACTGTCTATGGAAGAGCAATGTTCCACCCAACTGCAGGCACTCTGTCCAGCATTTTATCTCTCTAATGAGAGGCCAATTCCGAGCTAGGCTATCTATCCACTAAACTACGTAGGCTCAGTCACATCCATAGACACACACACTCATGCTAAGTCAGCACACAACTCGGTTTATCAAGCATACAGAGAGACAAGAAAGGAGAATGTTAAGTCAGTGAGCTCAACCACAAAGCTACATGAATCTCAATTTCCTTTAGTCGACCTTGGCACCCACATTACCTACTACACCAAACACAAGGAAGGTCCCCTTCTCTGCTACATAGTCCCTTGAGAACCCATTCCCTCCAATGCTCTTCAGGGTGGGCATAGAAAGGTCCAAGTTGCTATACCACCAGAGATCTCTGCCTACACTAGGATTATCAAGAAATTCCAACCTCTGATTCCTCTAAGACTTCCATTGTCTCTTGAATTCTCTGATTTCTGGCCACACTAATTTGCAGCCATGAAATTCAATTTTTAGGCTTCCAAATATGGGTTCTCCCACGGATTTTTTGGGCTTTTTACACTCTCAAAACTGCCCCAGGGTTGAAATATATGGATACCCCATTGGATTTCATAGCAAACACAAGTTTTGGGGAATTTTTGACACTCTAAAACATGTCTTCCTCTCTAGTTACAATTTATGTTATTTTTCTTGCTGGGAATGCATGGCTTGCTTAAAATTGGAGTCTAGTTTCCCAACAATGGAATGGGAATGAAGAGAAACAAATCCCTATGAGGAAAATTGACTTATGGGTACACCAAACTGAGCCCATACTCAACAATACGAATTTTTGTGCTCATCCCATGCTCCATTAAATTCATGAGTTGAATTCTCAGTAGTCCTATTACAACAGAAATAAACCTCATTAAGTAATTCCACTTGGATATTTGCTTACCATTTATGACACATTGATTCTCAAGATGACACTTGGAAACAAAGGATTTAATCCCACAAAACCCCTCTCCTCTCTCTAGTGGATAAACACAACCCCCTCATTTTATTTGCTTCCATAGCCATCTCTCGTACTTTTATTTGCATTATAAATATTTACATTGTTTTTACATTTTTACATGGCTGACTAGCACATGTCCACAAAATAGAAAATACTTGCCTTTATAAACTAGACATTCGCTAGTGGGGCCTTGTCCTTGAGCTCCACACTAGGAACCATACATCGTGTATTCACAATATTTGCATATCAAGCCAGTAATTCCAAGGGTCAAAATGGGGGTATTACATGTTCCTCCTTCCAATGGTCTTCGTGTCAACAATATGTTTTTCAATAATCCTCCTGTCAAGGAAACCATCATGGACATTCTATTGGTTGTTGGTCCTCTTGTTGATGAAACCCCAATCATCAACAATCTGCTTGTCAACATCACCCTTGTTGACAACCCTAACATTGACACCACCTTTATTGACAATTTCTGTGTTGTTGGTCATCCACCTGTCAGCAAGAATAAACAACAAATATTTATACACCTCAATGACTCTTGGCCTTCCACCTACCTTATCCATTCAACTTCTAGATTGGTCATATTCAATTGGATGTAAATAAATAAGAACTTGACCCTCTTTTATGGGGACTTGGCTTTTGCACATAAGAGAAATATACATCTCTACCACTTATAAAGGTTGCTACCACCATGTAATCAATCTATGATCTATGATCTCTTGTATTGTGTGCATTTTTTACACATGAGAGTAGCATACATATTTCCCACTCGAAGAGATTGGTACTTCCATGTGATTCAACGCCATTTTGTTAATAAGAATTGCATTCTTCTAAGATGATGCATAGTCTAATTCTATAAAAAAATGCCCATAATTGGGATTTGATAACATCACAACTCACTACCACAACGGGGATATATGTGTAGATTAGTGGATAAGAGGTAATCGAGGCCCTCACCTGGATACATCATGATTGATTTCAAATTATAAGATATCTAACAAACATGGATAGAATTGCAATAGACATTAACATACTAATTGAGTATGTCTTTTCCATCGTTGCATGACCTACCTAGGAGGTGGACTCTTTGGAAACCAACTTTGGCCTCAAAGAGCTCAAGCAATAATGAAGAGAGAGCCCAAATAGACCAATCTCAAAGGGATCCTTTGAACAACCTCAAACATAACAAACAATAGAAATTTGGTATCTTTTTTGTTATGCTTTAAGCAATGTCAGATATAGAATTAATGAATACATTCAATTCCAAAATATAGTGTTAAAAAGGTTGTGTTTAAGTTAGATAATAGTTATTGAGGAAGAGAAGTAACAATCAGTGTTAAAACGATCAATTTTGACAACAATTCTAATTTTGTTTCTTTTTATTATAGTCGATAAGACTAAGCATTGACATGATTGCGTATTTGTAATTGTCAATCATTTCCCTAAAATGGATATTACAATTCCTTTCAAGAAGCATCCCACAACTTTTGAGAATGCTCATTTGTATTTCATTCATGTTTGGTCTCATTTCAATTTGTTTGTAGAATTGTTGCTACTTTATTGTAAATAGGACCCTTGGTATCAATAAAAGTTAGACATATATTCTCCTCAAAACTGCAAGAATATCACTTCTTTTGATGTAATTATTATTATCACTTTTTATTCAGAACTTTAATTTTAAAAAAAAAAATCTCATATTTTAATAAAAATAACAATAAATAAATAAAAATAAACACAATTAAAACATTTTCAATTATAAATCTTAATATTTTATATTTCTAAATTATAATGATATTTAACATTTTTCCACAACTATGATCTAGGATCCTCGAAGACCTCCATAATTCAACCTGTAAATCTTATCGAATTCAATAGAAAAGGCCCATATTTCATCCCAACTGTTAAAAGAAAAACATAGCCATATAGAGGTTGACTAAACTAAATAATAATCCATCTCAACGTAGGTTGAACCAAGATTGCGACTCATATATATCATTAATATCATGTCTTGCTTCATGGTTACGTGGCACAGTTTTAGTTCTTACCAACTTTCAAATTTTCAAGGTATCACGTTTCTCTTTGTAATTCACCTTTATTATTTTCTCTATTTTGACTCTTCATTTATAGTTCTTTTACTTATATGTTGCGATGACTTTAATAATTACAATACTAAATTTACTTTGAATATGTTGTGTGTTTCGATGACTTTTTCGAAAGGATTGGCTATTCTTTAGATATTTTCAAGGAAAAGAGGATAGTGAAAGAAATAATTGACCGAATAGGTTGTTGGTTATTTGTTAGGGTGCTTTTCATGGTACTACTTGGGTGGAGTAGGTGGTATACTTTATTTTCCAGATTCACATTGGATTAAATTTTTAGTAGGATTGGGAGGCAGCTCAAATAATAAAATGGAGTTAATGGCACTAAATTTGTCCTTGGGTTTGGTTATTATGAAGGGAGTTCAGAAATTACAGGTATTTGGGGATTCTAAATTAGTTATTGATTGAATGAGATTGAGGAGACCCCCAAGGAATATTCTGCTCATAACCATTTATGAAGAAATGCATAGACTAGCTAGATTGTTCCAGGAATTAAAATTTAAACATTATAGGTGGGAAATGGAGAATGAGACACTAACATAATTTGATCTAGGACCACATACAGGTTAATTACAAAATGGACACCTATTGTTTTTTGATGAGGACATAGTTTCTTATTGTTTTTTGATGAGGACATAGTTTCTTTTTTGGAACAATGGATGGAAATAAGTTGTGGTATTGTTCTTTATATGGAAATACATGTATTCAGAGTTGAATCTTCTCTGGTAAACAATTTTTTGCTACTTTTGTGTATGTAATTTTTGTAAGAAATACATAACAAAAAGGCCTTTTGGTCTATGTAAAACATGGTCTTTCATCAATATAAATGGACTGTGTACAATACTAATTTTATTTTGAATATAAATATCACAAATTTGAGAAGCACTAACTAAAAAGGAATTGCTATCAAACTAGTTAAAGCCTCAATATACAAAATCTTCCTCAATTTAAACTCAAAAGATTCAATAATGTTGAAGCAAGGATAATAAAGAATGCATTATGGTTGATTAAGCTACTCATTTTGAACTCCACATAGTCAATCATGTTCATGCAAGGATAATAAATAAATTACGCTAGAAATTGCATTGAATCCTCAAAATGGGTCAAAAATAATTTCTTGAAAAGGAAATCAACATTGATAAGTTGAATTGGTAAAAGTCATGTGTTGATAGAGAATTTTAGTGATATATTTTAGTTTATGGCTTGTTTGATATGAAATATTATTCTTATATTTTTATTTATATGGTGTGCTTATTATGACTTTTGTTTGACATAATATCTTAGGTTCCTATTCTTATGAAGTAGATGGAATTGTATCCTAATCTCATGGATTAGTTGGATCTTAGCCCTATCTCTTAGTTCGATTATTGTATTTGGTTGTTAGTTTCTAGGATTTGCTGTGTTATTCTCTCCATGTTTGTTGATTTGGTTTTCCATACATGTACAACTATACAAGCTTATTATTTCTTAATAAAATGGAGTCATAGATTTTGTTTTTCACACCTTTGGTATATAACTTTGCTCATGTTATAGTTCTCCCACATAATGGGTTCTCTCGGACTAGCTCATATTCAAACTCCATAACAAAAAATTCAAGCAATGAAGTTTATAAACTTTACCTTGTGTGATGTTAATGCAGCATAAAACTTAAATAAGATGGAAATCACAAGTTGAATTGTACCTATCGGGGGATCTTATACTTTCTTGCAAATATACAATGAAAATAGGTGCATAACTCCTCCAAGAGGAGCAAATTCTACCAATGAATTGTTATTTAAGGTTGGGAGAATATGGTTGAGCTACTACCTATTGAACATGCAGATCCTTTTGTAACAAACAATTTAAAGGGAAATCAAGAGGCTCTCATTATATGCCTTATGAATGAATGCTAAGAGACTTTTGAATACCATTATGAAGATATATTTTTTTGAAAAACATTATATCATTATCAATTACTTTACCTGGAAGAGGGTGCTTGATGGAGCCAGGGCCAGCGGTTGTTGCGACAGGTCACCTAGTCCATGTCTCGACACTAGTTTCCTTTCTCGTTGTTCCAATAGACATGATGTTAGCGCGTGAGTTATGCGGCCTTTTACGTGGAATATTTGGAAATTGGGATATTGGTCAGGAAAAGTACTGAATGAGTGCCCACGGGAGATGGAAGTTGTCGCTACCTACTGGCATGTTGAGTTTTACTAGGAGGTTGTTCATGGCATTTTTCTTGGCGCCATAATTTTGGAATTTGGAGAGATTGTGGGTATCTGAGAATGATTGCGAAGATTGGATTTCCCTGCATAGTTATTCGGAGTTAACGACTTTGCGTTTGGGGGATTATCTAGAGCTTGTGCTTACTTTAGGAATCGACGAGAATTTGTTGGTTGATAATAAGGATAACAATGCTAAGTCATGGTCCATCTTTAGTTGGGTGCGGGACTATGGTGGAGGGGTTTCTAGTTAGAGGGATTGTAGTATGGAATGCACTTGTGATACCGGGGGTTGAGTGGGGATTTAGAGGACCACCCATACGCCATGACTCTAGCGAGAAATGATTGAGGCAAAGCATGAATTATTTCAGGAGGTGTCAAAGAGTGTGAGGCATTACTTTGACCATTCCAAGTAGGAGATTGAGGAGGGCCAGGAATATCCTAAAGCGGTGGAGGAACAAATTGAGTGGGTTGGCAAAATGGTGGATGCGGGTTCGACTTGGTCTCATGAAACCAAACATAGGAAAGCAAGCTTGATCTATTGGAAAATGAAGATGCTCTTAGGGAAAGCTTTGATGGATATGCAAGGGTTTGAGTGGGGGTCTGGCCAGAATGAAGCCGAGCTTGCGGAATGGAACAAAATCTAGATAATGAAGATTAATGCCACCCTCACTACGATTGTGAGCGATATCAAGGAGTTATCCCATCAGATCAATTATTTGGAAAAGGTCTCCATCAGCCACGTCTTTGCACCTCAGGTTACGGGAAAGGGGCATGCTGCTCAGCCAAAGGACTCTCAGGTGCATATAGTCACTATCTCGGATGAGGTATAAAGTTTATGGCATTGTTGTTTTTGGTTCATTGTTGTGGTTTAGTGATAGAATTTTTTTTTGTTTATAGTTGTCGAGTATGATAGCTATGGTGCTACGCATAATGTTTTACTTTGAACTCTCTAAAGTTTAGACTTCTAGGATTGTCGAGTTTCCCTCTGGGATGATCAGCCTTGTGACTTGGGGCTAGAATTTTTAGTGGAATGATATCTGTATGGTTCGCTTTTTTTTAAATATAATATAATGTTGATAAATTAAAAAAAAAAACTCAAGGAAGGCTAGTCAAGTAAAGACATTCTCTACTTGACAATAATGAATGCAAAAAAAAACTATATGACTAAATACTAGTACACAAGACAAGTATGAATTAACTATTCTAACAATATCTTGGTGTACAAACATAATAACACATGAATGCTAGTTAGCCACAAATCCTTTCATCCTTGAACCACGTCCAAGTGCCAAATACCCATCCTCAATGGTTGAAACATCTTAATGGAGCTCATATTACTTTCATGGTACAATGTTTCCCTTTATAGGCCCAATATGGTGGTTTTAGAGCTTGTGCATGATCCATTCGCAATAACATTATTTTATATAAGGCCCCAAGATAATTACTTTCATTTTCAAAACAATATGGACAAGGCTCCAAGACCCATCCATGATGTGCAAAACCTTTAATATCGTCGGACAAAGATTCCTTTGTTAGTGCCTATGTAGCGGTTTCAACCATGTTTAGGGTACATTAGTCCTAAAATCATGTTATAGGTCGTAATATATCCATATACATCCTCAAACCATGGCAAAGATCGTAAGATGCATCCTTGGTGCTCAAAATATCATAATTGTACATGCGACACTCATAGGAGAAATATTTTCTTCACGGCCCTAGATGGTGGTTTTGGATAGAGTGCATGGTTCATGAGACCTAAAATCATCTTATAGGTTTTAGGGTCTCTATGTTGTGTTTTCCCTAATTTACCACAAAAATATTATGTAAAGCCCCAATTAGTTTTTAAAGGAAACATCATAGTGTTCAACAAAAGATCATCTAACTAGGTTTAACTCCTAACTACTCATGTTCACACGTCCTTCAGATTGTTGGAATGTTCCATTATCTAAATAGAAAATGAGAAACTCAAGGGTTAGCTTTCTCTCTACTGAACAATATCCTCATGATATGTTACAGAGCTCCTCAAATTAACATATTAGTGTGTGGAAAAGGAATACATGGGGACAAAGCATGGGGCCTTTTGTCACCCTTCCTTGAGGTCATATATTCTCTTAAATATTAAAAATGAGGTTTGAAATATTAAGAAAAATTAAAGTGACTGATAGTAAGTACTTTAGACAACGGAATATTTAACGAAGAAATTAATCAATGATCTTGTTTACTCAAGTAACAATGTTAGCTCATTAATCAAGTGCTAATTAAAATAATTAAACTATTAACATGTTGAATCAAGTACTAATGTTTTCTCAACACCAATATTATTGATAATTAAAACATTACCTTGTTTCTTATGACTGGACAATAATCAAATATCCATGTTAATGTTAATTAAAATTTTAACCTTTTTTTATAAGTTAATAATAATTAGGTCGTGAGCAGTAGCTTGATTGGTGAGGATCATGTAGGTGTTTCACTCTTCCCACCCAAGTTCAAATTGCTAATAAAACATGCATGAACTAATTTTTGGACTCTTTGTAAGTGAATAGTTTACGCTAAATACTTTCGAGAGAAAGTTCTTAGAGGTTTTCTCGAGATAAGTATTCCAAGTATTAAAAAAAGTTTATAATAATCCATTCATATTTTTTCTCATTAATAAAATCCATAAAAAAGAACTATGTAAAAAAAGGATTATTATTTAATTGACGTTCTATTCCTAAGTTGAGGACTTAACACACTCACATAAGGTAAAACTAAAATAAACATAAATCAAATGGCAACTTGAAATTCATTGTGTACACCTATCATCATTATCCCTTTTCCAATTATACAAATTAAAATACTCCATTTCTCAGTAAAAACGTTCCCTTTTCCCTAACACTTGTCATTTTTTCATTAGTTTTTTAGTGTTTTATTCTCACCTAGGGTTTCTTTCTCAAAGAATGTTACCAGTTTATATACTACTCTTTCACTAGGGATTAAATTCTAGAGAAGGTTCAAAGCTTACATGTGTAGTATGGCTTCTCAAGTCATGGAAGGAATATCGTCCAATGATTTTCTCATTTTTCTTATGTTCTCGAAGGGGATCATATATGTTTTGTTGAATGTAGATTAATTTGGGTTCTAGACTATAATTTTTTTTCTTTGCCTATAGTTTGGATAAAGGTTGGCTAATATTTTATAAAATTCGAATTTTAAAAATATTTATTGGTTGCAGGACGAATGACATCATCCTCATTTTTTGGTGCCCAAGAGGGGGTGGTGGGCTTATGTAAGATTCTGCATGCATTAGTCTGTGGCTTGCTTGGAATGGTGATCTTGGCAATGGTTTCAAAGTTAGCATGGATGTGTAGTTTTAAAATTGTAATAATTGCATCGGGCATAGCATTCACTTGCCTTTTCCTTGGCTTTCCATGACTAGCGCATCGTCATGCCCCTCTGCTTCTTCCAAAACCACCGCAACACCACCATTAACATTAACAATAACACCCTTCTCTTCCTCCTTCTCGTGAGCACTCATCCTTCAAATGGGACAAATGGATCACTTTGAAAGCCATGCATCTACGCACTGCATGTGGAATGTGTGACTACATACCATGCTCTAGAAGGTCTCGAGGCACACCGCACACTCAGTGTTGCCGCATCCCTGAGTCCCTTCTTCTCCTCCTTCTCTATGACATTCGATGATGGAGAGCTGGTGGAGGTCAGCCTCTGAGAGCACCTGCTTCTTGTTTTGGTCACTCGCATGCATCCATCCAAGTGGCCAAAGGCGTGATGTGGAGGATTTCTTTATTGAAAGGAAAAAATCCAAAGAGGAAGGGAAGAATTTTCATTGAATAGTAAGAAGACATGCAGAGTAATGCTCTAAAGGCATAAAAACTCTAGGGCTAAGAACAATGCAACAGACTCTAACCCGAAGGCGGGGATCATCTTAAATAATGCCATAGCAAAAGCTTGTCACCGCTAGCACGACCAAACCATTCCTCTACATACCGCTACAACATTTTTGGAAGCCCCTGCTAGTGATCTGCGCCAGGCTTGCTAGGCTGCGAATTCAAAATTTAGGGGTTGGTGCTGAAGCCACCGGAAATAGAAATGATGATATTAGAAGACTCATAGAAATCCTTCTAAAGGTTAGGAAGAAGAATCGGGTTCTCGTAGGGGAGAAAGAGCCCGAAGCTGTAATAAAAAAACTTGTGATAGAAAAAGGTGAAACCCTAGCGCAGCTTCAGACCCTTCCCATTGAAACGTAGATATTTTCTTTCTCTTCCGGAAACAAAGATAAAGACCACCTTTCTATGAAGTTTAGGGAATTGGACCAAATGGTGGAAGGGCGTTTGAATAAGGGTATAATTCTTAATGTGGGTGATTTAAAGTGGCTTGTAGAGCCGCCCAAGGTAGGAGGAGCATTGATAGAGTTGTGTTGTTGCTGCAACATCCCCCCCAAAAATTTTGTAAATATTGGGGCCCCTCCTTTATTTTTCTAGAAGGTTTTGCTTAAAGGTCAAGGCCTTTTTCATACTTACTTTTTCTAAGAGAGAAAGTTCTTTAAGTTTGTTTTTCCTTAAGTAAAACTCATCTTTCCCAGTCGAAACGGCAGCACAACTTGTCGAGTTGAGTCGCGACGACCAGCTTCATCTGTTAAGCTTTTTAGCCTTTCCCGTTTCGGCGCAACTCATTTAGTCTCACCGCAACAGGCGGGTGTTTTGGTTAAGTTGTAAAGTTTCCTTGTTTCGGACGAACTTGCCCAGTTCCGCTGCATCGGTCGGACGAACTCCCCAAACCTTCCGAAGCACGGCCTTTTGCCTTGTCTTTTTATGAGTTTTTTGTTGCGGCGAATCTCACTGAGTTGTGCCGACATGATCGACAGCCTTTGTTGTTTCCATTGAAGCCTGTTGTTGCGGAAAAACTCAGAGTTCTTGCCCGAAACGGTCGGCGTTTGTGTTTAAGTCTTAAGTACCTCGATGCATTCTGACGAAACTCAACAAGTTCCCCCGAAACCATTGCCTGCAAACCGCGAGAGACGTCGATAGAGATAATGCGATAGAGGTGACCGAAAAAACTCGAGGAGATTTTCCGAAATGAAGCAGCAACCGCCAAAGCATTTGTCTCTACACTGAACTCAGTAAAAGATGCCGACGCATTTGCGCTTTCACTCGGCCAGTGCAGTCAATGCTAGGCGCTCCAACTCGCCAAGTGGTTCCATTTTTAGCGACAAGAAATTAATGCTGAGCGGCACGGAAAAGACACCAGTCCCTTCGCCATAACAACGTTTTTTTTAATGCCCACTTACCCGGTCATGTCAAGGTTAAATGCTCACACGTGTCGGGGGTTATATATAGAAAGTGGGATTTTGGTTCGTTTATTGTTGTTTTATTGTTAAGCTTTTCGAAACTCCGTTCAAGGTCGCTCCCACCATACGACGACATCCAGGTCTGTAGTTTCGTCAACCCCATCAGACCCAATCGTCCGCTGCCAGGTAAGTAGATCTATCAAGCTCTTTCTATTGTGTTTTCAGTGGCTAAAGCGTTTGTTGTTTGCGTTAAAACCTTTTTCGACAGCCCCTCTCCGCGGCCACCTTTGTCCATGTTAGAGCTTTTCTCTACACCTGGTTGGTCATCCCCGAAGTCTTTTAGAAACCCCGCTAAACCCTGTCCTCTTTCCCAGCTAGCTACCCGACATGAATGATGATGACCCAAACCGACGTAGTGGGCAGTTCCCGGTCGCAACCACCCGAGCTCGTTTCTCACTTACGTTCTTTTATGATTGTCTTGGTGCCTCTAACTAAAGAGTCAAGCACAGTGGTCATAGTCTCACTCTCTCTAGTCGACTTGAAAAGAGGAACTAGCCCTGTCTACTTATTTTAGCAGATAATTAACGTCTGCTTGATATGTACATTTTTAAGTGTTGCTTGAATGTTGTTTTAAAAGTAGTATTATTTTAAGGAGTTTTGATAATATTGTTTCAACCAGGCTATGCTTGAAATTTTTTGGCTCAAAATTTGGTTATGTATTCTAACTTGATCAAATATCCTACTCATGCATGCTTTTGCCAGGTTTAAAAACAATGCCCAAAGGAGCTAAGAAGAATTCTAAGATGTCTGAGCCTGAATCAGGTGGTGAAGCTGTGTTGGAAGCAAGAGTCAAGACATTATATGAGGATACCAAGCCAATTATGGGTATCGCCCTCAAATTCAAGTGGGGGGAATTGCACCACATGATAAGAGATCGGGACATTCCCGGATCAGTCCTAGAGGAAATGTATTTGTATCAAAACATTCGAAACTCTAGCATCACAAGAGCAGCCACGCGACCAGAGCGTTTCCCCTGCTCGAAAGTCATCGGATGGATCCTAGCACATGCTAACGCCCAATCAAGAGTTATGTCCAACAGCATGGGAGAGGGTTTTGCTTCATTCCACTCAGCCCACATTTTGACAGCCTACCAGTTGCCCCATCCTCAAACGTTGTTGAACGACGCTTGGCTCGAAAGTCTCAACATGGATAACTTGGAGATGGCTAGGAAGTTGTTGATCATAGGTAAGCAGCTGAGGCTAAAGGAGAGGGATGAATATGAAGTCCAAGCGCTAAGGCCTCCTTTCAGAATCATTTCCCTCATGCTAAGTAGAATTTTTGGCAGAGCTGATGGAATTGTTTATAAGCTACATTAGATTCCTTTAATCCATGATGTAGCTTTCAAAGGAACAGTTTTCAATTGGGCCGACATCCTCTCGGAAAATCTGTCGACAGTCGTAGCCGCTGCCAAGGAAGGGTTAGTCCGGAAGAAATCAAAATTCTACATGTCATCATACCTAGTAGATTGCATTCTTTCCAGGTATCATTTCCCAAAGTTAGGATGCATTTGGAACAAGGCTGACTACCCATTTTATACCGCTTATAAGATCATGTGGGCCCAGAACTACAAAATCTATTACAAGGCCATATGTGAAGAGTTTATCATGCCTCTGTATGAGCTGATGTTCAATAGTGAGCCCAGTTTCCTATCTGAGAATGCCATGGCAGTCATGGATAAATATGGTGACTTTGCTCTTTTAGAAGAGGGTACTTACATAAGGATGTATGGAGGTTCCAAGCCACCATCTCTCCTGCCCAGGTATGTTACATATTTTGTGGTCCACAAGGAGGCGGTGAGGCAGGTTTTTATAGATGGAGTTGGAAGCTTCCTAAATAAATTGAAGGCCTCTTTCCCAGCACTGCCCTTTTATGTCAGAGCATACAATTTCTCGAAGGTCAAATCAGCTGAAAATTTGTTCAGGAATTGAGAGATTTTCACTTTAGGGAGAGGATTTTCATGAAGAATGACAGTCTCAATATGGCTGCAGACCATTGCAAAGAATTTAATGCGCATTTTGAATATGCACACTACCATGATGAACATGAAGAATTTTTTAAAAGGGTTAGAAATATGACCAAACTCGGAAGGCGCCTTCGCCTCAAGAGCGGAGCTGGCTCTAGCTCCACTGCAGCCCAAGCTGTCAGAGAGGCAGAATTGCAGGGGGGAGGAGAGGAAGCCGAAGCTCTGACGAAGGAGGAGCAAAGGCTCGAGGAAGTTGAAAGATTCCAAAGGGAAGCAACGGAAAGAGCGAAGAAAGAGCAGGCAGACAGACTTCAAGATGAAGAAGCTCAAAGACTTCGAGATGAAGAATTAGAGAAGATCAGAAAAGAAGAACCCCCCAAGCTGCAAGAAGAAAGGGAGAGGAGAAAAAGAGAAGCAGTTGAAAATTAGCAAAAGGCTGAATAAGAAGAGAGGCAGCTGAAGGCCGAGGAAGAAGATAAATCCAAGAAGGATGTAGAGGTAGGAAGCCCAAACATGCAGGACATGGACATAGACTCGTCCCAAGTGACCCAGGCCTTAACTGCAGAAAATGACTTCCCCATAGGAGAGCTTCCGCTCGTCCCTCTTACCCTATCAAAGAGTCACACTGTGACCCAATGGGACAAATTTGTTTTTGATAAGAAAAGGAAATCCATTGTACGAAAGACAGAGACAAGGATGAAGAAGCCCTTTCAACCGTACCTCGTCACCAAGCAAGAAACCACTGTCATGCAAGGCACGCAGAGTGTTCCCGAGTTTATGGCATCTGCCAATGTAGCTACTCCCAAGGCAAGCGAAGACAATGTGCACAAGCTAGTGAATGATGTGGAAATGGGCAAGAAGAGGGCGCACAGGTTGCAGCTTACTCTGGTAAAGGAGCAGGCTTATAGAGAGTTACTGGTAAAGAAATATGATGTCCTCGTATCAAATCAAAGTGAGTTATCGAGTAAGTATCGACACCTGGAAGAAGAAAAGGAAGATTTGGCAGTACAAATGACGATAGTGGAAGGAGAGAAAAATGATCTCAAAGCCAAGACCATTTAGTTGGAAGAAGAGAAAGAGCTGATGACAAAGCAGTTAGAGCTAGAAAACAACAAGGCAATTGATTTGAGCCCCTTTCATGAGCAGTCCTGTGACATACTAAAGAAGATACATGAGTCACAGGAACTTATTACTGAAGAAGTTTGCAGAATGAAGGTGATGGTTTTCAGGATGAAAGAAATTAATTCTGAGGCCAATAGGATCAGGAAGAAATATGCATGTGTAAAGGAAGACATTGGGAAGCAAATTGAATGGAGAGAAGGGAAGTCAGGCTTCCCCAAGCACCTCCCTCTCAAATCCATGGCATATTTTAAAGTAGATGTAGGATTTATGGAGTTCTGCAAGAATTGTGGTGTAAAGTTAAACTCCGTAATCCAAATCACCATCGGAAATGCAGCAGTCTCTATCTTAGCATCTAGGCAACTTAGGGAAGATGTCAAATGGTGGTTCCCCAAACTTTAGAATATTTTCCAGACAAAGATCAACGCTTGTCTGATTTAAAAAATGAGCTAAGCATGGAGATGGAATATGTGAAGAAGATAGATCTGTTAACAGCAGAAGACCTTCACCAGTGCATCAAGCAACCCTCCATTCACGCTCACTTGCTTGAAGAGGTTCTCCAGACTGTAGTAGTAGAAGTTAAAAACATTAAAGCAAAGTTAGCAAAGCATGAGATCTCCCTGAAATTCATGCTCCCTGCCCCTGCCAACACTATTGTGAGAGAAATAGGCATATGGCTCAGCTATATAGCAGAGGTGGACAAACCAACTGAGGTGGAAGCGCCATTTGTATCAAAAGCTCCAGCTGGGAACTGATTTGGCACTACATAATGGTCTAATTTTGAACTGGAAACATTTTTGCCTTTTTAGCTCAGTCGCAAAATGAAAGATAGCTAAACTTTTTGTTCCTTTTGTAAAAAACATTTGGTATTATTCTAATTTGTAAAGGGCATTAAAGGACAAATTAAGAGATTCCTTGGGATTAGGGTACACGTAGGAGCTCTTGGAGCATTTTGTAAATCTATATATAGATGAATAGAGAATAGTAGAAGGACGAAAGGACAACTTTTGTCTTGTACGTGAATTATTTTGCTGCATTTATAAAAGAGACTCCATTTTTCCTAGGAAGAGGACTGCATTTTTGCCTGAAGATGTGTTAAATGTCTGTTGGATTATTTCTGCATCATTTATACATTACTGTGAGATCATTCCTTGTTGTTCTGAATTATTTCTTTGTAATGAAAGTTCTCATATTTTTCTGTGCAAAGATGTATATCTTAAATATTTCTTTGTAATGAATGTTCTCATATTTTTATGTGCAAAGATGTATATATTAAATGAGTAATGGAATGTTTTAATTCGATCAAAGGTATCTTTGATATCTTTCACCTTCTGTTGGAAATGCATCTTTATGATTAAATAGCTATCTGTGAGATCTTTGGATGTTTCTTTCAGCGTATTACTCATACTTTCAGTTTGCTCCTTGCAAGGATAGATTAAATTTGCTTAAACAGTTTTAGATCAGATTTGTTTAACTGCATGCATTTAGATTACAGCATTTGCATATCATCTTTAAAATAAAATACATAAACGGTGGATCGGGCCGCAACTGGTGAAAAGGAGACAAATCTTTAAAACTTACACGGTAGTTGGGCCGTTAATTGGACGGATTCCCTATACCAAACGGTGAGTGATCTAATTGGGCTTGCTTACCGAGGAGAATCCCTTGTTGATTGATGCTACGATTTTCGAGGCATCAACAGGTTTTTAGTCTCATCTTCTATGCAACAAGTTGTTATGAAATTGATTCAATTATTAGCTCTTTATGGAGGAATTGGTCGTCTATGGCTGATTGGGATTGCGACGTGTGAAACATACCTGCGTTGTCAAGTATGTCATCTTGCTATAGATAATGATTGGGACCTGTAGCCTCTACCTATTGTTTCCAAACCAAATCCAGAATTGTTTCCCAGGTTGTCCCTTGTTTCTTCTGCTTTCCAAGTTCTGCATTTATTTTAGTGTTTAGGAAATCTGTCTTGAAATGCATCAAATATTCCATTATCTTATATTTGGGGGATCATAATCAACATCTTGAATTTTGGTTTCTATTTTTTGATTGATCTACATATTTCAGAAGCACAATAACGACCTAAACATTTCCCATCCACCTCTTAATGCACTTGAGCTGAGGGATGAGTTGTGTTTCTGGTTTTTTTGTCGATGTCCAATTTACGAATGTAATTTTTCTGGCATTTACGCTAGTTGCATGTTTGCGAGTATTTGTTGGTTATTAAAAATATTAATGTTTCCTTTCAAAAAAAAAAATTGGCCGAACAATTACAATAAGTGTGTTATATATAATACCTTAGTCACATTTATGATTTTCATAGAGACTTCTATGTATGCTAATAGTTGTGGATTGTTATGGCTATCGTAGGATTTAATGCTCAGCCAACTGATTGCTCTTTTTGAAATTGGATTTGTCTTCTTGTTTACAGCTTGGTGGTATTCATTTTATGGCTTTTGCATTAGGCTTTATAGCGATGATTTCTAATACCGAAAGGCATCATACTTCACTCGTCATAGATTTCCCATGAGCTCAGTAATCTTACCAGATTTTAAAATACCAGTTAGATGGATATTCGTCTTGGTACGAAAAACCTCCAGGGCCCCTACCACCTGTTGATGTATATGTAACTTTAGAATGTATTTCGCATATGTATATTGCACTCCTATAGAGATGGTATTATTCCTCTATACGGAAGTGTCGTCATTTGTATTGACAAGTGTCGTCATTTATATTTTAAGTGTCGTAACTTATACTTGATGGGTTATTAGACCACCTTGATGGGGTTGGCCCTATATAATTCATGTGGGTTAAAGGGTTATTAGACCACCCTATTGGGGGTCGGCCCTGTCAGCATTATGTTAAGTGGTTAAGTTGAGGCCGACCTAGTAAGGTTATTAGGCAAGTCAAGTCAAGTATAAATAGAGTGCGGGAGGCACTCTATTTGATTATTCACTTTCTCACTTATACACTCATTGGAGAGTGGCGCACTAGTGGAGGAGGAGAAGCTGCTACTAGGAGACTATCTCTTATGCTTGGGTTTTGTATCATTGCTCTATCTATCTCTGAGGAAGTTATTGTGGTTTTCACCTTTATGGTTTTCCCCAAGGAAACTCTATGTGTCTATTGTCTCATGTGATTGCTTGTTGTGATTGATATGCTTGATATGCTGTACATGTTATTCTCTCAGTAAAGATCCTAGAGTATGTTGAATTAATGCTCAAAAACATGGAATCAGAGCTAACCTGAGAAGAAGACACTGTACAGTTGCGGAAGCTAGGGATTCTTGTTTTTGGGTTTATCTCCACAGATCTTGAGAGGCACTAGGGTAGATTGACTCTATTTAGCAAGGCACATCTTTCTGTCCAATCAGAATTCAATTCTTGGCACTTTCATTTTTGGCCCTAAAAATTAGGGTTTCCTCAAAAATAGGAATTTCTGAAATCTGAGACCATGGCTAGAAGATCCTTGGAAAAATAAAAGTTTAGAGATTTGGATCGAACTTTTTGGTTGGGTGAAGCTCTAGGAAAATCAAACCCTAGTTTGGGGTCCTCTCCAGTGAAACCGAAAATTAGGGCTTCTGCAAAAGTTGGAATTTTTGAAATCTTAGACCACGGCTGGAAGCTCCTCTGAAAAATCGAAGTTTAGAGACCAAGATCGAACTTTTTGGATGGATGAAGCTCCGGGAAAATCAAACCCTAATTCAGGGTCCTCCCTAGTGAATCCGGAAGTTTGAAAAGCAAATTTGAGGGGTGAAACTTTGCAGTTTTTAAATTCTAAGTATACTAGATTGATCATCTCATCAAGGCACATCTTTCTATCCTTTCAGAAGTTTGAAATTCAAAGTTTGAATTTTTAGGGTTTCTCTAACAAACCCTAATCCAACTCCAGATCTAGATTTCTGCAAATCAAGTGGCAAGACCTAAATCTTTTCAATTTAATTTGAAGTACTCTTTAAGATGTCTCACCACACCAAGCTTGAGGATAAGCTTGAAGGGGCTGATAACTTCCGAGCATGGAAGTATAGGATTGGGTTAATTCTAGAAGAGAGTGAGTTGGACACCTACATAAGTGAAGGGGTTCATGTCCCAAAGGGAGAAGACACTAAGGCCTTACTCAAGAGGAACTTATTCAAGGCTAAAAGGATCATTGATGATTCTATCAAAAAAACATCTCATGCCACATGTGTCATCTCTGAAGACACCTAAGGAGATGTTTGATTCCTTGACCAAGCTATTTGAAGGGAAGAATATAAATCGGAAGATGACCTTGAGGAATCGTTTGAAGAATATCAAGTTCCAAAATGCGGAGACCATACAGTATTATTTCTCAAGGGTCTCCCAGATAAAAGAACAACTTGAAGTTGTGGGAGAATTTATAGAGAATGGAGAAGTGGTAATGACCACTCTTAATGGCCTTCCTAGGTCATGGGATTCCTTCATCCAAGGAATTTGTGCTAGGAAGAAACTTATCTCTTTCAGTAAGATGTGGGAAGAATGCTCACAGGAAGAAGCTCAGATTGTAGCTCGAGAAGAGAAGATGGGGAATGAAGATCAAGCTCTCACAACACATACCAAGAAGAGGACACTTTTCCTCAGATTGTCCTAAGAACAAAAGGAACAACAACAACAACTACTGCAAGCAATATGACAGGTATGACGTACAGGTATGTTTTGAAATCTATTCATGATTAAGTTTATAATATGATTGTCTTCATGTTATTGAGTTTAGTAACAATCTTGTTTAATTTTAGACTTGTCTTATCACCCTAGTAAAAGTATGAATGCATGATAGAAGACATTCATTGATTAGGGTTATGACACTTATGATTGTATTATGATTGTACTAATACACTGTGGTGTTGTATGAGGATAATGTTATCTTCTAACATGAAGGTACAAATCAAGTTCTAGATCAAGACCATGGTGACATGAAGACAAAGACTCATCCATAGTCATGGATCACATAGAGGTGTGTATAATTTGGTTCTACAATGGTTAACTTATGAGTTATGTAGGTCATTGAAGAGAACAAGAAAAACATTGCTAGACATAACTGGCAAATATGATGACCAGGTATGTTTTTCCTATATCAAGTTAGAATCCTACCTTATGTAAGGATCTTATACTTTTGTATGATTGATAATGATTACTCATGAAGTTACAAGTTTGAGTGATCCGGATTTATGTGGGAACGAAACAAAAGATAGCATATACAGAATCATACACAGAGATGTATTGCAAATAACACAGTGATACAGTAAACACATATTCTATTAAATAGCGGAAATAGAACAAACTGTAAAATACAATAGCTGGAATGGTGGTAGCTATCTCTGAGAAGAGATGTGGCCGCTATGCTCATTCGTGCCCAGATGAATACAAAGAGAGGCCGAAAGGGCCTATTTATCATAAGCATGAGGGAAAGAATCCCAAACATCCAAAAACCTAACCCTAGAAGATGAACCGTCATAAAGTTTGCGGCCCCAAGGTGGTTAGTTGAACAGTCAACTTCCCGGGGTCATAACTTTTGCATACGATCTCCGTTTAGGGTGCTCAATAGCTCGTTGGAAAGGTCTAACCGAGATTTACAACTTTCGAATGGGCCCAAATGTATGCTGTCGGAAACCATCTGGTCCCCCAAATCGCCAAAAAATGTCGTTTAGGGCCTCAAAATGGCTCCGGAAGTTCAGGACCCGAAAAACTGCTAAAAATAGTAATTTACCAAAATTGCCAGAAGACTGTTTTGAGCCAGTTGGAAGAGATGGGCTACCACCGATATCCACCTAGATCAATCCTCCCTCCTTAGGAAGCAATGGTCTCCATTGCGTTAAATCCCTTATCATATGTCGAGCTGTGTGTCGAGTTGAGCTCTTGGTGCGACATTTGTTGAAGCAGAAAGGTTGCCTTTCTTTGAAATCTTCAGAGGGTTGTAATTGTTGTTGCTGGCTGCGCTGGAGCTGTTCAACAGTTTTGGTTGTTGTGGTATTTTTCATTGGTGTTGATGGTTTCTTTTTGTGGGAGCACCTTGAATGCGTGGCCTTGCACTGCAAAGGAACTTGAATAGGCGATGCTGCACTGAACTTCTATTTTTCTTGTTTCTGCTGAGTAGAGGGATGATGGGCAAAGGTTGTGGATGTCTCTGCGATATGATGTTCTCCTTTAGTGGCAATTGCGAATAGGGAAAATTTCCCAGTGTGGGAGATTATCTTCCTTCCCTGCTCGTTTGGGGTAGGTGCAACTATCTCTGGTATCCGATAGAGTTGTCCTCCCAAAGTGACAATGACACTGCGAGGTCGTGATTCATATACAGCATGACGCTTCCACATATATGGTTGTCCTAAAAGAACATCACATACTTCAAGTGGGGCCACATCACACAATACCTCATCTTTGAAGGGCTTGATGCCATATGGTAGGCGACATTGGTGACTGACACGGATCCTTCGTCCTTGGCTTAGCCATCCAATGGTGTATGGTTGTGGGTGCGGTGTTATTGGTAGCTCCAATATCTTGATGACTTCTTCTGAGATCAGGTTCTTCTGGCTGCCGCTGTCCACAACAAAGTGTAGGGGAATTCCCTTCACCCACATCTGTGAGTGGAAAAGGCGCTCCTCTGCCTCCGACTCTTCAGGTTCCTCTGGTTGAATCTGTGTGGTGGCAACAACGGCACTGGGTTCTGCATCAATGATCTGCTTCCCTTTTTGCGCGGCTGTGAAATTAGGTTCTGAGTCAGAATCGAAACTGGGATCTGATTCTGAAGCTTTGATCTCAACCACCAATGACTGTTTTGAGCGAAAATCATCAGTGTTGTGCCAGGGGCTTTTGTGGAACTCGCACCACTTCCTGGTGTCCTTCTTTGTCTTTTCTTTACCCTTCTTCACCTGTGGTTGGGACTGGTTGTCCTTTTCCTGCCCCGTGCTCTGCGAGCCAGAGTTTCCCTTGCCCTACTTTTGCGCAGGTCCGAAGTCACGCTTGTTCTTTTGCTGAAATTTCTGCTCAATTTTGACAGCATATCGATAGGCGGATCCGAGTGAAGAGATTTCCAGGAAATCCATCTCTGTTCGGATGTACCGGTGTAGGCCACTGCGATATTTCAGTACTAGGTGCCGCTCGGAGTCCTTGATACCTAGCTTTGTGCGCAAGGTATGAAATTTGTTGGTGTACTCCGACACCGTTTGGTCCCTCTCTTGATGCAGAATGGTCCATTTTGTGTACGGGTCATCATAGTTTCCAACAAGGTAATATTGTTCCTTGACGGCATCTATAAAAGAGGCCCAAGTGGGATTGGAATATTCAAACAATCCAGACTCGTCTGACGAGTTTTGCTCACAATAAGTTTCCGACCAATTTTTGACATGGGGGACGGCCTTAAGGAGCGCAAAGATGATCTTTTCCCTGTCGGAAAATTTGTGGACAGAGAAATACCCTTCTAGTAGATTCAACCATTTATCTAGAGCATCGGCATCGATTTGGCCTTCAAATAAAGGGATATCAAAATTAACTTGTACCTTGAAGGGAGTCGTATCTCCGAAATGGCTGCTCGTTGAGGGTGCATTTGCCGCTGTTGGCATGCGTTGAAGGATTTGGGCGAAATTATCCATCATCTCGTTCCTCTGTCGCGCGAGGGCTTCCTCGAGCAACAACTTGATAGGATCTACTACTCCGTCGTCTCTCTTTTCTTCCTCCATGGGAGGCCGTTTGGGGCGGCGAGAGTGGTCTTCCCCAAGTGAAACTAGTTCGAGACCCAACTCTCTGTATCCTGACCTCGTCGGGGACATGCACCGAGAAACAATCAAAGAGCAGACCGCTCTGATACCACTGATCCGGATTTATGTGGGAACGAAACAAAAGATAGCATATACAGAATCATACACAGAGATGTATTGCAAATAACACAGTGATACGGTAAACACATATTCTATTAAATAGCGGAAATAGAACAGACTGTAAAATACAATAGCTGGAATGGTGGTAGCTATCTCTGAGAAGAGATGTGGCCGCTATGCTCATTCGTGCCCAGATGAATACAAAGAGAGGCCGAAAGGGCCTATTTATCATAAGCATGAGGGAAAGAATCCCAAACATCCAAAAACCTAACCCTAGAAGATGAACCGTCATAAAGTTTGCGGCCCCAAGGTGGTTAGTTGAACAGTCAACTTCCCGGGGTCATAACTTTTGCATACGATCTCCGTTTAGGGTGCTCAATAGCTCGTTGGAAAGGTCTAACCGAGATTTACAACTTTCAACTGGGCCCAAATGTATGTCATTGGAAACCATCGGGTCCCCCAAATCGCCAAAAAATGTCGTTTAGGGCCTCAAAATGGCTCCGGAAGTTCAGGACCCGAAAAACTGCTAAAAATAGTAATTTACCAAAATTGCCAGAAGACTGTTTTGAGCCAGTTGGAAGAGGTGGGCTACCACCGATATCCACCTGGATCATTGAGTAATCTAGGGTTTATGCATATGTCTCTTACCTTGATTGATGATATGACTAACCAGAAGAGTTCTATGGTCAAATATGAATATGCATGAGTAAGTGAAGTCTTCCCTGAAACTTTGAATGCTAATACTTATTATCTATGTTTGAAATGATCATGACTATACATGTTTAAGATTATTGTGTTTTGATAGTATTAAGATTATACTAATGAATGTATGATTATGTATGAGATCTCGAGGATAACACATTGATGATACTAGTAAGCATACATAGTGATCGAGGATGGATATAAGTTCAAGGACAGGTAATCTAGGAAGCAAAGATCAAGAGGGAGCACACTCCAGTAGTTCCTGCAAGGAAACAAAGATTGAGAGGGAGTCCACCCAACAAACAAACAAAGATAAGTATTTGAATTGTCATTCTTGTATATTTGATTGTTTAAATAATATTGTTCAATGATGTAAATACTTATGTTCCTAGAATTAGGTTGTGTATCATGCATATTAGAATAATGGCATCAATGAACAGTATACCAATAATATGCATGTAATGGGTAAGTGGCCTATGGCACTGTACAACATTCCATTGCTACTTATCTAGAATGAAACCTCTTTGCTGACATGTTGGGAGTTGTGCACACTCTTAACAATGTTCTGGTAGATATTGGAAGGCATGTAGAAAGTTATGAGATATGGATAAATGTTGTATTGAAGCATTGGCTAAATTAATTGCATGACTGTATGACATATTTCTTTATGTGTAAGAATTTGTCCTGAAAACTATGAGATGTTTCTAATCATGCAATTTAACTTGTCTTGTAGGAAATATCGTATACCATCACCTACAAAAGAAGGACTACAACATTTACTCCAGCAACAACGCTATCTATTGAAGAATCTCAAGTTCCCAGGATCTGGGATGAAGTAATGATCGAAGAGTACCAGTCAATAATGAAGAATGATGTTTGGGATGTGGTCCCAAGACTTGAAGGGAAGTTTGTTGTGACTTCCAAGTGGATCTATAAGATCAAGCATGCTGCAAATGGTAGCATGGAGAAATACAAAGCTAGATTTGTATCCCGTGGCTTCTCCTGGAAAGAGGGAATAGACTATGAAGAGACTTTTTCTCCTGTAGCCAGATACACTTCCATCAGTTCAGTACTTGCTCTAGATGTAGTGATGAAGTGGAAGATACACCAGATGGATGTCAAGACAGCTTTCTTGAATGGTGTAGTCGAGGAGGAAGTGTATGTGGAGCAGCCACTTGGTTTTAGGACACATGACAGGAAGTCATATGTGTGTAGGTTGAAGAAATCCTTGTATGGATTGAAGCAAGCTCCTAGGACTTGGTATGGTAGGATAGACAACTTTCTATCCAGTTTGGGATTTACCAAGAGTAAAGTGGATTCCAACCTTTACTACAAGGTTGAGGAAGGCAATCCAGTGATACTACTTTTGTATGTGGATGACCTGTTTGTTACAGGTGATGATAGATTGATCGCCGACACGAAGAGGAAGCTTGCTTCCGAGTTCGAGATGAAGGAATTGGGGATGATGCACTATTTTCTAGGCATGGAGGTCTGGCAGAGTGCAGATAGGATCTTCCTTGGACAAGGGAAGTATGCAATATAGATCCTGAAGCAGTTCGGGATGATGGACTGCAAGGCCATGACCACACCTATGGCATCAAACCTAAATCTTATGTGTGATGATTTGTCTGATTTGGTTGATGTCATGGTGTATCGTCAGATGATTGGGTCCTTGATGTACCTGACGAACACTAGACTATATATTTGTTTTACGGTGAACACATTGAGCCAGTTCCTGACGGATCCCAGAGGTGTTCACCTGGTTGCTGTAAAGCATATTCTAAGGTACCTAAAGGGTACAATTGATTATGGGCTCAAGTATGATGCAAATCAAAAGTTTAACCTACAGGGTTATGTTGATTCGGATTGGGCAGGCAGTGCTACAGATAGGAAGAGCACTTCTAGGTGCTGCTTCAGTATGGGATCAGGTGTGATCTCTTGGTTTAGCAGGAAGCAGTCCTGCGTAGCACTGAGTACAGTCAAGGCAGAGTACATTGCAACTTGTTTGGCTAGTTGTGAGGCAGTATGGCTTCGGAAGCTACAGTCTGAGCTATTTGATCTCCCGTTGGAGTCTACCAGTATCTTTTGTGACAACTAGAGTTGTGTGAAGCTGTCTAAGAACCCAATGTTCCACGACAGGTCGAAGCACATTGAGATCAAATATCACTATATTAGGGATATGGTGCAGAGAGGAGCAGTGAAGCTCCTGTATGTTGCGACAGATGAGCAAGTTGCATATGTGTTGACGAAACCACTAGCCAGAGTGAAGTTTGAGTACTTCAGAGAGAGGCTTAGTGTTCTTCAGATTGATGACACTTCGAGGAAGAAGTGATGGATACATATGCAGGAGCCATTCCAAGCATGGTGAGAGGAGGATCCTTCCCATGGCTGTGGACGTAAGCGCTGTGTGATGAGCATCAGGACGATGCTCCAGTTACTGCTTGATATGATCAGTTGGATCATGTATATGCATCGGTTGGATGCTTGTTATGATCATTTGGATCATGTATATGTATATGCATTAGTTGGATGCCTGGTATGATCAGTTGGATCATATATATGTATATGCATCAGGACAATGCAGTGATGATGATCAGGATGATCATGTGATATGAGTATCAGGATGATACTCTGGATCATATGCATTAGGATGATGCTATGATGATGATCAGGATGATCATATGTGATGATATGTATCAGGTGGATACATTACATAATCAGTTGGATTATGTGTGATGAGTTCCGAAGACACAGATGCACATGGGAGTTTCGGACATGGTTGTAGATGTGTTCTCCCATGGTAGTGATGTAATTTCAGGAGCCATTCTCACATGGTGGTAGATGTGTTCTCCCATGGTGCAGATGTAAGGGCTAGTGCCATTCGAGCATGGTTGAAGTGTGTCTTCCCATGGTTGCGATATAAGTATTGTGCCATTCAAGCATGGTTGAAGTGTGTCTTCCCATGGCTGGGATATAAGTGTTGTGCCATTCCTAGCATGGTTGAAGTGTGTCTTCCCATGGATATGGATATAAGTGCGATGCCATTCTAGCATGGTTGAAGTGTGTCTTCCCATGGTGTAGATATAAGTGCTGATCCTTTCACGGATGGTTGAAGTGTGTCTTCCCATGTCGGTGAATGCAAGTGTTGTGTGATGTGCATCTGGGTTGTGCTTCGTGAACGATGTTATGATCAGTATGATCATTAGTATCAGGATGATACTCTGTGGCCGTGGACAGGTTGTGTAGTGGCATGTAAAAGGTCCTGGGAGATCCGATAGGTTGAGCTGTGTGCTCGTAAAATTCCTGGGATGCTCTTTCAAGGTTTTGTTGACTCACGTAATAAGTTCTGAGGATTCCACAGTATGGCCAGTGATGATGAAGACCTACAGGTGGTGGGCCTACATCCATCATGAAAAAGGGCTGGCTCTGTAGAACTTCCTATGATGAGTAGTTCATAGATTGATTGAGATAGCAGTAGCAGTGACGATGACGATGACAATGATTCATTGACGATGATCCAGAGAAGAAGACTTGTGCCAGCATATCTGTGTCGAGAAATACCTTCCTAGTTAAGAGGGAGTGTTGATGTATATGTAACTTCGGAATGTATTTCACATATGTATATTGTACTCCTATAGAGCTGTTATTATTCCTCTATACGGAAGTGTCTTCATTTGTATTGACAAGTGTCGTCATTTATATTGTAAGTGTCATAATTTATACTTGATGGGTTATTAGACCACCTTGATGGGGTTGGCCCTGTATAAGTCATGTGGGTTAAAGGGTTATTAGACCACCCTATTGGGGGTCGGCCTTGTCAGCATTATGTTAAGTGGTTAAGTTGAGGCCGACCTAGTAAGGTTATTAGGCAAGTCAAGTCAAGTATAAATAGAGTGCGGGAGGCACTCTATTTGATTATTCACTTTCTCACTTATACACTCATTGGAGAGTGGCGCACTAGTGGAGGAGGAGAAGCTGCTACTAGGAGACTATCTCTTATGCTTGGGTTTTGTATCATTGCTCTATCTATCTCTGAGGAATTTATTGTGGTTTTCACCTTTATGGTTTCCCCAAGGAAACTCTATGTGTCTATTGTCTCATGTGATTGCTTGTTGTGATTGATATGCTTGATATGTTGTACATGTTATTCTCTCAGTAAAGATCCTAGAGTATGTTGAATTAATGCTCAAAAATTAACACCACCACATTCACTGTGTCTTGGAGGAATTTTAGTGGATCTAATTTTATATGCTCTTAAAGGAGTATATAAGTATTATGGGCGTGGCTAAGGCCCATTGTGTGGGTATTGAAACCCAGAAGTTGGAGCTACCTTGTGCGACTTGTAAATGCTCTCGAACTGTGATGTCCACCTGGAAAACCAACTTGGTTCACAAAAAATGTTTTCGTTCTAGATACCCATCCTAGATCCATTTTAGGGACAAATTTATTTAGGGTATGTTTCCCATTTGATTGTTGTCTGTATCTAGAGCTGATACAACTCCAGGCCATTCCAAGAAGAGATTTTTTTTATTCCCATGAGTAAAATTATATTGTCCGTGCCAAATCTGATACAGCTCCAAGCCATTCCAAGAAGAGAATTTTGTGATTCCCATGAGTAAAATTATATTGAATGTAGATTAAAATTCTAATCCTTCAACATATCTAAAAGTAAAATTACATTGAATGTAAATATCATATCATATCAATCTAATCTATAATTTTTTCATGGTTGTGCATGATGTAGTTAATCTAATCTATAGTTTTTTCTAGGTGTGCATGACGCAGTTTTATTTGAAAAAAAAAATTATACGTGCAATTCAAATCTGTTACAAACTAAAATTGAAGTGATTGACAAATTTAGACCAGTTCAGGCACTACTTCCTATTTATTGGAGGTCAAGGTTTTAATTTTATGTGGCTTAAATTCTTGTTTAGGATCTAAATGCCCTTTAAATTCGAGTTTCCCATCAGCGGATTGTTTTTTGTTAGTGCGGGTACAACCATTCAAATATTATTTATGTGCTTTCATTGTCCCTGTAAGGTTTTCAATTTTGACAAATATTAAAAGATTGTGTTGTAGATACATACCTAGATTTTCTAAGAACTTCTTTTTGGGGTGTACATTTTTATTTTTGCATTCTTCAACAGACAAAAATGATTGATTCTTTACTGTAGTGCATAATAATATTATGTATCCTATGCCAATAATATTATGTATATAAAAAATTCTTACTATGTACAGTTTGGTGTCCTTAAGTCATTGAGATAACCCACCTGAACATATTGTCCCTTCATTGCACTCAAGACATAAATGATTCCTCTAAGGCTTTGCATATTTGTGAATCGTGCTGAGACTGAAATAATTATAGAACAAAAGCTTATATAACCCTTAGATCCCTCCTCTAATACACCTCTATGCATTATTCATTTCTCCAGCTCATTGTTTAATCCTTTTTTTTGCAAATTGGTCTTGTAGATAGTCAATCAATTTCTTTTTTTCTAAACAGTCACCATTTTTTATTCCAACACATTACTACTTTATATTTGCAACAACTCGTGTAAATCAGTAATCTGACTCTTGAAAGAGACTAATTGTTGAAACGTAGCATCCATTAGTTGACAATATACCACATAAATCCCATCTTCTTGGCATCAGATGCTTTGATGAAAAGCCACATGAAGCAAGGGTACACATAAGTGAGGAAAGTTGCTTATTCCCAAGTGCCCCTCGAAAGTTCGAGACAAAGGGAAACGATACCACTGCAAACAGATTGAACAACCCGAAGAACAAATGAAATCCCAGTCTACTCCCCCTACATTCTGCCAAGTCCCATGCTCCAACCAAACCGTCATAGAGAGAAAATGGGTATTTGCTTCAGGACTTCATTAAATTTCCCATTGTGTACATACGTTGCAACCATTGTTGTCCATGAGACACCATGTCTCATTGATGTAGGTTTTAAACATTGAATGACACAAAATAACAGACAGGTGAGTTGGACGAGGTGCGAGCTTCAGTCAATTTGTTGGAAATAGGTTGAAAGTGCACATGTTTGTTTGCATATAATCCAAGCACAACGTGTTTGTTTCCATGTAATGGGAGCCATTATAATGTGCAATTTAATATCTCTTAAAGGGACTCATCCAAGTGCAACGTGTTTGTTTGCATGTAATGGAGAAACCATTATGATGTGCAATTTAATATCTCTGAAATGAAATGGACTCATCTAACATTTTCCTAGTTTCCATCTCGAAATGAGGCCAAAGATTATGGCAGCAATGGTAGTCTCGAAAATGAGGCTTGTGATTTTGGTAGCAATGGTCAAATAATTGCATGTCAGTTTTTAGATTTGAATGACCCTTTGAGACAAGTGGATTTTCCAGAAAGTTACAACTTACCCTTACCTCTTGTATGGACAATCATTGTGACAACTAGTCGATACAATTGTTGGTTGTGGAGACAGATCTTCCAGTCTCATAGATGATATTGTCTTAGCCGTGCACCCCGAAGAACTGTACACCCATTTTGCATTTTTAGGGGTTTGGGGCAATGCCCCAAAAAAAGGGGTTTGGGGGCAACGCCCCTGAGAAAAAAAATTTGGGGTTGTTTTCGCCAGCTGTTTTGCAGGCCCATGGTTTTGGGTATCCCATGGTATTTTTCCCATTGTATTTTCCCTATAAAAGAAAGACATTGTAATACGGCTAAGGTTGATGTATTAGGTTTTATGCATTTTAAAGATCTATAAGATCAGGAGAGAGACTGTGAGACACTGCAGAGGAAGTGCAGTGGTTGTGCTGCAAGTTGTATCCCTTCACCTTGCTGGACAGTAATAATAATAAGGACTGGCAAATTCAGTGTGGACGTAGCCCAAGTTAGGGTGAACCACGATATATCTATGTCTCTCTTGTAATGTGTGTGTGATTATATTTGCATTTATGCTTATTGTTATTGCTTTGCGATCCTGTTTTTCTAACAATTGGTATAATAGCCAAAGGTCTATTTGGCAGATAAACCCGTAGGGAGCTAGGGTTTTCTGTTTGAGTGGGAGCAATGGCAGAAGAAGGAAAGTTTAAGGTCGAGAAGTTTAATGGCCAAAACTTCCAGTTATGGAAGATGCAAATGGAGGACTATCTGTACCAGAAAGATCTATTCCTACTGTTGGGAGGTAGAGCAAAGCAGCCGCCGGCCATGAAGGATGAAGAATGGGAGGTTCTTGACAGAAAGGCTCTGGGAACAATACGGCTGAGCCTGGCTTTGTCAGTGGCTTTCAATATCTCAAAAGAAACGACAATGGAGGGTTTGATGAGCGCACTGGGTAAGCTGTATGAAAAACCCTCAGCCTCCAACAAGGTATTTCTAATGAAGCATTTATTTAATATGAAGATGTTTGAAGGTGGATCTGTTACTGATCATTTAAATGAGTTTAATACTGTTGGTTGTGGAGCCAGATCTTCTAGTCTCATAGATGATATTGTATTAGCCGTGTTTGTACCCCAGTTTTATATGATATGTAGGTGGATTGTACAGTCACCCCAGTGGGGGGGGTGTGGGGGGGCATCGCCCCCCCACGGGGGTTCGGGGGAAACGCCCTCGAAGAAAAAAATTTGGCACTGTTTTCGCCTGTTGTTTTGCGGGCCCATGGTTTTGGGTATCCCATGGTATTTTCCCATTGTATTTCCCTTATAAAATAAAGACATTGTAATACGGCTAGGGATGATGATGTATTAGGTTTTATGCATTGTAAAGATCTCTGAGATCAGGCGAGAGACTGTGAAACAGAGAAGAAGAAGTGCAGCGGTTGTGCTGCAGGTTGTATCCCTTCACCTTCCTGGACGGTAATAATAATAAGGACTGGAAAATTCATTGTGGACGTAGCCCAATTTGGGTGAACCACGATATATCTGTGTCTCTCTTGAAATGTGTATGTGTGATTATAGTTGCATTTCTGTTTATTGTTATTGCTATGCGATCCTGTTTTTCTAACAAATATGGTTACAAATCAGCTAAGTTCTGTAAGTGTGAACTTTGATGATGAGGTTAGGGCTCTTCTAATATTGTGTTCATTGCCAGAAAGCTGGAATAGCTTGGTCATGGCTGTAAGTAACTCTGTCTCTGGTTCAAACACCTTGAAATTTGATGATGTTATTGGTGTTATTCTTAGCGAGGAAATGCGAAGAAAAATCACAGATGAGACATCAGGTAATGCGTTGACCATGGAGAGTAGGGGAAGACAAAAGGAGAGAGGAAAGAGCCAAGGTAATCGTGGCAAGTCTAAAACGGGAAGATCCAAGTCCAGACTGGGAAAAATAGAGTGCTGGAACTGTGGAAAGAAAGGACATCTGAAGAAAGACTGTAGATCTCTAAAGAAGAAAGGAGATGCACAGAAGGAAACTACCCAGGAAGCAAATGTAGCAGGTGATGTGTTACAAGATGCTTTGATTCTTGCATTGGATAATACTAGTGATTATTGGGTAGTAGATTTAGGAGCTTCATGTCATGCTACACCCCATAGGAAATACTTTCATGAGTATATTCCTAGCGATTTTGGACATGTTTTATTGGGTGATGATGAGCCATGTAAAATTGTTGGAATGGGTAAGGTATGGATAAAAGTTAAGAATAGAACTGACTGGTTGTTGAAAGATGTTAGGCATATTCCTGCTATGAAAAGAAATCTAATCTCAATAGGGCAGTTGGGAGATGGCGGCTGTCTATCTACATTTGGAGAAAAGTGGTGGAAGATCACTAAAGGATCAATGGTGATAGCAAAAGGAGACAGGATAGGTACGTTGTATTTATGTCCTCATAATACTGACCATTCTATCTCTTCATCTTCCACAGGAATAGATACAGCATTGTGGCATCATAGGCTTGGCCACATGAGTGAGAAGGGGATGCAGATTCTCCACTCAAGGAAGTTGCTTCCAGATTTGAAGCAGGTAAGTTTGGAATTCTGTGAAAACTGTGTTTATGGAAAACATAAGAGAGTCAAATTTCTCAGGGTTGGGAAACAAAAGAAGAATGAAAAGTTAGAGCTAGTGCATACAGATGTATGGGGATCGGCTCAGGTACAATCTCTTGGTGGCTCTCATTATTATGTTACATTTATTGATGATGCAACTAGAAAAAATTTGGTTTATTGCATTAGACAGAAATCTGATGTGTTTGCTACTTTTAAGAAGTGGAAAGCTTTGGTTGAGAATGAGATAGGGAAAAGGTTGAAGTGTCTCAGATCTGATAATGGAGGTGAGTACTACGGCAAGGAGTTTGATAGTTACTGTTCATACCATGGGATTCGTAGAGAGAAAACAGTCCCAGGAACACCACAAGAAAATGGTGTGTCAGAAAGGATGAACAGAACGATCATGGAGTGTGCAAGGTGTATGAGACTGCATGCAGGGTTGCCCTTGCAGTTTTGGGTGGATGCTGTAAATACTGTTGTTTATTTAATAAACAGAGGACCTTCAAGTGCTTTGGATGGTGGTATTCCAGAGGAGGCATGGATAGATAAAAAGGTAAACTACTCATTTCTGAGAACGTTTGGTTGGGAAACATTTGTCCATATTCATAAAGAAAATAGAACAAAGCTTGAAGCTAAATCCAAGAAATGTACCTTTATTGGATATGCGGTTGATGAATTTGGTTATCGCTTATGGGATTATGAAAATAACAAAATCATCAGGAGTAGAGATGTGATATTCAATGAAAAGGTCATGTATAAAGATCAGTTGGAGGGAAAGAAACAGGAAAAGGAAACCACAAAGTACACAGTACTTGATGAAATTCAAGAAAATGAAGTTCCAAAGGTGCCAGAAAATCAAGAACAACAGCAAGTACCTGAAACTCCTGCAACTACAAGAAGATCTAACCAGGTTAAGTAGACTCCCTGAACGATACTCTCCTTCAATGTATTATTTGTTGATGACTGATGCTGGTGAACCAGAATGTTATGAAGAAGTAATGCGGGTGGAAACTAGAAAGAAGTGGGAGCAAGGCATGGATGAGGAGATGGAATCATTGGTAGGAAACCATACTTGGGATCTGGTTCAGTCGCCTACTGGTAAAAGAGCATTGTAGAACAAATGGATTTACAGGTTGAAGGAAGAAGAAGGAGGTAAGAAGCGGCACAAGGCCATACTTGTTGAAAAGGGGTTTGCACAAAAGAAAGGTATTGATTTTGATGAAATATTTTCTCCTATTGTTAAGATGACTTCAATTAGGACTATCTTAAGTCTAGTGGCGGTAGAAGATTTCCATCTTGAACAGTTAGATGTAAAAAAAACCTTTCTCCATGGGGATTTGGAGGAAGAAAAATATATGCAGCAGCCACAAGAGTATGAGGTCAAAGGTAAGGAGAAATTGGTATGCAGGTTGAAAAAGAGTTTGTATGGCTTGAAGCAAGCTCCAAGGAAGCGGTATTTAAAATTTGACAGGTTTATGACAAAACAAGGTTATGGTAGATGTCATTCTGACCACTGTACTTATTTCAAGAAGCTAGACAATGAAAGATATATTATCTTGTTATTGTGTGTGGATGACATTCTTGTTGCAGGGTCTAACATGCAGGATATAAATGTACTCAAAAGGAAGCTAGCTAATTCATTTGCGATGAAGGATTTGGGTGCTGCAAAGCAAATCCTTGGTATGAGAATAACAAGAAACAAGAAAAATCGCAAATTGACATTGTCTCAGGGTGAGTACATAGAAAAGGTGTGGAGAGGTTCAGAATGTAGAATGCAAAACCAGTTAGTACACCTTTGGCCAGCCATTTCAGTCTAAGTAAGGAAATGTGTCCCAAGACACAGGAAGAGACAGATTCTATGTCCAAGATTCCTTATCAATCAGCAGTTGGCAGCTTGATGTATGCCATGGTGTGCACAAGACCAGATATTGCACATGTAGTGGGAGTTGTGAGCAAATATATGAACAATCCAGGTAAAGAACATTGGAGGGAAGTACAGTGGATTTTTAGGTATTTGAGAGGTACCACCACTCAGGCATTATGTTTTGGAGGTTCAGACACCATTCTACAGGAATATGTTGATGCAGATATGGCAAGTGATAAGGATAGTAGGAGGAGCACCACAGGGTCTGTGTTTACTATAGGTGGAACAACAATAAGTTGGATTTCGAAACTGCAGAAGGTTGTTGCACTTTCAACAACGGAAGCAGAGTATGTTGCTATTACAGAGGCTAGTAAAGAGATGATTTGGTTGCAGAGGTTTATGGAGGAAGTGGGTAAGAAGCAAAAGGATAGCAGGTTGTATAGTGACAGCCAGAGTGCCATTCATCTTGCAAAGAACTCAGCATTCCATTCCAGGACTAAACATATACAACTCAAGTACCATTTCATACGCTCTGTTCTGGAAGATGAACCGTTGAAGCTAGAAAAGATACATACTAGCCAGAATCCTGCAGACATGTTCACAAAGGTAGTGACCAGAGAGAAACTAAGTTCTTGCTAGGTTTCAGTTGGCCTTCTGGCATGAAGGTGAAGAGGAGAAATTTGTCAAGTCCAAGTCCAGCAGCGGTGGAGTTGCTGTGATCAGTCTCCAAGTGGGAGATTGTTGGTTGTGGAGCCAAATCTTCCAGTCTCATAGATGATATTGTCTTAGCCGTGCACCCCGGAGGACTATACACCCGTTCTGCATTTTTAGGGGTTTGGGGAAAACACCCCCAAGTCACAGGGGTGGAGCCCCCGTGAATGGGGGTTTGGGGGAAGCACCCTCGAGAAATGGGGGTTCGGGGGAAATGCCCCCAAGAAAAAAAATTTGGGGTTGTTTTCGCCAGTTGTTTTGTGGGCCCATGGTTTTGGGTATCCCATGGTATTTTTTCCATTGTATTTTCCCTATAAAAGAAAGACATTGTAATACGGATAGGGTTGATGTATTAGGTTTTATGCATTGTAAAGATCTCTAAGATCAGGAGAGAGACTGTGAGACAATGAATAGGAAGTGCAGCAGCTGTGCTGCAGGTTGTATCCCTTCACCTTGCTGGATGGTAATAATAATAAGGACTGGCAAATTCAGTGTGGATGTAGCCCAAGTTGGGGTGAACCACGATATATCTGCGTCTCTCTTGTAATGTGTGTGTGATTATATTTGAATTTCTATTTATTGTTATTGCTCTATGATCCTGTTTTTCTAACAACAATGCCACAAATTGGTTGACTGCACCATGGGAGAAGCTTAAACAAATGTCCACATTAATCATATGAGTAGATACATAATTATAAAGGGGGCTAGTTATTTCAATAAATGTATAATTATGGTGAGATTTATGTCATTTAAACTTCTTGGTTGACTATCTCCAAGATTCTTGTTATTTGTTAGGTTTTTAAACAAAAATTAAGTTTCGTTATTGACTATATCCAAGATTCTTGTTGTCATTTCTAATAATCCACACTATTATAAATAATTATGTGCAAGATTCTTGTTATTACCATTTCTAAGAGTGTACACTATTACATATTAAAGGGAAAAAATGCAAATGATTATCTCCAAGTTTTTTTACCATTTCTAAGAGTACTATTACATACTGACCTAGTAAAAAAACACAAGTATGAACCTTTATGAACAAACATCATTACTCAAATTGTTTTTATTGATGTAGACTAGAGAATGCTACTCTTAGACTTTCTGACTTCAAGCAAATAGAGTAGGTGACAATGTCGAGGACATTGCCACCTCTTGGCTCTTGTTATATACATTTTTTATTTGGTTTTCCCTTCATGTTTTAAAGATATTTGTGGATTATATTTGGATTTTTTTGTGGATTCCAAGAGATGGACTATAATCTAGATCATGGATTCCATTGGTAACCATCTTCTTCCTCCGTTTATTTTGGTATTGTCAAGTTCCATGGACATAGACTATAGTCTCTATATTTTCATTTTCTTGTAGTAAAGATAGTGGATTTTTGTGTAAAGGGGTGGGTTTATTCATATAATGGCCTCTATTTTTTGTCTAAGGGTTATTGGGGATCTAGGCTATGAAACAAGAGGGAGCAATTTGCTTCATAATACTACATTTTTTTCTCTCCCCTACCTATATGATCCCTCAAACTATCTCTATGGTACTAGAAGCTCCAAAATATGCAATAGCCTCTATACATGCCATTATGTGGTGGGCCTCAACAACTTGGTACTCCCCCATCTCCCCTTGTTTTGTACATGCATGCACAAATTAGGGTTCCACTAATGAGATAAACTTAGCAAAGCTTTGATAACACCTATCCCACACATTTTACTTAGTAGATCATGCTAAAGTATAGTTTCAACCTCAACAATAACAATTCCCAGTTTCCAAGTGGAATACAACTAAAGCAATGGCCCTTGTAGCTTTGCGAGAGTGTACAATCCATTTGTCTATGTCTACAAGATGAGGTCAATTGTTAGGGTCCTACACTAACCTCCCTACTTTGGGCTACATAGGAGTTAGTCAATTAATGTATTCAACCATCTTCTTTGAATAAGGTTTGTTAGAAAGTAGTGAATGGTTAATTAATGTAAAGGGTCATCTTTATTAATTAAGGCCCACTAGGTAGTTGGTACTTATTAATGATGGGACCACAAGTAGTTAGGGTTTTTCTATTGAGATCTTATTTAAAGATATAGGAGGTTATGGATTGTTTTGTCGGTCATTTTTGTATTTGAAGCTCTACTCAAGTGAAAGTTCACCCCACTTTAAGAGGCAAGTGAACAATGCTTTTCTTCCTATGATTATCATAGTGCAAGGGTAAATTTCACATTATTTAATTTCCAATGTCTCTTAAGTCTAGTTTTATGCATTTATAATCTTTGTATGTGTGGTTGAGTTCTAAGTTTAAGGGTTAAAGAACATAACAAGTGGTATCAAAGCTCCTTTTGTTGAGCCATCATGCCTCTGTGTTTTAGAAAAACAAAATAGGCTAGAGACATGTTTTAGCATCTTTAAATAACACAAACATTTGTTGTTTGATGAGTAAAAATACGCTAAGGGAAAAATACACACATAAAAAATAAATCATGTCACCTTGTTGGAAACCCTTGTAAGGATTTGTTGGTGCCCCTTTGAGTAGTACCACATCATACAACACATGTATATGAAATTTTCTTCCACATACCCTAGAGTATATCTAAATCCCTTTAGGTGCACATAAAGCTATCCTTAAATAAACCTACAACCATCTAGTTGTTATAGTACACCAATAAAAACACTTGGGGAGATCACTCACGTGTACTAAGGAATCAAGTATTACCATTAAGAGTATGATCTATCATGCTTACATGTTGTTGTCAAATATTCAACCAAGTGCTATTGCTGGAAACCCTTTGGTATATTAGAGAGCTAGAACTATAACACTTAACATTCCTTTGTCAATAGGACCTTTCAAACCCTATCCTTTGTATTCAATCAATTAAGTTACTACAACTCTGCATCCAAAAGGAATTTGGAAATTATGTCAGTGTAGTAATATTTAGTAGGGAGTAATACTCCCATCGATGTAAAAGTAAATAAATAAATAAATATGGGTTCCACTAACATCATTGTGGGAGAAATATCTCAAAAGCATCATTTTGTTGTGTTGATCATTTCAATACACCTCTCCAGTAGCCCTTTTTGTGTGGACCTAAAAATACACTACTAGTGGTATATCTCAGAAGACTATCCTCTACTCTCGGGTTGCGATAAGTTAGGGATAACACTTTGGTGAGCTCTTAAGTTGTCCCATGGCCCATACTCTCAACATGACCAATAATGAGGACCAAAACAAAGTACTAGAAGCTTTCTAAATCACTTGGTGAACCTTAGTAAATGGTTCAAAATTTAAGTGTTGAAATATCCTCTCATGTGGCTCAACATGTGTCTGAATAGCTTAGCAACCAGAGGGAGTATCTCCAAGAATGACTAGGCACGTTACTGGCTTCTATCAAGGACAAGGGGCCACAACTCCATATGGATCCACCCATAGGGGCATTGTAAGTAGATGAAAAGTGACAACCTAAAGTAACCATAATCATCACACACCCTTTCATCATAACAATTCATGGCACCACTTTCTAAAAGTGGACATTATGGTTGGGTTACCCAAATGGAACATTATTGTTTTTTCCATGGAATTATTTATGACCTACAAATACTCAAAGTGGGGTTCTTATATTTAGACTCAAAGCACTAGAAATGGTATAAGAAATCTTATGCAAGGTATATTGTTTAGACCCAATTTGTGAAGGTCCTTTGTATGCTCATTTTGAATGTGATGCCCACTATTTGGGATGACTACAAAATTAAGCCAAATATACCTAGTTATTAAAAAAATTGTAGCCTTTTAGTAATTGACAATCTGGGAAAAGGGCCTATCCAAATTTTTTGTTAAAAAATGTTTCATTAGTGGTCTTAAGGTGGCAATTAGAGCACATGTCATGATGAAGTGCCTAGCCATGTGGTTAGAAACTTGTGAAATAGATAAAGAATCCAGCATGGTGATCAATGACCAATCCATAATACTTTCATTGACTACTTGCATCAATCTGGTGTAAAATTCCCTCAACCCCTCCACCCCTCAGCCATTGAGAATCAAAATTTGTCCCAGGAAGAGATGACACAATATCAACACCTCAAACTTTTCTATAATTATGATGAGTAATATTTCAAAGGGCACAAATGTAAAGAACATATTTTTTTCGAATGGATTTATCCCCACACAACCATGTAGAAAGCATCCCAACAAAGGACACTCCTAAGCTAGAATTGGAAGATGCCACCCCTTCCAAAGACGAAGAAACCACCTTGTGAGGAACCCCAAATTTATCTCCATTTCTTATTGGATTTTTCAGCATGCCAAAATTTGAAGTTGATTGGTTACATCAATTAATTTAAAGTGCTTGTTTGATTGAAAACGACATCACCCAAAATTTTATTCATAAGAGAGTAGCTAAAAAAACCTGATAGTTATGTCTGATCCATATCTAATTTTCAAATTATGATAGCCAATGTTTGTATGATGAAGGTGGTGATCAATGTGGAAATTTGAAACTTCAAATGGGTAAGTATCACATGAAAACCAACATGTTTTCTATTGAAACTAGAGGGTGTGATGTAGTTATCAGGGCAGAATAGAAGATTCACCCTGATTTGTAGTTGGTTCTCTCTAAACATCAATGGGTATTTCAAATACCCTAAGGTCTACCACCTTCATGTGGAGAGCATAATCATGGTAGTCCCTTAATTCCAAGTAGTCAAGAACTTAACGTATGTCCCTTACAAGCACCCATTTGCACAAAAGAATGAAATAGAAAATATCATTACATAATTGTTAGAGCTATGAGTCATATGCCCTAGTATCAATCCCTACTCATTGTATGTAGTCATGATGTTAAATAAGAAAGGAACTCAGCGCATGTGCCTTGATTTTTAGGAACTCGATAAATTGACCATCAAGGATAAATTCCACATTCCAATTATTGATGATCTCTTTAATGACCTTCATGAAACAAAAAAATCAACTCTTCCTACACAATTTTGTGCTAGTATTATTTGATGATATATTTATCTGAATCAAAACATGGAATCCCATATAGAGCATGTCGATAGAGCCTTGTAACTACTGCAAAAACACCACGTATTCTTGAAACATTCCAAATTTCCATTTGGGGATACAAAGTTTGAATACTTGAGTCATGTTGTAAGCCCATATGGAGTACAAGTATATCCCAAGAAACTTGTAATTATGCAAGACTAGCCTCAACCCAAGACCCTGAACAACTTGCATGGATTCTTAGGACTTATAGGATATTACAAGAGGTTTGTGAAAAACTATGTGAATATTGTTTCTCCCTTAACTTATGCTAAAAAAGAATGCCTTTGTATGTAGCAAGGAAGCTAAACATGCCTTTTCAACTTTAAAGGATGTTACTGTGTGCACCATTCCTAACTTAGTAGTACCAAATTTTACTAAGACTTTTTTGTTTTAGATTGTGATGCTTCCAAGAAAGGTTTGAAATCAATCTTGATGCAAGAAGGGAACCCCTTGGCATTCACTAGTAAGCATATGTGTGACTGTAGTTTGGGAAAATACACATATGAGGGAGAGATGATGGTCATCCTTCATGCAGTTGAGACTTGGTTCCCACACCTCATAGGAAGGCATTTCCAAATCAACAATGGCCATCATAATATGAAACATTTTATATAATAGAGGTTATCATCACCATAGAAACATATGTGGATGGATCTCTCTATTCCTTACCATTACTAATGTCGGGTGTGCTCAAGAAATATTGACACAAATGGATGGAAAATGACATTGTAGTTCAAGTCATACAAATGCTTCAAGAAAGTCCCAACCCTCCTAAAGGGTATGGAAACAGCATACATTGAGGTGTAAAGGGTGCATTATTCTAGTAACACAATTTTCCTTAAAGAAAAGGGTCTTATAAGAGTTGGATTAATCTGGTACAATGGGTCACTATGGATTTCATAAAAATTATGTAATAGATAAGTGCTCATTCTTTTAGGTGGGCATGAAAATAGACATTCAAGATTTTGTAGCAATCTGTGACACTTTCCAAAGAAACAAGGGTGAAATGGTGAAGACACCAAGGTCATTGTAACAACAACCAATCACCACACAAATATGGACTAACATCCCTTTGGATTTTATAGTGGGACTCCCAAGAGTTAGTAACAAATCAATGATCATGCTGGTATTCTAGCACCTTTCCATATATGCTCATTTTTGTGCCTTACCGCACTCATTTACCCCCTACTCAATTCCCCAAGTCTTCATGGATAAAAATTTTAAGTTACATGGCATGTCGATTTCCATTGTCTTGTATCAAGACCCCACATTTACTAGCAAATTTTGGCAAGAGTTGTTCAAACTTTAGGGTATCCAGTTGAACACGATCTCTACATATCATCCTCAAATAGAAATGGTCAACAAGTGCTCAAAAACCTATTTGCGATGCTTCACTTCCAAAAAGTTGCACCAAAGGGCACAATGGCTTGTCTTTGCAAAATGGTTGTACAATACCACTTATAATGGAACTACCAAAAGGACATCGTATGAATTTTTCTATGGACAAAATCCCTTATAAGTCGATCCCTATTTATGAGGAACCTCCACGGTTCATGCAGAGGATAACACATTAAATACCATAGCAACCATTCTTTGCACACTTAAGGACAATTTGGTTATGGCTCAAAATAGAATAAAACAACAAGCTAACCACATCACTCAAATAATTCTTTTGTGGAAGGAAATTAGGTGTTTCTTTTCCTTCAACCCTATAAACAAACATCGCTCAAAGATAAAATCCCATAGAAACTATCACCAAAGTTCTATGGCCCCTATAAGATCAATCTAATGCATTAGAAAGGTAATCTACAACATGACTCTTCTTTCCCACTCTAATATTCGTCCAATCCATCATGTGTCTTGTCTAAAGAAGGTAGTGGGATCAAATTGCAAGGTGCAAACCAAATTACCAAAACTTGATGAAGAAGGTTCCATTTGGCTACAACTAGAAGTATGAAATATTAGATACTAGAGAGCATCAATTGCACCAATGCACGATCCAAGAAGTATGAATCCATTGGAAACATATGCAAAAAAAATATGCCACATGGGAACCAACAATGATTCTACAACAATTTCCTCACATTTATCCATGAGAGAAAAATTGCTTTTGAAAGGGGAAGGCATGTTAAGGCCCTACCCTAACTTCCCTGCTTTATGCTTGTTATGAACCTAAGCATTAGGATAGCATAATAAATCAGAGTGCACACCATGTACAACAGTGTAAACATGGAACACAACTCCAAGATATATAATATACAATAAGTCCTTAAAGAATAGGAGAACCTCCTCCAAATACCCTAATACATTTATATAGTCATTGCACATGTTACCTCAAAAATGACTACATGCCCTCTATATATACACATTCACTTATTGAAAATGTGGACCATTTATTAGGTTGACCCTATTACATATGCATTTACTTCATTACATATACATTTAACCCCATATATGCTCCCCTTGTGTCATAACATAATACCCTCCAAAAAATTTTGTCCTCAAAGCTTTATAGTTAAGAGCTTTACATGTGATGAAACCAAGTAATGAGGAGTTCCTTATATTTTTGTTTTCTTGTTGCCATTGATAATAATCCATCCATCCAAATTCCATTATTTTTTCCCTCATCCTTGATATTGGTTTTTGCATAATTTTCTTTCATTTGATCCCATGTGTTGTTAATGTGACTTCTCCAATTTGTTATAGTTTTTATTCTCTAATAATATATTTGTCAAATAATATTTTTGTGAAGCATTGTTCCATGAATATTATTTATTATTCCATATTCTTCCTTGGTAGTTTCGATGTAGATCTTCTTGCCTTTCTTGGAAAATTTCTTGGTGATGTGGATGTTGATATGGTTTCACTTTTGATAGTATACCATCATTTTGCACACCCTGATCATCAATCTTATTTTCAAAGACAATGGAATCCTCTATCAATTGTGCTTCGTATTTTATTACTCTACCATTTGAGATGATACCATCATCTTGGACATTTGCATCTTCAAGCTAGAGCTCAAGTTCTTCCATTTTTTGTGATCTTATTGAATCTAGTCTTCCTTCTCGTTTTGAAGCTGCAATGCAATGCCATCCATCAAATTCTCATGTCCTCCTTCAATTCTAGATTGCATTTTTATTTGGCATCCTCATTATTTAAGGCTTCTTCAACCTTCTTGCATATTTCCTTTTCAAGTCTTTTGTTGGTCTCTTCATCCAAGATCCTTGTTTTTATTTATTTTTTACCATGTTTCTTTTCTTCTTTCACTCTATTGACCTCATCCAAAAATTTCTTATTATGGTTTTGTAATCTGCATATTTTTTCACATTCTTTTTTTTCAAGTCTTCCCTTGACTCATCATTTTCCCACTTTCCTTTCCCATTATGTTATTTCTCCAGTTTATGAACGTCTATAATGAGTGATTCATTAAGGGCTTTGTATCTTGGATAACTCTTCACATTTATTCTTGAGTTTCTCTTTTTCTTATTTTAATTCATCTTGGGTTTTATTCATCTGTTCCCTTTTTTCATCCATCTTTTTTATAAGATTTCTTCAAATACGTCCCATGTGGCATTTAGTCTAGTATTTTTTTCAATAGTCAATCCACCACTGCCAAGCTTCACCATCAAATTTAATACTTTCTCCAAAATGACTCTTACGATGTTCCCTTATCCTCCTCAACTATTCCATAAGATTGATTTCACCTTTTTCTTCATCTCCACCTAAAACATGTATTGCCATTTTTTGTAATTGAGGTTCAACTGAAACTCTCAAATTACAACCTCAATATATTGAAAATACTATTAAAAATGGATAGTATGATTTTTAAATCATAGTATCATGTGTTTCCTCTTTCAAATAGATTTTGAATTACCTAAATCAAACCTTCCAGTCAAAATTTATGTTAATTTCAAAATAGCATATCTTTTAAATCCCTGATTTGGAGATTGTTTTATTGCCCAACCTTACACTTGAGGTAGCTCTGAAATTTTGGCCACTTTGAGTCTAAAATTTCATCTTGTAGTATTCGGATATGTCTTCTCTATAATTCTATATTTTTGACCAATTTATGATGAACCCAAAGAAAATTATGGTGACTTTTTCAAATTGTGTTGATTTTGTCCATTCCAAGAGATATAAATTATAAAGAATTCCACATGTTGGTTTTTATGTTCTTCTTGAATTTTTAATAAATATATATGGTTTGTATTCTTTTGGATGCAATTGGTGGCACTAGATTTGGATCTATAAATCCTCAGATATGACATTTTTTTCTAGAACACTATTTTGAGACTTGTTTTTTTACTAGTAAAAAACCCTAACTTCTTTAGATTGTAACTCTGAACTTATATAAAACCAAAGCTTGAAATTTTTATCACGGGTACTTTTCTATGTCCCTTAAGGTGCTTGAATTTTTTTCTATACGAAGCATCAATTTTATTTTTTATAGCGAAAATGGTTAGATTACTCATTTTGAAGGAGCCAACCCTATGACCGTATGCTTTGATACCAAATGTTATGAACCTAACCCTTTATATATCATAATAAATCAAAGTACACACCATGTACATGGATGTAATCATGGAGCACAAATACAAGATAAATAAGGGAGATGGGTTATACAATAACTCTTTAAATAATAGGAAAACCTCCTCGAGAATACCCTAATGCATTCATATATTCATTTTACATGTTCTCTCAACAATGACTACATGACTTCTATATAACCTATTCACTCATTGCAAATGTGGACCCTTTATGAGGCCAAGCCTATAATATATACATTTAACTCCATATATGCCCCCCTTGGGGTCATATCATATACATTTAACCCCATATATGCTCATCTTGGTCGTAATAAGGCTACCTAGGAGTTAGTCAATTAATCTATCTGGCAATTTTTTTTAATAAGGCCCATTAGATAGAGTGGATAGTTAATTAATGTAAAATGATCATCTTTATAAATTGGATGCCACTAGGTATTTAGTACTCATCAATGATGGGACAACATGCATTTAGTTTTTTTTTATTCATAACCTATTTAAAAAGCTAGGAGGCTAGGGATTGTTTTGTCGAGTATTGTTGTATTTGGAGCTTTACTTGTTAGAATATCAAGTAGTACTGAGAGGGGGGGGTGAATCAATATTAGGCTATCTATTTAAATTTGTATCACTTTAAAAAATAATCAACAATGAAGACATAACACACAATATTATCGTGGAAGTTCAATTGGGAAAACCACCAATACTTTCTATTACTACAAAATTATGTTTACAAATAATTTGCAAGCACGAACTTGTTGGATGCACCAACACCCTGTTTTCCAGCACCAATTGGAAGGAGGCTACGACCCCCTATAGGCATCCTGTCCTTGCACCTCCCAACAACCTTGATTTTTTCTTTTAAGAATCTTCAAAACTTCTTCAAGAACTGTTGTTTCTATTCTCTGTCTTTGACCTCTGTTTTCGATCTTCTTATTGGAACCAAAGAGACACCTTTCATCAGATTGAAATCTGTTTATATATTCATCATAATCACAAAGAACCATCGTGTATTTTCATTCAAGCATCATAAGGATTCATTGTGTATTTTTACCAACTAATTATATCTTTGTTTTAATAACCTTCATCACACCCTTTCATATCCATGTTTGCCAATAATAATTATTGTTTTACATATGTTAACTAATCTTTTTACTTTCTCCATCACAATGGCAGGCATCTCTTCACAAAGTCCGTGGGCATATTTTATATCTGCAAGCATCACCTCATGTCTGAAGATATCAGAGTGTTTGTGGGTATATTCCTATAGTCATCCTTCATAAACCTGCGGGCATATTTCACAAGCCCACGGGCATACTGTAAAGTGCGAACAACCATATTTTTTCTCTATTTTGGTAGACCAAAATCTAGCACATGTGACCATCATAGAGGAAACCAAGACCATGGCTAGATGGAAAAATCATCAAGGAACAAGCTCATACCATTTGATAAATTTATTTACAAAACGAGAGCATATGGCGTGCATTTATAAATGGCATTTTAAACTTATGGGTTATACACTTAGACAGTTTTTCAAAACCCTAGGTCAAATAGATTTTTATTTTCACCAATATTGGAAATATGAAGCATCCACATCATGGGGGACATCATGCAGATTCCATCCATGTCAATTCCATCCTCTACAACTTCATCCTCTCTCCTTGGAGGGCATTTTACTGGGACAGTGTAAATCATGCCAGAGGGCATTTTTGGCAGGCCAATATCTTCAACCTCAATGAATGTTTTGGAAAAATAACCATATGATTAGAAGCACAAAAAAACAATCTACATTACTATATCCTCATAATTAATTAATCAATAAAATACAGAAGGTGGCAGGTATTTTCTTGAGGCTACTTAGGAAGTTTTACTAGAATAGTTTATACTTAGCCAAATCCTTCAATTTTCAAGGTGAATTTTTATTTCACCAAAACACTGAAACTATGATACCATACAATAGTATCCATCTAACTAAGCTCGTCAAAATTGGTTTCACCTTAACATTCATCATCCTCTGACCTGGGTGGGAATTTTATTGAACTAGGTTCCCAACCAGTAAACAACCTGAACCCTTGCTTTGGCAGACCTGTATCTTTCTCCTCAAACACTCTTAATTCAAACTGAGACCATGGTCATATGCACAATTCAACAAGATACATCCTGACACTGTTAGATAATTTTTATCATTAACCTATGAGATATGGTAGGCATTCTCCTAGAGCAACTTACACTAATTTTCCAATACTTAGTCATTTTCCAGAGTTTCACCAAACTGCCAAACCTTTATATAATGATGTCAAATTGTAACAATGACATCATGAAGGTACTAGAACACCATCAGCTGGATTTTCAAATTCATCACACATGCCACATCATCATATATTCCATATCACCATATCCTTTGTCATTAATGAATACTTTTGGCATCAATGACAATTATACTCAACATTCTCCCCCTTTGTCATTGATGACAACAACTTCAAAATTTTCTCCCTTGTCACGTCCCCTCCCGTCGATCCAATACAAGGGAGGAAACATGTCTGACATTCTGGGGCTTATTTGGTGAAACTCATCCCCATACATTACTAACAAATTCATAATAAATAAAAACTTATGTTTGCAGATTCATATTTCAAATAAACACAGCGGAATGATACACTATCCACACACAATTGCATCATGCATTCAACATATAATCATAACAGTCATCAAATTAAACATTGAAAAAAGAACAAATAATGAATATAATTCAAACCACAGAGAATACTTATCTTCAAATGAACTGTCCAAGCAACTGGCTATATGAGAGAAACGTTGCACCCAACCATAAGTATCTGTCCAGCCTGTATTCTTTCAGCTGAGAGACCACCCCTGAGCTGGGATGTGTATCCACTAAGGAGGAACTAAACAGGCTCACTCACAGTGATGGTATCACACAAATAGTCATGCTAAGCCAACACACAGTTGAGTTTATCAAGCATGCAAGAGACAAAGGAGGAGGATGCTAAGCTAGTGAGCTCAACCACAGAGCTACAGGCATCTCAACTAAACTCAAATAGCCATGGTACCCACAATACCTACCACACCCAACACAAGGAATGCCCCCTTCTTTACAACACAGTGTTGATGTATATGTAACTTCGAAATGTATTTCACATATATGTATATTGTATTCCTATAGAGATGGTATTATTCCTCTATAAGGAAGTGTCATTATTTATATTGTAAGTGTCGTAACTTATACTTGATGGGTTATTAGACCACCTTGTTTGGGGTCGGCCCTGTATAAGTCATGTGGGTCCAATTGTTATTAGACCACCCTATTGGGGGTCGGCCATGTGGGTCAAAGGGTTATTAGACCACCCTATTGGGGTTCGGCCCAGTCAACATTATATTATGTGGTTAAGTTCGAGCCTACATGAGTTAGGTAAAAAGGCAAGTCAAGTCAAGTATAAATAGAGTGCGGGAGGCACTCTATTTGTTCACTCACTTCTCACTCATGCACTCAAGGAGGAGTGGCGCACTGATGGAGGAGGAGGATTTGCTGCTAGGTTATGGCTATCTCTCTTGGTTGGTTGTATCATTGCTCTATCTATCTCTGAGGAAGTTATTGGGGTTTTTCACCTTTATGGTTTTCCCCAAGTAAATCTTTGTGTCTCTTGTGTGCTTGCATTATTGTCTCCATGATTGATATGCTGTAGATATGATGTACATGTTGTTCTCTCAGTTAAGATCCTAGATCAGATTGAATTAAATTCAGAAAATTTAACATGGTATCAGAGCTAGCCTGAAAGAAGGCATGATATGGCATGTATGACACTTGTTGCACTTACGATGCTAGGGCTTGATATAGCAAAAACTAGTCATCGTATCACTTTCACTATAAATCCGTTTTGGTGAATTGTTCGGATCTAAAATTGTTACAGGACGAAGATTAAATCACCAGGTACCTTGTGTCCAAAGGAAAACCTCTAATTCATTGTACTTTGTGATTTATGATCTGTACAATATAGGGTTTCTGCCTCTTCCAGATCTGAGTCAAAATCAGGTGACCTTGGGAAAAAGGTCATAACTTGGGCTAGGAAGCTCCAAATGAAATTTCGTGAAAAGTGAAAGGTAGTACACAGACTGTACTATCTCAAAAAACTTTTTCAGAGGCCGAAGTTGAACCAGTGACACGTGGAACTCCGTACAAGTGCGCTCTCCTGTATTATCCCATAAATTGGTTACGTTACGACATTTGGCATAACTCTCTCTCAGAGAGTCCAATTGAGGTCAGACCTATCAGGATGGAAAGTTAATAGGCCGATCTATCGCAAGAAACTTTTTCAGAGGCAGAAGTTGAAACAATGACACGTGGCACGCTGTACAAGTTCGCTCTCCTGTATTATCCCAAAACAGGTCACGTTGCGACATTTGGCATAACTCTCTCTCAGAGAATCCAATTGAGGTCAGACCTATCAGGATGGAAAGATAACAGGTCAGGCTATCTCAAGAAACGTTTTCAGACCCTGTGGATCGAAAAGTTTGGAGTTACACCAGAAACAATCAGGTACGTATTTCTATCAAAACAGAATTATTTTTGAGTACCTTTATTCATGGCTTCCGGAATTTAGGGCTTCGTAGAAAGTTGGAATTTTTGTAATCCGAGACCACGGCTGGATGCTACTCATCAAAATAGAAATTTAGAGACCAAGATCATAATTTTTGGTTGGGCAGAAGGCCGGGCTTGATTAGACCCTAGTTCGGGACTTTGATCAGAAAAGTGGAAAATTAGGGCTTATGTAAAAATGGGAATTTTTGAAATCTGTGACCACGGCTGGAAGCTCCTCAGAAAAATAGAAGCTTAGAGATTTGGATCAAACATTTTGATTGGGCAGAAGAGTGGGCTTCATCAAACCCCAGTTCAGGGTCACGTCCAGTGAATCCGGAAGTTTCAAAGGCAAAATTGAGGAGTGAAACTTTGCAGTTTTCAAATTTTGAATATACCAGCTTGATCAGCTCATCAAGACACATATTTCTATCCTGTCAGAAGGTTGAAATTCAAAGTTTGAATTTTTGGGGTTTCTCTGACAAACCCATATCCAGCTCCAGGTCCAGTTCTTGCAAATCAAGTGGATTGGGTTAATCCTAGAAGAAGATGGATTGATCATCTGCATGAGTGAAGAAGTTCCTGTTTCAGAGGGAGATGAGGCTAAGGCCTTACATAAGAAGATTACAAGCGATCTCGACAGGTATGACTCATCGAGGTATGTTTCGATATTTGTCCATGATTAAGTTTATGGTATGTTTGTCTTCATGTTATTACGATTAGTACAATTTTGATTTTAGATTTGTCATATCACCTTAACAAAATTATGAATGCATGATAGAAGATATTCATTGGTTAGGGTGTTGACACTTATGATTGTACTAATGCATTATGGTGTTGTATGAGGTTTATGTTGTCTACTAACATGAAAGGTACACCAAGAAAGACAAATCATGTTCCAGTTCAAGAACATATGATCATGATGACATGAGGATAAAGACTCATCCATTGTCATGGATCTCATAGAAGATCCATTTATGAGGTATGTATAACTTGAGATATACAGGTTACTAGCACAAGTCATTGAAGAAGAACAAGAAGACATCATGTGAGTATGTTAGACATAAATAGCTAGCATGCTAATCCAGGTATGTTTTTCCTATATCAAGTTAGAATCCTACCTTGTGTTAGGATCTTATACTTTTGTTGATAATGATTATTCATGAAGTCATAGTTTTGAATAATCATGGTTGTATGCATATTATGTTTCTTACCTTAATTGATGATATGACTAACCAGAAGAATCATGAAGGTATAGGTTTGAATAATCACAGGTTTTATGCATATTACATCTCTTATCTTGATTGATGATTCAACTAACCTGAAGAGTCACAAGTTTAAGTAATTATAGGTTTAGACATGTTATGTTTCTTATGATTTGACTAACCATAAGAATCCTACATAAACCTTGAATGCTAATGCTTATTATTTCTGTTTGAAATGATCATGAGTATACATGCTTGAGATTATTGTGTTTTAATAGTATTCTAATGAATATATGATTTTATATAAGCATGCATAGGGACCAAGGATGAATATGAGTTCAAGAACAGGTAATTCAGGAAGCAAAGATCAAGAGGGAGCACACTCCAGTTGCTCCTGCAAGAAAGCAAAGGAGCACACTCCAGTTGTTCCTGCAAGAAAGCAAAGGAGCACACTCCAGTTGTTCCTGCAAGAAAGAAAAAGAGCACACTTCAGTAGTTTCTGCAAGGATGCAGATATTCAGAGGGAGTTGACCATCTTTCCACAACAGAAAGGTGTAGAAGAAGCTACTTCAGATTAGGACTGCAACAGCTCCTGTAAGGAAGTGAAGACTCAGAGGGAGTCCACCCAACGAACAAACAAAGATAAGTATTTTAATTATCATTTATTACATATGTGTTTGTTTAAATAAAATTGTTCAATGATGTATATGCTCATGTTCCTAGACTTAGGATATGTATTATGCATATTAGAATAGTTGCATTGATGAACAATATACTACTAATATACATGGGTAAGTGGCCTATGGCACTATACAACATTCCATTGCTACTTATCTAGAATGAAACCTCTTTGCTGACATGTTGGGAGTTGTGCACACTCTTAACAATGTTCTGGTAGAGATTGGAAGGCATCTAGAAAGTTACGGGATATGGATAAATGTTGTATTGAAGCATTGGCAAAGATAATTGCATGACTGTATGACATATTTCTTTATGTGTAAGAATTTGTTCTGAAAACTATGAGATGTTTTCTAATCATGCAATTTAACTTGTTGTGTAGGAAAGTTCGTATGCCATCTCCTACAAAAGAAGAACTACAACATTTGTTCCAACAACAAAGATATCTATTGAAGATATTGAAGTTCCCAGGATCTGGGATGAAGAAATGGAATGCCATGATCCGTCGATCATGAAGAATAATGTTTGGTATGTAGTCCCAAAACATGAAGGGAAGTTTGTTATAACTTCCAAATGGAACTATCAGATCAAGCATATTGCAGATGGTATCATTGAGAAATACAAAAGTGATGAAATAGAAGATACACCAGATGGATGTCAAGACTGCTTTCTTGAATGGTATAGTTGAAGAGGAAGTATATGTGGAACAACCACTTGGTTTTGAAATACATGACAGGGAGTCATATGTGTGCAGACTGAAGAAAGCCTTGTATGGCTTGAAGCAAGCTCCCAGAACTTGGTATGGTAGGATGGACAGTTTCCTATCTAGTTTGGGCTTTACCAAGAGTAAAGCGGATTCCAACCTTTACTACAAGGTTGAGGAAGGGAATCCTATGATTCTACTCATGTATGTGGATGACTTATTTGTAACAGGAGATGACAGACTGATTGCAGATACTAAAAGGAAGCTTGTCGCTGAATTCGATATGAAAGATTTGGGAATGATGCACTATTTCCTAGGTATGGAGGTGTGGCAGAATGCAGGTGGGATCTTCCTTGGTCAAGGGAAGTACACAGTAGATATCCTAAAGAGATTTGGGATGATGGATTGCAAGGCCATGGCCACACCTATGGCATCGAATCTGAAGCTTCTATGTGATGCTTCATCTAAGCCGGTTGATGTCTCCATGTATCGTCAGATGATTGGGTCCTTGATGTACCTGACGAACACGAGACCAGACATTTGCTTTGCTGTGAACACATTGAGCCAGTTCCTGACGGATCCGAGGAGTGTTCACCTGGTTGCTGTAAAGCATGTTCTGAGGTACCTGAAGGGTACAGTGGATTATGGGCTCAAGTATGAAGCGAATCAAAAGTTTAACCTGCAGGATTATGTTGATTCAGATTGGGCTGGCAGTGCTGCAGATAGGAAGAGCACATCTGGGTGTTGCTTCAATATGGGATCAGGTGTGATCTCTTGGTTTAGCAGGAAACAGTCCTACGTAGCACTGAGTACAGCAGAGGCTGAGTATGTTGCAGCCTGTTCAGCTAGTTGTGAGGTAGTATGGCTACAGAAGCTACTGTCTGAGTTATTTGATCTCCCGCTGGATGCTACTGGTATCTTCTGCGATAACCAGAGTTGTGTGAAGCTATCCGAGAACCCAGTGTTTCATGACAGGTCGAAACACATAGCGATCAAATATCACTATATCAGGGATATGGTGCAGAGAGGAGCTATGAAGCTCCTGTATGTTGCGACGGACGAGCAGATTGCAGATGTGCTGACGAAGCCACTAGCCAGGGTGAAGTTCGAGTACTTCAGAGAGAGGCTTGGCATGCTTCAGATCGAGGATACTTCGAGGAAGAAGTGATGGACACATTTGCTGAAGCCATTCCAAGCATGTTGGAAGGGGGATCCTTCACATGGCTGTAGATGTAAGCGCTGGATGATGAGCATCAGGATGATGTTCTGGTTTCTGCTTAGATATGATCAGTTGGATCATTATATGTATGTATGTATGCATCATGTGGGATGCTGGATATGATCAGTTGGATCATTTATATGTATGTACGCATCATGTTGGATGCTGGATATGATCGGTTTGATCATGTGTATGTATTTTGTATGAACGCATCATGTTGGATGCTGTTGGATACATTGTGTGGATCATGTATCTTTGTATGATCAGGTAGATCATGGATGCTGATGGATACATTGTGTGGATCATGTATCTTTGTATGATCAGGTAGATCATGTATGTTGATGGATACATTGTGTGGATCATGTATCTTTGTATGATCAGGTAGATCATGTATGTTGATGGGTACATTGTGTGGATCATGTATCTTTGTATGATCAGGTAGATCATGTATGTTGATGGGTACATTGTGTGGATCATGTATCTTTGTATGATTAGATGGATGCATTGTATGATCAGGATGATCGTGGATGACGAGCTTCTCCAGATGACATGCAGCAGGATGTTGCAGTGATGATGATGAGTATCAGATGATACTTTGTGGCAGTGGATCAGGTTGTGCAGGAAAGCATGTAATTTGTGCCCTGGGAGATTTGCAGATGGTCTTTCGAGGTTTTGCCTATGGCATGTAATTCGGTGCCCTGGGACATCTGGCAAATGCTCTTGCGAGGTTTTTCTTGGGAGGACATGTAATTTGTGCCCTGGGAGATCTGCAGATAGTCTTTCGAGGTTTTGCCTATGGCATGTAATTCGGTGCCCTGGGATATCTGGCAGATGCTCTTGCAAGGTTTTGTCCTATGGCATGTAATTTTCTCCTGGGAGATCTGGACAGGATGAAAAAGGCCTCAGATGCTTCAGCCAGGTTTTGCCATGACCACATGTAATTTGCTCCTGGGAGATCTGGACAGGATGAAAAAGGCCTCGGATGCTTCAGCCAGGTTTTGTGGTGAGATCACATGTAATGTGCTCCTGGGAGATCTGACAAGTAGAGCCGCGTGCTCATAACAACCTGGGATGCTTCAGCCAGGTTTTGTGATGGGTCACATGTAATGTGCTCCTGGGAGATCCTACAGGTAGAGCTGTGTGCTCGTAATAGCCTGGGATGCTGCAGCCAGGTTTTGTGACGCACGTAATGAGTCCTGAGGATTCCACAGTATGGCCAGTGATGATGAAGACCTGCAGGTGGTGGGCCTACATCCAGTATGAAAAAGGACTGGCTCTATAGAACTTCCTATGACAAGTAGATTCAGATATTGATTGAGATAGCAGCAGCAGTGATGATGATGATGACGATGCATCGTTGACGATGATTTAGAGAAGATGACTTGTGCTAGAAGAACTGTGCTGAGAAATACCTTCCTAGTTAAGAGGGAGTGTTGATGTATATGTAACTTCGGAATGTATTTCACATATATGTATATTGTATTCCTATAGAGATGGTATTATTCCTCTATAAGGAAGTGTCGTTATTTATATTGTAAGTGTCGTAACTTATACTTGATGGGTTATTAGACCACCTTGTTTGGGGTCGGCCCTGTATAAGTCATGTGGGTCCAATTGTTATTAGACCACCCTATTGGGGGTCGGCCATTTCGGGTCAAAGGGTTATTAGACCACCCTATTGGGGTCGGCCCATTCAGCATTATATTATGTGGTTAAGTTCGAGCCTACATGAGTTAGGTATAAAGGCAAGTCAAGTCAAGTATAAATAGAGTGCGGGAGGCACTCTATTTGTTCACTCACTTCTCACTCATGCACTCAAGGAGGAGTGGTGCACTTATGGAGGAGGAGGATCTGCTGCTAGGTTATGGCTATCTCTCTTGGTTGGTTGTTTCATTGCTTTATCTATCTCTGAGGAAGTTATTGGGGTTTTTCACCTTTATGGTTTTCCCCAAGTAAATCTTTGTGTCTATTGTGTGCTTGCATTATTGTCTCCATGATTGATATGCTGTAGATATGCTGTACATGTTGTTCTCTCAGTTAAGATCCTAGATCAGATTGAAGTAAATTCAGAAAATTTAACACACAGTCCCTCGGGAGTCCCTTCCCTCCAGTGCTCTTCAGGGTGGGCATAGAAAGGTCCAGCTGCTAATTCCTTGAGATTCTAGCCTTCACTGGGTTTATCAAGCAATCCAAACCTCTATTCAAACATTTACACTTGGATTTTCTCAATTCGGTGACCAAATAACTCAATCCCGTAATTGGATTTTTGGGCTATCAAAACTGGGTTTTCCTATGGATTTTCGGGCATCTAACACTCTCAAATTCGCCCCATGGTTCATGTCTATGGATCCCCCATTGGATTTTACTATCAATACGAGATTCTGGGCGTTTATGGCACTTCAAAACATAGGTTCTTGCAAAGTTGTGAATTTTTGTTTTTTTCACTGTTGGATATGTGTAATCGATGAAAACTGGAGCTTGGGTGATCAACAACGGAATGGGGATGAGTAAAAATGAATCCCCATGAGGTAGAGTGACTTGTGGGTCAAGGAAACAGAGCCCATACATTCCATATGAATTTCTGGGCTGCCCATGCTCCATTGAAGCAATGAACTGATTTCTTCAACCACTTCCTTACAACTGAATTAAATGTCAGCAAGGAAACTCAAATGGGTTCTCAAGATGACATTTAGAAACATATGGTTCAACCCCACAATCCCCTCACCACTCCCTAGTGGATTACACATGGTCCCTTCTCATTAGTTGCTTCCATAGCCAGTTTCAATATTTTAATGCAATATTAAATATTTACATCATTTTACAATGTTCCATGGCTTAATAGCACATGGATAGAAAAATATCAAATACTTGTCCATTTTAAATAAAATCCGAACATACACTAGTGGGGCCTTGGCCTTGAGCTCCACACTAGGGAAACATACATCGCATGTATACAATATTTACATTAAAATACAATATATCCCAAGGGTCAAAATGGGGTATTACATTCCCCTCCCCCTTAGAACAACACTGTCCTCGGTGTTCTCAAAACTGAACAAAAATGGGAATTCCTCTCTCATGGCATCCTCTATCTCCCATGTAGCGTCATCGGGATTGAGGTGCTCCCATTAGACCTTTACCTGCCCGATGGCTATGTTCTGGAGCAATGTGACCTTCTTGTCAATGATGCGCATAGGCTCTACTTGGAACTCTCCCTCGGGTTCCACCTGTATCACATTCCAATCAATCATATGATTAGGATCATGTACATACTTCTTAAGCAAAGATACATGGAAAATATTATGATCTCTTATGTTAGCAGGAAATGCAACTCTATATGCAACTAGTCCTATCCTATCTAGGACTTCAAATGGCCCACAATATCTTGGTGCCAGCATGGCACAACTCCCCAACTTGAGAGAACTTTTCCTTGGTTTCACTCTCAAATAAACATGATCCCCAATCTGAAATTCCTTATGCACTTTTTTCAAATCTACATAACTCTTTTTCTTGTCCTGAGCTGACTTTAAATTATGCCTGATCTTAAGAACTTCCTGTTCCATTTCCTTGATCATCTCTCGTCCAAGCACTACCCTATTCACCGGGTTGTCCCAACTCACTAGAGTCTTACATCCTTTGCCATATAATGTCTCAAATGGACTCATCCCCAGTGATGCATGATGCTCATTATTGTATGCAAATTCTACAAAATGTAGGTAATCTTCCCACTTGGATGGTTTATCCATCACATACATTCTCAGCATGTCTTCAAGAAACTGATTCACCCTCTCAATTTGACCATCTGTTTGAGGATGATATGTTGTATTGAAATTTAATCTAGTTCCCAATTCTTGAAACAATCCTTTCCAAAAATTGGAAGTGAACTTTGTATCACGATCAGAAATTATTGCCTTGGGCAATCCATGGAATCTGAATATCTCTCTCATGAAGATATTTGCAATGTCATTAGCCTTGTGAGTGGACTTGACTAGGATAAAGTGAGATACCTTTGATAGATTGTCAACCACTACCATGATTGAATCATTCTTCTTCACTGTCATGGGAAGACTTGTTATAAAATCCATAGAGATCACTTTCCACTTCCACTCTAGAATGGGTAAGGGCTGCAACAATCCTGCTGGATGTTGGTGCTTTTCCTTGACTTGTTGGCACTTTTGACACCTAGCAACGTACTCAGCTATGTCCTTCTTCATACCATGCCAAAAATACTGCCTTCTTGCTGCTGTTATAGTCTTATGATATCTTGGGTGTCCAGAATATGGCATTTGATGTATTTCATCCATCACGAGCTTCTTCAAATCTGCACTATTTGGAATGTACAGTCTGGTACCCTGATAAATGAGAACATCATCATCACCCATCTGAGATCTTTCACATGCCTCATACGCATTAACCTACTGCAAATTTTTATTTAATTTGAAGATAAGTTTCATCACAAGTTTGAGCTTCTAGAACTCTTTTCTTCAAATCTGATTTGCACATACTTAATGCTGCAACATGAAATTTTCTGCTAAGAGCATCTGCAACCTTATTCTCCTTCCCTTTTACATGCTTAATTTCAAAATAAAATTCACAAAGGAATTCCATCCACCTAGCTTGCCTAGCATTCAAGTTTGGTTGGTCAAACAAATACTTCAAACTCATGTGGTCCGTCCTAAGCTCGAATCTTCTTCCCAACAAATAATGTCTCCACATCTTGAGAGCATGTACTATGGCTACTAATTCTAAATCATGTGTGGCATAATTCTTTTTATGCTATTTTAATTTCCTTGACTCATAGCAAATCACAAATCCTTCTTTCATGAGCACTCCACCTAGCCCTTCAATGCAAGCATCTGTGCACACTACAAAATCTTTCTTTGGATTTGCTATATTCAAAACAGGAGCACTGGGAAGTAACTCCTTTAAATGCTGGAAACTTTTCTCACATTTTTCAAACCATACAAACTTGACATTCTTCCTCTACAATGAAGTGATTGGATGAGATATCTTGGAGAATCCTTTAATGAACCTTCTGTAGTAACCAGCAAGACCCATAAAAGAGCTAACATCTGAAACATTCCTTGGAGTATGCCAATCCATGATGGCATTGATCTTCTCTGGATCAACTGCAATACCCTCTTCTGAAATGACATGACCCAAGTACTGCACCTTCTTTTGATAGAATTCACACTTGCTTAACTTGGCATATAGTTGGTGTTCTCTAAGGACTTGTAACACCATTCTTAAATGTTCATTATGTTCTTCTTCATTCCTTGAATAGACAAGGATGTCATCCAAGAACACAATCACAAACTTATCCAAATATTTGCCGAAAACACTATTCATGAGACACATGAATGTAGCAGGTGCATTGGTAGGAACAAATGGCACCACAGTGAACTCATAATGACCATATCTAGTTTGAAAAGTTGTCTTGTGAATGTCTTCTTCCTTAATCCTCACTTGATGGTAGCCAGACCTCAAGTCAATCTTTGAAAACACTTTAACTTCCTTCATTTGATCAAACAAGTCATCAATTCTTGGCAATGGATACTTGTTCTTGACTGTCACTTTATTTAGCTGCCTGTAATCAATACACAGCCTTAAAGTCCCATCCTTCTTCTTGACAAATAACACCGGTGCTCCCCAAGGAGACACACTTGGCCTGATATACCTCTTGTCCATTAACTATTGTAGCTACATCTTTAACTCTACCAATTCCGGCGTGCTCATTCTATAAGGAGCTTTGGAATTTGGTGCTGCCCCCCGGGACAAGATCGATGGTAAAATCAATATCTCTCTTTGGTGGTAGTCCCGACACTTCATCCAGAAACACATCTTTGAACTCTTGCAACAATGGGAAGTCTTCTATCCTTGGTCCTTTGTCCTATGATGAGTCTAATAGATGAAATGCATATAATTGGCAACCTTTCTTATAAAAAGATTTCAACTGCAAGGATTAAATCTGTCTTACTGAAACTTGCTTGGGAATTCCTCTTACCAATCTTAGTCTTCCCTCTTCATCAATGCATTCAAGTGCTTTCTCATAACAGTCCAACTTGGCTCTATGTCCTTCCAACCAATCCATGACAATTAAGGAATCATAAGATCCTAATGGTAGTACATTTAATTCTGCATGTATGTGGATTCCATTCAATTCTATGGGGCACTCCACTAGTACTTCATTTACTTTTTTCTTGGTCCCTGTGGCTAATTGAACTAGACAAGACTTATTATGCTTCACTTTCCTAAGAGAACAACCTTCAACCACTTTTGGAGAAACATGACTATGAGTAGATCCTAGATCAATCAAAACAGAAATAGATTGCTTAGCAATCTTACCTTCAACTTCCACCATTGCTGACTGATGGTCTTCTTGATGATTATCCAATGCTACATAAATTCAAGGCGTTGCCCTTGCCATATCCTCCATTGTAGCTGCTCAATTTATGTTGTGCAAGCTCCTAGGATTCTCCTTCCGATGTGGACAATCCTTAAGCATGTGATTTTCTCCACATCCCCAACACTAAAGTGGTCCTTTTGATGCTTTATATGTTGCTACTGTTGGCTTGAATCTACTCCTTGCTTGCTGCCACTATGGAAAGGTCCTGGGATGATTTTTGAATGGTGGCTTGAAGCCACTTTTCTTTTGATCAAACCTCTCTCTTGGATTTCCTTTGCATGCTGGGTGAACCTTTGATTTTCCTTTATTTTTCTCATAGCAATGCATTGCCATCCTAATGGCTTCATCAAGACTAGGTGGGTTAACAAACTCAATCCTATCTCTAAAAAATTTGAGGTAGACTCCCAAGGAAGCATTGGATCTTTACCCTCTCATCTTTGATATAGTCCACATACCTCAACAATTTCAAGAATTTATGGACATGTTCTTCCATAGTTTTCTGTCCCAACTTGAGTTCGTTGAACTCTTTCCTCTTAGTGTCATAATACCTAGCAGAAATGTATTTTTCCTTGAAATACTTCTTAAATCGCTCCTAGCTGATCCTCCTTTCACTGATCCCTTTTACTTCCAAAAGATGATCCCACCAAATTGAATCTCTATCATTTAGATTGTAAATGGAAATTCTAGCCTTTTCATTTCCTGAGTAATCCTGAATCCTGAAATGTTTCTTCATTCCAAGAAGCCATGCCTCTGCCTCTTGGCATGTCTTGTCTTCTCTATCAAACGTGGGGGGTTTTTCCTTCCTGAATTCTCCATGTGGGATTCCCTTGAATTTATTTCTTCCTTCAAGTCTGCTAGAATTATGTCTTGGAATTCTTTGAGAAACTCTGGAGTCACATGATCTACTGGAAGAAGATCTAGAGGAAGGTGTTCTATGTTTTTTTCTCACATAACTCTTCCTTAGGCTTGGAGTCCTCTTCCTTGAGCGACCTCTAGAGCGAATCTCTGCATCTCTTCTTTCTTTACCTACATTACTTGGGTTGGACCCAAGGTTTATCCTCTGCTACATATCAGTGAGGCTCTGCAAAATAGCAGCATTGAGCTGGTTCTGTTCCTCCTGAACCTTCATCAATCTTTCATTAAAGCTTACCATGGTCTCAACCAAATTCTGAGAATTTATTTGCTTCCTTCTCCCATTGGATTCAGTCTCAGCATTCCCTTCTTGCACATTTTCTCCTAGAACATCTTCCTCATGCTCATAAGGATCCTGAGCATCATTTATGGCCATCATTTTCCTTTGGAGACCATTTTCCCTATATGCTGCCCTCTGCTACAACTATTCAAATCTTATGAGCTACAAGCACTGTGCATTATAAAAATATTTATTAAACATATTAGGAATGCATATAGAAACATAAAACATCAATATTTAACATAATTAAACTCATGGAATAATTCACATATCTATTATGCCTTCATTTCCTTTTCCCATTCATGCAATTCTGGAAATTGCCCATATTGTCAACAATTTGTCAAAACAGTCACTGACACTTTTCTGCTCTACATATCTATGATGTATGATAACCTCATTCAAATTCTAGTCATACACCATTATTCCCTGTTGGATAATATTTCCAATGCCTATCCACGTGCTTCATTGTGACTTCGGGTGTTGAAATTACATTACTTCAAAAAATGACAATTCTTACCAAAATTCTGCACGTTTACACAGTTGCAAAATATCCTGAAATGCCAACTTCAACCACCTGTAGAAGCAAATCTAGAAAGATTCAGGAAAAATTTTCTACTGGGAGAAGTTATTCCATACAACAAGGATCACTCAGCAACTTGTGGATATCTGTTCTGATGTACCATTCATCTTCTATCAAATTCTAGGTTTGACTACTTTTCACTTTTAACTTTTTCCAAAATTTCAAAATTTTGGGCCAAAAATGGCTATCTCCCAAATTGTGCATTTCTGGAAAATCTCGGTCTAACGTAAATTGTCTTTTTTAATGAGAATATGAAATGTTGAGTTCGATAAATTTATTGAATCCTTCATCTAAGGTCACTTTCATCCACTGCAAGCTTTTCAAAATCCTCAAAAAGTGGCCTGGAATAGTGCTTTTTGGCCTTCTCACTCACCCCAACTCCACATTATTTGGAGTTTGGCTCCAAAATTCTAAACTTAACACTGTTCCTACTCCATGGCCACCCCATATCAGTTTCAACTCAATCCGACCTTCTATCAAGCATTGGGACATTGATTTGTAAAAGCCATTAATTCCAATTTTATGCCAAATTTGAGCATAATGGGCTCGGGATCCCCATTGGTTCTTTCATGGCCTTCGTTAATGGCCTCAGGATGCCACAAAACTCATCCAATTCTAATTCCGCATAGTCCTACTATCCAAAAATCAAATTTCGAGCTTTATACTTTTTCTTTTTTTTGCTTTCGCAACCGCAATCCGCAATGCAGGTTCGGAATTGCGAAAATCCAAAACGCAAATTTGAAAATTTAGCATTTCCGCAATGCGGGTATGGAATTACGGAAATCCAAAATGTAATTTTGAAAATTTAACGTTTCCACAATCCGCAATTGTGGGTACGGAATTGCGGAAATCCAAAATGCAATTCTGAAAATTTAACGTTTCTGCAATCCATAATTGCGGGTACAAAATTGCGGAAATCCAAAATGTAAATTTGAAAATTTAGCGTTTCTGCAATCTGCAATCCGCAATTGCGGGTACGAAATTGTAGAAATCCAAAACGCAAATTTGAAAATTTAACGTTTCCGCAATCCGCAATCCGCAATTGCGGAAACACCTCCGTTCCGTCAAACTTTCAGAGCTCATATCTCCCTCGTCCCTTAACCAAATAAGGCGAGTCTGGTACCATTGGAAATCTCTTGGAGATCTCTATGCAACTACGTGATCCTCTACCACACCTAAGAACTCTGATCCTATCATTTTCCCAATCAAAATGTTTCCCAAACTTCATCAATACTACATTAAAACATTCTGATATCTCCCTGCAAACTCAGAGTTTGGCCCAAGCAGCCTCAGTGCTGCAACATGGGCTCTGATGCCACTTTGTCATGTCCCCTCCGGTTGATCTAATACAAGGGAGGAAACACGACTAACATTCCAGGGCTTATTTGGTGAAGCTCAACCCCATACATTACCAACAAATTCATAATAAATAAAAACTTATGTGTGCAGATTCATACTTCAAATAAACACAACATAATGATACATTATCCATACACAATTGCTTCATGCATTCAACATATAATCATAATAGTCATCAAATTAAACATTGCAGAAATAACACCGAATGAATATAATTCAAACCATAGAGAATACTTATCTTCAAAATGAACTGTCCAAGCAACTAGCTATGTGAGAGCAACGTTCCACCCAACCATAGGTCTATGTCCAGCCTGTATTCTTTAAGCTGAGAGACCACCCCCGAGCTGGGATGTGTATCCACTAAGGAGGAACTAAATAGGCTCAGTCATAGCCATGGTCTCACGCAAATAGTCATGCTAAGCCAACACACAGTTGGTTTTATCAAGCATGCAAGAGACAAAGGATGAGGATGCTAAGCCAGTGAGCTCAACCACAGAGCTACAGGCATCTCAACTAAACTCAAACAGTCATGGTACCGACAATACCTACTGTTTTTCAGGAATTCTACCCTATAGCGAGGAGAGGGACACTACCAACTTCTGGGGTGACAAGTAAATGCATTAATCAGATCACATAGGCTTCTACAAAAGGAAAGAGATCAAGATCTTAGAAGTCATACCTTATTAACAACGTTCGATCCTTGCTTTTGCTTGATCTTCCGCTCAATCCTTCACTTGATCTTCCGTTTGGTGAACTTGCAATACAAAGATACCTTCCTCAGCGTATCTTGACTGATATAACAATGATGAAATTGAAACACAATTTAGACATCAAATACAATCAAGCATTTAATCCAAACAAACATGCAATCCATTAGAAATTTGATTGGGACAGGAAGGGCATTTCAACCTTTATTGTCAAAAGCAATAATCAGTACAATTGTACCCGATCCTTCAGAGTGCTTTTGCAACCAGATTTTGGGCTCTTTCTCTTCACACTAACTTTTGAATTCCTCCAACATAACAACACTTAATGCATAGTTTCTTCTCCCCTCTCTCATCTATCCCCCTTGTATTTATGGGACAAGGTAGCTAGTTTGGATCGAGAGGTAGTTTGATTGGGAAGTTGGGGAAGTTGCAAAACCAACTTCAACTAATCCCAATTCGTCAAATTAATATATTTTTGATAACATTTTAAGATGTGCGCGAGTATTTCATAGTAGAGTAGCACACAATATGCAACTTCACTGCTTTACAACCAGCGTTTGCAAGATTTTTTAAGGTGTGCGCTAATTTGCTTAAGTAAAGTAGGGCATACTAGCAGGTGTGCACTACTATCATGCCTGTAGAGTAGGGCACACTTCAAGAAATGCGCTACTATGATCCCTATGGGGTAGCGCTCATGTCAAAAGGTAGGTTAAAACAGGGTTTTGTCAGCTGTTGAGGGGCAAACCAAGTCCATGTATCATCTAGGGCAATCTTGCTCTTCAATCCATGTTGTCATTTTGTGTGATCGACAACTTAATGTGAGCACGGACGGAGAAGTGCAGATTTGACCTATAACAGATGCCCCCTAATGTGTGAGGTCAGAGGGAAACGATGACCGAAATATATTATAATTCCAAGTCAGCGGAGAAGTAAGAAACCATAGATCCAAGTCACAAAAGTACCTAAAATAACGATCAAGGTCAGCGAGCAATTACAATCTTGACATCATATAAATGTGTAGCATGATACAACATGATATCCAATACATAACTAGGATATGTATATATAGCATGGCCATTGAAATACAAGCGTGGATCCATGTCAAAATGAGAGATCATAGCCATAACAACAAACTGGATCTATGTCTCATGGAGAACCAAAATGAGTGAGGCTCGGTCTTGCACAGCTTGGGTGATAACATAAAGAGGTAATGCTATCAAAATCCCAAGGTCTTCATCCAAACAACCCAAGGTACAAACCCTAAACATGTGAATAAATGAGTTGAAGTTGAACATGGGGGGAATCGTTTGATTACCGGTCATTGATGTATGCAGTTAACAAATGCAAGGGCTTCCACCGATAATGATAATGGGGCCCAAGGTACCTAGTATGATACAACAAGTGTGAATAAGAGGACTTGAAGTCGAAAACCTGAGGAACCCGTTGAATACAAGACATCGATGTATTCTCATTATTCGACGATGAGGGAAACTGCCACTGATGACTGCAATCCCCAAGGTACTAACCGAAACTCTAAACTGCATTCCCAGAGCAAAATGAGTTGATGTCGATGGGAGGAATTTCGTTGGAAGGGAGGCCTTAAGGCATCCTCCATCATCCAACACGAGGAACACTCAAATGGAATGAGCTGATGTGGAGTAGTACAAGTAACAAGACTGACACTAGGAAGGCCGACACATGAGGTCAAGATAAACTGCAGAATGGTCAACACAGGCTGTATCCTTGAACAATGAGCACGACGCAAAGTGACTTAGGCAGTTTTCAACATGGTGGGAAAGTGATATAAGCCTGCAATGTAGGAGACATAAGCAGACCCTCCATATGGTTGGAAGAATAACCAACCGAGGGAGTAAACAACTCGGAGATCAAGTTCACCCTACGGTCAAAAACTAAACCCAACTGTAATGATAGACTCAAATAGGTGTTGTGTTCAAGGATAGGACTGACTGAACTGCCTTTGAAAATTCAAGATGTGATATACCCTTCTTATCCCTTATTCTTTTTAGATAAAAGAATACCTTTCTTGTTGTTTTAATGAGTCCAAGAAAGAATGAAAACTCAATAGATCCAACCATGTAAAGAGTTTAACGAGCCCATGGGAGGAAGACTCGGGACCTTCTTCATTGTTTACAGAGTTCGAAGAAGAGATAGAAGAATACTCTATAATACTTATCTCTGGATTTTAATATCGAGTCGAGATCTGTTCTTGCTCGTCGGTGTTTTCAATTTTAAGGAGTTTGAAAAACTTAAACAATAACTCCATACTCATGGATTTTAATATCGAGCCCAAGTAGGTTAATGCTCGTCGGTGTTTTCCTGTTTAAAGAGTCTGAAAAACTTAAACAATCATGTGTTTACCCTCTCGTGGATTTCACATCGAGCCCAAATAGGTGAGTGCTCGCTTGGTGTTTTCATGTTTTGAGAGCTTGAAAACCCTAAAGAAGGCTCCAAAAGGTCATTTTTCGTAAATTTAGTCTCCTCCCCTGAAAAAGTGTAAAACAATGGAAGAAGAACTCTTCTAGCCACGAATGACTAGAGTATACCTTTTTCGTAAGTAATCTGCTAAAGTCCGGAAAAGGGTTAAACTTATACTTAATCATATGAGCCTTCAATTCCTTTAATGATCTTGAAGAGGACAACTCTACTCGACAATCTTGTTTAGGTTTCAATAGTCCAAACAAGATCTTAAAATGAATTTAAAGACAGCTTCTAGGATCACGACTCATTACCTGCTACAGACTAGGATCTCAACAACCAAGTTAGTATTAATGACAAAAAATCTTCAATGACATAAAGTTTCAACTATAAAGTACTGAAAATGATCTCTCAATAAAGAAATTAAGTCATAATCGATTGATGCTACGAAAATCTAGTGAAAACTTGAGAGACATAGGTTGAAATCATTCTACCAACATTTGTAGGTATTTAATGATTAAATAGATCATTTTTATGCAATTTGAAACTATAGACTTTTCACAAAAGTGGGTAAAAAATCAAATTCAAATTCATATATGTAATTTCAACTTGAAAACTCAAATATCACATTTGGAATTGTAGGACAAGTTTTTGGAGCAAACCCTTGATCTTCATCCATTCGTAACGATCAAATAGGGCAACCATTCGACCTCTTTCCTCCACCAAGTAAGTTATTTTCATCCCAACTTGCATTTTGATGCTTTATTTATTTTGGAGCCATGCTCAACTCATGAAGTGCGTGTGCGCTACTCTCTAAGAGGGAAAGTAGGGCATACTGGAGGTGTGCGCTACTCTTCCTCAAGGACAGTAGCACCCAAACGTGACTATCTTACTTGAAGAGTAGCGCACACCCCTGAAAATGGATGAAAAAGTGTCGAGCACTAAAAATTTGACTTTCTTTTGGCAGGATGGTGCTTGTTTGGAGAGAAAGGGAGCATGAGGAGATGGATAGGGTGGCTATGCAAGACCCAGCAACTCTACATGCACTCCAAAGGTGTGGTTTGTTGAAATTCTATAGAACCATGAACATGAGGGCACTTAACTGCTTGCTTCAAAGACTCATTCAGTATTGGGATGCAGATGCCAATGTGTTTAATATCTAGGGGGAGACCCTAGACCTTACCATTGATGACATATACTTCATTACAGGACTCTTTAGGAGGGGATATCTTGTAAACCTGAAGGGGTCTTCATGCAATGTGGGTGCCATGTCCGTACAAGAATACGTGAATGCATACTCTGTGGCAGGGACTGAGAAATCAGGAAGTCAGATTATTATTTCTACTATTGACAGCCTCCCTTTGAAAGTTATTGTAAGTATGTTAAACCAAATGGGAGGGAGTGCCACACAACACTTAGCCTCAAGGAACTACATGCATATTGGTATCAAATGCTTGCAAGGTCATGTGTATGACTGGTGCACTAGTCTGTTAGAAAACATGAAGCTTCAACTCTCGGGGTGTAAGACCGAGAGAATGAAGAACTTTGGATATGGCAGCATTCTTTGTACCTTCTTCTTTGAGAGGGTACCTGCTCTTAGTTTGGGCATGCCTTTGCCCCCAGTCATTCCTCGTGAGCCTAGATTGGGCCATTGGGGTGACATTTTTCTCCGCCAAGGGGGTGGTGAAAGCCACTTTTTCTATCACACTGATGATTTATGGGGATGGTGGGAGAGACAGGTGCCAACATTTGAGTAATTTTCGTATGCTGGTTTAGACTTCCATCATGATCCAGAGCTGGTACTTCCTCCATGTGGTGCCTAGGGAGATATAGGTATGTTTGTGTTTTGAAAATTATTTAATTTTTTCAATTTAAAGTATATTATTTTTATGATGAGTTTGAAATACTAAAACAAAGTGTCATATACAGATGTTGGACCAGTTCGTCCAGAGGGACATCCTACTACTTTCATGAGGCCCATTGATGTGGGTGCAGCTGATTCTACGCTAGGGGCTATAGAGAGGAAGATGAGTCAGTTGACTCATGATATTCCCACATATCGCATTGAGTGGATGCCCATAGACATGCAGGAGGATGTAGTCGGTGTGCCCCCATCCTGGATTAGATTGTTGCGGAAGGTAGCCATGCTGGTCATATGCTACTGAGAGGCAGTGGATGCTGATGAGGCCCCACCTTCTCCATAGGAGAAGGATATTTTATGTACTTTTTAGGCCATCGAGCCCAATTTTGTATCTGATGACATGACTCTGTGATAGACTTATGTTCCAAACTCATACTATTTTTTGATATAGTATCGACTTATATTTACATGTGTGTGTTTAACTTTATGTGAAATGTTTATTTATGGAAGTGTATGATACAAATGCCAATGTAAAACATAATTTGCAAATGAATTAGCTAATGCAATCAAATTTCTTGGAATATGTTGATATATGATGGAATCAAACTATCTTTCCAATAATTGAACTCGCAAAAACTGTCGTCACAAAACAGGATCTCTAATCTAATAAACACCCATCAACTGAAATACAACTATTTGTGAATCAAGTCTTACCTCCAAATGTGAAATGCCCTAGATAAGAGCATCCCGGAGAAGTTCTATGACCGCACTGTACACAACCACGTTATTCGTTGTGGGACCCAAACAAACCCCCCCCCCCCCCCCCCCCGAAGAAACCAGTTGGCCAGTCGATGAGTAAATAACCCAAGCTGCTGAAGCCAACTGTCGGGTGTGGCGACTGGCGCCATCACCAAATCCTAAAAAAATTTCATTCAACATATGAAACACGAAGTGAGAAAACACACATAAGGTTAACTAACGATCACAAGCAAAAACTAGTTCTACAGAATGTACAACTATAATACATGAAAAAGCACAAATTCCTAAGCGTAGTACTTCTTCAGGTAGATCCCATTTCTAGGCTCGGGCAGCTTATTACGCTCGTATTCTGTTAGCTCATAAGCACATTTCTTCAGTACCTTCGAGATTATATATGGACCGAGCGACATGGACTTGAACTTGCCAGCCCCTAAAGGTTCCTTGTCCTGATCCCAAAGTAGAACAAGGTCTCCTTCGAGAAAAACCCTAGGTCTGACAGACTTATCGTACTGTCCTTTGAATCGTTTCTTATGGACCTCGTTTGCTATGAGCGAATCGCGGTGCTGCTCATCTAGATGCTCTAAATGTAGCAAACATTCTTCTAGTGCTGAATTTTCTGGTAATAGTTGGACAACCAACTTTAATGAGGGAATCTCGCATTCAATTTGAACGGCTGCTTCTATCCCATGCACAAGTTGGAAGGGGGAGAACCTGGTAGCAATCTTTACATTTTCTCGATAAGCCCAAAGAGCAGGATACAACATGATGTGCCAATTATTCCGAATGACATTAACCGTTCTTTGTAGAATTGTCTTCAAAGTTTTGTTAACCACTTCGACCTGACCATTCACTTGTGGATAGAATGAAGACGAATGCTCCTAATGAAAACGTAGCATGGTATAAAGATCGGTCATCATGTTGTTCTGAAAATGACGATCGTGATCTGTCATGATTACTTTGGGTATGCCGAACCTTGCGATAATCTGATTGAATACAAAATAAGCGGCGGTTTCTCCATCCTCTTTAACAGTAGGCATTTCCTCGTCCCACTTGGTGATGTAGTCAACGGAAACGATGATATATCGATGGCCTCCAGCCGAAACTAGATTACAAGTCATATAATCAAACCCCCATTTAATGACGGGACCTGCTATGATCACAGGATGAAGAGGAGCTGGATGTGCTCTCATTTTTTTGGTGAAAAACTGACACGAACGGCAGTGTTTCATAGCTTCCATGCAATATTTAAATATTGTAGGCCAAAAATACCTGGCATGCATTATTTTTTGAGTTGTTGCCAACCCAGAAAGATGACCCCCACAAGCTCCACTGTGAGCATCATTCAATACTAATTCTGCTTCTTCTAAAGTCAAACAACGTCATAAGATGGAGTCTATCCCACGTCTGTACAAAGTATCAGAGATAATGAGATAGTTTTTCGCATGACTTTTCAGTTTGCATCGTTCCTCTCTAGAAAAAGTGGTAGGACACCTCAAAGTCTGGAGATATACTAAAATATCCCTGTACCATGGGTCAGAGGAAGCAATAAGGAAGATATGTTCATCCGGGAATGATGACTCTTCCTCAATATGCACTAAATCACTCAGAAATTCTGAAATTAATTTAGCGAACACTAGTGATTTCTTTGACTTGGCAGACTAAAAAACCAAATCAAACTCTTGCAGGATTACAATCCATTTATTGTATTTCCCACCTATGATACGTCGAGTGAGAACGTATTGGAAAGGATTGACCTCCGCAATCACGGTAGTGGTTCGTAAAAGGATATAGTGACGAAGCCTCTACACCGCATAGACCGCAGCTAGTGCTAAGCAATTTTATCATGACCATCACTATATCCTTCGTCACTATATCCTTCGATCGGATAGATAAATCTGGCTTTAAGCAATTTTTCAACCTCCACCTTAATGGCGGACGCTTTTCGAGGATTCACTGGATGGAGATTTTGTCTCACAGGTTTCACGTTGGGATACGTTGTGATGACATGCTCAACAATGGTAGGATCGATGCCCGGCATCTCCTCATAAGACCAGGCAAAAATATCGCGGAATTCTTTAAAAATTCTGGTATACAGAGCGATCTCCTCCAGAGAACAATCTGCTCCAATAAAAATGTTTTCCATGACCCCGGGTTTGGTGGAAATGTTAATCGGGATGGTTCTCGATATATTAGCCATATTCCCTTCAGCATAAACAGTACTTGAAGTGGAAGAGGACAAATCAACATTCCCACCAGGTCTCATCGAAAACTCTCCTCTCTCTGTCCTGTCTAGATTTGGAAGCAGGTAGGACATGTGGTGCATGTGTTCCCAAGGCTGGTCGAGGCCCATCATGGCTTCCAAAATGGCTTCGTCGGAAGGAAAAACCGTGTCTAAACAATCAAAAGAGTGGATAGAGTCTAATGACCATGCAGGAGCATAGTCCATATCCAACTCAGCAGAGACTGGCGAAGTCACGATATGTTCTGTTGGAGCATGATGTGCTTCCATGTATGCTACTTCTGCAACGAATAAGGGCACTAATGGTTCTGATACAGTAGGAAGAATCCACGGATCAGTCCTTAAACCGACCGTGAAAGTTTCAGTAGATGTACCTTCATCAGAACGCATGAAAAGAACGGGAGCAGGAATGTCAAAAGTGCCCATTAATTACCCATAAAGTCTTGCTCCTAAACTCTCACTTGTTGGGGCAGATTGATCAACTAAAGGAATTGTGGATTCCAATGAAGTCTGGTTGTTTCGCCGAGAGAATGAAAGTTGATCGACCGTGATGATCTTGCCTTCGTGAGGGAACATTACAACTCAGAAAACTGTCGATGGAATAGCTTGCATGGCATATGTCCAGCTCTTGCCTAACAACATATTGTAATCAAGCGGAGCGTCCAGAAATTCAATCTCTACAGCAACTGTCTTACCGGAAAGTGTGACGTCAAATGATGGCAAGACTCCATGTGGATGGAAGGTTCTACCATCAAATGCAGTAAGCAGTGTGTTAGAGGGGGCTAACTCGGGGGAGCCCAAGGCTTTCCAGCAAGAAATCGACATTACGCACGTAGACGCGCCCTCATCTACGACAGCTTTTCCAACGGCCATAGGACCATGAACTACCTCTCTCTGAAGAGCAACGTGGTATGGAAACCGGTACTTAATATCAGACATATCAAAACACGCAGTCATGTTGGATGATTCCATACTTCCAATCGCTGCTAGAAGTGCATTTCGTTGTAATGGACAACTTTGCAAAAATTCTAAGGTGGACATGGAACAAGGGGTCTGGGCTAGATCTTCAACCACATTGTAGTTGGCAGCAACCCATGCGTTGGGATTGTGCGATGCCCATTTCAAGACACCTTTCGGGATCTTGGGCATTGGATCCACAGGTATATGGAGAGGAGTGGAAGATTCAAGAATCTCTTTATCCTTATTCTGCGAATCCGGGGTATGATTTCTTGCCCGCGTTTGTAAAAGAGCGTTTGAGTTAACCATATTAATAAAATTTTGATCAACTGAAGCATGGGTGGTGCCCCCAGCATTGGAGGTGCCAGAATCTAAGCCCTACCCTTTAGGAAATGGATCTTTAAGGACGGAAGGTTTCTTTTCTTGAAGCAGCTTCTAGGATTCTTCGATTAGAGGGAACTGGTGAGTGAGGTGGTACTACTTGCAAAGCTTGCAAGGGAAATTAACCTTCTTCTTTTCTCTGTTACCCTCCTCGACATTTTCTTTGTTTTTGGGATTTTGTTGGTTCCCCTCTCCTTTCTTGCCCTTCTTTTTGTTGTTGGGCTGCCGAGGGCCCTTTTGATTAGTCTGAACCTATTGTACAGATTTAGTAGTAGAAGGAGAGGTTGTGATGGAAGTCAATTCTGCAGTCGATTGTTTGACCGATAAGGCATGAACCTGTTTAGTCAATGCTTCGAAAGCTACATAATCAACTGAACCTACAATGTCGTCAGCATGTGGTATAGGTTTTGGTCTACCTAGATCAGTGTTTGATCGTGGTGCATTAGGTATAATCTCGTAAAGGAGCCCAGACTGAGCATAAACCAAGTCTAGTTGCTGGGTCCTTAGAATGGCTTCTTCTTCTGATGACACCCCAGAAGTAAATACTTCCCTAGAAATAGAAGGAATGAGTGATTTCAGATACCACTCTAATAAGAACTCTTGGGGGATGTTAGCCTTAATGACCCTCTTCTGTCTTCACCACTCCTGAATATGATCAGCTAAATGGGTGGCTTTGTTTTGTCTAAAGGTAGACAAAAGATCTGTCCCGGCATCGTGCCGAACAGGAAGCTGGAAGTGGTTCAACAAAACCGTTGCGAGATCCCGAAAGTTAAAAAAGGTGGCTGCAAGTAACTCAATGTACCATTTGGCTACAGCACCGGTCAAGGTTCTTTGAAAAAGTCTCAACCTTACGGAATCTTGGTTCAACGAGTTCGAAGAACACCAGATATGAAAAGTGGTGACATGATCACCAGGATCCTCACCAGTTTTACCTTCGAATTTTGGAATGTCCGAAGGTAGCTTAGTGGGAACTGGTGGCCACGTAACGTTATGGCACACCAGATCGTTCATTAACTTGGAAAGATTTGGCAGATTTAGAGTTGCCAGAAATGGTAAACGAGGTCTATAAGATGGCATTTGATAAGCTGGAGTCATGAAGGGGGAACCTCCCATAGTTTGAACCATAAACTATTGGTTAGGGTTTCCCCCAACCATTTGCTGGTAGGGGTTGCTGTTAAGATTCAACATGCTAAGACAGAAAATATTAGCATTACATTCCATTTCACAACAATAGCATATACAGGATCACTGAAAGAACAACAAGCACAGCATAAACACAAGAGACACAGATTTATCCTGGGAAACCCTCATGGGGTAGAAAACCCAGCAAATCTTCCTCAATATAGATGACCAGCAAATACAAAGATGTAATCCCCAAACATGATCTCCTTCTCCTCCATAGCAGATCTCTCTCTCACCTATGCGCTAATCACAAGTGAGTGAATGTGTGTTAAATGAGGAACACACCTCCTCTATTTATACACAACTCTAACTTGTCTTATATATTAACTAGGTTGGACCCAACTTAACCACTTAACATAATGTGACGGTGCCGACCCCACTAGGGTGGTCTAATAACCCTTTAACCCACATGACTCATTCAAGGCCGACCCCCACTAGGGAAGTCTAATAACCCAAGTTACCACATTCTCCACAGAGGAATAAAACATCTCCGGATATACAATAAGGTCTTCACGGAGGAATGAAACATCTCCGGAATAATAAAGTACAAATATAATATTCTTAGAAGTTACAATATTTCAACACTCCCCCTTAACGAGAAGGATATTATAACAACATCGGCAGGAGCAAGGAGTCATCAACATCATACATGATACATCTATAAATCATTGGAAGCTTTCTTCATACATCATCATCAGTAACTCAAACAGTTACTGGAACATAATCAATACTAGAACATCAACATTGTCAATATTGATTCTTCATCTTCTGCAGCACTCGATCAGCTACAGCATCATGATCAACATCATCATATGGATCTCTCGATCAACATCCTCATCGTCTGGATCTATCGATCAACATCATCGTCATCTAGATCATCACGATCAACAACATCGTCATCTAGATCATCGCGATCAACAGCATCGTCATCTAGACCATCATGATCAACAACATCGTCATCTAGACCATCATGATCAGCAGCATCGTCATCTATACCATCACAATCAGCAGCATCATCATCTAGACTATCATGATCAGCAGCATCGTCATCTAGACCATCACGATCAACAACATCGTCATCTAGATCATCACGATCAGCAGCATCGTCATCTAGACCATCACGATCAACAGTATCGTCATCTATATCATCACAATCAACAGCATCGTCATCTAGATCATCAATATCAACATCTAGATCCTCTCGATCAACAGCATCATCATAGTAGCATACTCTGCAATACACATGATCCAATTATAGGATGATCAATCCCGCTCACTTTAGGACATAAGTCCAAGGATGGTACAATCCTATCACATGCATTTTGAACCAACCATTTAGGGACGATGCAGTCCTATCACGTACATTTTGAACCAAACATTCAGGGACGATGCAGTCCCGATCTACTTACAGGATGATCAATCCTTCTCACTTTAAGACACCTCTCATGTCTAGGGATGATGCAATCCCGATCTACTTACAGGATGATCAATCCTTATCTCTTTAAGACACCTCTCATATCTAGGGATGATGCAATCCCGATCTACTTACAGGATGATCAATCCTTATCACTTTAAGACACCTCTCATGTCTAGGGACGATCCAATCCCGATCTACTTACAGGATGATCAATCCTTATCACTTTAAGACACCTCTCATGTCTAGGGATGATGCAATCCCGACCACAGTGCCAGTCCTTTTTCATACTGGATGTGACCTAGATTAAATCTAGGATTTTACCACCTACGAATGATCACCTGCTGTTTCATTGAGAAATCCAGGAGCGAACATTACATCATTACAGGACCTGCGAATGTCACCTGCTGCTACACTAAGTAGTCCAGAAGCGCACATTACATCATTCCAGTCAACCACAAAGCCAGTACTATTTCAACTGGGGTATGACCTAGATCAAATCTAGGATTTACAACCTGTGAATGATCACCTGCTAATCCAGGAGTGAACATTACATCATTACAGGTTTTGTGAATGATCACCCACTGCTGAGCAATCCAGGAGCGCACATTACATCATTCACCAACATCTTTCTCGAAGACAAGAGTCTACGGATCAATTCAGGGACCAAAGTCCGGGGATGATACAATCCCTCTCGTCCACTAGGTACCACTTCTCGGAGACATATGTCTACGGATCAATTCAGGGACCGAAGTCCAGGGATGATACAATCCCTCTCGTCCACTAGGGACCACTTCTCGGAGATATCTGTCTACGGATATATTTAGGGACCAAAGTCTGGGGATGATACAATCCCCTCTCCGCAACAGAAAAATTAGGACACGAGATCCATATTGAATAAAAAGATATATTATTGAATTGATAAGATGCTTAACGTTTTACAAGAGCTCTCCTTTTATAAGGTTTGAGCATTCTTAAGAAGGGTTACGTCCCTTCAATTAACTAATTAATAATTTACTAATTAATTTAATACAATATTTAATATTCATAGCATTGCCACTCCCTTTTAAAGAGCTTTGTCCTCAAAGCAATGGTGATGACGGATGTAACTGTCGAATTGTTCTGATCCCATGTTGCATCTTCTTCGGGAAGATTTTTCCATTTTATGAGGTATTCTTTAATGACTCGCGTTCTTAATCTCTTCTCTCTAGTAGCAATGATAGATTCTGACTCGAATATGATTCTTCCTTCTTCATCTAACAAGGGAAGTATTGTTTGTGCCTTCTGGTGTTGACCTATCATCTTTTTCAAACATGAAACATGAAAAACATTGTGGATGCGACTTGTAGTTGGCAATTCCAACGCATATGCCACCTGACTAATCTTCTTATTGATTTGATATGGGCCATAAAAACGTGGAACCAATTTATTTTTTCCACCTTGTTTAAGTGATAATTGTTTATAGGGTTGTAGTCTTACAAATACCCAATCTCCAACTTCAAATTCTCGTTCTGTTCGGTGTCAATCTTCTTGTTGTCTCATTCTATTCCTGGCAGTATTCAAATTCTCTTTAAGTACTTGGAAAACCTTTTGGTTTTCTTCTAAATGGTCATTTACTGATGCGACCCTTGCTTGGTTGGTAATGAAATCCTTCCATTTTGGGGGTTCATATCCATATAGGGCTTGAAATGGTGTCATTCTTGCAGATGTATGATATGTAGAATTATACCACCATTCCGCAAGATGTAGCCATTGGAACCATTTATTTTGCTTATCATTTAGAAAACAAAGGAGGTAGGTTTCTAAGCATTTATTGACAACTTCTGTCTGTCCATCTGTTTGGGTATGATAAGCTGAGCTCATGTTAAGAGACGTTTCAATTTGCTTGCAAAACTCTCTCCAAAATTTCCCTTTAAACTTGGCATCCCTATCACTTACTATAATCTTCGGAAAACCATGTAATTTGTAGACATTTTTACAAAAAGCTTCGGCTGTTTCTTTTGTTGAATCAGTTTTCTTCAGTCCAACAAAATGTGCATATTTGGTTAGCCTGTCTACCACAACTAGTATTTTTCCTTTTCCATCTGATATGGGTAGACCTTCAATGAAATCCATTGAAATTTCCTCCCATTTTTTATTTGGAATATGTAACGGATGGAGTAACCCCAGACTTGAGATATTCTCAGTTTTATTTCGCTGACAAATGTCACAATCTGCAACATACTTGTGAATGTCAGCATACATACCCTTCCATAAGAATGATTGCCTTACATTATAGTAGGTTTTTAAAAATCCTACATGACTAGCGGTTGGGCAGTCATGTGACTCTTTAAGTGCCTTGGTCTTAAAACTGGAATTGGAACTTAAGTAAATATGTCCTTTGTACCATAAGAGGTCATTCTTCCATTCAAACTTCGGATACTGATTTATGTTGTTAATTATGGAGCAAACCTCTGAATTCTTGGCATATTCCTCACGAATTTCGTCCAAAAATTCTGGGATCACCATGGATACGGCGTAAACTTGTATCTCTTCATCTTTCCTTGATAAAGCATCAGCTACTACATTGTCCTTCCCCCTTTTATGTAGGATCTCCATATCGAAGGTAGAGATTTTCTCTATCCACTTTTGTTGTTCGGTTGTTAATGTCTTCTGCTGTAACAAGTGTTGTAGACTATTATGATCTGTTCTAATTAGGAATTTACTTCCCAAAAGGTATTGTCGCCATTTAGTTAATGCTTGCATGATGGAAAGCTTTTCCTTGTTGTATGTAGACTGTAGGTATTCTCTTTTGTTCAACTTCCTGCTTTCAAAAGCGATTGGATGAACTTCTTGCATTAGCACAGCTCCTATCCCAAACCTTGAAGCATCACATTCGATTACGAATGGTTTTGCAAAATCAGGTGTTTCCAAAATGGGGGTTGAAGACATAATTTGTTTCAACATTTCAAAGCATCTTCTTGCTTCATCATCCCATTGAAAAGAATTTCTTTTTAGGAGATTTGTTAGTGGGGCAGTGACATGTGCATAGTTCCTGATGAACCTTCGATAGTAACCTGTTAATCCCAAAAATCCTCGCAATTTTGAAACATTCTTTGGTTCGGGCCACTCCTTCATCGCCTGGATCTTCTTTGGGTCCACCTTAACTCCTTCCTTTGAGATTATATGACCTAGATACTCCACTTCTTGCTTCCCAATGTGCATTTTGACTTTTTTGCATAGAACTGGTTTTCCTTCAGAAGAGATAGAACCTCTTCTAGATGCGTCAAATGTTCTTTCCATGTCTTGCTATATATAAGGATGACATCGAAGAATACTAACACAAATTTCCTTAGGTATGGCTGAAATAGTTCATTCATAGTTTCCTGGAATGTGGCAGAGGCATTAGTTAACCCAAAAGGAATTACTTTGAATTCATAATGTCCTTCATGAGTTTGGAAAGCAATCTTTGTGATATCCTCTAATCTGACCCTGATTTGATAGTACCCTGACCTTAAATCGAGTTTCGAAAAATATTTTGCGTCATGAAGTTCATCCAGCATGTCATCGATGAAGGGGATTGGAAACTTGTTCTTAATTGTTATTTTGTTTAATCCTCTATAATCTATACATAATCTAAACGATCCATCCTTCTTACGTACTAGTACGACTGGAGCTGCATAAGGGCTTCTACTCTTGGTGATGACACCACAATTCAGTAGATCTTGAACCAACCTTTCTATTTCTGTTTTGTGGTGGTGGGGATACCTATATGGTTTAACCTTGACAGGATTTGACCCTGGTTTAATCTCGATTATGTGTTCTATACTCCTTTCTGGTGGTAGCTACATGGGTAAGTCTTGAAATATGTGTTCATGTTTCTGGAGTAATTTTTGGATTTCCTTTTTGAACTCATTTGGTTCCTCCTCTTTTCGTTCCAGTTGATGACATTGTATTACGTATGCTGATGCCCCTTTTCGAATGAGTTTTTCCATATGCTGAGATGAAACTACTTGTGTGTTTGGTGGATGAAAACCATATAGCTTAAAATTTTGCCCTTGCCACTTAAACTTGATGAAATGTTTTTGATGATTGGCAGAATATGTTCCCAATGTTTGTTACCATTGGACTCTCAAAATGATGTCTACTCCTCCCAACGGTAAGGTGTAGAGTTCTGATTCCAGTTCGAAGTCTTGTATTTGAAGTCTCACCTTGTGGCACTTTCCAACTTTTTCGATCTTCTTGCCATCTACAACCATCACCTTCATGTCTGGAACTAGATGTACGAACAACTTGAGTTTTCGTGCCACTCTTATATCAAGAAAGTTGTGAGTGCTTCCAGTGTCTACTAGCACTGTAACATTCTCATTTTTTATATGCCCTTTTAACTTGAGAGTCTGTGGTTGACTAATGCCTGTCATGGCTGCTAGGGAGATTTTGGGGGTCTCGTCGTTTCTGGCTTCCATATTTGCGGTTTCCTCCTCTTCATCTTCTGGCTCTTCTTCTTCTTCTTCTTCTGATTCACTATTCTCCTCTACTTCACAAGTATATAATTTCTTTGAGCTGTCCTCGAGGTGACACCTATGTTTAGGATTCTATTTGTCTCCACATCGTCGGCATTTTCCTTCCCTCATTCGTTGACTCTCGAGGCTCTTCCTATCGTCCTTTCTAGGCGGAGGGATGTATTTGTTTGTATCATCCTCTAGAGTCGACTGGATGTTTCTTTGTGAGTATGAATTCCCTTTATTTGATTGGAAACTGTCAAATTTGGCCTCGGTTGCTTTTGCTTTTCGTCTTGCTGCCTCGACATTCGTTATGTCATGCATTTTTAACTCTTTTTGTATGTATGGTTTTAGTCCTCCCAAGTAGGTTTCCAACCGTTGTTTGTCAGATAGCCCAAATACTCTGGTGGCGAGGGATTCCCATTGATGCGTGAATTCTTCGATGCTTCCCCTTTGTTGTAATCTGGTAATTTTTTAGAAGAATTCATCTTCTGTGATTCCTTGAAACCTTTTTAAGAAATCATTCTTGAATAAGTTCCAAGTGTATGCGAAGTTGTCTCCCTTCCACCACATATACCAGTTGTAGGCATATCCTTCAAGGTGCATTGAAGCATACTTGACCTTTTCTTCGTCCATTGTAATGTTATCTATGTCGAAATACTCTTCTGCTTTATTCAACCAAGCGACGCATTGGTCTTCTCCTCGGTTATATTTCGTCATTTCTGTTTTTGCTCTCGGCAGGTACATTATGAATGGTTGGTATTGAGTACCTTTCATCCTGTTGCGTTCTGGTGACTCTGACTTGGAAGATGGGGTAACTGACATATCCGAGCCATGTTGTTTATGATTTTTTCCTTTTCATCCATTTTTTGTAATATCGCCTGGATACCTTTCTGTCTCTCAGTCACTTTTTGGTCTAACCTTTTTTGTTTCTTGCTCATAATGTCGAACTTGTCGTCTATTTTCTGCTCCATTACCTGAATGACTTCATCCTTAATTTCTTTCTTAAGTGCTTCCTAGCTCTTGGTGATCATTTCCTTGAAAGTTTGGAAATCCTTCTTTATTTTCGCAATTTGAGCTTTTAACTCCGTCGTCATGCTTCTTAAGTGTGGTGGTGAATAATTGGAATCGATTTTGGCTTATGTGGTTAAGGACAAATAAAAATAAAAATTATTATTATTTGGGAATAATAATATTATATATATTATAAAGCTTAGAATAAATATTATTAATAATAAGTTTATTATATAATATTTATTTAACATTTATATTTTTTTTTTGAATTTTTATTGATGTAGGGTTTCGTGGAGATGGCGGCTGGAAGAGCGCTTGGAGGTATGATGGCGCTACAATGGTGGCAGGAAGCGTTGGAGAGGCAGGCGGGGTGGTGCGTGAAGGTGATGGGAGGTTGAGGATGGAGATGGCGGAGTGGAGAGGAGGAAATGGAGAGGAGGGCGAGGTGAATGCACAATGGACGAGGGCGAGGGATGGGAGATTGGTGGGGGTTGCAGATGGATGAGGGACGAGGGACGAAAAGATCAAGCAGGTGGGTGTGTGAGGAGGAGAGGGAGAACATGAAGAGGGGAGGAGCGTGCAAGGAGAGGAGATTGCAGCATGGGGATGATGAAGCTGGGGAGAGCGCGGCGTGAGGGAGCAGGAACGTGGGTGGAAGGAGGGGTGAGGGAGCCGGGGGTTGAGGATGGAGTGCGTGGGAGCAGGAGGTTGGGAGGAATGGTGGAAGGAGGGGGTGAGAAAATGTATTCCGTCAAAGTGGAAGCTTGTGGAGAGATGCACAGTGGAGGAGCCCGGAGAACTCTTCACGATCCTTGAGCAGTATTGAAGTAGTTAAACTGGCTCTGATACCAAAATGCAACAGAAAAACTAGGACACGAGATCCATATTGAATAAAAAGATATATTATTGAATTGATAAGATGCTTAACGTTTTAGAAGAGCTAGCCTTTTATAAGGTTTGAGCATTCTTAAGAAGGGTTACGTCCCTTCAATTAACTAAATAATAATTTACTAATTAATTTAATACAATATTTAATATTCATAGCACTCTCATCCACTAGGGACCACTTCTCGGAGACATCTGTCTACTGATCTATTCAGGGACCTAAGTCCGGGGATGATACAATCCCTCCTCATCCACTTAGATAAATTCTAAGGACCATGCATCGACCTCATCATCGTAACCGGCAACTTCATCATCAACCTCATCGTCGAAACAGGTAAACTCTGTTAAATTTTCAGAATTTACTTCAATCTGATCTAGGATATTAACTGAGAGAACAACATGTACAACAAATCTACAACATATCAATTATGGACACAATAATGAAAGCACACAAGAGACACAGAGTTTACTTGGGGAAAACCATAAAGGTGAAAAACCCCAATAACTTCCTCAGAGATAGATAGAGCAATGATACAACCAGAATACAAGAGATAGTCTTCTCCTAGCAGCAGAACCTCCTCCTCCACAAGTGCGCCACTCTTCCAAGTGTAAGTGAGAGAATAGAATGTGTAAAATGAGAGAGACACACTCTCTATTTATACACTAACTTGACTTGACCTTTACTCAACTAGGTCGGCCTCAACTTAACCACTTAACATAATGCTGACTGGGCCGAACCCCACTAGGGTGGTCTAATAACCCTTTGACCCACATGGCTTATACAGGGCCGACCCCAACAAGGTGGTCTAATAACCCATCAAGTATAAGTTACGACACTTACAATATAAATGACGACACTTCCGTATAGAGGAATAATAACATCTCTATAGGAATACAACCACTTCTGTATAGAGGAATAATAACATCTCTATAGGAATAATATATACATATATGTGAAATACATTCCGAAGTTACATATACATCAACACTCCCTCTTAACTAGGAAGGTATTTCTCGACACCGGTCTTCTAGCACAAGTCATCTTCTCGGGATCATCATCACTGGATAATCGTCATCGAGTCATCACCATCGTCACTGCTGCTATTATCTCAATCAATCTCTGAATCTACTCGTCATGCGAAGTTCTACAAAGCCAGTCCTTTTTCATACTGGATGTAGGTCCACCACCTGCAGGTCTTCATCATCTGTGCGAATGGTCTGATAGAGGTGGTCTCTCGGGACTAATTTTATGTGCGGATGCAATACCGGAAAGAGCATCCCAGGAAAATTTATGTGCCTAAGCACGACTGGCAAGATCTCCCAGGACTGATTACATGCATCTCCTCCACAATACCTTTAAAGAGCATCCCAGGAACATTTATGTGCCGCAGCACGACCAGCAAGATCTCTAAAGAGCATCCCAGGACTTACGAGCACGGAGCTCAACCTCTCGGATCTCCAGGACTGATTACATGTGGATAGACAAAACCTTTAAAGAGCATCCCAGGAACATTTATGTGTCGTAGCACAACCGGCAAGATATCTAAAGAGAATCCCAAGACTAATTACGAGCACACAACTCAACCTCTCGGATCTCCAGGACTAATTACATGTCTCCATAGTAATACCTCATCCCAGGACTGATTACGAGCACACAGCTCAACCTATCGGATATCTGAGGACTGATTGCATACTACATAGAAATACCGGAAAGAGTATCCCATGAACATTTATGTGCCGCAGCACGACCGACAAGATCTCCCAGGACTGATTACATGCTATTTGCACAACCTGCCACATATCATCTCTGACCTCCAAGTATCAACCTGATACTCATGATCCAACGAATCATCATCGCATAAAGCATCATCCTAATTCTCATGATCACACTGATCATCATCACTGTATCATCCTGATACATATCATCTGGAGCAACACCCTGAATCTCGTCATCATGATCATCCTGATCATACAATGCATCCACCTGATGCATATCATCATACATGATCCACCTGATCATACAGTGTATTCACCTGATACAAATACAAATACATGATACATATCAACATACATGATCTACCTGATCATACAATCTATCCACTTGATACATATACTGATACATGGTCCAAGCATCCAACATGATGCATATACAAAATACATACAAATGATCCAACTGATCATATCCAGCATCCAACATGATGCATACATACATAAATGATCCAACTGATCATATCCATCATCCAACATGATGCATATATACATAAATGATCCAACTGATCATTACAAGCAACATGATGCATATACATATACATATTAGTAACTGGAGCATCGTCCTGATGCTCATCATCCATGATCCTCCTGATCATCATAGCATCATCCTCTTCAGCTCATCTCATCGTCCACAAAGCACATCCCAGATGCACATCATCCAGTACTTACACCACCGACATGGGAGAACACATCTACCACCATTCACGGAAGGCTCCAGCCCTTACTTTTTCACCATGGGAGAACACATCTACCACCATGTGAAAAATGGCTCAGCAATTACATCACGACCAAGGGAGAACACATCAACCACATCAGAAAAGCTCATGTGCATCTGCATCTTCCGGACTCATCACTTCCCTTTGGAAGGAACCTCGATCTGAAGTGCACCAAGCCTCTCTCTGAAGTACTCAAACTTTACTCTAGCCAACGGATTGGTCAATACATCTGCAACCTGCTCATTCATCGCAACATGCTCTGCTTCAGCTGTACTCAGTGCTACGCAGGACTGCTTCCTACTAAACCAAAAGATCACACCTGATCCCATATTGAAATAGCACCTAGAAGTGGTCTTCCTATCTGCAGCACTGCCTGCCCAATCTGAATCAACATAACCCTGCAGGTTAAACTTTTGATTCACATCATACTTGATCCCATAATCAACTGTACCCTTCAGGTACCTCAGAACATGCTTTACAACAACCAGGTGAACACTACTCAGATCCGTTAGGAATTGGCTCAATGTGTTCACCGCAAAGCAAATATCTGGCCTCGTGTTCGTCAGGTACATCAAGTACCCAATCATCTGACGATACATAGTGATATCAACTGGCTCAGATGAAGCATCACAGAGAAGCTTCAGGTTCGATGCCATAGGTGTGGCCATAGCCTTGCAGTCCATCATCCCGAACCTCTTCAGGATCTCTACTGCATACTTCCCTTGTCCAAGGAAGATTCCATCTGCACTCTGCCACACCTCCATGCCAAAAACAAATAATGCATCATCCCCAAGTTATTCATCTCTAACTCAGCAGCAAGCTTCCGCTGTGTGTCGGCAATCAATCTGTCATCTCCTGTTACAAATAGGTAATCCACATACAGGAGTAGAATCACAAGATTCCCTTCCTCAACCTTGTAGTAAAGGTTGGAATCCGCTTCACTCTTGGTAAATCCCAAACTGGATAGAAAGCTGTCTATCCTACCAAGTTTTGCACACATATATGACTACACCATTCAAGAAGGTTGTCTTGAAATCCATCTGGTGTATCTTCTATTTCATCACTTTTATATTTCTCTATGCTGCCATCTGCAGCATGCTTGATCTGATAGTTCCATTTGGAAGTCACAACAGACTTCCCTTCAGCTCTTGGGACCGCATCCCAAACATCGTTCTTCATGATCGACGGATCATGGCATTCTTCCCGTATCCTGGGAACTTCAATATCTTCAATATTTTCAATAGGTAACTTTGTTGCTGAACAAATGTTGTAGTCCTTCTTTTGTAGGTGATGGTATACGATCTTTCCTACACAACAAGTTAAATTGCATGATTAGAAAACATCTCATAGTTTTGAGAACAAATTCTTACACATAAAGAAATATGTCATACAGTCATGCAATTATCTTAGCCAATGCTTCAATACAACATTTATCCATATCCCGTAACTTTCTAGATGCCTTCCAATCTCTACCAGAACATTGTTAAGAGTGTGCACAACTCCTAACATGTCAGCAAAGAGGTTTCATTCTAGATAAGTAGCAATAGAATGTTGTACAGTCCCATAGGCCACTTACCCATGTATATTAATAGTATATTGTTCATCAATGCAACTATTCTAATATGCATAATACACAACCTAGTTCTAGGAACATAAGCATATACATCATTGAATAACATTATGTAAGAAATGACAATTCAAATACTTATCTTTGTTTGGTTGCTGGGTGGACTCCATTCTGATGTGGATTGTGAGAAGTGGTCAACTCCCTCTGAATATCTGCGTCCTTGCAGAAACTACTGAAGTGTGCTCTTTTTCTTTCTGCAAGAACAACTGGAGTGTGCTCCCTCTTGAACTTTGCTTCATGGATTACCTATCCTTGAACTTACATCCATCCTTAATCACTATGCATGCTTATTAGTATCATCATTGTGTTATCCTTGAGGTCTCATACATAACCACACATTTATTAATATAATCTTAATACTATCAAAACACAATAATCTCAAGCATGTATAGTCAGGATCATTTCAAACACAGATAATAAACATTAATATTCAAGGTTTCAAGGAAGTCTTCTTTTACTCATACATATTTTTATTTGATCATAGGACTCTTCTGGTTAGTTGAATCATCAATCAAGATAAGAGATATAATATGCATAAAACCCGTGATTATTCAAACCTATACCTTCATGATTCTTCTAGTTAGTCATATCATCAATTATGGTAAGAAACATAATATGCATACAACCATGATTATTCAGACCTATGACTTCATGAATAATCATTATCAACAACACAACAGTATAAGATCCTAACACAAGGTAGGATTCTAGCTTGATATAGGAAAACATACCTTGATTAGCATGCTAGCTAGTTATGTCTAACATACCCGCATAATATCTTATGGTTCTCTTTAGTGACTTGTGCTAGTAACCTGCATGTCTCATAAGTTAACCATTGTAGAACCAAGTTATACATACCTCGTAAGTAGATCTTCTATGTGATCCATGACAATGGATGAATCTTTGTATTCATGTCACTATGATCATATGTTCTTGAAGTAGAACATGATTTGTCTTTCTTGGTGTACCTTTTATGTTAGCGAACAACATAAACCTCATACAACATCACAATGCATTACTACAATCATAAGTGTCAAAACCTTAATCAATCAATATCTTCTATTAAGGTAATACGACAAGTCTAGTAATTAATCAAGATTGTACTGTAATGATATGAAGACAAACATATCATAAAATTAACCATGAAACATACCTGTAAGCCATACTTGTCAAGATTGCTTGTAATCTTCTTACGGAAGGCCTTAGCCTCATCTCCCTCTGAGACAAGAACTTCTTCACTTATGCAAGTGACCAATCCACCCTCTTCTAGGATTAAACCAATCCACTCGATTTCCAAGAACTGGATCTGGAGCTGTATTAGGGTTTGTCAGAGAAACCCCAGAAATTCAAACTTTGAATTTCAAACTTCCGAAAGGATAGAAATATGTGCCTTGATGAGCTGATCAAGCTGGTATATTCAGAATTTTAAAAAATACAAAGTTTCACCCCTCGAAATTGCCTTTTAGATTTCCGGATTCACTGGGGAGGACCCTGAATTAGGGTTTGAGTTTCCCAGAGCTTCACCCAACCAAAATATTTGATTCAAAGCTCTAAGATTCGATTTTTCTAAGGAGATTCCAGCCGTGGTCATAGATTTCCAAAATTCCAATTTTTGCAAAAGCCCTAATTTTTCATCTTTCCGATCAAAGTCCCGAATTGGGGTTTGATCAAGCCCGGCCTTCTGCCCAACCAAAAAATCTGATCTTGGTCTCTAAATTTCTATTTTGATGAGTAGCATCCATCCGTGGTCTCTGATTACAAATATTCCAACTTTCTCCAAATCCCTAAATTCCAGAAGCCATGAATGAAGGTGCTAAAAAATAATTATGTTTTGACAGAAATATGTACCTGATTATTTCTGGTGTAACTCCGAACTTTTTTATCCACAGGTTCTGAAAATTTTTTCTAAGATAGCCCGACCTGTTATCTTTCCATCTCGACAGGTTTGACCTCAATTGGATTCTCTGAGAGAGATTTATTCCAATTGTCACAACGTGACCTGTTTATGGGATAATACAGGAGAGCGAACTTGTACGGCGTGCCACGTGTCACTAGTTCAACTTCGGCCTATGAAAAATTTTCTTGAGATATTCCAACCTGTTATATTTCCATCTCGATAGGTATGACCTCAATTGGATTCTCTAAGAGAGAGTTATGCCAAGTATCGCAACATGACCTGTTTATGGGATAATACAGGAGAGACAACTTGTATGTTGTGCCACATGTCATTGGTTCAACTTCGGCCTTTGAAAACGTTTTCTGCGATAGTACAATCTATGTACTACCTGTCACTTTTTACGAAATTTCATTTGGGGCTTCCTATCCCAAGTTATGACCTTTTTCCCAAGGTCACCTAATTTTGACTCAGATCTGGAAGAGGCAGAAACCCTATATTGTACAAATCATAAATAACAAAGTACAATGAATTAGAGGTTTTCCTTTGGACACAAGGTACATGGGGATCTGATCTTCGACCTGTAAAAGTTTCAGATCCTAAAACTTCTCCAAACCAGATTTATAGCAAAAGTGCTACAATGACTAGTTTTTGCTATATCAAGCCCTAGCATCGTAAGTGCAACAAGTGTCATACATGCCATATCATGCCTTCTTTCAGGATAGCTCTGATACCATGTTAAATTTTCAGAATTTACTTCAATCTGATCTAGGATCTTAACTGAGAGAACAACATGTACAGCAAATCTACAGCATATCAATCATGGACACAATAATGCAAGCACATAAGAGACACAAAGTTTACTTGGGGAAAACCATAAAGGTGAAAAACCCCAATAACTTCCTCAGAGATAGATAGAGCAATGATACAACCAGAATACAAGAGATAGTCTTCTCCTAGTAGCAGATCCTCCTCCTCCACAAGTGCGCCACTCTCCCAAGTGTGAGTGAGAGAATAGAATGTGTAAAATGAGAGAGACACACTCTTTATTTATATACTAACTTGACTTGACCTTTACTCAACTAGGTCGGCCTCAACTTAACCACTTAACATAATGCTGACTGGGCCGACCCCCACTAGGGTGGTCTAATAACCCTTTGACCAACATGGCTTATACAGGGCCAACCCCAACAAGGTGGTCTAATAACCCATCAAGTATAAGTTACGACACTTACAATATAAATGACGACACTTCCGTATAGAGGAATAATAACATCTCTATAAGAATACAACCACTTACGTATAGAGGAATAATAACATCTCTATAGGAATACAATATACATATATGTGAAATACATTCTGAAGTTACATATACATCAACAAACTCATCATCAATACAAGTATCCACATCAATACAGTATCCACATCAACGATACAATATCCTCATCAATACAGTATCCACATCAATGATACAGTATCCTCATCAATACAGTATCCACATCATCGATACAGTACCCTCATCATCGATACAAGTATCCTCAACGATACCAATATCCAAATATCATCATCAACCATATCACTCCCCCTTTGAAAGAGGGTCCTTCTGAACTACACCAAGCTTGTCTCGGAAATACTCAAACTTTACTCGAGATAGAGGTTTGGTTAATACATCAGCAACTTGTTCGTCAGTTCCCACATACTCGAGCTTTGTAGCTCCTTTCTGCACCATATCCCATATATAGAAATATCATATCTCTATGTGTTTTGACTTATCATGGAACACTAGATTCTATGTCATCTTGATACAACTCTGGTTGTCACACAAGATCACAATGGGGTCCATCTCTAAGTCAAATAATCCTAATAACAATTTCCGAAGCCATACCGCTTCACAACTAGCAGAGTAAGCAGCTATATATTCCACTTCAGCTGTGTTGGGAGCCACACTAGACTGCTTCCTGCTAAACCATGAGATCGTGGCAGATCCCAGACAATAACATCCACCCGATGTATTCTTCCTGTCTGATACACTTCCTGCCCAATCAACATTTATGTAGCCATACAATCTGAAGTCATGATCTCCACAATAACATAGACCAAACTCTATTGTACCCTTTAGGTACCTCATCACATGCTTTGTAGCTATCATGTGAACTCATCTAGGTTCCACTAGATACTGACTCAAGGTGTTCACTGCAAAGCATATATCTAGCCTGGTATTCATCAGATACATCAATGACCCAATAATCTATCTATACAGAATCACATCCACTAACTCTGATGAGTCATCATCTTAATAGCTTCAAGTTGGAATCCATGGGAGTGGCCATGGCTTTGCATTCCAACATATCAAATCTTTCCTTGGTTGAGAAAGATTCCTTTTGGGCCTTGCTATACTTCCATACCTAGGAAGTAATCAACCCGAGATCTTTCATCTCAAATTCTATAGCCATCTTCTTTTTGCTTTCCATGATCTGTTTCTCATTTCCTGTCAGAAAGAGATCATCCACCAACTCTGCATTAAGTGATCTTCTGCATATCTATCATTGCCATCTCTCGTCAGATGGTTCTACTGATATTAGCCTCAAGATCATTCGAATTCTGTGGTGAGTTCCTTCTTGCATCCATCTAAGAGAAGAATGTCATCTGTATATAGACACCATATTCAACCTTGTAGTAAAGGTTGAAATCTGCATCACCCATGGTGATCATTAAGCTCATCAAATGACTATCGATCCTGGGTACCCGTACAGAGCTTTCTTCAATTGAATTCTGGGAGTTTTCTCGATTCACACTTCTTCTTCAATTACACCATTAAGATAATGGTCTTATATAGCAAACATCTCGTCATGATCCTCTTTCTCTTTCTCAGAGAATCTTCTAGCCACGAGCCTTCTATAGTATGTTTGATTTGTAAGTCTTCTTGTTGAACATCCATCACTTGTTCTTTGGAACAGGCGTTCATCATCCTTCATGGTATTTCCTGCAAATCAAATTTAAGTACATGATTAGTAATACTTCACAATCATCAAATCATGTTGACACGATAACCTATTATGCATACAAATATGATTCACATAGTTATGCAACTATCTTGACCAATACTTTGGCACAACACTTTTCCATATCCTGTATGCATACAGTGACTATCTAGATTCCTTCCATCTCTACCAGAACATACTATCAAGAGCGTGCACAGCTCTCAGCATATCAGCAAAGAGGTTTCATTCTAGACAAGCAACAATGGAATGTTTGTCCAACTTACCAATCATATGCATATTAGTAGTATAATGTTCAATGCTATATGAATGCTTACACTCAACATGACATATTCTAGGAATACAAATATGCATACAATTATTACAAGAAATATCATTTACTATTTCAGAGATTCAAATAACAACTCAAATACTTATCTTTTATGGTTGCCTCCTGCTTTATCTCTATATGTCTTTGAACTTCTTATCCATCCTAGACCACTATGCATACTAGTGTCATCCTCATGATCTCATACATAATCATACATTCAATAGTATAGTCTCAATACTATCAAAACATTATGATTCTAAATAATCTTAAGTATGTATGGTCATGATCATTTCATACATAGGTATACTTACCTAAGATCCTAACAAAGTAGGATTCTAACTTGATGTAGGAAAACATACCTTGATTATCAAGCTTGGTTATGTCGTAACATACCCAAACAATATATTCTTTGTTCTCTTCAATGATTTAGAGACCTTGTGCTAGAACCTGCATATCTCATAGGTTAAGCATAGTAGAACAAAGTCATACATACCTCGTAAGTAGAGATTCTATGTGTTCAAAGACTATGGATGAGTCTTTGTCTCCATGTCATCATGGTCATTGAACTTGATTTGTCTTTCTTGATGTACCTGTATCTTGTTAGCAGACAACATCATTCTCATACAATACCACAGGTGAATTAGTACAATCATAAGTGTCATACACCTAATCAATGAATGTCTTCTATCACTTCACATGCATTCATTTTCAAACAATCATAATTGTACTAACCTCAATAGCATGAAGACAAACATATTATGAACTTAATCAAGAATCATATTTCAAAACATATGTGTGTCTTCTCAAGTCATACATGTCGAGTAGTCTTCTCTATAAGGGTAAAACCCTAACCATCCAAGGTAGATCACTTGTAAATATCTTATGTATTTCCATGGTGCTAGGATGATAGGATATTAGCACCATTTAAACCTTCTTCATCGCTGCCCTATGAGTCTCCCAATTTTGCTAGGGTTTCTTGGAAACCTTAATCTTCAATCTCCTTCCTCCCACAACATTTTGATGGAGGATCAATATGAATGGACTCCAAATCCATTATCAAAGTTTCCAATGTTGTATTAGGTATCTCCAACATTGTATCAGGTCCTTCTAGACCTAAGAACTGAAAACCCTAAGTGAGAGCTTCTTCCTCCTCATCTTAGATTTCCTCCGTTTAGCCATTTTAGATGTGCCGTATTGTTTCTGGTGCATCTCGGAAAATTCAGATTTGCAAGGTCTAAAAATTTGGCCTGTGGTATCCTAACCTGTCATGTTTCCAACCCCACAGGTCTGACCTCAATTGGATTCTATGAGAGAGAGTTATGCCAAGTGTCGCAACGTGACCTGTTTATGGGATAAAAAAAGGAGAGTGAACTTGTACAGCATGCCATGTGTCACTGGTTCAACTTCGGCCTCTGAAAAACTTACCTGAGACACTACAGTCCATGCTCTACCTGTCACTTATTAAGAAATTTCATTTGGAGATTCCTATCCCAATTTGTGACCTTTTTGGCTAGGTCACCTATTTATGACTGAGATCTGGAAGAGGTAGAAACCCTAACTTGTATTGATCATAACTCACAAAGTAAAATGAATCTGAGGTTTTCCTTTGGACACAAGGTACAGGGGGATGTTATCTACGACCTGTAAATTTTTTAGATCCTGAACCTTCGCCAAAATGGATTTATAGCTGAAGTTCCACGATGACTGGTTTTTGCTATATAAAACCCTAACCTTCAAATTGTCACAAGTGAAGCAAGTGTCGTAAGTGCCATACATTGCCTTCCTTCAGACTAGCTCTGATACCATGTTAAGATTCAATATGCTAAGACAGAAAATATCATCATTACATTCCATTTCACAACAATAGCATATACAGGATCACTGAAAGAACAACAAGCACAGCATAAACACAAGAGACACAGATTTATCCTGGGAAACCCTCATGGGGTAGAAAACCCAGCAAAGATTTCTCAATATAGATGACCATAAAATACAAAGATGTAATCCCCAAACATGATCTCATTCTCCTCCATAGAAGATCTCTCTCTCACCTATGCGCTAATCACAAGTGAGTGAATGTGTGTTAAATGAGGAACACACCTCCTCTATTTATACACAACTCTGACTTGTCTTTTATACTAACTAGGTCGGCCCTAACTTAACCACTTAACATAATGTTACAGGGCCGACCCCACTAGGGTGGTCTAATAACCCTTTAACCCACATGACTCATTCAGGGCTGACCCCCACTAGGGAATTCTAATAACCCAAGTTACCACATTCTCCACAGAGGAATAAAACATCTCTGGATATACAATAAGGTCTTCACGGAGGAATGAAACATCTTTGGAATATTAAAGTACAAATATAATATTCTTATAAGTTACAATATTTCAACAGTTTCCCCCAGCCATCTACTAGTAGGGGTTTCCCCCAGCCATCTGCTGATAGGGGTTGTACCCTGCCATCTACTGTTGTGTGAAAGTGTTGTTGAAATTCTCCCACCCAAATGAAAGTGGGCTGGTACCCTATACGTTCGTCCACTGTGGCTGGGTGTTGGCCCCACCATATGGTTGGTTAAGGATATTACCCCCTCCTCTAGAAAACAAAGAAAAGGGGATGTTTCCTGCAGGTATATTACCTTGATTCATATTGTAACCTGCAAAGGTGTTGTAACCAGGGGTAGTCGAGGTGGACGGTGCCGTCATCATACTCATTACAGGCATAGTTACAGAGGAATTTGGCCCAATATTGGGTCTGGAAATCCAAGTGCTAGGTATATGGTATGACTGTTGAGTCACAAGAGGTGGAGTGGCACGCACTGCATTGTTGGGTCCAAAAGTAGGGGTAGCAACCGAGGCAGATGTCAAAGCTGTAGATCTTGGCATGCCTAAAGTACCCACGTTAAAACTAAAGGACGGAGTTGACGCAGACGTTATCTGTGACGAACTCGGTGTAGCAGTGTTTGTGGAAGGAGGATTAACAATCCTTGTATTCATACCCATTGTGGGAGTCTGTGGAACTCCCTGTTCGTCTCCTGGATTAGTCATAATATAACCAGGTGTGAAAAGATATGCACTATACTCAGGCTGCTGAAAACCTACAGGGACCAAAAGTGGATCCTTGGGTTCAGTAAAAGGAGGGTTGAAAGGAGTATTGAATTCACCTGAAGTGATATCCTCAACCTCGACAGTATCAAAAACTTGTCAATCCGGGGTTCTGGGCTGTGGTTCACCAGGAACCTCTATTTCACCAGTAAGTTCAAAAGAACCAAGTACGTCCTCCGTCGTTGTGGTGGATGTAGTGGCTCCACTATGAGTTGGGGAAGGTTTTGCAACCTTCAAGACCTACGAAGCTGTTGGTCTTCCACAATTACAAAAAATAGCCTAAGTTTAAAAATAAAAAAAAGCCTAGTGGCCACTACAACTAAGGGGCAAACAGCATACCACTAAAAAGTTCCTAAGTAATCAAACCAATCAAACAGATAGCAAATACTCTTGGAATCAAGTCTGGGATGATTAGGGCCCAGAACAGACTAACATAGTACTGATGGTCAGTTTCGTGGCGTCCACCGGAGGTCCACTGGGTGCAAGTGCTTGAATCACCAAACCGCTTTCCCGAGAGTACTGCCAGAGGGTTACCTTCCATGCCTGTCCGAGGTGAAGTGGGAATAACCGCCCACTCTACCTGTGTAGAACCCTAAAGGTCTAATACTAAGGCTACCATAAATACGAAATAACCTAGGGGGATAGTCGTCAGCCTAGTCAAAACACATGGGCAGGGTATCAAAGCCCGAAGTCCGAAAGGACCCCCGTACATGAATCGACTCTAGTTTATGGTCAAAAGGAAAGTGAGGGGATATCCTCAACAATTCTAGTCTCCCACAGCCTCGTGCTTAACTCTGGTTTGAGTAGAGCATCCCAGGACTATTTGATATATATGGATTTACCTAAATGAAAGTTGTACTACGATTGTTGCGTAATGAAGCCAGTTTCAAGCAGTTTAAGGTGATTTAAGCTCAAAACTCTAGCCTAAGATAATTGATGTCGTGTATACCTAAAAAGAAAATGTTTCTAATTTATTTTATTAAAATTTCTTTTTAAGGCTACTTTTTACTCAACGAGGTAGTGCATTGTGTGGCATGGTTGCGACAGAAAGTAAAGTGCGTAAATGAAACAACTTTCAAAACAACAACAAGACTCTTTTATTTTTCCGTGGATGCTCTTTCCAAAATGAAAACTAAGCAAACCTAAAACAAGTTTCTTTTTTCTTTTCTTTTCAAATTCAAAACAAATTAAACTATGCTACTTCGAAATGATCATAAGTCTTACTACTTTAAACTGCCAAACTCAATTTTTTCCTTTTATGATATATGTAAAAGAAAAAGAACTCGAAAATGGAATCAATTAAGACCTAAAAGAGCAATGTAAGTAAGGAAAAGCAACTCTAAGGCTCACAACAATCAAATCGATGATTTGAAAAAGACTTGTCCTACAAAGTTTTTTTTTTTCAAAGGAAAAAGCTTTGGGATTGGAAAACAAAGTGAAAAGAAAAGAGAGATAAGAGACGCTTAAGATGGAAAGGAAAACCACAAAGGTTGCTCCAAAGCACCAAGAACCCTAAGAAAGCACTAAGCCAAGCAAAAGGTAGGCAAGTGAAGCAAAGATAGCCTTACAATCACGAAGACTCGAAAGGAAGCAAATTGAAAAACTTCAACTTACTTGGACTAAAACCGACAAAGCAATCAGGAAGTGTCTATACTCAAAAAGCTTTTGAAAACACCCTAAGGACTCCAACTTGGGGTCAAACCCTAAATCAAAGGCCAAGACACTGTCAAAGTATGATTAGTGTTGCCACAAACAACAAATGTTACAAAACAAAGGTTTTTATACCTGCAACAAGCATCTAGGGTACAGAAGTGCAGCTATATCCAACAAGGAACAGTAAGCAGTCTTCAAAAAGAGTCACAAACAAACAAGACACCTCAAAAGTACTCAAGCAAGCAAAAGATAACTTAAGGGATTTAGGAGAGGCAAACAAGACTCAACAAGGACATAAAGACCTCAAGGACCAGTTAAGAAAGCAAGACAAGAGACTGGAAATCAAACCAAACAAGTGGAAATCAAAACCCCATAGTAAACAGAGAGTTACAAGAGTATGCACTACTGTGTAGTGCATAAACCAGCGCACATTGGGAGATGTGCCCTACTGTATAGTAGTCAAAGCAGCGCTCATCATCAGGTATGTGCTACTGTGTACAAGGTAGACTAGCGCACATGTCAGAGGAGGTATGAAATAGGCCTTGAAAATAAAAACTGGGATGAGGCAAGCAAGGGAAAGCAAGTAAAAGTGACCTACAGGGCCTCTCAGAGGATCAAAAGACCAAAAATGGCTGGAAGGAAAACTAACTATGTCTCCTAAAGCAGAAAACAACCGGTCCCCAGTGGAGTCACTAGTCTGTTGTTCGGGGATTCTACCCTATAGCGAGGAGAGGGACACTACCAACTTCTGGGGTGACAGGTAAATGCATTAATCAATCACATAGGCTTCTACAAAAGGAAAGAGATCAATATATTAGAAGGCATACCTTATTAACGACATTCGATCCTAGCTTTTGCTCGAGCTTCCGCTCAATCCTTCACTTGATCTTCCGTTTGGTGAACCTGCAATACAAAGATACCTTCCTCATCATATCTTGACTGATATAAAAATGATGAAATTGAAACACAATTTAGACATCAAATACAATCAAGCATTTAATCCAAACAAACATGCAATCCATTAGACATTTGATTGGGACAGGAAGAGCATTTCAACCTTTATTGTCAAAAACAATAATCAGTACAATTATACTTGATCCTTCAGAGTGCTTGTGCAACCGGATTCTGGGCTCCTGCTCTTCACACTAACTTTGGAATTCCTCCAGTACAACAACCCTTAATGCTTAGTTTATTCCCCCCTCTCTCATCTATCCCCCTTGTATTTATGGGACAAGGTAGGTAGTTTGGATCGAGAGGTAGTTTGATTGGGAAGTTGGGGAAGTTGCAAAACCAACTTCAACTAATCCCAATTCATCAAATTAATATATTTTTGGTGACATTTTAAGATGTGCGCGAGTATTGCACAGTAGAGTAGCGCACAATATGCAACTTCACTGCTTTACAACCAACGTTTGCAAGATTTTTTAAGCTGTGTGCTAGTTTTCTTAAGTAAAGTAGGGCATACTAGTAGGTGTGCGCTACTATCATGCTTGTAGAGTAGGGCACACTTCAAGTAGTGCGCTACTATGATGCCTGTGGGGTAGCGCACATGTCAAAAGGTAGGTTAAAACAGGTTTTTGTCAGCTGCTGAGGGGCAAAACAAGTCCATGTATCATCTAGGGAAATCTTGCTCTTCAATCCATGTTGTCCTTTTGTGTGATTGATAGCTTAATGTGATCACGGACGGAGAAGTGGAGATTTGACCTATAACACCTACCACACCCAACACAAGGAAGGTCCCCTTCTCTGCAACATAGTGCCTCAGGCATCCCTTCCCTCCAGTGCTCTTCAGGGTGGGAATAGAAAGGTCCAACTTGTTGGCTTGGTTTTGCAACCAAGCTTAGTGCAATGGGAACCTACTAACTAGTAGCAGCAGTCTCAATATTAAGCAAAAACAATGTAAACTAAATCTAAACTAAACTAAACTAGCATGTGCAATTTTGAATTAAAAAACAAGAACAAGAAATATAGAAAATAAATTTGTATTGAAAATGGGGGCAAGCAAGTGCTTGCAATAATAATACCTCCAAATGATGAAGGTTGTTGAGTAGCTCCAATGGTGAGCAGCTCCAATCTCCAAAGGGTCCTTTCTCTAAGGTTGCTAGAATGGCCAAAAGCTCAAGGGAGATTTTGGCAGCATGAGGATAGGAAGATGGATGGATCTGAAATGAGGAGCCCCTACTACCTTTTTATAGGTTTTGGTGGTGGGGAATACCATTGTGGTTTTGTGGAAACCAATGGTATTGACCAACATGGTTTAGGTACTTTTCCCTCCTTTTTCCTTTTTTGAATATTTTTATTATTTTTATTCCCTTTTTAATATTTTGGGAATTTTGGACCCTTTTTGAGGGTTTTTTATGTTTTTTTAGGAAAAATACTCATTTTGAGTGGAAAAAGGGGTGTACTAAGGCCTTTTGGTGACCTTTGTTGGCTTCAGAGGCTAAAATGGTGAAAAAGTGGACAAATGGGTCATGTGAATATGGAAATGAGCTAGTGAGCACTTTTTGGGTGTTAACACAGCTGCTAATTCCTTGAGATTATAGCCTTCACTGGGTTTATCAAGCAATCCAAACCTCTGTTCAAACATTTACACTTGGATTTTCTCAATTCGGTGACCAAATAACTCAATCGCGTAATTGGATCTTCGGGCTATCAAAACTGGGTTTTTCTATGGATTTTCGGGCATCTAACACTCTCAAATTCACCCAAGGTTCATGTCTATGGATCCCCCATTGGATTTTACTGTCAATACGAGATCCTGGGCGTTTATGGCACTTCAAAATGTGGGTTCTTGCAAAGTTGCGATTTTTGATTTTTTTCACTGCTGGTTATGTGTAATGGATGAAAACTGAAGCTTGGGTGATCAACAACGGAATGGGGATGAGAAAAAACGAATTCCCATGAGGTAGAGTGACTTGTGGGTCAAGGAAACAGAGCCCATACATGCCATACCAATTTATGGGCTGCCCATGCTCCATTGAAGCCATGAACTGATTTCTTCAACCACTTCCTTACAACTGAATTAAATGTCAGCAAGGAAAGTCAAATGGGTTCTCAAGATGACATTTGGCAACATATGGATCAACCCCACAATCCCCTCACCACTCCCTAGTAGATTACACACGGGCCCTTCTCATTAGCAGCTTCCCTAGCCAGTTTTGGTATTTTATTGCAATATTAAATATTTACATCATTTTACAATGTTCCATGGCTTAATAGCACATGGATAGGAAAATATCAAAAACTTGTCCATTTTAAATAAAATCCGAACTTACACCAGTGAGGCCTTGGCCTTGAGCTCTACGCTAGGGAACATACATCGCATGTTTACAATATTTACATTAAAAGCCAATATATCCCAAGGGTCAAAATGGGGTATTACATCCCCCTTTTTGACATTAATGATAAAGATTCATAAATATCCCCCTATCAACTATGTCCATTTTGTGACAGGGTTACAATCTTCATTTTATCTTAATGAAGAGAGATAATTCCCAGATTTTGCCTAAGATAGGCAAATGACTCTCTAGGTAGTGATTTAGTGAAAATATCATCTATTTGTTCCTTTGTATCAACATACTCCAGTTTGACAACTTTTGTGACACTTTATCTCTTAAAAAATGATATTTGATTGGAATATGTTTTGTCTTAGATTGCATAATAGGATTTTTGGATATCTTTATAGCACTTGTATTGTCACAATGTATAACAATGGTATCCTCATATTTTACAAGTAAATATTCCAATGTTTGCTTCATCCAAATGAATTGTGTACAACATGATGCAACAACAATATACTCGGCTTCTGCTGTAGATAGTGAAATGGAAGACTGCTTTTTGCTTAGCCATGACACCAAGCAATCTCCTAAGTAAAATGCTGCTCCACTAGTGCTTTTTCTATCATCAATACTTCATGTCCAATCTGCACCAGTGAATGCCGTTAGAGTGAAGTTATTGATTTTTGGATACCATAATCCATATTTCATAGTACCTTTTAGATATCTAAGAATTATTTTTACTGCAGCCACATGTGTTTCTTTTGGGGCTAATCGGAATCTGGCAACCAAAGATACAGCCTGGATTACATTTGGTCTTGTAGTTGTTACATATAATAAAATACCAATCATTGACCCATACATAGTATGATCTACTTCTAAGGATTCATCATCCTTCATCAATTTATAGCTAGTGACCATAGGAGTACTAACAGGTTTGGATTCTTCCATTTTGAACTTTTTCAACATCTCTTTGATATACTTAGTTTGAGAGATGAAGATCCCTTTTTTCTGATTGAGATATAAGTAAACCTAGAAAGAATGTTAGTTCCCCCAACATTGACATTTCAAATCCCTTCTTCATTTCTGAAGCAAAGTTTACACTCAGAATTTGTAGATCACTTCCAAATATGATATCGTCTGCGTAGACTACAACAATGATCATATTTTTTTTTTCAAACTGTATGTATAGATTACTGTCATTGGCCCCTCTTTTATATCATTTTTTTCTTTAAATACTTGTCAAGTCTTTAGAACCATACTCTTGGATCTTGTTTAATACCATAGAGTTCCTTCTTAAGTTTGCAAACGTAATCTCTATTTTATGATAAGAGAAAACCTTCAGGCTGCTCAACATATACTTCTTCTTCAAGTTCTCCATTAAGAAATGCAGATTTTACATCCATTTGGTACACTTTAAAGTTCTTGTAGCAGGCAAAAGCTAAAAACATCCTAATGGATTCAATTCTTGCCACGGGTGAAAAAGTTTCTTCAAATCAACACCTTCTACTTGAGTATATCCTTTTCATACTAATTTGGCCTTGTTCCTTATCACATGACCATCCTCATTGAACTTGTTTTTAAAGATCCATTTGGTTCCAATAACATTCATGTCCTTAGGTCTTGGGACAAGTTCCCAAGTTTGGATCTTCTCTATTTGATCAAGTTCATCATTCATAGCATTGATTCAATCCTCACTTTTGCAATCTTCTTTAAAGGTTTTGGGTTCTACTATCGAAAGTAGTGCTTGTTCTTCATCATAAAACAGTTTTCTCCTTGTTTGAACTCCTGAATCTTTGTTACCAATTATTTGACTTTTAGGATGATTCTTTTGAACCCGCCTGGATGGTGTTTTGTGTCTGATCTAAGGGAGTCTTCATTCTCTACTTTCTCTTCTTCTTCTTCTTCGGAATATCTTTTTCTTGTGAACTTTCTTCTTTTTCTTCATCATTAGTTTCTTCAATGTCTACACTTTCTTGGATTTGTATTCTTCTTGGTTTAGTGTCATCTATAGTTACATTTTCACTTTCTATGATCTTGTGCAACCTTATATTATAACATCTGTATGCTCTTTTGGTGGAATAATATCCAATAAATATGCCTTCATATGTTCTATAGTCAAACTTCCCTAGATTATCATCATCTCTTTTTATGTAGCATTTACTTCCAAAAACTCTAAAATATTTAACTGAAGCTGGTCTCCAAACCATATCTCATAAGGAGTTTTGTCACTATTTACTCTGAGTTGTCCTCTGTTTTGTACATAGACAACTGTATATACTACTTCTCTCCAATAGCCATCAGGAAGTTTTGCTCCATTTCGCATAGTTCTAGCTGCTTCTTGGACAATCCTTTTTTTCCTCTCGACCACTCCATTTTGTTGAGGAGTTCTTAGGGCTGAAAACTACCTCTTGATTCCATGAGTTTCACAAAACTCATTGAATTCATTTGAGGTGAAATCACCACCATTATCTTATCTTAGACACTTAATATTGAGATTTGATTCATTTTCAACAAGTGCTTTGAAGGCTTTGAACTTCATAAAAGCTTCTGATTTTTCTTTAAGAAATGCCACCCAAGTCATCCTTGTATAATCATCAATTAATAACATGAAGTAATGTTCACCTTGAAAGATTTTATTCCTTGTAGGTCCACAAAGATCAGTGTGAATTATTTATAATGGCTGAGAGGTTGTATGCTCTTTGACCTTGAATGTTTTTCTTGTTTACTTCCCATGAAGACAGTGTCTACAAACATGGTTTGGTGGTTTTATGATATTTGGTAAATTCTTACAGGTCCCTTCTTACTAAATTTTACAAGATTGTCAAAGTTCAAGTGTCCCATCCTTTTATGCCATAGCAAAATTTCATCAATTTGACTCATATAACATTGTTCTTCATTTTCTAGAATATACACGTTGCTTGGAGTTCTCACAACAGTCCCAACAAGTTTTCCTAAATATTTTCTTATGATTTCACACTTCTTGGAATCGAATATACATATGTGTCCTTGATCACATGTTTGGATCACACTTAAAAGATTAGGTTTCAATTTCTTTACAAGCAAAACATTTTCAGCTTTCATTTTGTCTCTAAGAGCCACTGTACCCTTCCCAATTATTTTAGAGGATAGATTATCTCCAAAAGTGACTTTTCCTTTTTTATTTCTTTTTAGGCTTATAAATTTGTGTGGGTCTCCTGTCATATGTTTTGAGCATCCACTGTCCACATTCCATATTTTTTTTTTCTGTTGCACATATAACTAATGAACATCCCACATCTTCCTTCTTCTTCCAAACCTTCTTTTCCTCATTGTCTTGAGATTTTGTGGTGTCAATCTTCATAGGAATCACTAGTTTACAATTTCTAGCTATGTGTCCTAGGTTACCACATTTGTAACATTATATACTATAACTATGTAGAGGAGAAAAAGAGTTATAGATTCTTCCTTTTTTATTGCTTCTAGTGACATTCTTCTTATACAACAGAGATTTTGATGTAATGCCTTTCCCAATAGGAGCATTTAGTTTACAATTTCTCGCTATATGTCCAAAATTGTTACAGACATAACAATTTCCCAAAAAGAGTTGCTAATGTCTACTTGGCACATTATCTGTCATGATTTTATTTTGAGAGTGAGCAAATTTTTTACTGTATTCCTTTTCAACTAATTTGATAAGTGCATCAGCATAACTTCTTTTATTTCCTTCTTTATTTATGAAAGAGGATTGTTCTGACTTCTTTCTTTTGTCATAACTTAGATCAGTTTTATTACTGAATGATCTTTGGAAACTTAGGATGTGATCTAGATTTTTTTAGCTACTCTTAAATTTTGATTGAAAGGATTCTTCATCAGTCTTCCTTCTAAGCATTATCATTTCAGCTTCGAGCTTTTCTAATTTTTTCTCTCATTTCTTGAGCTGTTGTTCTAGATTTTTTTCGACCTCTTTGGCTTCTTGAAGCTTATTTTTTAAGTCAACAATAATTCTTTGACGGCACTTTCAAGTTCTTCTTTAAGATCTACCACTCCTTCTACTTCTTCTTCAGATTTTTTATTTTCTACTCCCATGAATAAGACTTCTGCTTCTTCATATTCACTAGACTCATTTGAGAAGCTATCATCCATGGAATAAAAAGTCCTCTTTTTGTTTTTGTTAAAATACTTTTTTTTTCTTGAATTTATAGGGTACTCGTCATCGTCTTCTTGTTTGGGATAAGGACATTTGGAAGCAAAGTGACCAATTCCCCCATAGTTAAAGCATTTTAAGGGCAATTTCCCTTTGAACTTACCAGTACCTCTCTTAAGAGTTTTAACAAGAAGTGCTTCTTCATCATCGGATTCTTCTGATTGAAACTTCGTTTTAGATTTCTTATCCACTTTTGATGCTTTAAAAGCTGCTTCCTTCTTTTGAGAATTGTCTTGTCCAATCCTCATTTCATAAGCTATGAGAATCCCATATAGTTCTTCCATGGTGAGTTTGTCAAGATTTTCTCTATCTTCTAGTGTGGAAATATTAGGATTGTAAATCATTGGAAGTAATCTTAGTACTTTTTCAACTATTTCTTTTTCTTCCAATTCTTCTCCTATCCCTTGAATTGCATTAACGATTTCATCAATTCTCTCAAAGTATTATGAAATTTTTTCTTCTTCCTTCATGTTTATACTTTCAAATTGGGTTTAAAAGTCTGGATTTTTTCCATTTTTACCTTAGTGTCTCATTCATAGATGGTCTGCAATTTTTCCCAGATCTCCTTCGTTGTTTTTCAATGCATCACTTTGGCAAAGACAGTTTTGGCTAATCCAGCCAATATTGCATTAACAGCTTTAACATTGCTTCCAAATTGTTTTATTCCTTCAATATTTGTGGGAGGGGTTTCGGGATATGTGTACCATGTTTCTATATACATCCAAACATCTAACCCAAGAGACATTATATGGATTCTCATCCTGATGCTCCAGAAAGCATAATATTCTCCATTTAATATTGGAACCTTGGAGGACATTTTTACTTGTTGATCCATAGTGATAAAGGATTTATCTTCAAGTGTTTAAAATTATAGAGAAGAGCCTACTCTCATACCAATTGTTAGAATATCAAGTAATACTGAGAGTGGGGGTGAATCAGTATTAGGCTATCTATTTAAATTTTTATCACTTTAAAACAAAATCAACAATGAAGACAGAACACACAATATTATCATGGAATCCCAATTGGGAAAACCACCAATACTTTCTATTACTGCAAAATTATATTTACAAATAATTTGCAAGCACCAACTTGCTGGATGTACCAACACCCAAATTTTTCAGCAACGACTGAAGGATGCACCAACACCCTATTTTCTAGCACCAACTGAAAGGAGGTTACGACCCCCTACAGGCTTGCAGCCTGTCCTTGCACCTCCCAAACACCCTTTTTTTTCTTTTAAGAATCTTCATAACTTATTCAAGAACTGTTGTTTCTATTCTCTGTCTTTGACCTCTGTTTTCGATCTGCTTATTGGAACCACAGAAACACCTTTCATCATATTGAAATTTGTTTATATATTCATCATAATCACAAAGAACCATTGTGACTTTTCATTCAAGCATCATAATACTTCATTGTTTCTTTTTACCAACTAATTATATCTTTGTTTTAATAACCTTCATCACACCCTTTCATATCCATGTTTTCCAATAATAATTATTGTTTTCCAGATTTTAACTAATGTTTTTACATTCTCCATCACAATGGTGGGCATCTTTTCACAAAGTCTGTGGGCATATTTTATATTTGCAAGCATCACCTCATGACTGAGGATATTAGATTGTTTGCGGGTATATTCTTTTATTCATCCTTCATAAACCTGCGGGAATATTTCACAAGCCTGCGGGTATACTAGAAAGTGCGTAACCATATTTTTTCTTTGTTTTGGCAGGCCAAAATATCCCACATGTGACCAAAAAAGAGGAAACCAAGACCATGGTTGGATGGAAAAATAATCAAGGAACAATATCATACCATTTGATAAATTTATTTACAAAACAAGAGCATATGGTGTGCATTTATAAATGGCCTTTTAAACTTTTGGGTTATACACTTGGACAATTTTTCAAAACCCTAGGTCAAATAAGATGATTTTTATTTTCACCAATATTGGAAATATGAAGCATCCACAGCATGGGGGACATCATGTAGATTCCATCCATGTCAATTCCATCCTCTGCAACCTCATCCTCTCTCCTTGGCAGGACTTTTACTAGGACAGTGTAAATCATGCCAGAGGGCATTTTTGGCAGGCCAACATCTTCACCCTCAATGATTGTTTTGGAAAAATTATCAGATGGTTAGATGCACAAACCAACAATGTACATTCCTATATCCTCAGAATTAATTAATCAATCAAATACAGAAGGTGGAGGCCATTTTCCTAAGGCTACTTAGGCAGTTTTACTAGAAGAGTTTATACTTAGCCAAATCCTTCAATTTTCAAGGTGAATTTTTATTTCACCAAAACACTGAAACTATGATACCAGACAATAGTATCCATCTAACTGAGCTCATCACAATTGGTTTCACCTTCATATTCATGATCCTCTGACCTAGGTGGGCTTTTTATTGAATTGAGTTCCCAACCAGTAAAATAGCCTAAACCCTTGTTTTGGCAGACCTGTATCTTTCTCCTCAAACACTCTTAAAGTAAACTGAGACCATGGTCAGATGCACAATTCAACAAGCTACATCCTGCCACTCTTAGATAATTTTTATCATTAACCTATGAGATATGGCGGGCATTTTTCGAGAGAAACTTAGACTAATTTTCCAATACTTAGTCAATTTCCAAGGTTTCACCAAACTATCAAACCTTTATATAATGATGTCAAATTGTAACAATGACATCATGAAGGTACTAGAACACCATTAGATGGATTTTCACACTCATCACACATGTCACATCATCATATATTCCATATCATCATATCCTTTGTCATTAATGAATTCTTTTGGCATCAATGACAATTATACTCAACATTACTCAAGTGAAAGGTTTCCCCACCTTAAGAGGCAAGTGAACATTGTTTTCCTTCTTCTGATTATCATAGTACAAGTGTATATTTCAAATTATTTCATTTTCATAATCTTTTGGATCTATTTATCTGCATTTATAATCATTATATACTTGGTTTTTGTTCTAAGTTCAAGGGATAAGGAACACTACATAAACATCAATTAGCACACATAATGCATTTGTTGGAACAAACTAAGTGCATTTCATAATTAGTTGTATAGCATGATTTCCATGGGAAACAATTACACTAGGGAAGAGTGTATTTGTAGTTTAATGTTGTTAGTGGAAGTCTACAATGCTAATTCATATGGCATTCACGATTTTTCACATAAGTGGGCTCTCCTTTTCAAAATTTACAATAACTATATGATAACTAAATTCAATTTTTTTGTGTGAGGTGTTTTTTTATTAACCTTCCATGCTAGGTTTGAACCACTTTAAAACAAGCACCACATTCATTAAGACAATATGACATGTGTTCCATGTGCATGTGTTCCACGACCCTAACCCTTTAGTGCCTCAATAGCTAATATTTACTTATAATAAAAAGTTAACACATTAAAAACCCACCATATTAACATAAACTCAATTGGCAACATACAACATGTCCATACCCAACATCATGTTAAAGCAATAATACCATAATCAACATAAACATGGGTTGAATATATCCATATCACTTTTTATTAACATTATAAACTACGGAGGATACACGATCGAGAATATAGGGGGGGAAGGAATGACATAGGTATTTCTGATGAGGCCCACGACTAGCCACACCCGGTGATTCCAACCACCATTTGGAATGAGGATAGCCCACAACGAACAGACGGCGAGGGTACAAGCCAATTTAACCCTCGCGTTAATGAACCATTAAAGGACTACTGCAAACAATTATGAACAAGGAATATGGTCGACTCCTCGTACAGAGGATGACATCTGAAAATATACAGCATGCACAAGTTTTTACGAAGGAAGCAATCTGACGAATGAATGATTGTGATGTTGTCATTATAACGGTAACTATGGATGATGAGAAGGAAAGTGTTCTAAGAAAGGGGGAAAGGCTCTTTTTTTTCTGCACCTATCCCGGTTTTCACCTGTTGTTTGAGTCGGGGTGGAGTATTGGTAGAAACTTGAGTAATGAAAGTTCCTGTAGTCTGTTGTGTAAGGTTAGAATGTCTCCCAGAGGGAAAAACTCGTAGAGGGCCCTGAGAGCTTCGAAGAGACGCAAAGCTCCGAGGGTTAAGAGGGAGAAAAAGAAATCCCATGAGGCCGCCCAATTTTTCAGGGGTAGAATCCCTGTATCTATTAAGGAAGGAATCGAAAAGGTGCATAAGGACCTCTGGGAAAATGTCAAAGCTATGTCCTTAGAAGATTTACAGGGGGAGCATGGTGAGTGGGTCCATGAACCTAGTTTGACTGTTGTCCGCCTCTCGACTTATGATAGGATGATGGCCTCCTTCTGGGTTATGAAAGGGCTCATGGCTTATGTTCTCATTGAAAGAGAAAATAAGGTTGTTGGTGATGAGGAACCAATTCGGGGCTAGAAATAACATAACCAGGACTGCAGGCTCATGCACCAAAAAATTGACCCCATAGTTGATAAAGTGGGTATTCAACTCTATCTAGCCTCTATCTCGATTCCGTGTGTGGGCGCTTCGGGTGCTCAAGTTGATGTTGGACCTATATCGGCTCGTGCGTACTACCTGATCCATCCCTCCGGATCGAATCCGACCAAGAAAATCTGATGAATTTATATGGTTTGTGTTTTGCTCGGGTAGATATTATGTCAGTATTGTTATGTCGGTCGTTTTTTAATTCTCATATGTAGGAGTTGTTAGTATTTACAGATGTATAATTTTCATAGCTCTATCCCCTATTGGTGTCCTTTTGGTATAGCGATAGGTAGATGTTTAATGATAGGTAGGATATTCAGTCTTCATAAAACTTTCATGATGGATAAGATGGCTCTATGTAATAGCAGTACAGGAGAGTCAGTTGTTGAACATTTCAAAGGCTTGGAAGTGGATATCTGGCGGCCGTTGTGTTTATACACCGGCCATGCCACTTGTTTTGAAGCTATGTAATTTTTCTACTATAATACAATGACTTATTTACAAAAAAAAAACATTATAAACTTCGGCAATTTTTCAATTTTTCAAGTTGTAACTTGTTATCCATTCACTGTATCAACAATTTTTTTAAATTTATACATTTATAATTAGCATGGTATCAAAATACGATCGTATTGGCAGTTGTTGTATGGAAATTCATACCAGGTTAAAAATGCAGTGAATATTCGAGATGATACAGTTCGGTACAGACAACTATTTATTTACCCAATTTTGAACGAACTAAATTGGAATCGAATTCATATTGATACAATAACATATAAAACTCCAAAGCATGGCCGATTAATAAAAAGATTTATTTAAGAAAAAGCTTTAAAATACTTTTGTAATTTAGTGTTAGCATATGTTATACTGTTAGACTTTTATATCATCTACGTTATTACTATTACATGTAGTTTTTTATTTAAGTTTTATTTTATTACATGTAATTTTTTTATTTAAGTTTTATTTTATACGATTGTTATTTTAATTTTACATTTTAGTATTTATTATTTATCAAAAAGTAAATTTATGCAGTTTTTTTGTTTTCATTTTTTTAAGTCATTTTATATAAAAATAGATTTGTGTAGTTTTAAGTTTAATTTTTAAAGTTTTCAATGAAAAATGAATGAGATGTTAAAATTTGGGATGATTATGTATAATTTTATTTTATTTTTAAATTAAAATTGCATGTTTTTTGTATTTATAAGATGTCTACTCCCGTATTTTAGTCGTATTTGATTTTTTATTACTTTTTTTCTTGTATCGTATCCAAATCATATTTGAATCCGTACTCGAATCTTTCTACTATGATAATTAGATCCTTTAATCAAATTTTTAGTGGGTACCCATCCTCCCTGAATGTGCATAGGATCTTTAATCAAATTTTTAACGCGTACCCATCCTCCCTAAATGTGTATAGGAGATGCTTGATCACACTACATATTTAGCGCCTCTTTCCCAATTAAAAAAAAAGAAACAATGGCATCCTCCTAAAGTTATGTGTTTTAATATTGTAACTTAACATAACGTTACCAAATATAAAAAGTAATTAAAAAAATCATGTTCACTCATAAAATAAAAAAATTAAAACCAAATAAAAATAATTAAAAAATTACATGTCCACTCATAAGATAAAATAAGAGAGATCAAATTTCTTGAGGTGAATTTTTTTTCAAAAAAATTTACATCTCAAGGAATTGGTTTTAAAAAAATGAAAACATATAGTTTAATGTCACCATGTTTACCGTTACCCTCATGCCATTAAAATTAGTGTTAAGCGCCAATCATATTGGCAAATGAAACTGCTTAAGAAGAATGTGCAATAGTTGGCAGGAAAGGGAAAAGTTGAAAGGTCATTCAAAAAATCCAAAAAATGGAAAGGGAGGCCAAACAAAATAACAAATGAGTGATAGATGGTGGTTGGGAATCCCACAAAGTATCTGCAAAGGCTCAAAACTTGGGAATTTTAATATGTCAAACAACCACACACATAGACAAAACTTGGGGATTTTAATATGTCAAACGACCACGCATAGACAATTGGGTCACCACAAATAAGAAACAATGATGAAGCCTATATTAGGAAGATCAAATGCACCAAATGTTCATATTTTGGAAATTTTATTATTTATATGTACCATGTATCACTCGCATGATTAATTTGTAATACTTGCAACCCATATATCAAAGTTCAAGGAAGTACCCTCTTTTTACATAATGATAGTCAACCTTGGCACCCTTATAGGTCTTGTGAAAAGAAGGCTCATGGAAGAAATGTAAAAGTAGGAGTTTCTGCGTGATTCCAAGAGTAAAGAAATGCATTATATTGCACCAACTCCCTCCCTAAAGCATTCAGGTCACATGAATGGTTATTGAAAAATTACTTTCTTTGACACATGGCCGAACTTGATGGGTATCTCTTTGTTTTATGAAAGTTGTTGATAAAAATTGATTCTGCTTTAGATGGTGGAATGGTCCTATAAAATCATTTCCAATTGTTTGATTCGTCTTCCTAATGGAACTTGGAACTCGAAAATAGGACAGATCCCATCAACAAAACAATTTTTCACAACCTTCAGCACCCCATTGTGCCTTCCCTAACAATCCTTTGCTCTATCATAAGTATGCACCTCTAGACTTGTATTCCATGCTTGATTTGACAAATACAAAATAAAGAAAATGGATGATAATGAGCTTGAGTCAAGAAATCCATGCAAGTGATGTTGTTGATAGCTTAACTGATAAAATAGTGATTGGAATGGAAAAAGCTTACAGAGATGAGCCTATGTTATAGCTTCCATGATTTATTTAGGAGATAAAAAGTGATTTAGGTAGGTATACTGAGCTTGAATGATAGGAATTCATGCAAGGTATCTTCAATTCCATGTGAAACAAATGAAGTGTTATGCCTTCCATGTCAGAAAAACATGTATTATAGCTTTCATGTTTCAATTGATAGATAAAAATTAAACTTCATGGGTACATTGATCTTAAATGATAGAAATTAATGGAATGGATCTTGCTAATACCACAAGGGATCTCAACTTTTTTCTCTTTGCTAGGGTTTTTCTATTGATCGTATCCCCTATTGCTTCTTCAACCCTCTTCCATGGTGTCTCCTCCAGGAGGGGGTGGCTCCCCCTCCTATCATGATGTTGTATTCTCTCATTCCCCTTTTAGTAAACTTGCCACCTCCTCTCCCTCGGGTAAATCCTCAACTATAGATCTTTTTCCGACTAATGAATCCCCTGCTAACTCTCACGCAGATACTTCTAAAGTTGATGTTTCCAAATACTCTGAGCCTTGGAAGCAAACAACTAATCCTTCCTCAAAAGGTTTCTTCCCTAAGGAAAATTCCATCCCTCTCATGGAAGTTACATCAAGCAATCTTAGCGCATATCGGCAACACATGCAGGATCACGCTCTGATATGCAAATTCTTAGGGTTCTAGCCTAATGAATGGGTCCTCATAACTTGGATCGCAAATTTCTAGAATCCAAAGGGAAGAATAGACCTCAAATTGGGCTCCAAGGGTTTCTTCATAGCGATTTTCTCCAATCCTAAATACATAGAGCACATTGTCGATCAAGCCCCTTATTTGTTCAATAGTGCCAGGATTTTCATGAGATATTAGTGAGATAAATTTAGTCCTGGACATGAATACTTCTCGAAGGTTCTTGTTTGGGTGCGGCTCTACTCGCTCCCACATGAATATTGGGAAGAGGAAACCCTAATGGGTATAGGAAATACCTTGGGTAAGTTAATCAATCTCTTAGATGCCACTAAACGAGGTCGCTACACCTCTTTTTCTTCTATGTGTGTCAACATGAATGTCTCCAAACCCCTCCTGCACTCAGTATGTCTCGGCTATCAAGATGAGGTATGGATCCTAACCTTGGATTATGATCAAATTTCCTTATGATGCAAAAATTTTCACGAGCATGGGAATCTCTACAGGGACTTCCCTTTGGTCAAAAATTCCCAACAAGATCCCCCTCCATTGAAAACTGGCCCAGATGGTTTCTCTTTGGTTAAATCTCATCTGAAGAACTCAAAAAAGCAATCCCAAGCCACACCCATCTCTATGATCAAGCAGGAGAATAAATTTAGTGTTATGGAAAATGAGGAGGACATTGGAATGCCTATGGTTGTCATATATTCTCATCAACCAACAAACCCTGGCCATGACCCACATGAAAGCACTCTTGAGAAAGCAAATCAGAGGAAAATCAATCCACTAGAGGATAGCACAATGAAGGAGGATGCGCAAGAAATAGTCGAAGAAGAGGATGATGAACCAAAAATTTATGACAAGGCATTAGAGAACATCATTGACGCCAATAATAGAGGTGATATTCAAGCCCTTCTTGTTTCTCAAATATCGCCCATCCAAAAATACCTTCTAGAAGTAGCAACAAAAACCCCCTCTCTGCAGCCTGGGCCAGTCATTCCAAAAGGCTCTATGGGAATTCAGATGAATCCAACTACCTCCCACCCCTCTCCTATAAAAGAGACTAAAAGAGGAAGGAAATATAACCAACAAAAGTTAGCAGAACTCAGAGATTGTATTATGGCCTTAGGTAATCATAGATCCATTATGGGATGGATCCAATATTTCTCCTCCTCCTAGTAAGTTACCTTATGAAGATTATCTCCTGGAACATTCATGGTATTTGTGGTAGGAGTAAGCAATGTACTCTCCGATCAAATATTTATCAAGAAGCTCCTATTATTTTTTTTTGCAATACCAAGTGCTCAACAAACTTCTTTCAACAAAAAATAGCCCCCTTATGCTAGAAAAACTGTCAATCCATGGCCCTAGATGCGCAGGGGCTCGTTGGGGGTCTTGTTATCCTTCGGAACCTTGACATTATCCAACTCTCTAATTTCTTTTCCACTCCTTTCTCACTCTTTGCTTCCTTTCATATTTTGGGTTTTGAAGTCTTTGGAACCCTAACCAATATCTATGGCCCCCCTTCTCTTAACGCTAAGCCTTCTTTCCTGGATTCCTTGAGATGGTTGTGAAACCTCATCATGCCTTTCCATTGGATCCTTGGTTGAGACTTTAATTTGATCACTTCCCCAGTTGAAAAAAGAGGAGGAGTGCCTCTCCTTGACCCTGATAGTCAATCTTTTAGAGACCTTATCCATGCTCTTGATTTGGTGGACATTGAGACTAAGCATGGTCATCATACTTGGAATAAAAAGTGGGGAGGTTCCCTTCAAGTAGCTTCCCGACTCAATTGAATTTTAGTTACCTCTCCTTTAGTTGTCCTTAGCCTCTCCATTGAATCGAACATCCTCCCGAATGTTGGGTTTGATCACTTGCAGGTTGGTCTCGAAATCATCTTGGCCGACAATCCTCGTAATAGGCCTTTCAAATTTGAAAATTTTTGGTTGGACCATCCGGACTTCATGGAGACCCTTGCACAATGGTGGAAGGAAGCGGCCCAACAGTTCAGCTCTAGAATGTACCAACTACAACAATGTCTTAAATTCATAAAAGGGAAGCTGAGGATCTAGAACAAGGAATTTTTTGGTAATATATTTGAAGCCAGGTGAAATATAGAGGAGGATATGGTTTTGGTTCAACAAAAGGCCATTGAGCAAGGATATACTGATGATCTCCTACTTAGAAAGAGGGAGCTACAGAACAACATTAACCAGCGAATGGCCCAAGAAGATGTCCTTTGGAGACACAAATATTGGATTAAATGGTTAAAAGAAGGTGAGAAGAATTTTATATTTTTTCATGACTCAATGATTCGGCATGGCCATCATAATCGCATATCATATCTTCAGTCAGAGCGGGGTCATTGGCTCTCAAAGCCAAAATATATTGAGACAAAGTTCATCTCCTTCTATCGCAACCTCCTTTCTGAGGAGGACATTAATTGAGAGGTTGGCATGAACAATATCATTCAGAATATTCCTTCACTGGTGACAACAGAACATAATGAAATCCTTCTTTGCCGAATATCCTTGGAATGAGTTGAAGCAGTGGTCATGAATATGCCTTCCAGTCGTGCCTTAGGTCCAAATGGTTTCACCACTAGTTTTTACCACCATTTCTAGAGCATTGTGAAGCAAGATACCTGGGAGGTAGTTGAAGAATCTTGAATTAGAATGAATGTGCTTATGGATTTCACTGCCACCTTTCTCATTCTCATTCCCAAGGAGGATAACCCTTCCCATACGATTAATTTATGACATATCTCTCTTTGCAATGTCATTTTAAAAATCATCACCAAATTTATTGCCAATAAATTAAAACCCGTCCTCCCTTTGTTGATCTCAGCAAATCATACGAGTTATGTGGAAGGTAGGAATATTTTAGATGGCATTGTTTTGGCCCATGAAACTATTCACACTCTCAAAATACCCAAGAAGGCTGGTATGGGAATCAAGTTGGATCTATCCAAACCCTTCTATTGTGCCACACTTTGTGGGGCACCCCTACAGATCTTGGAGACTTATTTTTGCAAAATCCCCAGGAAATGGGAATCCATCTATGCTACTCTTTGACTCCCCTATGATGTGAGTCTAGTTATATTTTATGGATGATCGGAGAATGATATATTATATGCCATGATATGATGATGATAATGATGTATACTTTATGAAAGTTAGAACAAGAATGCTTTGCGATTGTCTTATGAGTATAGCTAGCAATATAAACCCATAGGTTGAAAAGGGTGAAAGATGTGTGGTTTATGTATTAACCAAGTCACCACACCAAGGTTACCCTTGGTATTATTAAGATCTCTTACCTCCTCCCTTGGGTCCACCTTTTGGCCTATCTTCCATCCTCCATGTCTCGCTTCATATTAAATTGGTCTGCAACCTTTGGTAAGAACTTGACAGATGGATTCTTGATCTTACCCCTCTATGTTTCTTTCATCATGAAGGCTTCCCAATTCTCCCATGGTGTCTCGAGATTGATCACTTGTAGCAATGAATTCTGGGTGATTATGGGTCATCTTTATTTTCATTGTACAAGTCCCTATCATACAGTAGGATTTTTCAAGTGAGCAATGTTCTTCCCAAGGTCTTATCGAAGTTATCCTATGTTAAAGTTAAGTAAGGTGATAGTTGGAAGGGTAGGTAATCCTTGAATTAAGAGGTTAATCCTACTTGCTGTAAAAGACATTATCGTAGCAACTTCATTGGGGCTATGGATGCTCGTTGGCAACATAGCTAAGGTTGTGTCATTATTTGGATTCCATAAGGCTATCAAGGTCCAATACCTTTTAATTTTCATCCTAAGAAAATCAAACGTGATATCAAATGAATTAGTCCAATGTGATATAAATGCAAAATCTAAAGAAAATGGAAAAGTTAAATGCAAAAAAATGTAAATGTGGCTTGATAATATCCGACTGGGAGAGTAACTCACTACTACTAAATCCCTTTGTGAGACACATCCCTATTGTTTGTCCAAATGGTGAAAAACACATAGTTTTCCCTTGTTCCCCCTAGTCCTGAATCCATTAGTCTTGTTCAAGCCATATAAAAAATCACTCGACTAGCCTTAGCTGACCATTAAAATTCCACCCCCGTTGGAGAAAAGAGCTCTTATGAATGCCTTGGTGTCATTTTGATGTTGGTTGATGGATAACCCATTTATCCCAAGAACCTAATTGAAGATATCTTTGTGGTTGGTATATCATCATGCCATGCATGAATAGTTATGCAATGAGTCAACTGTTGACGATTACTATGCATATTTTACTAGTCCTACATGGACACTCTATGTTGTTGGTACATCAGGGACATATTATATAGGTATACATTTTTCAAGCCTATTATTGAAGAATATCGGTCGGATCTTAGCCTTTCAATTCCAGTTCTCAGTGCTTTTGGGTGGTCAAATGGGTGGTATTCCATAACTTGAGTTGCAATTGGTATATTTCTATTATGAGGACATTTTTTGCTACCCATTTGGACCTTTATCTAGACAAATGCCATCACATTTATCATTATTGCCACAGATCAATCAGTTTGAAGGTGAACTCGACACTTTTGAATATATTCAGCTTGATATTTTGAGGCTTTGAGTGTTGTCACTTTAAAACAATAAATTAAATGAACTTAAACGCCCTCTCTCAAGGATAAATTATGATCTAAATGTTGAATCTTTACTAGAAACGTTAACACCATCTTTAAGGTGAACTCGATTGCCCTTTATAAATCTAGTTATCAACCTCTGAAAATCTCATGTTTTGATGTTGGGGTTAGCTTATTTCCATTCCACAACAAAATTGATGTATGTATGTATATTACATCACTGTACTCAGAGCTTCATTTCAACAACTTGATGCTCACCAATTTTAGAAGACTACTTTAATCAAAATCAACTGTTATTTAATTTTGTCTCATATACAATAAAGAGCTAGACATCATTTCTCTGTTGGCCATCATGATCCATCTTTCTAGCCATTCTGGTGCAAATTGCACACATTAAGAGCATTGTTAAGAGCCTTCTAAGTCAAAATCAGTCTCCTTGCAAAATCTAGTTTTAATTCCATTAAATTTTTATGTTAAAAGAAGACCTAATGCTCCACGTAGACGTCACGATCTGCACTGTCATCACATAATAGATTTTGCTAAGCTTGAATCACTCTTCTAATGAACTCATACTAAACGCCCACGACCTCTCCCACACCCACGCCCATGCACACGTGCTCCCCAACCATCACCCCCTTCCACTTCTCCCATCAGTCCATGCTACCTCCACCTTCGCGCCAAAGCTACGTGCTCCCTGCTTGGCCTTTACCTCATCTCCCTCCTCCATTATGCACCCTGTTCACCAATCATGCCTATCCTCCACACATCTCCATGTTTCCTCCAGGCCACCACCTCCACTTTGACTTCCACAAACCCTAATTTGTTTTTAATAAAATCAATTTCTATATAATATTATTCATATTATTATATCAATATTCATTTTATTAAAATTCAAAATTATAATAAAAATATATAATATAATAATATTATTTTTAAAAATAATTATTATTATAATTATATTTTTATTTTATTTTTCACCATTCACCCTTATCATTTTAAATAATAATAATATTTATTATTATTATTTATTGAACAATTAACTAAGTCTCAAAGTGTCACTCACCTCCACATAAGCCAAAATCGTGTCTAGATATTCACCCCCACACATTAGAAACATGACGACGGAATTGAAAAACCAATTCAAGAAATTAGAGAAGGACACCCATGCCCTCAGAGATGTCGTCACCATGAACCAAGAAAGTTTAAGAGAAGAGATGAAAAATAACAATGTGGCACTTAAGAAGGAGATTCAAGAAGAAGTTCTCACACAAATGAAGACAAGGTTGAATGACAAATTGGACACCATGATAGAAGACCGTAATAACAAGCACGGCGAGATTCTGAATATGTCACAAAAACGAGGGTCTAGTAGTCGCAACAAATGACAAAATAGTTCGAGCATGTCGATTGCCTCATCCCGCAACTCCACATCACCACCCCCCCTAGATCAAAAGGCACCCAATATCATCCTTTTATGATCTTCCCACCTAGATAAAAAAATACATCTGTCGAAATACAACAGGAGCGAAGACCAATGTGTTGCTTGGATAAACAAAGTTGAAGAATACTTCACTATATACAACATTACGAAAGACTAAGAGAAAGTAAAATATGTGTCGATGCATCTAGAAGGATACGTCTATAATTGGTACATGTGGTGGAAAGGAGAAATTTTTTCCTACATCTGGAACCTGTTCAAAAACTATTTTTTAAAAAGGTTTCAAGGAATAATCAAGGACGAGTTCTTTTCAAATCTTACTAGGTTACAACAAAGAGGAACCATCGAGGATTTCAAACATCAGTGGCAATGCCTTGTCACATGAGTGTTTGGATTATCTAGCAAACAACTACTCGAAACTTACTTAGGAGGCCTTAAACCATATATACAAAAAGAATTGAAGATGCATGACATACCAAACGTAGAATTAGTAAGACGTAAGGTGAAAGCAACAGAAGCCAAACTTGAAAGTTTCCAATCAAGAGATGGAAAGACGTATTCAATAAAAAACACACAACCAACAATAGACACATATAAAACAAATACACACCTCCACACATATGAGACGACAGAAAAGATCCAGAAGCTCAACGAATAAAAGATGGAAGATGCAGATGATGCGGAAACAGATGGGATCTTAGACACAAGTGTCACATAGAGGATAACTCAAAAAAAATATACACATGTGAAGCAGAGGAAAATGATGAATCAAAAGCAGAAGAATTAAAAAATGAAAAAGAAGAGAACACCCAAAATATTGCAACCAAATATGATGACACTCCTTGAATATCACTTGCAGCCATGATCGACATTAGCCAACCACAAACACTTAAGTTAAAAGTACATATAAAAAAAGAGAACGCCACAGTACTAATAGATATCGAAAGCACCCATAACTTCGTCTATATAAGAGTCACAAGGAAACTCAAGTTATTCGTACATCCAGTTCCAAATATGAATGTGATGGTCGTAGATGGAAGGAAGATTGACAATATAGGGAAGTGTCATAAAGTGAAACTTCAAATACAAGCTTTTAAGATGGAATCAGAAATCTACACCATACCTCTAGGTGGAGTAGACATTGTTTTAGGAGTCCAATGGCTACAAACATTGGGAACCTACTCGGCCAATCATCAAAAACATTTCATCAAGTTCAAGTGGAAAGGAAAAAAGTATAAGCTATAAGGGTTCCAACCACTTGAAATGCAAGTGGTTTCATCTCAGCAGATGGAAAAAATTATCCGAAAAGGGGAATCATCTTACGTGATCCAATGTCATCAAATGGAGAGACAATATTTAGAACAAGATAATCCTAGAGAAGAAGTCATCCAAGAGATACTTCAAAAACATGAAAAGATATTTCAAGACCTACCCATGTAGTTACCACCAGAAAGAACTGTCGAGCATATAATCAAGGTTAAACTAAGGTCAATCCCAGTCAAAGTTAAATCGTATAGATACCCTCAGCACCATAAACAAAAATAGAAAGAATAGTTCAATATATGTTGAAATGTGGTGTTATCACAAAGAGAAGAAGTCCATATGCAGCTCCAGTTGTATTAGTATGAAAGAAGGATGGCTCATTTAGATTATGTATAGATTATAGATGATTAAACAAAATAACAATTAAGAACAAGTTTCCAATCCCATTCATCAACGACATGTTGGACGAACTTCATGATGCCAAATATTTTTCAAGACTTGATTTAAGATCAGGTTACTATCAAATCCGAGTCAGATTAGAAAACATTGCCAAGACTGCTTTTCAAACACATAAAGGACACTAAGAATTCAAGGTAATTCCTTTTGGATTAACAAATGCCCCCGCCACTTTTCAAATAGCTATGAATGAACTATTCCAGCCCTACCTCAGGAAAAAAATTTAGTCTTCTTTAATGACATCCTTATATACAAAAAGACATGGAAAGAACATCTGAAGCATCTGGAACAAACATTGTCTCTCCTGGAAGAAAACCAATTCTAGATGCAAAAAGGTCAAAATGTACATTTGGAAAATAAGAAGTAGAGTATCTTGGTCACATTATCTCGAAGGAAGGAATCAATGTGGATCCAAATAAAATCAAAGCGATCAACGAATGGCCCCAACCAAAGAATATCTCCAAGTTAAGAGGATTTTTAGGGTTGACCAGTTACTATCGAAGATTCATCAAAAACTATGCTCATTTAACTGTTCCACTAACCAACCTCCTTAAAAACAATTCCTTTCAATGGAGTGATGAAACAAGAAGGTGTTTTGAGGCATTGAAATGTATTATGTTTACAACTCCTGTTTTGGAAAAACTTGTTTTCTAAAAACCATTTGTAATCAAATGTGATGCCTCAAGGTTTGGGATAAGATCCATCTTAATGCAAGAAGGTCACCCAATTGCTTTTGAAAGCAAGAATTTGAAAAAAAGGGAATCCTTACAATCTACATATAACAAGGAGATGCTTGTCATCATGCACGCATTAACAAAATGGTGACAATAACTTTTGGGAAGCAAGTTTATGATTCGTATAGATCATAATAGTCTTCAACATTTGTTACAACAAAGGACGTTAACAACTGAACAATAGAAGTGGATAGAGAAAATTGCTACATTTGATATGGAAATATTAAATAAAAAGGGGAAATACATCGTAGTAGGTGATACCCTGTCAAGAAAAGATGAAGAAGTGCAAGTTTGTGCCATATAAATGGTGGTTCCTCAATGGTTGAACAATATTCAAACCGAATACGCCAAAAATACATATGTTTGCTCCATAATTAACGATATAAATCAGTACCCAAATTTTGAATGGAAAATTACCTCTTATGGTATAAGGGAAGAATTTACTTAAACCCCAATTCAAGTTTTAAAACCAAAGTACTTAAAGAGTCCATGGCTATCCAGCTGTAGGACACGTAGGATTTTTCAAAACCTATTATAATGCAAGACAGTCCATTTTTTGGAAAGGAATGAATGCAGACATTCAAAAATATGTCACAGAGGTGACATTTTCCAAAGAAATAATGAAAATATCCTAAGCTCCGGGCTACTCCATCTGTTACATACCCCAAATCATAAATGGGAAGAAATTTCAATGGATTTCATTGAAGGATTACCCATGTCAGATGAGAAAGACAAAATATTGGTAGTAGTGGACAGACTAACCAAATATGCACATTTCATTGGGGTAAAAAAAACCGAGTTTGCCAAAAAAAAAACTGAAGTCTTCTGCAAAAATGTCTACAAGTTACATGGGTTTCCAAAGATTATCATTAGTGACAAAGACACCAAGTTTAAAGGAAATTTTTGGAGAGAATTTTGTAAAAAAATTGGGACGTCACTTAACATGAGCTCAACTTACCATCCCCAAAGAGACGGTCAAACATAAATCATCAATAAATGTGTGGAAACCTACCTGCGTTGTTTTGTAACTAACAATCAAAATAAATGGTTTCAATTGTTGCATCTTTCTAAATGGTGGCACCTTGTAGGGACTTACTTTGCTTGGTTAACTAACCAGGAACCCTAGTTAACTGATTAGGGTTCCATCCTTCCAGAGAATGGATCTTGCAGCTGCATTAACTTTAGCACTCCCTATCAGCAAGAGAGGCATTCTCAGCAACACTAAGCTTGTCTCATAAGTCCCCAGACTTCGTCGTGGACAGAGGCTTAGTCAACACATCAGTAATCTATTCATCTAACAGAAAATAATGAAGTCTCTGCACAATGTCCCTGACATAGTGATACTTCCAATCGATGTGTATCAACCTGTCATAGAATACACAATTTTCTGAGAGCTCGGTAAGAAGCTTGATCTTATAGATCCACTTGGAAGATATAATTGACTTCCCTTGTTGTCTGAAAATCACTTTATAGACATCATTATACATTATCAACTGGATTTTTTCTATCACAACATCTTTCCAAACCTAATATTTGGTTGCCTCCACATAAGTGGATGATTTTGAATTAGTGGCATGGCTCACATTGGAGCACCCTTGAATCCTCTCAATAGGATCCTCAATAAGATCAACTGAAGACTTCATGGCATTCTCCCTCTGCTCATCTGAACAAGATGTCTCATAGACTGCAATTTATTGTACTTCCATGTCTGAGTTACTGGAAGACTCTCTAGACTGATGGAAGGACACATCTCTTCTTTCCTTTTTTGCAATCCCACTCTGTTGGGGATTGAAGAGCACAGTTGGATCCCTCTTGATCTATGAATTATGACAGGGGTCATGAACTAGAGCTTTAATAACATGTCTTGAAACCTTATAAAGGTCACCTTCATGGAATCTAATCACAATGGCTGAGATCATGTTTCCATCCTTAGGCCACACTAGAGCCTTTCCTTTTGAGAAGTCTATAGAGAACCCCTTGTCCTCTAAAACTGCCATTGAAATAATATTCTTCTTTAAACCAAGAACATATAAAATTTCCTCAATGCGAATCAACGTACTTGAATCAAGCTGTAAGGAATTTGAACCAAATCCTTTTATGGCATAGGTACTTCCATCTCCTAGTTCCACTTTCACATTGAAATTCTTGGCTTTGTAATCTGCAAGAGCCTTCTTTAATCAAATCATATGCTTGGTCGCTCCATTATCTATCCACCAGGAATCTGTTGAGTTGGATATGGAACCTGAGAGTGTTGAAACCAAGTAGCATTCTCTTTGTTCTTGTTCTTTGGTCTCAGCCTTAGTTTTCTTTTGTTGTGGCTCTTCTTCTTCTGTAGCAGCTGAAGCATGCAGATACTTCCCTCTATTCCATTTCTTGTTAGGAGGTTTCTTACAGTCTTTTGCATGAGGTTTCTTACAGTCTTTTGCATAATGACCAAGCTGGATACAATTATAACATCTTACCTTTGATTTATGAAAATGCTTACCTTGAGGTCCCTTGCGTTTGTCCTTGTGCTAAGGGAATCTCTTTTCCTTCTTTATCTTGGAAGCAAGGGCATGATTCTTTTCAGCGGAAGGCCCATATCTACTATGGATTCTACCTTCTTCATCTAAACAATCATGCCACAATCTATCAATACTTGGTTGAATCTCTCTTCCATTTACTGCTGCAAGAAATGTCTCCCAATATGTAGGAAAAACATCTACTACTATTTGCACAAGGCCATCATCATCTACTTCAACTCCAATTTCCATGAGCTAATCTCTTATATGAGATATCTTTGAGAAGAAAGAGGCATCTGACTCTTTCTCCTCCATCTTCAATGAACGAAGTTGCTTCTTCAAAACTCTCTTATGAGTAGGTGCCTTCATTTCATAAATATTTGCTAGGGCATCAAAGCATTCTTTAGTTGTCCTTAGAGGAGCTATTACATGAATCAAATTATCTTTAAGTGAGTCAAAGATGACTCTCTTTGCTTTGGCTTGCTTCTTCTTAAATGCTTCTCTTCCTTGAATTGTTGTGGGCTCTTCCACAACCCTAGTAACAAAATCATCCAAGTCACTTTCCTCTAGAATATTCAAAACCCTAGCCTTCCATGCATTAAAGTTTGAGACTCCTTCAAGCCTATCTTCTGACTTAAGTGAAGTAGAAGTCATCTTCAAACCCTTACTACCAACTTGCCAAGAAATTCTGCAATCAAGTTGGTTAAAGCACAAATCCTTACCTTAGGATCTATGTATATTTTGTTATCCTGCAAACAGAGTTAGCTAAACACCCTAAGCTCTGATACCATGTGAAAAAATAGGGTTAGATTAGGGTTTGAAGCAGGAAATTAAAATTTGTATACTTTAATGCAAAAATAAATCTCTAAAATAATACTCGAAACAAAATAGTGCAGCTGTAACAAAATTTAGATCTACTAAATTAAAACATAATTTTCATCTCTTTCAACTTTAACACTCCCAAAGGTCCCTATGTTAAATTTGAAGCATACAGTAACAATAACCAGTAGAGCAACAGTAGTAGTAAGACTATTTAAACAAAGTTATAACAACAATAATAGATCTAACAAAAAATACCAAAGAACAAGTTTGATAACTTACTAAGTGAGCTGAGACCTTCCTTATACTCAAAAATTTAACTTTTAGAACATACTGAGCCTCTTAGAGGAAATTCAATCAACTGGAACAAAATTGACCCTTACCTGAGGGTTTGTACATACCTGAGAGAAAGAGAGATGGAAGAGGCTATAGGATGGGATTCTCCAAGATTAAACCCAAAACATTAATCAAGATAGTTAAAGAGAGAAAAACACAAGGACAACCAAAACACAGTCCAAAGTGGCAGCCTTAATAAACCTTAAACACAACAGTGATGGTCACCAATAGGTCATGACAAAACTCAAATCACGGTAGCATCCCAGGAATTCACCCAATAAGATAACAGGCCTCAAATCATAGTAGTAGGAAACAACTTCCACAATCATCCCTACACATAGTAAATCTGACCCAACCAAGGTACTGACCTCCACAGGCATCCCACCAAAAAATAGATCTGGCTCATACAAGTTCTTAACAGGCAACGGACTTCACAAGCAACAAATGGAAGCCCTAAAAGCTTCACAAGGGGTAGCAGCAGTTATCTAAAACAATCCTAGGTGGCAGTGGCCTCCACAAATGATAGTGATCATCTATAAAACATCCATAGGGGGAAGTGGTCTCCACAAAAGACAACAGACAACCCTTTTCAGGATTTAACAGGTCACGACCTCCTTAAATATAGCAGCAACAACTCTTTATAAGCTTAGAGAAGTCATGACCTCTTCAACTAGGGCAGTAGCAACCCTTTACAGACTACGACCTCTTCAACTAGGGAAACAGTAAACCATAAGGGCATCGGGTCAGTCCATGGAGCAGTATAAAGGCCACAAGGGCAGCAAATCAGACCATGGGTCAACGCAAAGGGTAGCGGATCAATCTTTATGATGGGAAACAAGCTTCAACAAGAGGATGGTACAAACAAACAAGCCCTAGCAACAACAAAGAAACCTTGATGTCATCCTCAATAAACCCTATAACAGTCCCAAGCGAATCAGATCTGAGATATATCTTGTTGATGATCTCAAATGAAGAATTAGACTTGATTATATATTCTCTTAGAGGCTTCTAGAAGGGTCTCTCTTATAATTCTTCATTGACTTAGGGTTTCATCAAATAAGGAGGGTTACCAAAAATTAGAATATAAAATAATGTTATAAAGTCTTTAGGAGTGGGTACTAGGGTTATGACCAAGGTAGTGTGACATGCACAAGGCTGGGTGCTAGAACATAATACAAACAAGTAAAGGTCAACACAAAACAATGGTTAACACAAAGCTAACCCCCATAGATCAAGGATGGGTAAGCACCCCACAAACCACAATAACAAAGGTGTACCCACAAGGTGGGAAGACAACCCTTCTAACCACAAGACAAGGTGGGAAGACAACCCTTCTAACCACAAGACAAGGTGGGAAGACCAAGTGTATACAAACAAGGTGGGGATACAAGCCATTCATCTCTCTCTCAAATGTACAAGTGTTCCATACACTAACTGAAAGTTCATCATCACCATATAAGGAAGGTCCACAATGGATGATGTGATCCTGTGGTCCTCCTGAGTGCTCCTGAGGTCAAGTGCTAGTGACTCTGTCAAGGGGTGGCCAGTCCCTTGAGAATACAACCTAGCTCAACCATCTCTAAGACCTAGGAGAGGAAGTAATCACACATCATCATCTTGGTTAACTAACCAAGATCCACCTGGTTAATTGACCAGGTATGTACCTACAGGAACTGCTTAGTCATAGACCAAGAATCTACCTGGTCCCATACCGGGATATCTCTATCTCATCCTGCAGGATCTGCTTGGTCCTCGTGACCAACAAACTGTCTGGTCCCAAACAAGAATAACCTAGATATAGATAGGGTCCCTAGCCACATGCTAGGGACTTTGTCATGGCATCAACCTACTTGGTCCTAGACCAAGAACCCTAGTAGACTGCTGAGGGATCTAGGGTACCTTCTAGGGACTTACTCTTCCTAGTTAACTGACCAGGAACCCTAGTTAATTGAATAGGGTTCCATCATCCCAGATAATGGCTCTCGTAGCTGCATTAAATTTTACACTCCCTCTCAGTAAGAGAGGCATTCTCAGCAACACTAATCTTGTCTCAGAAGTACCCATACTTCGTTTTGGACAAAGGCTTAGTCAACACATCAGTAATTTGTTCATCTAACAGAACATACTGAAGTCTCTGCACCATGTCCCTGACATAGTGATACTTCCACTCGATGTGTCTCGGCATGTCATAGAATAAAAGATTTTCTTAGAGCTCAGCAAGAAGCTTGATCTTATAGATCCACTTGGAAGTTACAATTGAATTCCCTTGTTGTCTGATAATCACTTTACACACATCATTATCCATTATCAAATAGATGTTTTCTATCATAGTATCTTTCCAAACCTGATGTTTGGCTTCCTCCACATAAGTGGATGATCCTGAATTAGTGACATGGCTCACACTGGAGCACCCTTGAAGCCTCTCAATAGGCTCCTCAATGAGATCAACTGAAGGCTTCCTGGCCTTCTCCATCTGCTGATCTAAACAAAATGTCTCATAGATTGAAATTTCTTGTACTTCCATGTCTGAGTCATTGGAAGACTCTTTAGAGTGATGGAAGGACACATCTCTTATTTCCTTTTCTGCAATCTCACTATGTTGGGGATTGAAGAGCACAGTTGGATCCCTCTTGATCTCTGAATTCTGACAAGGGTCATGAACTAGAGATTTAATAACATCTCTTGAAACCTTATAAATATCACCTTCACGGGAGCTAATCACAATGGCTGAGCTCATGTTTCCATCCTTAGGCCACACTAGAGCCTTTCCTTTTGAGAAGGCTAAAGAGAACCCCTTGTCCTCTAAAACTGCTACATAAAGAATATTCTTCTTTAAACCAAGAACATATAAAATTTTCTCAATGCGAATCAACGTACCTGAATCAAGCCATAAGGTAGTTGAACCAACTCCCTTTATGGCATAGGTACTTCCATCTCCTAGTTCCACTTTCACATTGAACTTCTTGCCTTTGTAATATGGAAGAGCCTCCTTGAATCTAGTCATATGCTTGGTGGCTCCAATATCTATCCACCAGGAATATGCTGAGTTGGAGATGGAACTTGAGAGTGCTAAAACCAAGTAGCATTCTCTTTGATCTTGTTCTTTGGTCTCAGCCTTAGTTTTCTTTTGTTGTGTCTCTTTTTCTTTTGTAGCCGTTGAAGCATGATACTTCCCTCTATGCCATTTCTTGTTAGGAGGTTTCTTACAATCTTTTGCATAATGACAAAGATGGCTACAGTTATAACATATTACCTTTGATTTATGAAAATGCATACCTTGAGGTCCCTTACCTTTGTCCTTGTGCTGAGGGGACCTCCTTTCCTTCTTTGTCTTGGCAGCAAGGGCATGATTCTTTTCAGCGGGAGACCCTGTTCTGATATGGATTGTACCTTGTTCTTCTAAACAATCATGCCACAATCTATCAAAACTTGGTTGAATCTCTCTTCCATTTACTGTTGCAAGAAATGTCTCCCAAGATGTAGTAAGACCATCTACTATTGTTTGCACGAGGTCATCACCATCTACTTCAAATCTAATTGCCATGAACTGATCTCTTATCTGAGAGATCTTTGAGAAGAAAGAGGCAACTGACTCCTTCTCCTCCATCTTCAATTAACGAAGTTGCTTCTTCAAAACCCTCTTCTGAGTAGGTGCCTTCTTTTCATAAATATTTGTTAGGGCATCAAAGCATTCTTTAGTTTTCCTTAGAGGAGTTATTACATGCATCAAATTATCTTTAACTAAGTCAAAGATGACTCTATTTTCTTTGGATTGCTTCTTCTTAAATGTTGCTCTTCCTTGATTTGTTGTGGGATCTTCCACAACCCTAGTAACCAAATCATCCAAGTCACTTTCCTCTAAAATATTCAAAACCCTAGCTTTCCATGCATTAAATTATGAGGATCCTTCAAGCCTATCTTCTGACTTAACTAAAGTAGAAGTCCTCTTCAAACCCTTACTACCAACTTGCAAAGAACTTCTACAATCAAGTTGGTTAAAGCACAAATCCTTACCTTAGGATCTATGTAGATTATGTTACCCTGCAAAACAACATTAGATACAAACCCTAAGCTCTAATACCATGTTAAAAAATAGGGTTAGATTAGGGTTTAAAGCAGGAAATTAAAAAAAAATACTTTAATGCAAAAATAAATCTCTAAACTAGTATTGGAAACAAAATAGTGCAGCTGTAACAAAATTTAGATCTACTAAATTAAAACATAATTTTCATCTCTTTCAACTTTAACACTCCCAAAGTTCCCTATGTTAAAGTTGAAGCATACAGTAACAATAACCAATAGAGCAGCAGTAGTTGTAAGACTATTTAAACAAAGTTATAAGAATAGTAATAGATCTAACAAAAAATACAAAAGAACAAGTCTGATAACTTACTAAGTGAGTTGAGACCTTCCTTATACTCAAAAATTTAACTTTCAGAAAAAACTGATCCTCTCAAAGGCAAGTCAATCAACTAGAAAAAAATTGACCCTTACCTAAGGCTTTGTACATACCTGAGAGAGAGAGAGATGGTAGAGGTTGTAGGATAGACTTCTCGAAGATCATACCCAACACATTAATCAAGACAATTAAAGAGAGAAAAACAAAAGGACAACTAAAACACAGTCCAAAGTGGCAGCCTTAATAAAACTTAAACATATCAGTGGTGGTCACCAATAGGTCATGACAGACCTCAAATCATAGTATTAGGCAACATCTTCTAAGCAGTCACCCAACAAGATAATAGGCCTTAAATCATAGTAGAAGGAAACAACTTCCACAATCATCCCTACACAATAGATCTGACCCAACCAAGGTAGTGACCTCCACAGGCAGTCGACCAACCAATAGGTCTAGCTCATACAATGTATTAACAGGAAGAGGAGTTCACAAGCACCAAATGGAAGCCCTAAAAACTTCACAAGGGGTAGCGGCTCCACAATATGACAACAGGAGGCCTAAAAATTTAGTCCACAAAGGCAACGACTGTCTAAAACAGTCCTAGGTGCTAGCGGCCTCCACAAATGATAGTGATCAGCTCTAAAATAGTCCACATGGGGCAGTGGTCTCCACAAAATACAATAGACAACCTTTTTCAGGATTTAACAAGTCACGACCTCCTTAAATATAGCAACGGAAGCCCTTTATAAGCTTAGACAAGTCATGGCCTCTTCAACTAGGGTAGCAACAACCCTTTACAGACTGCAGCCTCTTATCTAGGGAAACAACAGACCATAAGGGAAGCGGGCCAGTCCATGGAGCAGCACAAAGGCCACAATGGCAGCAAATCAAACCACAGGTCAGCACAAAGGGAAACAGATCAGTCTTTATGATGGGAAACAAGCTTCAACAAGAGGATGGTACAAACAAACAAGCCCTAGAAGCAACAAAGAAACCTGGACGTCATCCTCAATAAACCCTAGAACAGCCCCAAGCGAATCAGATCTGAGATATATCTTGTTGATGATATCAAATGAAGAATTAGACTTGATTTTATATTCTCTTAGAGACTTCTAGAATATAAGGAGGGTTACCAAAAATTAGGGTTTCATCAAATAAGGAGGGTTACCAAAAATTAGAATATAAAATAATGTTATAAAGTATTTAGGAGTGGGTACTAGGGTTAAGATCAAGGTAGTGTGACATGCACAAGGGTGGGTGCTAGCACATAAGACCGACAAGTAAAGGTCAACACAAAACAATGGTTAACAAAAAGCTAACCCCCATAGATCAAGGATGGTTAATCTCCCCTCAAACCACGAGACCAAAGGTGTACCCACAAGGCGGGAAAACAACCCTTCTAACCACAAGAAAAGGTGGGAAGACCAAGGGTATAAAAACTATGATAGTTTACAGGAGAGATCACACAGCTGGAGAAAACCTCACTAAAACTCACTCAAGAATAGCAGAGAAGAGAAGAAGAATGCTGAATCAATAATCACTCATTAACACAAGAAATGACAAAAACTGTTGTATCATACATCAGCTGTAAGTTGGCACTGTGAAAAGTGAATAATAATTGAATACAATCAAGTGGATTCAAATGCCTCCTAAGGTCATTCGAATTCTCCTCAATGTGTGGCTTGGATAGCATTAGAGACATCATCCAATCAGTGGTAGTAGTCACAAATAGTCAAAAGTCAGTCAAATGAGTCTAACTAGTCATGTGAGCACAAATCAAGGGATGGAGACTCCAAGGACGGCGCATGAGGCCGATGAGGCTGTCAGTAGGTCAAGTTGCACTCCGATACAAACAACTGGAAGCTACATGAAGTTAAACTAAGCAATAAATGGATAAACTAGTCAATACGTGTTGCAACTGACTGTTAGTGATCCAAGTAGTGTAGTAGGGTGCATATGTCATCCAGGTGAGTAAAACAAGGTGCACTAGGTAGGTAGGAGGGATCCTGAGGGCTAAAAATAAGATCTAGGGGGATGAACATAGGATCCAGGTGCTGGGGAGACTACCATACTAATGACTGGATGCATGCATGATGACTGGATGCATGCATAATGCATGCATGATGACTGGATGCATGCAGAATGTATGCATGCATGCAAATATAAAAAATGATGGTGAGAATATTCCAACACCCCCCCACAAGCCAAACTATGAGGAAGTAACTGAAAACTAGTAGGGCCCTGGTAACTGAGACCAAAGGTCACCCCATACAACAATCTAAATAAATAAAGTGAGGAAAGAGGGAAAACCCAGTGGGAAGAAAACCCTCCCTCAAAATAGAATGAAGGATGCTAATGTAGCATGGCATCACTCACCCCAGAAGGAGGCAAGTGACCTTCTTTACCGAAGAGGATCGATCAGAAAGAAATGGATCACTGTGTGAATGATCAATGTGAGAAGGATGAAACCTTTCATTCTGAAAATAAGATCTGGTTCTCCTTTGATCAAGTGGATCAACAACAAGATATCTGACATATCTAAGAGTAATGGCTGCCCATCTCGGAAGAGGAGGATCATCAAGTGCAAGATCATCAGGTTCTTGTGGATCTGGATCTTCCATTCACTCATCTTCACTGTCAGGTGCTAGATCTTCAGGTTCTTGTGGATCTGGATCTAGCATTCGCTCAAAAAGACTTATCTTCCTCTTGGGAAGAAGTGGATCATGCTCCAAAAACATGTGCTTGAGTTCTCCAAAAATGGATGCAAGTGAATTTGGAGGCTTCTTGAACTTGCTCTTCCTACCAAACATGGTGAGAACAAATCCAAAAATATGAAGATCATTATGGAGCATGTGATTCGAACCAACTGAGGTAGAATCAACTCCATGAATGTGTATGCATTTCTTTGATATCTCCTTTGAACCGACATAGGTGAGATCATAACCAAATGAACTAATACATGATGGTGGTGGCTTAGACTTCAAATCAACTCTAAGAATTGAAAGATGGTTTCTTATGATCTCCTTTGAACCAACAAAGGTGAGATCAAAACCAAATCACAAAAATTTTCCTGAGACTTGAACCCAAGCGAATGGTAGTTTCTTCTATCTTCAATGAAACTCCGAAAACTTGTGCCAATGACCAAATAGAAGTTCATAGGAAGCATTTGATCAAGGAGGGAGAATGCATCACCTCCAAAATACTCAGTAGGTCATCATCTTGCACATCAGCAGGCTCATGGGAAGTAGAGATTTCAAAGGTCTCTTCAACTTCTAGAGTAGTAGCTGACATATCTTGCTCAAAATTTGAATTAGAAAATGGATCAACTTCATCAGTGGTGATGGACTATTTTTCAATAGTAGATCTTGATATCATGTCTTGGATTTCAACTTCATCTTGAACAACTTCATCATGAGAAATGATTGAGGCCGAATCATGAGTAGAGAAAGCACTGAAGGGAGTGTTATTGGGCTTGTTCTCCAAATCATCCTCTTCCTTTTGCTTTCCAAATAATCTGTCCAATCTTGTCCAGTTATCACTTGGATGTTCAATAGTATTAATGAGGTACTCCAAATTGGAAAGCATAGCAGTACATATTGTTGCTGAGTCTCTGTCACAATCATTTAACCAATCTTCTTCCTCTTCATAGGAAGCAAAATCTCTCTTAACAACAATACACATATTGAAAAGACCATATCTCTTCAGGTATGTTGTCATCTTTGGTTTCCATTCTTCATAGTTGTATGAAGAGAGAGAAAGAACTGCTTTCATATCCATGGAAGCTGTTGTTGAATTCGAATCTACTGCAACTGCAGAAGACATCAAAACTGCTGCAACTGCAGGAAATTGCTGCAACTACAGAGAACTTCGAATAACCTGCAAAAAAATGGAGATACATAGTAGCTGCTGAATTCGAATATGTTGAAGATGGAATAACTTGCAAAACAAATGAGAATTGTAAATGGAGATCTGCTGCAATTCGAATTGAATACTGCCTTAGGACAATGAGCACATGTGATTGGATCCTTCACACCTGGATAGACCTCACTGGATTGCTTCAGCGAATTCAAGACAATTGCATCAGAAATTGCTGTGAAAATCCAAAGGCTTTTGGTGCTCAATGAAAGACAACTGCTGCTGCTGCAATTCAAATAGTTGGCTCCAGCTCTGATACCATGTGATATTTTATAGGAGAGATCACACAACTGGATTAAACCTCACTAAAAATAAATCAAGAATAGCAGAGAAGAGAAGAAGAATGTTGAATCAATAATCACTCATTAACATAAGAAATGACAAAAATTGTTGTATCATACATCAGCTGTAAGTTGGCACTGTGAAAAGTGAATAATAACTGAATAAAATCAAATGGATTTGAATTCCTTCTAAGGTCATTGGAATTCTCCTCAATGTGTGGCTTGGATAGCATTGGAGACATCATCCAATTAGGGGTAGTAGTCACAAATAGTCAAAAGTCAGTCAAATGAGTCTAATTGAGTCTAATTGAGTCATGTGAGCACAAATCAAGGGATGGAGACTCCAAGGATGGCACATGAGGCTGATGAGGTTGTCAGTAGGTCAAGTGGCACTCCGATACAGACAACTGGAAGCTACAGGGAGTTAAACTGAGCAATAAATGAATAAACTAGTTAATAAATGCTGCAATGACTATTAGTTATCCAAGTAGTTTAGTAGGGCGCACATGTCATCTTGGTGAGGAAAAAAAGGCACAATAGGTAGGTAGGAGGGCTCATGAGGGCTAAAACAGGCTCTAGGGGGATGAACATAGGCTCCAGGTGTTGGGGATACTACCGTACTGATGACTGGATGCATGCATGCATGCAAATATAAAAAATGATGGTGAGAATATTCCAACACAAACAAGGTGGGGATACAACCCATTCATCTCTCTCTCAAATGCACAAGTGTTCCATACACTAACTGAAAGTTCATCATCACCACATAAGGAAGGTCCACATTGGATGATGTGATCATGTGGTCCTCCTATCTGCTCCTGAGGTTAAGTGCTAGTGACTCCGTCAAGGGGTGTCCAATCCCCTGAGAAGACAACCTATCTCAACCATCTCAAAGACCTAGGAGAGGAGGTCATCACACATCATCATGTTGGTTAACTGACTAAGCTCCACCTGGTTAATTGACCAGGTATGTACCTACAGGAACTGCTTGGTCCTAGACCAAGAATCTGCCTGGTCCCAGACCAGGATGTCTCTGTCTCATCCTATAGGATCTGCTTGGTCCTCGTGACCAAGAAACTGTCTGGTCCCAGACCATAATATCCTAGAGATGGATAAGGGCCCTAGCCACATGTTAGGGACTTTTCCATGGCATCAACCTGCTTGGTCCCAGACCAAGAACCGCAGTAGACTGCTGGGGGCCTTAGGGTACCTTATAGGGACTTATTCCGCCTGGTTAACTGATCAGGAACCCTAGTTAACTGACTAGGGTGCCATCCTCCCAGAGAATGGCTCTCGCAACTGCATTAACTTTAACAAAAATGACACCATTCCAAGTTCTCTACGGATATGAACCCCCAAAATGGAAGGAGCTAGCCACAAATTTGACAAAGGTTGCATCGGTAAAAGACCATTTAGAAGAGAATCAAAATGTTGTTCAAATACTCAAAAGAGAATTTAAATGTCACCCGAAATCGAATCAAACAACAAGCTAATCAACATCGAACAGAAAGAGAGTTTGAAATTGGAGATTGGGAATTTGTGAGACTACAACCCTATAAACAATTATCACTTAAACAAAGCGGAAAGAATAAACTAGCTCCGAGGTTTTGTGGACCATATCATATCAACAGGGAGATTAGTCACGTAGCATATGGATTGGAATTGCCGAATATAAGTCATATCCACAACGTTTTCCATGTATCATGTCTTAAAAAGGTGTTAGGCCAACATCAGGAAGCACAAACAATACTTCCTATGTTGGATGATGAAGGACGAATTTTCTTGGAGCCGAATACTATTATTGCTACCAGGGAAAAGAGATTGCGCTCCCAAATGATCAAATAATATCTTATTAAATGGAAAAATCTTCCTCAAAAAGACGCCTCTTGAAAATCAGAACAATTTTGACAACTACATCCATCATTACCATTACTTTGAGAACAAAACAAATTTTAAAAGAAGGACAATATTACATACATAGAATAATATATACTATATTAATAAAAAAATCATAATAATTAATAATTAATTATAATATTAAAGAAGGGTTGCATCCTTCACACTTGATCATGAAGAGGAATATTTATAATCCCACTATATATTCTAATATCATCATTAATTAAATTATATATATATTCCAAGGTAAATTTAGAATTATGTTTTCCTCATTTCACGAAGTTCAATCCATCAATTTCCAATAAATACTTGTAATGGTTGTAGGGCGGTAAGAGTGCCGTGGAAAATGGCGGAAAATTGCCAAGTTCTATAGGTAAGCCGCTTTTTATTTATAATTATATTCTAACATAATTTTGAGCCTTTTTTTTTAACATGACAATATGTAGGAAACCTAGAGTCCCTAGTTAGAAAGAAATGGAATAAATTTTAACTTTCTATGCATAAGCTAAGTGCCCATAAATTTCAAACCTCATGTCGACTTCTCATAATATGTTGAACATCCAAAACATTCACACGATCAGGATGGCTCGCTACCATTGGGGTTCAATAAATAATATCGCGCAACCTCCGAATATAAAAACTGTGCCAAAGGCAGTGTTCTTCATGTTGCACTTAGATTGTTCGAGGGTGTAGGATACTTGGCCATTGTAGTAGCTTTTCGTTCTGTGCAGAATTGTAATCGTCCAGACGGTGACAATCCAAATTTTGTGTAGTACAGCCAGTGTGGACCTCCCATGTAGTTAGCTTTGAGCTCTCACTTCTCCAATATGAAAATCCAAAATATGTGCCAATCTAACAAGAGGATTATAATCTGAAACAAATGGGAATGTCATCGTGATTGATGGCATGCCCAAACCCAATGCTTGAACCAATTCATAGGCATTTGTAAATTGAATGTATTTTCACGCACACTGGATTGGTATGCTGGCCCATAACAGTCAAGATTTCCTAAGCATTGAAATGCATAGATGCAAAGTTTCTAAAAGTGCTGAAAGTTTTTACAATCTCTAACAATGTCTTTATTGTTGTTCTAACTTTTTTTCTTCTTCTTTGTGAAGAACCATTATTATAAAGATTGATTAAATTCTTTCGACACTCCAATTAAAAAAATTCTAAAGTTGCCCAAAAGTCATTAGTGTTAACTGTAAAATTAGTCACAACAAATCTAATGAACAAGTAAATCAATCACAACAGATGAACATAGAAAATATGGTGTAAAACTGTGTAAAACATGCACAGTGTTCAATATCCCAATAAGGGTGAATAATTACAATACAATACAGTCACAATGACTGAGCAATTCGAATTGCCTAAGGAGGTCATTCGAATCACTGAATGGAGTAGCTTGACTCCAACTAGAAGTCCTCATCATCAATCAGTGGTGGTCATCAATGCACAAGAACCAATCATCCAGGTGTCAATCTGAGTCTAACTGAGTGTAACATGTGTAACTGAAGTGTGTAGTACTGATATAGGGAAGTGGGCTCAGTGGAGGGCGCATGGGAGGCTAACTGAAGTCAGAACAAGTCATCTAGTCAATCTGGAGGTCCAACAGAGTGAAACAGTCAGTCGGGAGTGAAACTAGCCTCAAATCAGGGAGAATTAGAGCTAACTGAGTGTAACTGAAGTGGAACTGCAGTGGTAGGTGAAAAAGTGCGCCCTTCTCTAGCAGTAGGTGAGAAGTGGGCACCTTCATGACTAGGAGGGCTAAAGAACTGATGTAAGAGGCTCTCGGGTGCTAGAATAAGGTGGGTAAGGTGCTGGAGGCATCAACCTGGTGACTGGGATGCATGCAAAATGCATGCAAACCCTAATTGCATGAAAGGTCCTGAAAATGATGATGTGGATATCCGAACACCCCCCCTCAAGCTAGACTATGATGTGTAAAACAAATAATGTAGGGCCCTGGTTACTAAGACCAAAGGTCACCCCAATACAATAATAATCCAAACTAATAACAGTCAATAAATCGAGGAAATGGAGAAAACCTCATGGGAAAAATACCCCCCCTCAAAATAGACTGTAGCACACCAAAAGATTTAACTGCTCCAAAATCAAGTAGATATGTCTGGAGGTATCGTACTCTTGGGAGTAAATGGATCATGCTCCAAAAACATGTGCTTGAATTCTCCATCAATGGATGCAAGCGAATGTGGATACTTTATGAACTTGCTCTTCATACCGAAAATGGTGAGAACAAATCTGAAAATATGAGGATGATCCTGGAACCTGTGATTCGAACCAAGTGAGGTAGGGTAAGCTCCAATAAGATCAAATAGCTCTTGAAACTTGAACTTCTTATCAGTAGAAGTTAAATCAGCTCCAAGAATAGATGAATGGTTTCTTGAGATCTCCTTTGAACCAACAAGGGTGAGATCAAAACCAAAATCAGCAAAAAATGCATGAGAATTGAACTCAAGCGAATGGTAGTGCTCTTCATCTTCATTAAAAATCTGAGAAACTTGGCAAATGATAGAACACAAGTCTATAGGAGGCATGCAATCAAGGAGGGTGAATGCTTCACCTCCAAAATCATATTTTACCTCTAAAACTTCAAGTAGATCATTATTCTGCATGCCGACAAACTCATGTGAAAGAGAGGATTCAAGAACCTCTTCGGAATCTAGAGTATGAGCTGGTTTATCTTGCTCATAATTCAAAATAGAAGACATTGAGAGAGTGAGTTTTGAATCTACAGTTTCTTCTTCATCTTGAACAATTGTTGAGGCCAAGACATGATCGGAAAGAACACATAAGGAGATCTCATTGGGCTTATTCTCCAAAAGGCTAGCATGATCCTCTTCTTCCTGCTTTCCAAATTCTCTGTCAAGTTGGACCCATAGATCACTTGGATTTTCAACAGTCTTACTGAGATAGCGCATACAAGGAGACATAGCAAGACATATTGCTCCAAAAGCTCTGTCACAATCATTAAGCCAATCATTCTCCTCTTCATCTGAATCAAAATCTCTTGTATTACAAATGCACATATCAAAAAGACATTTTTTCTTCAAGAATGCAATCATCTTTGGTTTCCATTCATTACAGTTGAATGGAGTAAGAATATTTTGTGAAGAAGAAGTCTCCATCTTTGCATTAGCGAATGCACATGGAGGAAGTAAGAAACCTGCAAATCACACACAAACAAACACTATGTTTTCAGCCTTGCATGCACATGAGCGAATGCACATGAGATTTTGCATGCCGCTGCTGAAATATATTGGTGAGCAAAGATTGCTCTCTCTTCATGTAGAACACCTGTAGAAAAGAAATCTTGTCCCTGCCATGGCTCTGATACCATGTAAAATTAGTTACAACAGATCTAATGAACAAGTAAATCAATCACAACAGATGAACATAGAAAATATGGTGTAAAACTGTGCAAAACATGCATCAGTGCTCAATATCCCAATGAGGGTGAATGATTACAATAAAATACAGTAACTATGACTAAGCAATTCAAATTGACTAAGGAGGTCATTCAAATTCCTTTTCTGTAGCTTGGCTCCAACTAGGAGTCCTCATCATCAATCAGTGGTGGTCATCAATGCACAAGAACCAGTCATCCAGGTGTCAATCTGAGTCTAACTGAGTGTAACTGAAGTGTGTAGCATTGACATAGGGAAAGAGGCTCAGTGGAGGGCGCATGGGAGGCTTAACTGAAGTCAGAACAAGTCATCTAGTCAATCTGGAGGTCCAATGGAGTGAAACAGTCAGTCAGGAGTGAAACTAGCCTCAAATCAAGGAGAATCGGAGCTAACTGAGTGTAACTGAAGTGGAACTGCAGTGGTAGGTGAAGAAGTGCGCCCTTCTCTGGCAGTAGGTGAGAAGTGGGCGCCTTCATGACTAGGAGGGCTAAAGAACTGATGTAAGAAGCTCCCGGGTGCTAGAATAAGGTGGCTAAGGTGCTGGAGGCATCAACCTGGTGACTGGGATGCATGCAAAGTGCATGCAAACCCTAGAATTTGCATGCAAACCCTAATTGCATGCAAGATCCTGAAAAAGATGATGTGGATATCCGAACATTAACACCAAATCCACTAAAGGAAAAATTATAGCTATTGCAAATAGGTAGAATTATCATAAAATCAATTCAAGAATGGTTTAAAAAAAAACAATTTCGATGATTAATAAGCCGTCGATTTACCGGACCTTGCCTTTTCATACAATGGCCGGTGACCTAATTAGTTTTTATTATTAGATAAATATATCATCAACAAGCATGGAAGAAAACATGAAAAAGAACTTAACAATTTATACAGATCAATCATTTTTATTTTTTTACTATTTGTATTTAAAACTGGGACAAAAGTACATTCGAATTTCAATCTCACTAGATTCTTCTTGCAACTACTTTCATAAATAAAAATTGTGAAATTGATATATCAAACACCGACTACATCTTACGATTTTGTTTGGGATAGATTGTACCCTGGCAATGCATTCTTTATATTGCATCACACTCAAGTTTTGCAATGCATTCTTTATACCTAGTGTCCGACTGTAGGTTACGCCAAGTATAATTCTGTAGAAGCCCAATTCCAAATAGACGAGCAGTAGAATTTTGTTTCCTTTTGTCTGGTTTCTGTACTTTATAACAGTGTAGTTTATAGCACTAGAATCTCTCTCAAGGTTTCCGGTTCTTAATATCTATTCTTGAGGAGTGTGTTAGGCAGCATGGTAAGAGCATTTTCTTTCATTCAATTGTTGATAAATGTTTAAATATTGCACTCGAATACACAACTACTGCATGTATCAACTTTGCAAATAACATTGTCAACAGCTCGTCCCTGGTGATTTCCACAAATCTCATGAGGTGTTAAAAACAACGGCATTGTGTACAAAGTCCAGTACAAACAACTCCAGTGGCACTTGTTGTTTGGAGAATACTTTGTCTTATCAAGACTTGACATTACTTTATTGCAACCAACATAAAAGTCATCATTTTTATTCCCATGCATTAATGAGCTAAAGTGACATTACTTTATTGCAAACCAGCATTAAAGTCATCATTTTTATTACCATGCATTAATGAGCTAAAGTGACATTACTTGATTGCAACAAGCATTAAAGTCATCATTTTTATCAGCATGCATTAATGAGCTAAAGTGAATTTAATCATTGGCCATTGTGTTCTTGGGCAGCTTCTTCATTTTGCTAGGTTCCCTTGACATTACTTTATTGCAATAAGCATTAACGTCATCATTTTTATCACCATGCATTAATGAGCTAAAATGAATTTAATGATTTGCCATTGTGTTCTTTAGTAGCTTCTTCATTTTGCTAGATTCCCTTGTGTACTTGTGGGAACTATTTTTCTTTTGTTTTGGGGTGATTTTAGAGTGACGTGGTCATTCTATTAGTACACTTTTATTTGTGTTATAGTGTGGATGCTCCTCGTGAATGATTAATAATTAAATAACACATAACACTAATACAACTAAAGTAATATTCCACTCAATGGCATTTTGAAGTTAATGTTACTAGTACTTTCTCTTATGTGGAGATTGATGGTGATTAATGGTTGGATGACGCTATTTTAAATTTTGGGATTTATCTTATGGTAATTTGGATGTCATCACATTATAGTACTTTTGTTCAATGTATACGAATGACATGGTGCTTTAATCCGTGGATACATCATTGGGATCATCATTATCTAGGTAGAAGATGTGTTCCGATGTCTTTAAAGAACTTTGCAAAGATCTGTCATTGACATTTAAACTTGCGGCTGGGGAGCATACCCGTTTAAAAATAGTTGGTTTGATAGCTTCTGTGCTGAAAGTGCGGGCAGTTGTTTCTAGCTAGCTAGATGTTGTGTTGGCCACCACTGTTACTGACTCTGGTACCCCATGCGAGTAGTATTGCAATAGATAGACTTCGAACATAGAATCAAGCTCCACGTACCATCAAGTATATATAGGATCCCCTTAGGAATCCTAAAACCTGCCCATATTCAAGCCTTGGTTTGGGGGGATACGAAATATTGAGTTTATATTGCTATATCATTTATTTTCTTGGATGCATGAGTATTGAAATGCTGGTATATCATATTCATGGTTGAAATATTTATTGATGAATGTACTTATTGCACATAATGTCATCTTGAATGTTATAGTTAATGGTGCATATACTTGTAAATGAATATTAATAATCACCTTAACTTAGAGAGTGTCTAGTCATCATATTTATCTATCCATTAGAAAAATTAGTGCTAGGTGTATACTTACGATTGCCCTTAGATAATCTTAAGCAAAAGCTTGGCCAGGGTATCCCCCTTGGATAGTCTAGGTTCGTTCACTATTGGACCTAGGAAGCCTAAAGTGATGAACCCCTTTCTGTTAGAGACATTCGGTTAGGGGTTCATAATTGTGTCGGATTAGCAACCACAACTTTTCCATCAGCTTGGGCTGCTAGTTTGTGTATTAACACCTTCGGCAAAGTCTCGTGGCGCTTCATTGACCACTCCCTTCAAGCTTTTGTGTTTTCCCCTCTTTGGATCAGATGGGTTCTTCCTCTCGCCTCCTCAACTTTCTTTTCTATCCTGGTCAATGGTTCCCCCTTTGCCACATTTTCTCCTTCCTAGGGCATTCGCCAAGGAGATCCCTTTTCTCCCTTCCTTTTTATCCTCATGGTGGAAGGGTTGGGTAGATCCCTATCTAAGGCCGTCCAAGATGGTCTCCTCTCGAGGCTCCATCTTGTGGATGATGAATGATTTGGCCGCCTCTCCTCTTCAATTTGTGGATGACACTTTTATGCTTGTTGTGGCCATTGTTTGAGAGGCCAACGCCATTAAATCTATCCTCCGCACCTTTTTGGAAACTTTCGGGCTCTATGTGAATCAAGACAAATCATAAATCTTTTTCTTCAACACCCCCGTGCTTTGTAAGAAAGAATCTCTCGTCTCTTAAATTTTCAGCGAAGCTCCCTTCCATCCAAATACTTGGGTGCCCCCCTTATTGTTTCTGCTATTCATCATCCTACTTGAGCCAATCTACTTGCTAAACTTGAAAATAAGCTCTCAAGTTGGACCTTCTATGCTCTCAATCTAGTAGGCCACCTCACTCTTGTCAAGTATGTTCTTAGAAGTATGAATTCTTACCTTTCTCCATCTTCTCTGCTCCAAATACATTCTCAATGAAATCCATAACTTGCAAAGAACCTTCTTGTGGAGAGCTCAAGGGGAAAAATCGCAAATGCGTGCTGGTGGCTTGCAAAGAACCTTCTTGTGGGGGGAATCCAAGGGGAAAAATCGCGAATGTGTGCTGGTGGCATGGGACAAAGTCTGCCTTCCTAAGCTCAGGCGTGGGCTGGGGATAAACCTCCCTAAACTAGAGAATAAACCTCAACTCGTCAAAATCTGGTGGCGTTGGCTCACGACCGCCAATTCTCTTTGGTCTCACATATGGCGAAGAAAATATGCCCCCAATATCGATTCTCAAGATCTTATTTGTCTTCAGGGCACTTGTACTGGATCTCTTGATGATCTCAGGTGGTGGCGTTTGAACCCGGTTCCTGCTCTCATGGCGTCTTCATTCCTGCATCATTAGCGTATGAGCCCGAAGAATAAGGTTTGGCTCTCGTTTATATCGCACAGTCATGCGGGCTCGCCGTTTTTTCCCTGACGCTCTTCCTCCTCTCGCCTCGCTTCTGTTCTCTGCTCTGGGCTTGGCCCTCTGCCTTATACTGGTCATACTGCCCTCCTCTGGCTCGCTCCTCCTCTGGCTCGCTCTGTCTCTCATATAGCCCAAATGAAAACCACCGAGCGAAGGACCAAAGCTAGTACTAGGCGCTCACACATGCCTCGAGTAATTCAAGCTAAGGATAAAGCCAACGTCTTTTTTGAGGAGATGGTTTCACCGCCAATTCAACGACGTCTTCGAGACATCGAAACTAGGCTTCAAGAGCATCGACGCAAACCCCAACAAGCCTAGTTAATTTTGGAGATGGGTTCCATGGTGGATGATGCCGGTGCTACACGCACCAGAGAGACATGCTACACGCGGACGTTGGGTCTATTCTGGCAGACTAAAGCCCTTTTTGGGCAGGCTATTCAGATTATGAAGAAGGGCGCTTTCAGTCAGGCCTGCAGGGGCTCAGTTTGCATGAGCGCATGGATCGGCTGGAAGGTTGGATGAAGCGCTTCACTAGAGCTCTGGTGGACTCGGACAAGAGGACCAACTCAAAACTCAACCTGCTGGCCCGGGAGCTTACCAGGAAATCATTCTGCTATGTCTCTGCTACATCTGAAGGGGTTCATAATTCAGGCTAGCAGGCCACTGGTGAACCGCCTAGTTTCCAGCCTCCCAAGATGGAACGCGGCGAGCCCTCTGGCGCGCAGAATCTTCAGAAGGTGCAGATCATTTGGTCCCTCCTCTTGTTATTCTATTTGATGATGATTAATGATAGTTTAGTTAGATCACACAAGTTTCAGCTCTTCAACTTTCATTTTTGTCACAAGTGGCCATAACCCCCGGCCTATGGGGGACTTCTGATGAGGCTTTTTATCTCAGTTATGGCTGCAGGTTTGATAGGATTGGTTTTGTCTTTAGCTCTAGAAGTAGGACTGCTGCATGCAACTGACATTTGGACTCATCTTTGGTGGCCTGATGGCTTTGTTTTCTCTGTACAGTTTTCTTAGTTTTTAATAGATTACGAACTTATATAAAAAAAGACCACAAGGGATCTCAAACTGAGTAAAATTAAACTTGCATGGGTCCGGACAAAACATATATTACATTAGATCTCTGGATACGGGCAAGTGTTTGTTCTGTATATTTCATTCTAAAGGGAGCATTGATAATTAAATGTACACGAGTATGAAAGCATCAGATTGATTTCCCCTCGATGTTAAGAAAAGCCAACTTTAGAGCAATTTCACAAGCACCAAGTCACTGTATTCTTGTGCAAGAAACATAATCGTTGGAGTGCACAGGCAGATCTTTCAGAGTAAATTTAATTAACTAATTAGTTGGACAGACCAAATTAATGTCTACAAAAATTTCTCCAAGCACTTGGCTAGGTAACTGTGCTTAATTAATCCACGACTTTAATCTTAACAGAAAAGAAACTCAAGTATAATTTAACTTTTCACAAGCACCAAGTCACTGTGGATTCTTGCAAGGAATATATTTGTCATGATGCACAAGCAACAGAGTAAAGTAAATTAAGAAAGCTGGACAGACCAAATAAGATTCTGAATAAATTTTCGGAAAAAACTTAGTTAGGGCAGGACTAGGTAAATGTGCACAATCCAGTGCATGACTTGAACCTTACCAGAAAATAAACTTTATTGTAATTTAACCGTTACAGAAATCTGAAAACAGTAATAAAGTTCGAAGTTGCCAAATTTTGATAAGGACGTTATATCAATTTAATGAAAATAAGGAAACGGCCCTAGTGCAACTATTTAGAAATGGTGCCAAACTAGGTAATTTAAATTAAAATGTAAATATATATCATATCATTTGAAGAAGCTGAAAAGAGTAGTTGCATTCGTAAAGAAAAATAAAGGGTAGGTTAATGCTGTATTTGGTAATTCTAAAGCACAATAAAGCACTTCTATACCCTTAAACTCTGGAGCTACTGTGTTTATGGTAGAAAAAGGATTGTAATATCTAAAGGACCATATCCGGAAGGCAGACGATGATTTTATTACTGGTTCCTCAATACTTCGAGTTAATCTTAAATCCTAACACAACCATATATCATCATTTTCAGCATTCTCCATGGCAAAAGGAACGTGGATATTAATCTGGTTGTCCTTTAAAAGTCTACCATTCATTTTTTGTAACAACCTGTACCATTATTCCCGATTTACACAACCAAGTCAACTCAAATTCTCGATCATTATTCCATTCTCAACCCCAGGAAGAATGAAAATCAAGCACATATATGATATTTTACAATAGAAGAGAATACATCACAAAAATCGGGCACAAACAGAGCAGCCACTATTTATCTATATGAGTGCTTCAAACTATACTCATACATTACATAAAACAACACACACAACTTCCAGGTTGTGAATAATGGAACAAAATCCAATCACTCATTCTACACGCAGCATCTTCTAGGCCTCAATTCAACCAAAACCATGGCATCTGGCACAGACCAACTTTCAATCATTAAAAAGGGCTATGCTGAATGAGCCATTTCCAAGAAGGAATAACTAGGTAAGCTCCAGATTCGGCTCTTCTTAAAATCAAAACAAAACATATCTTAAACAGCTGCTTCTTCTTCTTCTTCATAATCGACCTGATCTTCAGCAGTTGCATCTTGATACTGCTGGTATTCTGACACCAAATCATTCATGTTACTTTCTGCCTCTGTGAACTCCATCTCATCCATGCCCTCACCAGTGTACCAGTGCAAGAAAGCTTTTCTCCTAAACATGGCAGTAAATTGTTCACTGACTCGCCTGAACATTTCTTGAATTGAAGTAGAGTTTCCAATGAAGGTGGATGCCATCTTAAGACCTTTGGGAGGAATGTCACAAACACTGGACTTCACATTGTTCGGTATCCACTCAACAAAATAAGAGGAATTTTTGTTTTGAACATTCAACATTTGCTCATCTACTTCTTTTGTGCTCATACGTCCACGGAACATAGCAGAGGCTGTCAGGTATCGCCCATGTCGAGGGTCAGCCGCACACATCATGTTCTTGGCATCCCACATTTGCTGTGTGAGTTCAGGTACAGTGAGGGAACGGTATACTTGGGATCCCCTAGAAGTCAAGGGAGCAAATCCCACCATAAAGAAGTGTAAGCGAGGGAATGGAATCAGGTTAACTGCAAGTTTACGCAAATCCGAATTTAACTGTCCAGGGAACCGCAGGCAGCATGTACATCCACTCATTGTTGCAGATATCAAATGGTTAAGATCTCCAACTGCACAAAAATTAAAATGTAAATGTAAATGAATTGATACCAAAAAATAGGTGGCCTCTTATGAATGAATCCTACTTATCTGAGTCCGTATGTATTAGTGAAAGCAAATTCATAGCATATCGAGATAAATGTTCCGCAACATATAAAAGCAATCCTAATATAGCCATAACCATAGTAGTCCTAACACAAACCCATCTACTAAACCTGGTTTAGATATATGTACCTTGAGGTTGTGACCTTGAGCTTCACAACCACTAGGTGCATATCAAAGGCATGCTTAAACTTCAAATGGGACTGTGCTAATGTCAATATCCAGTGTACCTAATGTTAACCTGAATACCAAGTGTTCATGTATCCCCGCCCCATCTGGACTGTAAAGCACCTAACTTCTCTCAGTACACCCAGTTTTTGAACAGTTAAATAGAGTGAACAATGGAAATACCCTTCCTGGAAAGCAAGAATTTATGTCAATAGTAATGCGTTATCGCTCTAACTAGAAATAAGGACGAGGTACTTACATGTGGGTGTTGTTAACTTTAAGGTTCTGAAGCAAATGTCATAAAGTGCTTCATTGTCAAGAACCATGCATTCATCTGCATTCTCCACCAATTGATGCACAGAAAGAGTTGCATTATAAGGCTCCACCACTGTGTCCGACACCTTGGGTGATGGAAAAACAGAGAAAGTCAACATCATTCTGTCTGGGTACTCCTCCCTTATTTTTGAAATCAAGAGAGTCCCCATTCCTGATCCTGTCCCTCCTCCCAGGGAGTGACATACTTGAAATCCTGCACACCATAGTAGCTCAATCAGCAAAAACACTTCAATAAATAATAAGAAATGAAAAACCAGTGACACTTCAATATAAAAAACAAATCCAGTCACTTTGGCAAGAAACGGACCAAAAGGTCATACTATACAGTCAGAAATCTCATAATAAAAACTAACCGTGAACATGGAAGGAAGTAGTAAAATAAAATAGTCATCAGCTCCCAGGATTACTAAAATTGTGAGGAATAACAAAAATAGAAATGCGCGGGCTGAAACCCATGCATATTGTCAACACAAAAGTCTGATGCCTACGAAAGTACTACTTATTTATCCCTAGACCCCACTTAGTACAATCATGCTGTTTAAGGATCAAGATTCCCGTGCTCTAATGACGGTGGGTCCAATTTCACCAAACTCCCATCAAAAAGTGACAAGAATGTTCTGGTACTCCATCTGTAGTTACTCAGAAAAACTTCGTGTATGCAGAAAGACAAGGAAGACAAAGTCTTAATGGAAGTTGGAACCCGGCTCAGTTTTGACTAATTGTCGACATTATGGAGCAAAGAGTTGAACTTCGGTCTTTTAATTATCAACTACTGGTACAGTGTAATTAATTGACACAACATAGACTCGGAAGACAAAGTCCAATTGAAGGCTGACCGGGTCAATTTCAACTAATTGCGAACATTATGGGGCAGAGAATTGAACCGTGGTCTTTTAATTACCAACTACTGGTACAGTTCCATCTAAATCCATGCCTGAAATGCTCCAATTACTAGCCCAAACCCATCTAGATTGTAAACCCCACTCTAATATGTACTTAGAAGTGACAAAGCTTCATGTTACATATTTCGAGTTACAATATTTGATAAATTGGTCAAACCCATTTAAAGTCAGGTTGGTGTGTGATAACTTGCACTCAAATTGCCCCCCGCCCGCGACGGAAAATTTTCTGGCGAGGCACAGTTCCACCCCTTCTTGTTATTTTTTTGGAATTTCGACAATCTGGGCAGTCTTAAAATGGGCCAAAACCTCTAAGGGCACAGTTCCATGGCATAGTTCTGCAGTAAATGGGGTGGAACTAGGATTCCACCGATTTTTATAACCAGATCTAGCGAACAAATCACCAGAAAAGCAGGGTGATTTGAGTGCCAGTTATCCCACGCCACTCAGGTTTGATATGCGTATCAAAGTTCAAGAGATTGAGGAAATCAGCTCTGAATGCACCTTAAAGTTGCAAAACTCAAGGTCACAAGTCTGGGGTCTAATTTGCACTGATCAGTAGCACAAACCCATCACTGATTACTAACACAAACCTATCAAAACGGCCAATATTGAGGATCCAACCCATCTAGACTCGGGTTTAATATGCAGCTCAAGGTTGCAAAGCTCAAAGCACATATTTCGAGTTTCAATAGTTGAAATATCGATCATTTATGTGAACTTGAAATACTCATCCTTCAACTTTACAACATTGAGACCTGCAACGTTAAGGTGCATATCAGAGATAAATTCAATTAGGTTTTGTTATGCCAATGCCTCTATGCCTTATGTAATTTCTTCTTAAATGCAAGCTTACTAAACCCATGGTATATGTAATGCTAAACCAGTAGTATATTCCATTTGCAAGAATGTATTCCACATTAATATCACTACTCGCTCAATGCACTATCATACACCAAAACATTTCTGAATTCAATTCATTATAACACACCAAAATACAGACACCAAGAGCTAATCGATAACCCCACCGCCAATCTTCATAGCTCAAATGCACATTCAAAAAAATGAAAAACAATTTTTATTCAAACAAATTGTAATCGTCCTCTGAATTATGAAGCTATACAATAAGAATGGGAACAAAAAGATAAAATGACCTTGAAGACAATCGCAGCTCTCGGCCTCCTTACGCACGACATCAAGGACGGAATCAATGAGCTCGGCCCCCTCAGTATAATGCCCTTTGGCCCAGTTGTTTCCCGCGCCCGTCTGCCCGAAGACGAAATTATCCGGCCTGAAGATCTGACCATAGGGACCTGATCGAACGCTGTCCATGGTCCCGGGTTCGAGATCCATCAGCACCGCTCGAGGCACGTAGCGGCCGCCGCTGGCCTCGTTGTAATAGACATTGATCCTCTCCAGCTGCAGATCGGAGTCCCCGCTGTACGAGCCGGTGGTATCAATCCCATGCTCATCACATATCACTTCCCAGAACTTAGCTCCTATCTGGTTCCCGCACTGCCCGCCCTGGATGTGCAATATCTCTCTCATTCTCCTCACAAAGCCACAAAAAAAAACCCAAGCTCTGTCGAAATCTCAACGGCTGTGAATCGAACCCGAGGCCTCTTCCAGCTTCTGAAGCATAACGCCTTCTGTCCTCAAATAGTACACAGGACTCCTCGGGCACAAACAAGCGCCATCTGTTAAGCCGTGTGCAAGTCTGACGGAGATTTGCGGTGAGAAATCGGCTTGGATAACAAGCAAAGGTATCGTCGACGTCGGCATTCAGTGGAAAAGCGAGATGCGAGGTGTTTAAGATGAGAAGATAGAATGTGACTGGTAGGGTGACAGGGAGGGGCTGGGCTGGGCTGCTACAGAGCATTATTTTTAATTTATCAAACTTTGTAAGTCGATTTCTTCGTAGAGAAGATTCCAGAAAGACAAGGCTAGTGGAGCTTCTCATTTGCTTTTGCAATTATTGTCACTGTTATCATGCTTTGTATTTCTGGTGGGCTTTCCCTGTACAAAGCTTTGTTTCTACGCCCCTGAAGGTCTTGCTTGACCCCATTAAGGTATGGGCGGTCGCTTTCCTTGCCGTTGCTCTTTCGCATCTTATCTTAAAACTTTATGCATCGATCATAAAATGACTGTTAATAACCGAGTAAATTCAACCTACGAGGAAGTGTTGGGAGGAAGTGTTGGCAGAGAGAATTTGCATATTATATTTTGCAATCAGGGTGTGGTGGAGACAGAGTGGCGCTTTGTTATGGAATGTGCAACCTAGGAGGATATCAGCATTCAATATGAAGACACTTTAAAGGCTGACAACATGCATCATCTTTTTGAAGAAGATAAGATTAACCAAATTGCAAGTCTTCTAGTCAAGATTTACAGCAGAAGATCATGGAGAGACGTTAGGGCTCTAGTTCTTTTGGTCTCCTAGGCTGCTCAGCCTCGTGGAGGTTATTAAAATCATTCATTCATTCATCCATATGTAAGTTGGGATGAATTACATTTAATTCTGTTTAGAGGAATCAACGAAATAGACTTTGGTTAATCTAGTTTCTAGAATCAATGAATTATATCTTAATAGCATAGTTTTAAATGTAAGTGATATGATGTTTTTGTTGAGTTTTTATGTAATGAATGAGTGGATCATATAATTTTAGCCATACCTTGATTCTTTTGAATATGAGGTGTTGACATATTTTCGAGTGGATGTAATGTAAGTGATATGATGTTCTTGTTGAGTTTTTATTTAATGAATGAGTGGATTATGTAATTTTAGCCATACATTGATTTTTCTGAATATGAGGTGTTGACATATTTTCCAATGGATGTAAATCTTTGATAAACCACAATTGAAAAAAAAAAATGTTACAACCCAATAATAAGTTATAAGTTATTAGACAATTTTTATTTTGTTACATAGATAAACATGTTGGAGCATTGCAATTTTTTTGTTTTTGTTATTGAAACGAAAGTTTATAGGTTAATATTAATCGTAGCTTAGAGCAATATTAAATATTGTTTCCGGGTGGTACAGTTTTTTTAATAAACTTTTTTAGCAATAAATTGGATATAATATTTAAATAATTATTATCAATGTCTTAATATATTTTTCATTTATTAGTTAATTTTTTTTGTATTAGTTAAATTTTATGTTATAAATTTAATATTTAAAAAATTATTATATTTAGTTTTTTATTGGTTAAAGAATTTATTTTTGAAAATATAACATTACTTTAAAATACATAAAATTAAATAATAACTTTCATTTAATTTTTGTTTTGTTTTTTTAACATTTTCACTATTGAAATTGTATTTTGATTTTAATTTTCTCGGATGCGGGTGGTAGATGGGACCACGTGTCAATGTGAATAGTTGTGGGGTAGAGAATGCGTTGGAGGTGGATACCACAGCTAGCGGTTGGTGGTCGAAGTAAATGACAGGCATGCGAAGGGGGGGATGTTATGCAGAGGAGGAAGATCGAGGACTGGAACATTTATATTGATGAGACAGTCAAGGGAAAGATGGTAGCTCAATTATGGAGAGGATAAGTTGGTCTGCATGGATCGTGAGCAAAAGGTACCAGGGAAGCATGTATGACAGTGGCAGCGAGGTAGCTGGAAGGAGAAGTGTTAAGGAGATCATTAAACCGAGAGTTCATGTGTGTGTAGGCGATATGATGTTGGAATTGATGGAAGGCATTGGTGGAGGGGCTATAAGAAGAACTGTATCAACCGGGGAGGCAAAGGATGAGGTGAGGAGACGCATCAAAGCACTGTTGGTAAGGAAGAGGCTCGACACTTGGCGGTCTAGGAGTTGGCCATGGCTCCTCGCCAGTGGATGAGGAGTCGTCGTGGGGGGAGATGCCAGAGTGAGAGAAGGGTGGAAGAAGGTGACCATGGGAAAGAATTCATGGAAGGAATTCCCCTTAACGTCGACGAGCTCATCATGGTCATGGAGGTTGAGGAGATGCAGTTGTGGATGGAGGAACAGGGGATGTCTACAGTGTTAAGTCCTTACTTGGTGATGTGCAAACTGTTGGCAAAGACAATGATGGAAAGGGAGAGTTTTGGGGACCTGGTTACGCAGGTCTTGGGCAACCTGAAGGAGGCTTTGGTAAGAAACCTGGTGGACATGGAGGGGGTCTTGGACCTCGCAAAGGCACCCTTCGGTCGACACTTGGTACATGGGGAGTCTCCTCCGACAACTCCTGTGCAGACAACGTTGGTTCGCGTGGATAACCCACCAGAGGAAGGAACGCCTCCAACAGCGGGCGATGGGTAATGATGGTGACACTTTCTGTTTTTGTTGGGCTGGTGATGCATTTTCGTTCTGGATATCATTGTAATGGCCAAATGCCTGAGCTTTGGGAAAATTCTGTTACGACCATGGGCCTTGATTTAGGGGAAGTTTTATTTTATTATCTTATGCTCACAAAAGTGGACATGTTATGTAATGGGAAGGGTTGTCTAGATGTTATGGGGAACTATTTTGCTTCAAGCCTCAGGAAGGAAAATTTTGTATCACTATGTATAGTTTCTTTTTAAGTAATTGAAGGTTCTACATCTCACTCACAAAAAAAAAATATTTTGAATTTAATGCGATCAATTTTTTATATTTTGGTGAGGAAGTATATCTTGATTTGATCAATATTACAATTTTTTATATTTAATTTTATATTTGCTTTTTTTTTTTTTTTTTTTTTTTTTCAGTTTCTTTATTCAACCTAATGCTTATTTTTTCTCTAAATTTCTATATTAAGCAATTACTATATTCAAGGTTGGGTTTGCAGAATGAAAACAGAGGATGGTAACCATCCCAATTATAGTTTTTATAGATTATATAAATATTTTTCATGTGCATGTGGACGCATCTGACATAAAACTAGGAAATGTTCTAGCACAGCTTGGGGAAATCTTAACTTGTTTTATAAATCTAAGTTTCAATAGCATAGTTTTTCCATCTCTTTAAGATTTTGAAGATCTTTGAATGGACGAGACATATTTAAAAATCCTAAAACTACACATTGTTAAAATAATCATTAAAAGGTAAGATTAATGGAATGGCCAAAAGTGAATTGAACTTGTTAAAATCATCTGTTCTAAAAAAAACCATCTTTTTCTTTTTCTTTTTTTGTTTTGAAAATGGAAAAACTATTATAACTCAAAAATTATTACTTCCTAATTTTGGATTGACTCATCACCATTATTTAAGGAAAACCACACTACTTAAAATGATTTATTGGTGATACTTAAGGAAGGAAAGTTTCATTCTTACCAAATGCCTCTAGGTCTTAACATGTTTCCTAAGCATAAGGAAGTGGACGTATTAGCTAATCCAAAGCATTTTTAAACCATACTCAAGAAAGCCAACATCCTTTGTAGTCATAATTGAGATTATATCCATTAAAAAGATAAAAAAATTATTACATTCATATATCTATTTAATTATCCACTTTAAGATTTATAAAAATTTCAATTATAAATTATATATATATAAATAATATTATTTTCATATTTATAATTAACATTAAGAAATACTTTGTTATAAAATTATTATTTTCGTTGATCCTTCTTTTTTTTGTGTGTTTGATCTATTTTACAAAATCCAACTTTCAACATGTTAGAAGACCAATGAATCATGAGGCACATTTGCTCTCATTACAAGGAAGACTCTCTCCATACCTTTGGGAGACCCCATCTGGGAAAAGATAACCAAAAAGAAATCCTTGTTATGTATTGGCCTAGAGGGGCATTGATGTTGAGGCCACTTTTCCCCTTTGATTTATTAATATAGGGTGTGTATTAAGATGGGGGTTGAGGCCGGGAGCTAGTCATGGGGCCTTCTGGCTGACCCCATGGAATCCTAGGTTCGAACCCCTGCGCGAGTAGATGCAATACTCTAGCAAGGCCTCATGCGACCAAGGTGTCGATTCTAGTCCCACTAGACAAAATGCTCTCATTCCAAAATAAAGGTTGGCCCCGGCTCCTAGTTTTCATTCTGGCTGTCAGATAGAGCGGTTTCCTCAATGAAGATTATATGCGGTGGTTAGGGTTTCCAAGGTGAAGAAAAAAAAGGGTGTGTATTAAGATCAAATAGCCTATGTTTAGATATTTGGACTTTTTTAGTTATATATTTTTTATCATGTTCACTCAAAATCTAGTTAAAAATTTAGAGGAATTGCTAAAATTGTAGATATTAATTGTTGATATTGCAGAACTTGGGTGCAATATGGATATTTTAGGGTGTTGAATAATTCAAAAAAGCAATTTCGGAGTTGAAAGGTTCCAATTTTCCCAAGGATTATATAGCTAGATTCTATGATAGCCGCACAAAACTAAATCATCTAACATTTAGATTCTCTTATTGCAATGCTATGGCACTTTCCTTGAGTCGTTCTTACAACATGGGAATGATTTGATCATACATCCATTACATGGAGTAATGGCAAGGTACTTTCAACATCTCAGTAGTTATCGTAGTGGGCTAATGCTAACTAGTTTCATCCATTATGAAAATGATTAGATCCATCCCATTTGTTTCAGTTTAGCTTTCTCTAGGTACATCAACAATTTTTCTCAAAATGGCGAGGTCAAGTAGGAAAGTCCAACCTTGAGTTAAAGCACCATTTTTTGGTTGGGAATGCTCAACAAGGCAATGCTTTTGACTCCCAAAGCTAAGGCTAATATGAGAACTTTGTGGTCCAAGGTGACAAAGGGGATGGTTCATCTTATGTGATATCCGAAACTTCGAAATAGAACTTGGTGTCCAATGAAAATGTATTCCATGCACAATGTGAGTTCAAACAATGCCTTTAGGATTGAGATGAAAAAATGCCCTCATCAACATACATGGCCAAAGGAAAAAGACGTGGCACTCATGGAAAAAACTTGCATTACTGGCAAGGTTTTCAAAAAAAGAAAAACAAGGAGAGAAGGTTTTCAACAAGAAAACACTCAATTTCCTAAAACCTATGGTTGATGGTTTCAATCATCATAGTCGAATTTCGGGAAAATAATGTTAGAAAAATAAAGCATAATTCTATAATTGAAATATTTATTTAAAAATTATAAAACATAAATCAGTTAACAAAAATAACATATAGATATTTATTTAATAATTTACAAAATATAAATTAATTAAAAAACACATCTTCTTTGGAGTAGGTATAAATAACAAAGTAATCCTCGAGTAATGCAAAATGGATCTACATAGGTGGATCTAAGTGATGCTATACGTAGGGAGATTAGAACTTGGGATGGTGTTGACTTTGTTAAATTTGGGGACGGTGGGGACGGTGAGTCAACTTCTGACACATTTTTAGGGTCTTACATAAGAGTTTTTGGACCTTGTGCCGAATGAACTTTGCCACTAACTTTCCTCATCCAATGTGGAAGTTTTTCTTCCCATTGAGATATTTCCAATGAGTTGTCATCACCAGAAACAAGGTTCATATACAAAAGTTAAGAGCTTGAAAACATAATAGCCCAAATATTCCCCACGTGTTCAAGTGGGGACCATTTCAATGCATGCAATTTATAAAGTATGAGGACTTATTAATGTCCAAGAATCCACGTATTTCTACAATCATCATAAAGGATCCAAGAGGGTTTTGCCCTAAGCTAACCCTAATTCTAGCTATAAAAATTATAACCCTAATTCTAGCTATAAAAATTATAGCAGAATCAAAAAATGATTCATTTTTTTTGTTAGTGCTGCTTGTTCCATAATTTGAGTAGGTGTGTGGACGAGATGTTAATAGAGCAGAGAGATGAACACATTATAGAAAACTTTAATGTCTCATGGCTTTACAATAAGCTTAGAAAGCTTTACAATCTATAATGTAATTTCTATAATATAAAAAAATAAAAACATAATCTCATTTAATGTTGGGGTTTCAAGATAAATGTTTATGTTTTATTTTTTTTCTTCAAAATGTTTATGTTTATGTTTTATGTATGTATTTTTGTTATATTTTTTTTCATGTCATAATATTAAAAAAAAAATATTTAATAATGTGTTTTATTATACTTGGCGAATGCAAGTATATAGCAATCCGTTTGCATTTCACTTTTAATTAATTTACAAATTTTCATTTTAAATTTTTATATAGTTTTTTATAATTTTAGAAATTTTAATTATTAAATTGATTTTAAAACAAATAAAAATTTATATTTTAAATTTTATAAATTATATATTTCTTATTTTTGATTGGTTATTGTTATTTATTCTTATTTTTGGTTGGCTAGCAGGCTTGATTAGACTAATAAGCCCTGCCTGGAATGTGACTTTTCTGAAATTAAAAAATTAAAATTTATAAAAAATGCAATTGAGACACATGTATAGTTTTTGGAAATATAAAATAATGGTGTCAGGGCACTGTCTACGGACTCTTGGATGGGCCAATGCGTTCACGCATTACCTCATTAAAAAGTTTTCAAAGAAATTTGTCCGACACTACCGACCACCTTCAAGTGTGGAGGAAATATTGAGAAAACCTTTACTCTTTAACAAAAGTGGAATAGAGTTCACATTATTTCTCGATATCCATGAAATACAAGATATCCATTGAAAAAAGCGTGATGTTAGTTTTTCTTGGTTTACTAGAAAAGGGAGAGAAAATAATAATGGACGTACCAATAGTTAAAAGCAATAAATATTTATTTATTTTTATTAACGGCAAATTATATCAAATATTTTTTTTTATTACACGATATTTAAGTTAAGTTAATTTATCTAAGTTAAGTTAAACGTTCTTGTTGGTAAAATTTTCTATTACATGTTATTAATTAAGTTAGTTTATTTAAGTTACGTTATGTTTTTGTTAGTTTTTTTTGTTTATTTGAAAAGGGATAATTTTTTTTAAACTTGTTTAGGTATCATCCATAACTAAATTATTTTTTATAATTTTAAGATATTTTATTACGATTTTGTGATTGGATACAAACTATGAAAAAAACTATTTTTACCTAGTTTGAAGGCTATTTGTTTATTATGCTAATGATTTTCATCAATGAAAATAGATACACCATAAATAACGGTGGATTGGAAAATATAACTTTAAAAATAAATTTGCTTAATTTTTTTAAAATGTTATATTATATATAAATTTCAATATTAATTAAAAAAATAGTAAATATAAAATAAACCATAAAATAAAATGTTTAAAATAAATTTACTTAAAATATCTATTTTCATTTTTAAAGATATTTTCACATTAACGATGTGTACTTTATATACATAAGGATTAAGGATTTGAGAATATATATATATATATAATTTTTTTTTTTCTTTTGATTTTATATTATTCTACCATATATATTGTTCGTATGAAAGTTAAAACAATTTATTTATGTCATTTCTAAACTATTTCCATCTTATTTTTTACTTTGGGACTATATACAATTGTTAATTAAATTATTTATAAAGTATTTTCTTAGCTTATAAATTATTTTCAAATGGCTTTACATCTCATTATTTTTAGCAAATAAGGCACGTAGATTATCTATTAAATTGTATTTCTAAATTTGGATTTCTATTAATTAAATTTGTGTTATTTTTTTTTTTTTTAATGATTATCCTTTAAATAAGCACTATTTTCTTTTACATAAGCACTACTATTTATACTATTTGCCTCATTTTTCTATTTCACTTTTAAAGGTATAAAGTAGGTGTCATTTCTCTTTTTCTTTTAGTTTAATTTTTATCATTATTTCAACTTTTTAACTTTGAATTATAAATAACTAATATATTACAACATTTCTAAATGGCAGGTATAAGCACCTTTAATGCTAATTTTACTTGTTTATATTAAAGTATTAAAAAACAATAATAATTATACAATAGGCTCACTATAGCCAATTTAAATTTAGATTGTTTTAGTGAGCCTATTATATCGGAGTATACAAAGTAGCTACAAATCATGAAAGGACATCTTGTCTCATCCCATCGAATATTTGACGGTCATCCATTCTAATACATTATACTAAAGTTTCAGGTTTCATTAATTTTTGTTTTACATTACAACATATTTAATAGCATTATCATTTCCAATTCAAGAGGAAGGGAAGCTTCTTCACACACTTAATTATCAAAGTAGTGGATGATTTTGACTTTTCTCTTATCTTGTTTTTATTGTAATGAGATATATTTAAATTTTGCGTATTGAAATATCAAATTCAATTTAACAATGATGACGATGGTGGATTATTAATGTCCACTTAACAACTTAGTTAATATTACATATTATAAATATTTTAAAATGATTTATATTTCTTAATTTATTTATGACATCAACAATGTTGAATTCAGCATTTTCTAGAGTTCAATTGGTTAGAGCATTGGTCTTATGGGCACAATAAAAGTAATCTAAAGGTCATAGGTTCAAGCCTCACTGAAACCAAAATGGTTATATCTTTGAGCGAGGGTTTAACCATTGGAAATAATGTATTGTTAATAGCGAACCATCTGAATCAAGCCATCATATTGAAGCAAACCATCTGAATCAAGTCATCATATTGAAGCGAACCATCTGAGGCGAATCGATTTAGGGCACGTATTGGGGAATTGTCTTTGCAACGACTTTTATCTAAAGCATTAACCATCTATTTGAAGAGAACCATCATATTGAAGCGAACCATTTGAAGCACATCGAGTTAGGGTATGGGTTGGGGAACTTCCTTTGAACTTTCTTTGTAGCGAACCCTCCATTGAATTGTCCAATAAAGCAAACTCTCTCATTTGAGTGAGGGTTTAAGCATTGGATAATACGCAAATCTAATTATTTGTTTCATTATGCTGATTTGAGGCATACATATAAGGAAAGTCTCATTGACTCAACTCTAAGGCGAGTCTCTATGGTAGACCTAAGGGTGGTGAAACGAATAAAATTCGTTTACTAAAGAAATACCCAATGTAAATAGGATAAATAATCCACGAACAAATAAATGCATATGTTAAATAAATGATTATTTGAGATTACAAATATGAGAGCTCGTATATATAATCCTTAAAGGGCACATAGTAACTCTTCGTAAATAGTTTTATTTTTGATAAATAAGTACCCATGAGGATTTTCATTTGTGACCTTCCATTTACAACTTATCGACTCAATTACTCATTACCAATTGCTCTATCCCCCATGGGCTAACTCTTCGTAAAGAGTTGCAACTTTTAATAATAATAATAATAATAATAATTTATTATTAATTAACAACGTTATTATTATTAACATATTTTATATTTATAACATTTCCTTCCTCTTTAGAAATGCTTTTCGCTCAAAGCATATTGATGACAAGACTTACATCTTTATTTTTGCTTGTAATGTCGTCTTGCGAAAATTTTGGGCTGGTAATTACGACACTTCATGAAACGAGACGATATGAGTTACGAATTCCCAAGTAAAAATGTTGCATTATTTGTGAAGTGGTTAATCTCAGGCTAACCTTCATTGGGACCTTTTGCTAATCGATTTGTTGAATGAAACTCCTCTTTTTCTGCTTCCACAGATTTTTGTTGATTTTGTCTCCATTCTTTTATGAAATCATAACTTATTTATTTATGTTCTTTTTTACCTTGTCGTTGGTCATAATGACTTTTATAATTTGGATGATGATAAGGTATTTTGATCTCTTGTGATTGTTTGTTGGAGACTTCGACTTTTGATATTTCTGGTAATAATTCGATTGGGTCTGTGTTTGTTCATTTTTCTAATGTCTTGGTTTTTATGATCCACATCGTAGTTGGCATTATTGTCGGATGCTAACTTCGACACAACTTCGACAAGTCATTGACGTCGACACAACTTCGACAAGTTCCGACTTCGACAACTCCGTGACTTCGACAAGTTCCATGACCTCACAGTTTCGTGACATCGACATGCAGCATCGATCTGCGACTTGCAACTGTCGAGCTTTGACAGATTGTCTCTATGTCTTCCAATCGACTGTAACGGTGGAATTGCTGAACCGTTCTAACTTCTCTTGTAACTGAACGTAACGGGAAAGCACCCAAGTGTTTCAGCACTCTATATAAGCATGTATAATATTGTAATATATCAAGTCATGAACTTATACCCAGTAATAGAAGATGAGTTCACATTCCTGCATACTGTCTGTGTATATTTGTGTTATGTCTGTGTAGTGTATTCTTGCTTTGCGCATTCTGTTTCTTAAGCTTCCACCACAACAAATCCGACTCATTCATTCGAACTGTTGTCCCCCTCGTGCTTCTTGGCCATGTGTGGATCATTGGTATCAGAGCACTCAGCTTTGTTCATGCTTAAGTTTGCGTAGACACTTCCAACGAAGTTACCGACTTATGCCTGTTCAAACACACTTGCAATCTCAACAATCCAAGCAGACACTACCTCCAGAAGTGGCAGAAGAAACAGACGATAGACATGTAGCCGACGAGACAACACAACTTATTGAGCAAGTGCTGACTCGACAATGGACTAAAATGTTCGCCCAGTTCAATGAAATTCTCACGTGATTTGCTTCGACATCCGGAGGATTTTCGACGAGAATTCACTCCGATAAAATCAACTCCTTCAAAGTGCAAATGAATTTGGACATACCGAATCTTAAAGGCAATATTGACGTGGAATCCGTCGACAATTGGGTGCAACAATTGGAATCCTATTACTCTGTGAATCAACTCTCAGAAGCTGACAAGAACACCATTGCAGCCTTAAAGATGTCAACATTTATGCACTGTTGGTGGGAGAACCTATCAACAAAGATGGAGAAAAGAGGAGACCCCATCGACACATGGGATAAATTCGTCGAACACATCCGAAATGAATTTTACCCTCCCAAGTACCTTGAGCAACAATATAAGAAGTGGCAATAGCTAAGGAAATGGAAAGACCAATCAGTACAGAGTTACACCGACGAGTTTTATCGACTCATGGCTAGACTTGGCGTCCAAGAAGAAGAGAAATTGTTTGTTCTGAAGTACATCAGTGGATTGTCATAGTATATTCAGTAGGAGATGGAATTTATGACTGTCAATACACTTGTGGATGCATTCCACTATGCCAACAAACTTGAAACCAAGCAAAAAGGGAAAGCACGCTTCGTGACAAAGCCGACATCAGGACGACCACCTGACAAGAAGACATCAGCCGACTTCGTCAAGTCGAAATCTTCTCAGTCGACACCACCAAAGCCAGATCACAGTAAAAAACCTTTTCAAAAAAGGGAACGTAGCAAACAACCGCCGATCGGAAAATGGTGCGATTACCACCACTCATCTTGGCATGATACGTTTGAGTGAAAAGCTCGGAAGACATTTTTGGCAAAAGTGTCGACATTCGACGCATTTGACAAGACGGTGGAAGAATCTGATCCAGACGCAATGACCCTTTTGACAACGACATTGACCACTCCAGCAGCTTCGACTGTTGTGGACGAGGAGGAACAAGAGTGCCTGTTCCTTACACAGATTTGGTTCCAGCACAATCCATTACATCTGATTATGGACAACGGTAGCCAGAAGAACTTCATTTTTGAAGATCTTGTGAAGAAACTAAGTCTTGTCACCACTCCGCATCCTTAGCCTTACAACATCGGTTGGATGAAGGATGGATAGGAACTACGTATCACCCAACAATGCAAACTCGCCTACTTCATAAAGCCTTTTGAAGATGAAGTACTCTACGATTTAGCACCACTCTCCGAAGCTGACGCCCTATTTGGGAAACCTTACCTATGGGATCGCCATGGAAGTTATCAGTCACGACTACAGAACGTGATTGTCAAAATCCAGAATCGATGGTACAACATTCCAGAGCGATGACCTACACCAACGGTTTCATTGATATCTTCTAAATAGATAAAGAAGCTCACAAATCATGCTCAAAAGTTCGCGTTAATCATGATCAAACCACAACATTCTAGGAAGACTGTAGCGACGAGTCGACTTACCGACCAGTGTAGCTCCCGACATAAGTAGTTGATCGATAACGTTCTTGACAAGTATCAGAGTTTATTCCAACAGTCGGACGGAGTACCTCGACATTGCCAGGTAAAACACTCCATTGAACTTGCTCCTGGTTCTTCTTTTCCTAACGCATCTGTTTACAGAAGATCCATTCTAAAAAATAAAGAGATTCATAGACAAATCCAAGAATTGATCGATAAAGGTCATATCCGACCTAGCTCCTCTCTTTGTGGAAGTCCATTCGTCCTCGTTTCAAAGAAAGACGGGACTTGGCGCATGTGCATCGACTACAGGGCACTCAACAAAATTTCGGTAAAGAATCGCTACCCTCTACCATGGATAGACGAGCTCATCGACTGTCTGAAAGGTGCCAAATTCTTTACTAAGCGCGACCTCAAGTCAAGATATCATCAGATTCCAATCGATCCCTCAAATGTGTGGAAAACTGCTTTCAAGACCAAGGAATGATTGTTTGAATGGTTAGTCATGCCTTTTGGCTTAACCAATGCACCTGCGACCTTCATGCGATACATGGACAGCATTCTGCGACCTTTCATCGGCAAATGGGTCATTGTCTACCTTGATGACATATTGATTTTCAGTTGATCATGGGAAGAACATGTCGGACAGCTTCGATAAGTCCTCGACACTCTCCAACAACATTGAATTTACTTGAACATGGACAAGTGTACCTTTGTGATGAACAATATCAAATATTTGGGGTATGTAATTGACTCTACAAGAATACACGTCGATCTAGACAAAGTACAGATCCTCAAAGATCACTCCATTCCTCAAAGCATTCAAGAACCAAGAAGTTTTCTTGGTTTGGAAAATTTCTATCGACGGTTCATACTCGGCTTCAGTCACATAGCCAAGCCCTTGAATCAGTTGACGAAGGGAAATGGAAAAACTGTCTTCAAATGGACATCGACACAACAAGAAGCTTTTGAATAGCTCAAGCACAAGCTCTGCATTGCACTAGTACTTGTGTTACCTGATTGTATCAGCCCTTTGAGATTGAGACGAACGCATCGGACTATGCATTGGGCGTAATGATCACTCAGTTTGGTCACCCAGTCTCTTTTCATTCCGAAACTTTTAACGATACAGTTAGAATATATTCGACGTACGAAAAAGAACTGTACGTCATTGTGCAAGCTCTCAAGCAATGGAAGCATTACATCCTTGGCAAGGAAATGGTCATCCTCACTGACCATAAGCCTCTACAGTTCGCTCCGACCCAGTCAAAACTATCGACAACCAAACAACTCAAGTGGATTAATTACCTACAACAATTCCAGTTGGTGATTAAGTATCGGAAAGGTAAAGCTAATGCCGTCGCCGATTGTCTAAGTCGACCACCCATTACTCTCCTTTTAACAGTGATGAGTATGCAGGGTTACGACACGACCACTTGGCCTCAATTATACCAGGACGACATCGACTTTGAAGAATCTACTGACAGCTTCAGACTGACAAGTCGTCGACCTCCGACTATTTCCTGAAAGACACCTTGCTATACAAGCTTGGACAACTTTGTGTACCGACCGGTGAGCATCGACAACAGCTCATTTGGGACGCACACTACGACAAGACTGCAAGACACTTTGGAGTAGCAAAGACACTTGATATTCTACATAAGTATTTCTTTTGGCCTACACTTAAAACTGACATCAACAGGTACATTTGATCATGCATGGTTTGTGCCATTGATAAACTGCCTAATCGACGACAATGATTGTACACACCTCTGCCAGTTCCTAGTCGACCATGGGAATCTATTTCTATGGACTACTTGACGGGATATCCTACATTAGCACGATGAGATATTAGTAGTAGTTGACAGATTTTCCAAGATGGCCATTCTCATACCATGTAAGAAGACCACGACAACACAACAAACTGCTCATCTCTTCTTACACATGTTTGGAAACACTTTGGTTTACCCACAACCATTACTTCTGACCAAGATGCTAGATTCGTCAGCATATTTTGAAAGACTCTCTGGCAACAACTGGACACACGGCTCTCATTGTCGACAGCTTTCCATCCTCGGACCGACGGATAGATGAAAGTTGTGAATCACTTGGTAGTACAACTGCTTCACATGTATAACCACAAGCATCGACACACATGGGATGAAAGTATTCCTTACATACAACACAGTTACCATCGTGCTCAACACAGCTCTACGGGCAAGAGTCCATTTGAGATCTGTTACGGATTTCAACCCTCAACGCCTATCGACTTGATCAGCTCCTCGACACAGTCGAACTCCGACACCGACTACAACCAGCAAGAAGTTGATAAAGCCTTGAAGTTTCGAGATCAAATTTGCGACATCCAGAAGCAAGCACAGGAAATGTTGCAACGAGCAAACGAGAAAGCTAAGGCCCGACACGACAAGCATCGTATTCCTCATTCATTCCAAATTGGGGATAAGGTCTGGTTACATTTCAAGAGGAGCGCTTCACCGGTCCATTCAAGAAGCTCAAACCTTTGCGATATGGTCCGTACAGTATTATTCGACAGATTGGCAAAAGCGCTTTCGAGCTTGACATTCCTGCGTGCCTGGGTCTGCATCCAGTATTCAATGTAGATCTACTTCGACCATACCATGCACCACTATTGGAACATAACGACTTACCGACAATAGAATCCAACGACATCAATCCAGATGTTTAGGAGCCTCTTCCTTGCGACACCATTGTGGGACGATGAGTACGCCATACAAGGACGAACACAATTCCCTTGTTTCGGGTTGCTAAGGCCGGACAGATCCCAACACAAGGAAAGTGGTACTCTTCTACTGAACTGATCAACAAGTTTCCTCACCTTCACGAGCAAACAATGGGGACTATTATTTCTTAAGGAAGAATGTCTGATCCACATCATAGTTGGCATTATTGTCAGATGCTAACTTCGACACAAATTCGACAAGTCATCGATGTCAACACAACTTGACAAGTTCCGAATTCGACATGGCTTCGAAAACTCGGCGACTTCGACAAGTTCTGCGACCTCACAGTTTCATGACATCGACATGTAGCGTCGATCTGTGACTTGCGACTGTTGAGCTTCGACAGATTGTCTCTCTGTCTTCTAGTCGACTGTAACGGTTGAATTGTCAAATTGTTCTAACTTCTCTTGTAACTGAACGTAACGGGAAAGCACCCAAGCATCTCAACACTCTCTATATAAGCATGTATAATATTGTAATATATCAAGTCATGAACTTATACCCAGTAATAGAAGATCAGTTCGCATTCCTGCATACTGTCTGTGTATATTTGTGTTTTGTCTGTGTAGTGTATTCCTGCTTTGCGCATTCTATTTCTTAAGCTTACGCCATAACAGAGCCGACTCATTCAGTCGAAGTGTTGTCCCCCTCGTGCTTCTTGGCCACGTGCTGATCATTTTACCTCTTATGATTTCTTTGTTTCAACGAAATCAATCATTGTTTCTTTATTGTCCTTTGGTTCCTTGTTGGTAAGTTTTTTTTTTAACGGAAACATAAAATAGCTTTATATTATAAAAAGGTTGTGCAAAACCATCCATTACAAAAATGAGAAACCGGTCTGCAAACTGATAGATTCTGTACAGGAAAAACTAAAGCAGGGCCTATATTGAAACTACGTATTTTCCAAACCGCTCTTCTAGTACTAGCCATAATATTGCAGGGATAGACCTTGATAAATTGACTACACCAAAATTTGAAAAAAAACATATATATACGTAGAGAAAGGAGACGCTAAACTACTCATATCTATATGAAAATCCAAAGATTGGTTGCTAAACATATGCCTCCTCCATGGGACGAATTCCCTCTTTTGGGGACTCCTGGTAATGGCTGCACTGTAACATTTTATCCATTTTCATAACCTCCTCTTTGATTGTGTCTACGGTTCCCATTAGCTCCCTCAAATTCCCTTCTAAATCCTCAATCCTGGAATCAAAACATGCTAGATGAGTGGATATATACCGAGTATCTTCTGAAACTGCAACAGTTTCTTGAACTCCCCTTCGCACTAGGTCATAAACATTTCTCAATTTTTTCTTAAAATCCTCCATGCTATTTTTTGCATATGAAAGGACTTCCTTCCACCCTTCCGTATCCCCTTCTTTTGAGCTGATAAATTGGATTCCAATGTCCCGTTGAGAAATGGCAGGGATTGACCGCATTCCCTATCTATTCTTATCCTCTAACTCCTGAGCTTCTAAAAGAACCGCAACAGTGCATTGAGGGAGATACGAGTGGAGCACCAAGTTTGAAACTTCCCTGCTCAAATCCTCATCCCGAAGCCTTCCATGGTTCTTGAATGTTCCTCCTCTGCAGCGTTAATGTGAAGCGTGCAAGGTAATGAGACTGAGACAATGGCCCACCGGCTGCCGTAAAGAAATCTGCCGCCATTCACTCCATCCCAATACGTACAGCCTAAAACTGCATGCATCATTACACACGTCTTCCTCATGGAGAAAAGGGGGAAGAACATAGATATGCGATCAGATTTCCACTTACCTATTAATCGCCTAAATAGGGAGGACGCGAGGGTATCTAGGGGACCCATTTGAAGACCTTGTTATTGTTTGCTAAGTCTGCTACGCCTTTCATATTCCTAGCCCCTTGATTGGCTAGCTTGTCTGCAACGCAATTGTTCTCCCTCATAGAAGGAGACAAGATATGGCAATATGATTTGTTGGATGCAATCATATAGCCTGCAACATTTCAAAGATCTAGCCTTATAGCCAGTTTGCATCTTTTGTATGACCTGCCGGGAGTCACCAGAAGAGATATTTAATGCAGAAGAGATATTGATGCCATAGAGTAGAGCTAGCCATTGTTCTTCGTTGTTCGATTTGTTTCCTAGTCCCCATGCATAGGAATTAACAATATTTCCGTCGGGTTAAAAAATAATCCCTCCCACACCTCCCACCCCTGGGTTCCTTGTTGGTATGTTGCTCTAACCTTTCTTGTAAGAATTTTTTTATCATGCTTTAGCTTCTTAATTTGTGTAAGTAAACTCTGATTATAAGTCCTTAAGTGTGAAAGTTCATCATTGTTCTCTGGTTTTTCAACTTTGTCCTTAAGGTCTTGGTTTATTGATTTTGCCTCTTTAAAAATTTTCATTTTCTTGAGTAACCTCTGGTTAAGGTTTCCTAAGTGAGAGCTGTATTCATATTTTTCAGATAATTTCTTTTCGAGACCTTGATTTTATTGTTCTAAATTTTTTTGTCTTTTGACTTCCTGATTTTTGCGAGTAAATTTTGACTATGATTTTTTAAACATGATATTTCTTCATCCTTCCCTAACAATATTTTATCAATATCTTCATTAGCTTGTTCCAACTTTCAATTTTGATTTTTTAGGTGAGAGTTTCTTTATTTCCTTCTAGTAAGTTCTTGTTGCTTTTTAATCTTTCAATTTTTGTGATTGATTCCTTAATACGCTCTTTTAGGTGATGATTATCCTTCTTTGTTAACACATTAAAATAATTATGCTTCTCTATCTCAAATTGTGATTATCTATTGATTGCTTTATAATGTTCTAACCCGCCCAATACTACATGTAGTTGTGATTGCATTTTTGAACCTATAATTGCTATAGTTTGTGACTTATGATTCTCTTCTTTTCTTTGACAGTAATTGGATACAAAAAGAATCCTCAATGAGGTCCTTATGCAAGGAGCTTAAATTTTCCTTTGACAAGATTTAATAACCTTTTCCTTTTATGTAATTATAGATTTGAAATTATATATATATATATATATATATATATATATATATATATATGAAATGGATTGAATTTGGGTTTTAAAAATATATTATTCTTTTTCTTCTTTTGAATGGGAGAGATTTTGTGAAATGGGTTTGAAAATAAAACCATGTATTGGTTTGGCTTTGATAAAACCGTGTATTGGTTTGGACCATGTTTTGGTTATATATATATATATATATATATTCTTTTTCCTCCTTTTTTTAAAATCAATCATTTTACTATGTAACTATTTATTTTCTCTTTTCTTTTTCTTTTCTTCTTTCTTTTTCTTTATCAATCTTCTATCTTTATTTTTTTCTCGAACTTTTATTTTTAATCTTTCTTTGCACTTGAGCAAATGAACAAAGGCTAATGTTTTGGTCAAATACCAATTAATTTAGAGAAACTCTAACTTGATGGCCAAAAGTCGGGCCAACAAAATGCTGAAGAAAATGGCTCCAATACCAATGAAATGAATAAAATTTGTTTACTGAAGAAATACCCAATGTAAATATGATAAATAATCCATGAACAAATAAATCTATATGATAAATAAGAAATGATATGAGATTACACATAGGAGAGCCCGTATATATAATCTTTAAAGGGCACATAGTAACTCTTCATAAAGAGTTGCAACTTTTAATAATAATAATTATTTTTATTTACTATTAATTAACAAATTAATTATTATTTTTTATTAATAAGATATTTTATATTCATAACAGGTGGTGATATCTAAGTATTAAGGCGCATATCTAAGGAGAGTCTACGACATATCAATGTTTGGGATGGTGACTCAACAATATCGAAGGCGAATCTTTGCGGCATATCATTTGAGCAAGAGTTTGTTCTCTTGCTGCTTCAAGTCTATTGAAGCAATCTGCGGCTAGGGAATCTTTTGATCTGCGGCTACATGAGGCACACAAATATTCTGAGCATTTTCTTAACAAACTACAAATCAGGTGTACAAGTTCCTTTCTTGTTCCTTTTTTATTTTCTCTTATATATATATATATAAATATATGAACAATTCACCGCATATTCCAAAAACTTTGAAAGAGAGACTTAGCACAACTACCCTTTAAACCATCGGTGATCGAGACTCATTATAGAAAATTAGAGAAGAAAGTGATTTCAAACTTCAAATAGAGTTAGAATCCATGCTTGAAAATAAATTTGCAACCATTCTTGAAAATAAATTTGCTGCCATGCTCGGTAATAAATTTGCAACCATGTTGGAAAATAAACTTGCAGCCATGCTCGATAATAATTTGCATCCTTTGAAAACAAGATTAAAATACAAATAGACAATACGATAAAATTGATGGAGAATGAGATAGAGTTAATGGAGATTAGATTACAAGTAATGGAAAAACAAATCCAAGAAACTAAACAGTCAACCCATCAAAGAGATGTTGATACATTAGAAAATCTTATATTGAAAGACATGATTAAAGAGCTAAAGGAAAAAGTAACTAAAAATATGACCCTAAATAGTCTAGAATGTCAATTAGATATCAAACCCATTAAGGAGGAAATGAATAAGTTGTTAGAATTAGACCACGAGCATAAAAAATGAACCTTGAACCTCGTAATTTTTGGTTTAAAAGAAGAGGTAGAAGAGGATATGATAGCCGTAGCCAAGGTAGAACTACATAATAGGCTACAAATTGAAACAAAATGCCTCACTAAAGCAAAGAGAATGGGGAAATTAATTGAAAATAAAGCTTAAAGGCTGATCTAGGTCAAAGTTACATCTAATGGCCATAATTATGGCATACTCAGCAAAACCTCCAGTCTAAAAGGATAAGGAATATTAAAAAATGAATATCTCATTCCAAAAGACCACGTCGAATTAAGAAAGGAGGTTTCAAAAGGTAAAAGAATATAGGAAGGAAGGAAAATGGGCATTAATTAGAAATAGAAAATATTTTATCAGGGATATAAACCAAAAAGATAATAATAAATAGCAATTCGACACGCTCCAGATCCTCTCTTGGAACTGTCGAGGTTTCCGATGGAACAAAGGCCCCAAGTTAAGTTGGATCATGAGTGAAATTGATATTATTTTTCTTGTTGAAACCTGAGAGCACGAGGAATCTAAGGTTCTTTACATACAAGGATTTTCCCTATGGTCGATCTGGAAGAAGCAATCATGTCGTAGAGGAATTGGAGGTATAGCTTGTTACATTAGGGAAAATATCTCCCCCCATGCTAAGCTCTATAATAAAGACCCTCACAACCAATATATTTGGATAATAATATGTTATTTCGCCACTATTAATTCTAACTTTTATAAGAAAATCAATGTAGATAAAATTGTCCTTACAATGACTTAGAAAATGATATTCTTAGTCTAAGGAATGAAGGCAATATCCTCTTCACGGGTGATTTTAACACTCAAACTTCAAATAAACAAGCTATTCCTTTAAGCAATTATTCCAAACCTATTCCTCTCTAGCTAGAAAAATGACCTTGCTCTAGATTGTCGATACAAAAGAAGTTAAGTATATGTAGCAGGAAATTTGTTTGGCTCCGAGCTAATCAAGCTCTGTAGCGATCATGATCTTATAATTTGTAACGATCTAATGAAGTGGCCAAATTCTAGCCAAATGACTTGTATTCATGGGCTTGGAAACCATGTGGTAAATTATGCCATACTAATATCCCTTTATAATAAAAATGATAAATCTAGACATTTTAAACGACCGTGAGCCTGTCTTGGATCATAGACCTCTAATTGTAACCCTCAATTTTGTCATGCATAGCAATCCCCACAGAGGAAAATTCTCACCGTAAAAAACACTTGATCTTCGACAAAAATAAAGATGATCTTTCCATAAATGAGTTAAAAATTGACTTGTTTCCTCTATCAAGTATGGACAATATAGAAGACCTCTATCATAATTTTACTATGATCCTCTCATTTTCCATTAACAAGTTCCCCATCGAAGTTTCGAGTAAAAGAAAAATTGAAGAACCAACCCCTCGTATGATAAAAGAATGTAAAAATGAAAGAAGAGCCATCAAGAAAGCTATTGAAGAGTCTCTAATTTTTTTCAAGATAAATAGATATAAAGCTTTAATTAAAAGAAAAAAAAACGCACTATATAAATAAAAGACATGAAAATATTTTACACCTTTCTGAGGTAGCTCCTAATAAATTTTGGAGGAAAATTCTAACTAGTAAAGCTAAAGATAATAATATGATTTCTTTGGAAGATTGGAATGCATGTCTTAAAAATATTTACGAATCCCCAAATGTCATTGATAACATTGAAACCCTTCAGCGGAATGAGTTTTCTCATTAGAAGACATTGATTTTGGGGTTAAGGGCCTTGCAAATGGAAAATCTAAGGACATTGAAGGATACCAAGCATAGATCTTAAAAATTGGCATGTCGGTCCTCATTCTTCACATCCAAAAACTCTTCAATCTAGCGATCAAGCAAGGTTTCCCTAATCCTTGGACTCATAGCCTCATTATTCCTATCTTTAAAAGATGTGATAAAAATAACCCCTCTAATTATCGGACCACTATGATTAACCCTCTCTTAGCCAAGCTTTACAGTATTAATTTAGAAAAGAAAATCAATTTATCGCTATAAAGTGAAGGTAAGCAGACTAAAAGTCAAGCGAGATTTAGAAGACATCACTCTACCATGGACCACCTCGTTACGCTTAGGATCATTGCAGAGGAATTTCATAATAGAAAATCCAATCTCTTTTGCTGCTTTGTGGAATTTAGGAAAGTTTTTGATACGGTGCCCAAAAATAACTTGTGGAATAGATTAGAAGAGCTAAGGGTTCTTTTCTAGTTGAGAGTTGCTGCGATAAGGTTGTACCAGACCGTCATTGTAAAATTTAAGAGAACTGAGGGGTGGTCGAAATATATTAGTTGTAATATTGGAGTTAAGCATGGTTGCCCCCTCTCCCCTACCCTTTTCGGCATATACATCGATAAGCTGGAAGATTGTTTAGAAGAAGTAGGCTGCACTAGCACGAACTTAGCTAGAATAGTAATCATCCTCGTTTTCTATGATGACGATATCGTTCTTATGGAAAGGTGTCCTTTTGATCTTGATCAACAATTAAGAACTCTCAAGGATTTCCACTCTAATATGGGTATGACTGTTAACATTGACATAAAAAGTTATGATTATCAACTCCAAGAAGGTCACTAATGCTAATTTTGTATATGACAATAGCAACTTGGAGGAAGTGTCTTCCTACAAATATCTCAGAATTGGTATTCATCACAAGCTCAACTGGAAGTATAGTATTGAGAAAATGATTAATGGAGTGTGGAAAGCTTATTTTGGTCTCGGAAACAATTGTAAATCACAAACTTTGTGATGTGGGATAGAAATAAATTTCTTTTTGAAACTCTCGTCATTCTCATTATCTTGCACGGTTGTCAATTTTGGGGTTTCAACATCTCTAGAGAATCCTAGAGAAATATTGAACAAATCCAAAAGCGTTTCATAACATATAACCTCAAAATTAAAAGCAATACAACCTACCCTATTCTCCTTCTAGAAGGAGACCCCCCATCGAGAGCATTGCTATGACTAGGTACCTGATGTAAAAGTACATGATAAATAACATGGGAGACCAAAGACTTCCTAAATTTCATTAAAATCCATTCAAGACCAACTATGGCTCAAGAGAGGCTGGTATAAAGATGCCATGGCTTGGTTAAACCATTGGGGGATTGACTAAAATGCCACTTTGCAAGATATCAATAACATTAAAATTTTTGTCCCATCTAATTTTAAAGAGAAAATGTGGGGCGAGAAAGAATTAGAGGTCAAAAGAAAGTTAAGATACTATAAAGAGGTCATTAACCCTAATATGAAAGATAAAAAATATCTCTCTGTTTTAACTAGTTTGGAGAAGAAAATTAATATAGCCAAGATAAGAACGAACTCTCATGAGCTTCATAGTGAAATAGAATCTTGGACAATTCCTAAAACACCGTGGGTGGAAAGTATTTTCCATCTCTGTGATACTATGCATGTTGAGGATGAAAGTCACTTTCTCTTAGAATGCTACAATACAAATCTCCCTAACCTTCTAACATTTCAAAACTATGGCGACCTAGGAACGCTTCTTTCTAAGCTTTTAGAGCATAGAAATATTTTTTCACAACAATCCAAATAATCATCTTAAGGCCCGATAGACCTGATTCGGTCTCAATGGACGCTAACTATCATCATCATCATCATATTAGAAAGAATTTCACATACAATTTTCAGTTTTCACTCTACCTCATAAACAAATCAAAATCATTAACCAAGAGCCACATGGTGGCAATGTCCTCGACATTGCCATCAGCTTTGCAGCTAGCTATGAGGAGTTTTTTGCAATGGAAACAATTGTTGAAGGAGTTGTTTTTTCACTTGTTATGAAGCCAAATAATAATAGTTGAGAGGTTAAAATCTAGAAATCAAAGATTCATGAGATAACTTAGATTTTTTTGAGAACTAATTTTATTAATGTGATAAACAAACAAGAGTTCTATATACATTTCAGTGCTTTGCAATGCGTGTAAATAAGATTCATTGGCTGAAAATAAACAAAGTATATTTAATAGCAAAATTAACTTCTTTGAATAATCATTTAACATCATATCAATGAACATGTAAAACTAGGAATCACAACCGACGGCATTTAGGTAAACATAAGTAGGTCTAAATGCCCCCATATCAAGTGTCTACATCAATCTAGCAGATTCAAAATAAGTTAATTCATAAATATTAACTTTAAAAGAAAAGGATCTAATAAAATTATACTTTAAAAATATTGACTTTTTATCTCTAATATATTGAAAAGAATTGATTCAAACTCCATAAAGCTTATAGGTGCTTAAAAAATCACTTTGGTGCTTGATCGGAAAAATAGAAGAATCTTTGAATTCTTACAACAATCCATTTCACAACCTAAAGCTATCGAACACACTAAACATTACTTTTGCAATTTGCAAAAAACAAACAAACCAAAAAACCAAAGAAACAATAAGAAACATAACACATGCATATAATGGAAGCTCTGAAGCATAATTGACAGAACATGTAATCCAAAGAAGGAAAATACATTGCAACAAAGCCATCAACAGATGCAAAGCTACAAACCATAACTTCATATATGCCATCATGGACCACAACAACCAATAGGCAATGGGAAATCTGTTATATGATATTCCATGGCTTCTTCAACCTAATTAAGAGCCACCAAATAAAATCTTCGCATGGTTATTATTTGAGAAAATATTTCTACACTTTCATAAAACAAATAGAGTCTTTGAAAAATAGGTTTACGGATTATTCACAGTCGACATTTTGAATCCTTAACAATTAGAGTCTTGTCTCGATATATAATTATGAGTTGGAACTCGGTTTCCATATTCTTATTAAGCACCCAAAAGTAGCAATATTCTTGAATACTCAAAATGAATTGAAATTATATAACAAATATTTTTGTACACGGGGTCCAGAGGGTTACCACTATACCCCTAGGTGCATCCACATGGCCTGAACCATGTCGCACGTGTAAGATTGGGGGGATTCCAACACATGACCTTCCATTTACAACTAATTACAACTTTTCATCTTTACCACTTGAGCTGTTCCCCGCATACTATATAACAAATAACTTAAATTATATAACACATATTATATAAACTAAACTTAAAATAAACTGAACTTGTATACCAACATTAATAACTTAAATTATATAACAAATATAAACCAAGTATACATAATATTGTAATCAACTTTAATATTAAATATAATTAAAATAATAATAATAATAATAAAACATTATATTATTTTTAAATTGAATATATATGTTTATGCCTTTTATTATTTTAAACATAATTCTTATTAATAAAGTTTTATAATTATAAATAAATCTAAAAGTTAGAATGACGAAAGATATTACAATTCACAAATAAACTTTATTTTTATTTTGTAATTATAAACAAATTTAAAAATTAGAATGATGAAAGAATCCATAATTTTTTTTTCCTTGGAAAAAGTCGTAATTTTATTTCATTTATGAACAAAATTACATTCTGTACATGTATTAGAATCTCAGAGATCCCTACATTGTCAATATATACAGCCCATATGACTGTCCAAACTGTCCTTCTATCCGAGTACATATAACTGTCATAGATTAATATGACTGTCTATTGTCTCATACATATCAAGTATGTCTGTCCAAACAGACCTCCTATACTACAAATCACAAATCTGTGTCAAAAAAGTTCATAATTCTGTCTCAAATTCTGTCTCAGAAAAGTTCATAATCTGTCTCAAAAATCTGTCTCCGCAGAAATAAATCTGTCCATACAGCTCGAGTAAGTAATTATATATGCAGCCCAGTATGAAAATTTTGTTCTAATCCTCCATACGGTTCACATTGTCCCCAAAGAACGGCCTGTGTGTGTAGCTGTAGATGCCTTCAGTGGAATGTATCGTGATCCTCCATGTGCCAAAAAGCATAGATTGTTTTGTCGATTCTTTAGATAGCAGGTCAGCCATCCCATTTCGCTCCCTGTATACATGTGTGAATGTAATATAGTTAAAAGCCTGTTTTAACCGTAATACCTCCTCCAATATAGGTGAGAGAACCATTACATTACATTGTGTAATCTCCTTGGCCCATTCAATAACTATCAGAGAGTCGCCAAAAATCTGGAGAGATAAACAACCTTGTTCAAGTGCGAAATGCATCAGTAACTTAAGTGACATCAGTTCAGCATAGTTATTTGAACCACTCCCCAAACCAGCCATTATATGAAAATAATGGGACTCCGATTTGTGAAGAACGCCACCTCCACCACACACCGATTGGTGGTTTATAGATGAGCCATCAAAGTAAGCCCACGGCATGGATTTATCAATTTTTTCCAAGCTCACAGGTCTGATGCGTGTCACTTTGAAAGATGGCTTGTATTGGATTATAACAGCCACAGCTTGTGCCACGACCTGTTCCAAAGGTACCCGGGAGTCCTGAAATATGATCTTATTACGGGTGATCCAAATGCCCCAAGCGATTATACAGGGGACAGCCCGAAACATTGAAAGTTTGTGATCTGTCCACCATAGTTGGAAGGCTTCATGAAAATCCACTCCCCACCAATTCACGTTGAGTTCCAAAAGTTTGCAGATGTCGGGCCACACAGCTTGTGTAAAACGACAGTGTACAAAAATATGTGAGCTTGTCTCAGCCGCTTCCTTGCATAGAGGACAAATCCCCGGTCCCTGGATGAAACGCTTCTGTAAAATGTCCCATGTCGGTGCCTTATTTTCCAAGATAGCCCAAGTGAGTAGTTTTGCTTTCCCCGGGCACTTTAGTGTCCACAGATGTTTCCACCACCACACCAAATCCCTGTTATGGATATTCACATTCAGCTGTATATAACCGTGTTTTGGGGTGTATCGACCAGAAGGATGGTGTTCCCAGATAAGTTCATCACATCGATTAGTAAGGCGAATATGCGAGTATCTTAAATTCCGAATATATTCCTCCCAGGCTCCAAGCAAGTCATCTGGAATCGCAAGACTCTGTGCAGAGATCCACCCCTGTTGCCAGAGAGTGGATGCTCCCAGTAGTTCGATATCAGCTAGATAGTGACAGCCTCTATCTGCCAGATGATTCCGTAAGGCCGCTGGTAAGATATGTCCACCTCTGCACCCCACCCAAGCATCCAGTCCAATACGTGTGTATCTCCCATTACCAATTCGCCACACTAATCCAGACCCAATCAGATGAAAATGCTGCACCACTGCTTTCCAGACCAACGAGCAATTTGCCCGCGTCTTATTGCCCTACCTAATCCATTCATTAAGAGTTAATGGAGCAATGTATTTATGGTATACCACTCTAGTCCAGAGGCTCTGAGTTTGAATGATACGCCATGCCACCTTAGCCCCCAAGGCTTTTGCAAAAAGGAAGATATTCTTTAGGCCCCAGCCTCCCAGTGCTTTGGGGACTGCAATCATATCCCATCTGGCCCACACCAAAGCCCGGTTATCACCCTTACCCTTCCAGAGAAAGGCAAAACACAGCCGCCGGATCTGCTCCAGGACACCTTTGGGAATCCAAGCGAGGGACATCCAATACACTGGAATCGCTTCCAAAACTGATTTAACCAGAACCAGCCTCCCTGCCCTCGAAAGCCATCTGTGACTCCAACCACGAAGTCGCTGTTCTAATTTAGCAATTAGCCAGTGCCAATCAGCTTTCAAATATGCATTAGGTTTCAGATGAAAGCCAAGATACTTTAACCCAGCATCAAAATCAAGAGTCATGTAGGGTAGTCTCATAGCCAATCTGTTAATCTCCCCCTCGGTTAAATGCGAGCATGTGATCGTTGATTTATCAATGTTTACTAACATACCCGCTGCCTCTTGCATCAAATTTAGGCCTTCAGCTACCTTATCAATATCCTGTTTCGAGCCATCACAGAAAATCAGTATGTCATCAACGAACAAGAGATGTGTGATATACATTACCTGGGATATGGATATGCCACGAAATGAACCATCTGCTTTGGATTTCAATATAAATCGACTGAGGCCTTCAGCAACAAGGAGAAATAGCAGCGGTGACAGTGGGCATCCCTGTCGGAGGCCCCTGCCAGCATGAAAGAAAGGACTCGCTGAACCATTTATCAGGACAACAAAGCTCACTGTGGTGATGCAGGCCATAATCCATCGTATAAATTCATAATAGAAGCCCAGGTGTGTTAGAAGCATCCGGATATAAAGCCAACTAACCCGATCAAATGCTTTGGTGAGATCAATTTTGATCACAGCACCCTTCTGCTTCAGCACCTTCATAGTGTGTATGCCTTCCTGTGCGACTCCAATTGCCTCGTGGATTTGACGGCCTTCCAAGAAACCAAACTGTTCACTAGATATATTCTGAGACAGGATAATCTTGAGTCTCCTCGCCATCACCTTTGATATAATCTTGTATATGCAGTTGCAGAGTGAGATAGGTCTGAATTCATCAAAGCTTTCAGGCTTGTCCGTTTTAGGAATGAGGGCTAAAAAGGTCGAATTGAAGGGTCCATGTATAAATCCAGCCTTTCTAGATTCTTCCACCACATTCAAAATATCTTCTCCGAGCAAATCAAAGAAACCCAAGAAAAATTCAATAGGCCACCCATCAGGCCCCAGACTCTTATCTTTCTGGAAGGAGTGCATAACCAGCGAGAGCTCATCCGGCAACACCTCCGCCATTAACATAGTGTTCTCCTCCTCTCCCACAAAACGAGGGAAGAGCTGAGCCATCCGAATAACCTCAGCGATAGTGGCCCCAGGTTGAGCAGTGAATAGATCTTCAAAGTGTCTTACCCCCATATCAGCCAAACCATCAAAGCTGGATACCTGTTCCCCGTCAGCAGAGGATAATTCCCAGATAGAATTTGTGTCTTTTCTCCCCTTTGCATAGGCTTGAAAAAATTTTGTGTTCTCGTCCCCACATTGAAGCCAGAGCGCTCTGCTTTTCATTCTCCACATCTCTTCTCTCTCAGACAGAATCACATTTCTGCAGCATTCCCACTCCAACAGCTCACCTTTCTGCACTTCATCCAGATATCCCATGCCCCTGCTGTGTAGTAAGCGATCAATATTCAGCTCAGCATCCCTCAGTTTCTGGTCATCTTTCCTGCGTTTTTCAGAGGCCCAGAGAATAGTGGCCTCTTTTATTCGCTTGAGATTATGTTGAAAGTGTACTCCCGCATGTTCCAGAGACTCCGGTGGTCGATGAACCCACTGTGCCTGGACTAATTTAAGAAATTCCTCCTCCTTCAACCAGCTAGGATTGAATTTGAATGGACTGGGAGGTTTTTCTCGACCACCTCTTAATTCCAGCAGGATTGGGCAGTGATCTGAAACCCCCCCTGTCCCAACCCATTGCTTGACCACATCAACTCCCATGGCCAGCACATCAGTCACCAGAAACCTATCCAGCCTCTTAGCCACCCGTTGATCTCCAGTTCTCTTATTCCTCCATGTGGGGGATAACCTGTTAGGTAGAATGTCAAGGAGGTCCTTCCTTGCAAAGGCTTGTATAAAGTAATTTGCTAGTGTATCCGGAACAGCCCGAGGCCCCCAAACTTCAGAAGTCCCTAGTGTAAGGTTGAGATCCCCGCCCAGTATCACATCCCTTCCAGCAAAGATGTCCATACTAAGCAAAGAGTCCCAGAATCCTACCCTATTTAAATAGGGCCCATATATATTGAGAACAGTGATCCTCCTCCCCATCAATGCATCCCAGACTTCCAATCCAATACCAGAGGGAATGCCCCATGAACATTCATACCTGCAGCTATTCATCTTCCAGCCTATGGCCAGCCCTCCAGACCGTCCACGAGCATCCACACCAATAAAATTCCAGCCAGGTAGCAATAGTTCCAAAGCCCGAACAACCTCCTCACTGCCTCCCAAAGTTTCTTGTAACATTATAATATCCGGTTGATTTAATTCCACCAACCTCCGTAGTGACGATTTTTTAATGGGACTCGCCAACCCACGACAGTTGAAAGATAATAATTTCATATGAAACCCCCTTCCTGGGTTTTCGCTGCTCTAAGTGCCCATTCGATAGTGGATTGTGTACCCATAACTAAATCAACTTTTGCCCTCTCTTGAGCTATTGACAAATGAGATTTGCGGCCCCGCCCTTTCCCCCCAGCACTAAAAGCCACTTCAGAAAGTCCCTTACCCCCCGAGCCATCAGCAGTGATCACCCTATTTCGGAGAGCATATCGGATACTGCGTCCAGAGCTGGGAGAGTGTTGTGTAGAAACAATGGACGGTGTGTATACACTATCCGAAACATAAGGAGCTACAGGACCAATAGCAGTTCTGACCGGATGAAGTGTCCCAAGACAATCTTCCCCCAAACCATTAGAGTCATTAAGTAAAGATACAGCAGAGGATAAGTGAGGAGACAAACCCGAATTGTTCGAAGTTGAGCCCCGACGGATAGTTATCAGCTCCTGTAGCTTGGAGGCAGCCCGCGTCAATGGAGTCGTGGTACCCAAAATTGTCCCTGCTGCAACCAATTCCTTGTGCCCAAGTACATCCAAACCAGTGTTTTCCATAACCGGAAGTTCCTTGGATCCCTGCTGCCCACACAGTGCGTCGGGTACCACCGTAGAATGTTCTGCCCATTTGCCAACTGGAGGTTCGAAAGTATCATCTCCCAACGCCAATGTGCTCACCACCTTCTCATTGCATTCAGCATCTGCTGCCACCACCTTCGGTCTGCTGCCCCTAAATGTTAATGGACAACAGGCAACCAAATGTCCATAAGTGTGACATCGGTGGCACCTAAACGGCACACCCACATAGTCCAGAATTTGTACGAAATCCCCATCCTTCGTTTGTACATTGATCTCAGCCGTTAACCCCAGTCGAAGATCGATGTTGACCAAGATCTTTGCCACTGTATAAATACCAGTTTCAATATGGGAGTAATCCGAGCATACATAGTCTCCAAGGTAGTTCCCAATCGCTGCAAACCTTGTTTCATTCCAAAGGTGCATGGGAAACCCGGGAAGCTTCACCCAGATCGATTCTTTGTCGATTTTCTCCTGTTTGGAATCGAAGAAAGGAGACCAACGTTTCAGGATGATAGGGACGCCCAACATTGACCAATGTCGACGTAAGACTGCATCAACCTCCCCCATATTCGACAGTATGAAGGAGAACCATCCTTTCGTTAAGACCCGAACAATGGGTGCAGTAGCCACGATGTCTTTCCACTGCTCGGCTGCCCATTTCTGGAGGGTTCCTTGTCCCAGTCTCTTACCACGGGCATGTCCAACTACAGCAATTTGTGTGAAATCCTCAGCCTCCTCAATCGATACATCCACGCCCAGCACAAGCTTATCCTTCCTCTTCCGTTCCTTGACCTTTTTAGCAGTATTTTTGTGTGATTCTGCCTTCTTAGAAACCCCTGCTCGAGGAACTAGCAGGGCTGCATCAACAGGTAGAGTATCTCCACCACCAGTAGCTCCATGTCCACTGGAGGAGTAACCCAATCCTCCACTACCCTGTCCCCTGTCATCAGAATCACAAAAATCCCCAGACCTAACCAAATTCCCATCTGATAGGGTGTCCAAACCGCCACCCTGGTCCATCCTCCGTCTGCCATTTCTATTCAGTGTATCAATCCCCTCCACACATGATGCTACCGTACAGGTTGGGAAGTTTGTGAAAGTCCCCAATTGTGGTTGTAGTGTCCTCCCTAATAGATCTGCCAAGTCTGGCCTGTCATCCGAAGGCCCAGGAAATAACCCTGCCCCCCTACCTGTCAAGAGTGATCCCATTGATGTCCTCGACCCAGAGGTCGCAGTATTGTTTGTTCCATGGTCGAAAATCCCTCTGGCACAATCTCCATCCGATGTGTAGTCCACCTCCTGCTCATAACTGCTCACCATAATGCCCCAGATCAGCAGGACTGAAAACCCCAGATCCCAATCCCCAATCCTCCTTACAAAGTGTCCACTATCTTCACCACCCAGTCCACCAAAATCCCCAATCTACTCCAAATAGCCATAGTCACAGCAAGGGCATCTGCAATCCCCGTCAATATTCCACCCAGCTCCAGGTTCAGTCAAAGATCTGCGTTGCCTGCCAAGACCATTGAATTCCATAACTCCCTGTAAGTCAAGCAGCCGACGCAACCCTCATAGCCTGAAAGCCCTGCGATCTTGTATTAGCAACGCTCAGCTACCGTATTCTTGGATTTTGCCATTCTATCAAAGGTCTGGGCGAATAAGAAGGAGATCATCTGCATATTCAGTACAGTACGCTCAACAGCATCCTCCTCCACTGTGGATAAATGTTTGTAAGCAGGTCATCCAGCGCCAGAGTTCCTCCAAACTGTTCTGCAACGTACCTTCACTGCACTATCTTGGAGTTCAAATCGAGTCCCTTCCTCGAGAACAAAACCAAGATCCCAACTCAGAAAAAAGAAACTCAAAGAAGAACCCACTCGATAGCTCAACTCCCACGCAGAGGAGAGCTGGTCACCAAGAATTCAGAGGCTCGTCTTCAGGAACAGCTTATATCCATGTCTAATCTCAGAACAGTCTGCACAGCACTGCTCTTCTTGATCAACCCTCCAAAAACTATGAAATTTCTACTCCAGCGCACAGAAGTCCTCCACCGGTCCTAGAAATGCTCCTGGGGGAAGCACAAATCAACCCTGCACACCACTATACGGCCAAGCTCGATTCTGGTACAAAACTTGGAGCGATTTTTGCATTCATCCAACGATTTTCAGTACAGAATCTTGATGAAAGGCTTGGGAACCTTGATGAGAAGCTTGAGATCCTTGATGTGAAGCTCCAGAGGGAAGCCCTACACCTCAGAAAAACCCTGCACACCACTACACAGCCGAGCTCGGCTCTGGTTCAAATCTTGGAGCGAAATTTTTCTTAAAATAACTTGTATTATTATCAATAAAACAAGTTCTTAACACCTTCATTTGATAAAAAAAATCATGAAAGAATCCATAATATTACTATTCACAATAAACTTTTATGGTAAGACCATTAAACATGTCAATCTCATTTATAATTAGATTGTTTGATGTAATTTATATAACAATTTAATAATAATAAATCTTGAAATTCTCATAAAATAATAAACCCTCTAAAATGTTTGGTGTGAGTTATATAAGAACAATTTTCCTTGACTGATTTTCTTAATCTCACCCACAAAATGGTGGAATGTTTGATTTGACAAGTTAATTGTTTTTATTGATAAACTTGGATATGAATAAGTGTATTTTAGTTGACCAATAGCTTTTTACAAAGGCTTCACAGACCTTGAAATCCGAGGCGCTTCACGTGAGGTCTTTACAATGGTGGGTGACAATGACTCCTAAAACTCACACAGCTTCTTTTCCTTGATGACATGACTGACATGAATTTCACAGGTTCTTCTATTTGCAGCTGTGTGGCTGCTCCTCCACTGGCAGCTCACTTTTCCACAGATTCAACTCTTGAAACCAGATGACCAACATTTCTTCTCAACGCTTTTATGAATAGATACCATATAATTTCTCACAATTAAATTTCATAACTGTAACAGTGAATGTTATAGGCACGGGTATAGTGGCTTACAGGAGGAAGCAAAAAATTCATAACAACAACAACTCAACACAAACCAGTTGTTCCCAGGCCCTTGGAAAAGACACAAAATAAATTGCAATTATCACCACCGATACCAGCTTTGTCTCTCTGCAAGTGTTGTATATACAATGCATATGTATTATTCGAGGGCATTCGCATCTCTTTCTGTTATATTCATTGTCTTTGTAGTGCCATTTTATCCCTCAACAGAATGCGAAAATTGGCCCTTGGAGTTCGTCCCAATTCAATAGAGAATGGTCATGCCTAAGAGACCATTAATGCTTTGTTGATGCAAGCAAACATCTGTAAGTACATGCACCCCTAAAGTTCAGCTATGGAAGTACCATATTCAATGATTGTGGGCTACATTGTCTTCACAAATAGAATCAGATTCGATTGTAGTGGCACATTTGTCGTATGCTTAGATTCATACGTTACATGAATTCTAAACGAAAAGTATAAGTGTAGTGATTGAATTTTCACTGAACCTCATCAAGGCAACCACCCAATTCGATTATGGTGCAGGTTTCATTAAGTTTGCAAAGGCTATGGATCTATGTGAGAAAGGCACGACCCCTCCATTTCCCATAGGTTTTGGGCACAATTCAGGCAGAGTGTGAACTTATGCTTGGATCTCTAAATCGTGACTTCGCTGTCAAGAAAATGATCTCTCCTTCTTCTCTACATCCTTCATATAAAGGCTTGAGGAAGGTCCATTGTAATGTGGCCTAGAGGTGAGCGGTGGCTAGCTCACTTGGCCCCGTTGGTCGATTTTGGCAAAGGTAATGAAATGAAGACCTTCATTGGCTGAAAACTTGTCCTCTTTTATATGTGCTACAACAAACTATTTGCCAATCAGGGGGTAATGTGTAAGTTTCAATATTTTGAGGGTCATATATTTAGGTTTGCTGGTCCTTTGCATATTTTAATTCTAGATAATGTTCCAAAAGCCATCAAATAATATGTATGACAAAATGCCTTTCGGATTAATGAACGTAGGTGCTACATTCCACAGAGCCATGGATATAACATTCATTGGTGTAAAGGACAAATTTATAGTGGTGTATCTTGACGATATCATCGGTGTCCCCGAAAGCCTTTAGGGTGTGAGTTGTAACTGGCTATAGAATAGTGATCATGGATCAGATCGACAAACCATTGACTCCATTGGATTTAGGACATCAAGATAGTGCCAGGGGTGCCTCTCTGCCCAAAGACTTGAGAATTGGACTTTTGGGGGTCCACCCCCAAAAGTCCAATTCTCAGGTCTTTTTTTGGAGGGTTGGGGGGGGGGGGTGAAAGACCCTTAAAGGTCCTTTACAAGGCGGTTTTTAAACGCCCCCCACAAATGTCATGAAAATTGGACTTTTGGGGGCGGTCTTGACTCGTCGAGAGTGGAACATTTGGCACAATAGGCCAGTTTCTCCGATGCGATAAATCGTTGGGAATCCCTCGACGAGATCTACGTAGCGCCCTTGGTGGCCACATAACTTACACATCCCCCCCCCCTCCGACTCCCTTCTCTTATTTTCTCTCTCCCTCTAATGTCTCGATGAGGAGGAAGTGTTGAAGGCTACGTGGGCCCAGGTTGAGAAACCATGCACTGACCGGGGAAGTCCGTGGAAGGACATCATATTCTCTTGCACTGAGAGAGTGCACTTGTTGGATGCGGAATTTAATTCTACATCCAACGAGTACCCACACTACATACCTTTGATGGACCCCTCCCCACAAAAAAATGAAAAATACATTAAAAAACATGTTACATAGGCTTGCAATTCTATGAGCGCATGAGCATAGGATCCTCACTAGCTCTGATACCTTATACTTGATGTTGGGAAATCAAACATAGCAAACAAAAACATCCACACACAACGACATCAAATCTAGAAGGTTAGTAATTTTGTGCCGTCCTTGCTCACCATATATATATATATATATATATATATATATATATATATTAAAAATCCAATCTTTTAGAGAGATATCTTGTTGGAATTTGTGCAGACAAAGAAATGCAAGCTCTGGAACTGTGTGCCCTTTTTGGTATTGACATATATAATTATACACTGTGGTAGGAGATAATGGAGCGTATAGAGTAATAATTACCGAAACATAATCGAATTGCAACAGTAGAAAGAAAAGTAATCTATTTGAGTGAAGGAAGACTCCCAATAAAATAAATTAATAATATAGACAACAATGCATGGAGCCACTATCCAATCCATCTATGCAGGCAAATAAAAAATCAATTCAAGTCATGGCTTCCAAAAAACTTATGGACATTGAATATTGAATGTAGTTTTACTTGGTGCGTCATTTTTCATTTTTTTTTTCTCTCTTCAGCAGAAAAAAAATCGTAATATTGCTATTCAAAAAAAGAATCAAATAGTACAAATGTTTGAGTGTCCAAATCTCAACCCAGTAAACCAAGACTTGACAATATTATTTGTAATAGTTCAAGAACAAGTAATAACCTCCTAAAAGACTAAAAGAGTTATTACAGTCATCCCAAAATATTGATCTATAAAACCTCCAAATATAAAAAATATGGACAAAACCAGAGTCAATCAATTCAGAGTCAATATGTTCTTCCCAACAGATCATGCCTTCGTCCCCAGAATAAGCCTCCTTGGATAGTGTGTTTGCCATGGAGTTGAAATGCCGATAGATGTGGTCAAGTGAAAGATGATCAAAATGATGAAGTAAATCTCTAATCCTGCTGCACCAGTGAGACAGGGGAAGATTATTCAATGCATATTCCCCTCTAGCCCATTTGATGGTCACACGGGAGTCCCCAAAAATAGCCACATCAGAGAGACCAAATATGGAAGCCACGGTGAGAACACACCATAAGCCAAGAATTTCAGCTTTCATGTTAGTGCCATAACCACAATTAAGCTTCAATGTGAAAAAGTGTTCCTCATTGATATAAATGACGCCCCCATCCGCACATCTTCCACCAGCAGCAACCCCATCGAAGAATATTACAGCTCTATTCTGAGGACGACAGAAAGGGGCAGTCTTTTTGGTATTTTCCTTAGAATAATCATTACATTGCTCAGTGATCATCTTCAGAGAAATGTTGCAAGAAAAGTTGATATTTGGCTTCTGCTCCTCAAAGATAGCCAAATTCTTGGCCGCCCAAACAGTCCATGAAATCACAGCAGACAGAAAGGAGTATGTAGATGCAGATTTGTACCAATGAAGAGAGCTCTGTGCAAAAGTACCAATACCCCAATGATGCTGTAAGTTAAGATGATGTATAATAGAGGCCCAAAGATGCCTTCAAAATAAACATTGGACAAAGAGATGATTTACAGATTCGGCACCCTCCAAACAAAGGTAGCAAATATTCGGTCCTTCCAAACCCTTTTTGATCAGATTGTCCCAAGTTGGGAGTTCTCCTCTCAAAGCACGCCACATGAAACATTTGATTTTTAAGGGAATTTTCCAATTCCACAAAGGTTGATACCACTAGTTGACTAGAAAACTACAATGAGTGCTAATGACATATTGATAAGCCGTTTTAGCCGTGACAGTTCCATCTTGAATATTAAATTTCCAGATCACCTTGTCAGCTACAGCAAAAAGTCTGCAACCAACCTCATTTAAATTTTTGGTATACTTACTCCATTTAGAAGCAGTGAGTGAGCGTTTTTTTTTACCGGTAATGGTGCAGCTTAATTATTTCAAACATTTTTATCTCTTTGTCATGAATCTATCTGAATGGGTCTATTTATTGCAATATAGAGTCGATCAATTCAAGATCAATTCAAGACTAGTTTTAGCTTTGGTTGTTGATAGTGATATGTCTTATGGTTTCTTTGACGGTGCATCTAAACTGGTTGTTGATAGTGATATGTCCTATGGTTTCTTTGATGGTGCATCTAAACATGACATTTGTGGTGTTGGAATGGTGTTATTTATAAAGAAGGATCATAGGATTCTCCTTAAAATGGGCGTTGGCGAAGGAAGTAATACAAGGGTAGAACTACTTGCATTCCGGGGTTTGTTGTGGTTTGTATTAAGAAGGGTCATCTTCCGCTTCAGAATTTATGGAGATTTGCAAGTTATTATTAAGTGGGCATCAGGTGAATATGAGCTTCAGGCTATAAATTTGGAACATTGGACAAAGAATATCAAAGTGTTGATGAAGTATTTTGAAGATATTTCCTTCTTGCATATCTACCGAGACGTAAATCTGGAAGTAGATAGGTTATCAAAAGAGGCCATGGGACCCATGGATGGTCACATATATTTTGAAGAATATGTCGCAGATACCATTGTAGACAATGCTATTGTTTGCTACTTTTAGTTTTTTTTGTACTGAAAGTTTTAGAAGGGTTTTCTAGATTATGCTTTGTAGCAAGGGAGATATAGTATGGACAAATGGAATGTATGGAGTATCATGCTTAGTAACCTAGACATTTTGGGATGTTGCGGCATATGTATGATTTTGTAAATTTGATTTCTCAAAAGAAATATCAAGTTATGGTTTTTTTTTTCTTCTGGAAAAAAAATCCCTTCAATAGGCTTCTTCCAACTCAAGGCTTTTAAGTGTTGGTGGGCTTCTCACTCCTTTTCTATAGGAATCTTCCAACTCAAGGTTTTTAAGTGTCGGTGGGCTTCTCACTCATTTTTGGAATAATTCAATCATTCAAAATGCATTACTCCTTTCTTTTTTTTAATTTTTTTTACATTGTTAAATATTTTTTTTTCAAGTTTTTATTAGAATGATTAGCACTTACAACAAACTAGGATTAGGACTCTAGGGAAGACTTTGCAAAGGAACCATAGTATATTTGTGTGACTATCTAGATCCAAAGATTAAAACAATCAAATAAAGAATGATATAAGAAAATGATAATAAATTTCAAAAAATGTCTTGAACTCAATATCTAGAAAGAAAATTAAACCAACAAATGGAGAAGCGAGAAGAAAATAAAAAGTGGGTATGAAAACTAGAGAAATACTTGCAACAACCCAAAAACCAATTTTCTAACTCGAGTTATTTTACCTTCACAAAAGTCATTGTTGACCTCAAAATCAAGAAGCTTGTGGGGATTATTTTTCCTCATTGGCTAGGAAGCCAAACATTGACATCCAACCAACCAGGGAGAAAATGAACAAGTTTCTCAAACTCGAGCATGGGCACAACACCATGAGCTTTAATCTTTAAACCTTATCATAGTATGGCTAGATGAGAGAACCGATGAATATGTTATAACCAAGTCATCAGACATTCTACAAAACAAATTAAAATTGAAACCCCAAGGATTTCAAAACGATAAGAATTGAAAAAAAAACATCGAAGGTGAGAGGCATCTAATTCAAATAAAGGTGGTACAAACTGAATGATTTTTTAACATTCTAAGGAAATTTTTCATTTTAAAAAGATCATGTATATTCATAAATGAAAACCTTATCCCACGAAACCAAGCTAAATCAAGAAAGAAAGTCCAAATAGGAAAAGATGCTAGGAAAGAAGGCAAATGGACAACAATAAGGAATAAAATAGTGATGATGAATGACATCTTTCAAAATAGCAAAGAGGGAATAACTTATCATTATGACAACAATAAGGAATAAAATAGTGATGATGAATGGCATCTTTCAAAATAACAAAGAGGGATTAACTTAAGATTATGACATGGATTTAGAAAAAGGGTCCTAAGCTAGGATGGATACCAACTTCAATTAATCATATATTGCTTTCAATTAATCATATATTGCTTGTTGAAACACGAGAACATGAAGAATTTTGAATTTTTGCTTTAGATAAACATATTCTTCCCAATTTAAAACAAACAGTCGATGCACATAGAGATAAATGGTATATGTTACTACATCAAAAAGTATCCAAACTTAAAGACAAAAGTGTATAAAAATAATCTTTATTACAATACATTTGGTTTAATTTCTTTTTTTAATATAAATATGCAATTTTCCTTTTCCTTACTGTGTGTTACATTGTCCCTTTCAACTCTACCTTCTACAAGAAACATAATATTGTAGTTGATCACATTTTTATCAACTTAGAGAATGTTATTGCTAACTTGAAAGCCAAATGGGATAATATTCTCAAATACGTTAATGGTAGAAATGTCGATCCAATGTTCCAACTCATAGTTCAAATATGAAATCATTTATGAATATAATATTATTTTAATCTAATCTTAAATAGATAAAAAACTCTAAATATATTGAAACAAATCCATATGGCACTAAGCTTCATAAGATGAACTACTAACATGACCCAACGATTTGTAATGGGTTGGACTATTGGCATAGCTCTCACTTTATGGCATGCATTTATAGGAATGGTAGAAGTGGCATTGATTTTGTTAATAAAATGGGTAATATGGAAACAAGTGAATATGCCTCAAAATGGCTAGCCCCTTCTAACAAGAAACATAATATTGTAGTTGATCACATTTTTATCAACTTAGAGAATGTTATTGCTAACTTGAAAGCCAAATGGGATAATATTCTCAAATACGTTAATGGTAGAAATGTCGATCCAATGTTCCAACTCATAGTTCAAATATGAAATCATTTATGAATATAATATTATTTTAATCTAATCTTAAATAGATAAAAAACTCTAAATATATTGAAACAAATCCATATGGCACTAAGCTTCATAAGATGAACTACTAACATGACCCAACGATTTGTAATGGGTTGGACTATTGGCATAGCTCTCACTTTATGGCATGCATTTATAGGAATGGTAGAAGTGGCATTGATTTTGTTAATAAAATGGGTAATATGGAAACAAGTGAATATGCCTCAAAATGGCTAGCCCCTTCTAAATATAAAAGTTGAGAAAGTTATAAGATGAATATAATAATTAAGAAAGTAAATACGAAATTATAAGAATATAAAAATAATTTATAAAAAATGTTACATAAATAATTGTTTTCATAAAAACATTAAAATAAAAATATATAGAATTGGTTACATCTAAATTAAAATATCATATGAGAAATGCTAACAACAATTATTTTATTAAATAAAATTTAACAATGGTATGTGAAATTTGTCAAATAACTCTTTAGAAATTTTCATATTAAAAGTTTTTAATTTTACTTTTTATGATTTGAAAATAAATTCACACTATGGATTTATGTTCCATCAATAACCTCTTTAACCATTCAGAAGTGATCGCTAGCCCACTATCCCATCATGGTAACTTTACACACACACACACTTTGGCAAGGACTAAAAAATGAGGAGAACAATACATGATCACTAGCCCATCTCTATATATTTGAAGAAAAAATTCACAATCTCTATTCAAGCAGATCCAAAATTACATTCTTCAAGTGTTATTGCACATAGCATTGTTTGTCCCCAAAAATGGGTCTCTCTGCCATGGAAAACTGAAACTGTTTTGTACAAAAACATCCTCCTTACCAAAAAAAAAAAAAACCGACTTATACAACTAGAAGAAATCAAGATATGCGAGTTATGTTTCCAAAAATATATCCTATACTCGTATGTTCATATGTGCCAACAGATCGTCAATGATGAATTCCTTGATTTGCAATTGGCTCGAATCCAAAGGAAAAGCATGTTTTTATAGCATGTGCGCCCCGATATTCAACTCCTTGTCGATGTGCTTGAAATAAATGTTTTGAAAGGAGCATGCGACCTCTTTCAAGTGGTCATCCAAATGAACTATTTTCACATCATTGATATGATATCTCGATAACATCCAGTCATAAACCAAGGTTAAATCCCCAAAAACCTAGAGTGAGCCAACACCAAACACCCTGCAAACTTTAAACTTTGAACAATGCGTAGAATTCAACCCAATTATTGGTACCAACTCTCAAAGTTACCTTACTAGTAAAATAATGATCCTCCACCATATGCAATATGAAATGAATATTGCACTGTCTATATTCACCTTGAAAAGATCCGTAAAAAAAGCACTAGGGATAACTCTTTTTGAATGCCATCTCATCAATAATCCTTCCTGGTTTGGCTCTTGGAAAAATCATATAAGAGGGAAGAAGTGTCAGGACCTATGAGGTAATTTTAAACATAGGAGATAGCTTTCCTTCGAAGATGGAAACATTCCTAGCCATCGAAACCCCCCAACCAACGAGAAGTGGTAGAACTTGAAATACATTTAAGTCCCTGCACACAAAATACTCTTCAAAAAAATCCACCACATCTCCCTTCTCTCACAATTGATGCTTTTTTAAAGCTCATTCTAGTTCTTGACACACACTTCTAGTAAAGGAACATTTCAAAAATAAATATTTGTTTGTTTCACCCTCTTCTCTACATAGGAGATAGATCCCCGATTGAACATTTCTGCACTTTTGCAATCTATCCCATGTTAACACTCACCTATAAAAAATAAGCCACATGAAAAGAATGCTCTTTGGAGGATCCATAAATTTCCACAAACTCCACCACCACTAATTAATTGACTCCCTATCATCAACAACTAAAACAACCCGATATCCTAGATGTATCGAGTAACTACCACCCAAGTCTTTATAGATCCAAGCTAACTAGTCACCAGTCTCCCAAAGATGAATATGGAACCTGTGAAGTTCCCCAATATGATCTTCCCATTATTGTTCCTGGACCCCTGCCAAACTAATCTATGTATCCCCCAACCAACCATTTTCTTGAACATCATTTATTGTCGAGTTCACTATCTTATTCAAAGTGCACAAATTTCATTCATGTAGCATCTGAACTAGGTCTCCAGGTAACGTAGTTATCGAGTTACACCTGAAATAGCATCAACCCCCACCCTTATCCTGGAAATAGAGCCAACTTTCCAAGCCAAGTGATGCTCAATGATGGAGGAAGCGTTAGTTAAAGTTTTCCATTGATAGGAAACACCCTGGACACACTTAGTTGTATTTAGAATCCAGTCAATAATTGAACTTGAATGAATGTATTTTTCCAAAAATATTATCCCCTACAAGTTTTCTTGCATGACAAAATTGCATAGGGACTTTGTTTCTCAAACCTAGTTGAAATGAAAAGTATTTTTTAACCCCCATCCTCCCTATGCTTTAGGAGAGGCTAGGGTCTTCCACCCATCCAAATATGAACCTTCATACTCAACGGACCCTTTCCAGGAAATTGAATCATATTCGCCTTATGTTTGAAAGGGTTCCAATGGGAAAAAATGCCATCAAATGCCAATACACTGGAATCACTTCTAGTATAGGTTCAATCAAGACCAAATGACCTCCCCTAGATAAGAAGCAATCGTACCAAGAACTTACTCTCTATTCAATTTTTTCCACCAACCACTGCCAGTCTGCTTTTGCATATCGGTTAGGATTTATGGAATAACCTAAATACTTCATCCCTTCTCCCAATTTCTTTTTCACAAAGGGAAAAATATCGTTCCAAAAATTCCTTATGTACCCTTTGAGCCAATCATGCTATATAAATCATATTTCTCATCATTGACTACCATACTAGAAGCCACACATAACATATCAATGATGGATCTAAAAAAGTGACCTTCTTCACGATCTACAAGACAAAACAATAGGATATCATTAACAAATAATATGTGTGTTAGGTTAACTCTTCCATTGAAGACAATCCCCTTGATTTGTCGCCTATTACATGAAACTATCAAAGCTTTGCTATGACCTTCCACCATTAGTAGGAATAAGTAAGTCGAAAGGGGACAACCCTGTCTCATGCCCCTTGATGGGTTGAAAAAATATAACACCACACCATTGATAAGGATGGTGAAAGGTGAAGTAGTCACATATCACATTATCCATCCAACTATTTGAATTCTAAACCCAACTTGTAATAGGGCCATCTTTAGATAAAAAAATGAAACCTTGTCATAAGCCTTGGATAGGTCCAATTTCATTACTGTCGTTGGGATCTTCTCTAGCTTAATAGAATGGATTCTTTCTTGGCCCACCCCTATCACCTCATGGATAAATCGTCCATTCAAGAACCCAAATTGTTTCGCTGAGATCATGCGAGAAAGTGTGGGCTTGGTCCATGCTACAATCACTTTTGCAATGATTTTGCACACTGCATTACATAATGAAATTGGGTGGAACTCATCAAATATAGGGGGTCTATCCAATTTCAGGATTAAAGTGATGAAAGGTGAATTAAATCCTCTTGTCATCCTCCCAAAAACTCGAACCTCCTCCAAAACCTTTAGAAGATCTTCACCAATCAGGTTGAAAAAATCCAAGAAAAATTAAACAGTCCATCCATCTGGACAGAGGCTCTTGTCTCGCTGAAAAGACAAGATCAGTGACCAGAGATCCTCTAAAGGAAGAGGTTTAAAAAAATCAATATTCTCTGCTTCATTCACCAGTCATAGTAGTTTTCTCAGGATATCCAAAACTTCCACTGAATTTTCCCAAGTCGACTCCAATTAAACAGACTGGAAATGAGTTATCCCCAACCTTGCCAAATTATCCAAACCTCGTACCAAATTTCCCTCATCGTCATCCAATTACCATAGGGTTGAGCATGCACAGAGCCACAATGACTAAATCTATAGCTTCCAATTTGTCCACAAAAAAATGATTCAATCGATCATCATGGGAATAAGGCCCCCAAACCTTCACTAATGTGGGTCAAGTTTAGGTCCCCACCCACAACTAAGTTCCTGGCCTGAAAACATTGAAGCAAGAATAGGCTCACCCAGAATTATGTGCATCCATCATAAGTCCTGTAAATATTTAAGACCAAGTAAACCCGATCCAATTCGTTACATTACACTTCTGTACACACACCATTCCTAACTGCAAAGAGTTTAAAATAGATAGTTTACATTTACACCCATTATCACCCCCCATAGTGAACATCAGAGTCAACAACCAAAAACTCCCAACCTCCTAACCCCTTCTGCAAACTTACCACAATAGAATCACCCTTACTCATGGACTCATGCACCAAGACCATATCCAATTTCTCCAAGGCAATCAATCACTTCAAAGAAGTTAGTTTGGCCCTTCCCCCCAACCTCTAACATTAACCAAAAGAAATTTCATCAATCCACCAATAATGGGGTTATTCATGCTCTAAGGAACCCTAAAAGTAGGCATTGATGCCCTTGGAAAAATTCCCTATCCGCTTTCTCTTGTGCATGTCTAATAGACTATTTTATCCTCGCTTTTTGTACTACCATCCCCTTCACACCATCAGAACCAAAACCCTTAGCAAGGGGAGGGTCCTTCACTTGAATTCTATACAATAGAAGGTATGAGCCCTTTCCCCAACTAATTGAGTATTTACCCAACCCAACCAAAAAAGAATAAATTGATAGATCCATGGTTTGTCCTAAACCCCCAACAATCCCCCATCTCCTCCACAGTCAAAACAAGGTCCTTAGGTACCTTCTCCCCCAACAACACTTTCTCCCTAGAAACAATACTATTCGTTAACCCACCAAAAGAAGGACATGACAACAAATTAATCATAGTTTCAGAGGGAATACAACACATACCTTTTGAATCTTCCAGAGGCATGAACTTTGGCAGCTTACTTCCAAAGAGTCCCATTTTTAAGGGGACATATTAAAGTCACTGTACACTTCTCGAACTAGATCCGCATGTTCCCAATCACTACGATGATCATTGTCGACTGGAATAACCCATGTTCCAAACAAAAATTCATTTTCATTCTCCACCTAAATACCCAACCAAATCATATCAATATGTGTCCAACCTCCTTTTCTAATGCCGAAGGAATGTCATGCATTGAACACACATTACATATCGACTGGAATAACCAATGTTCCAACCAAAAATTCCTTTTCAGTCTCCACCTAAATACCCAACCAAATCATATCAATATGTGTCCAACCTCCTTTTCTAATGCCGAAGGAATGTCATGCATTGAACACACATTACATGTCGACTTAGACTTTTCCACCCCCCAGACTTCAACCCCTTTGGGTTTCCAAAGTTGGTGTATAAATATTTTCTTGGAATCAGCTAGTAGATGGCCATAACTATGGCAACTTGAGCACTGAAATGACACATTAATGTAGTCCAACACTTGCTCGAATTACTTATCGCTCACCATCGTCTACATGGACTCAAACAAACCCTTTCTCATTTAGATTTGCACTAGAATGCACACCACGTATGTCAAAGAATTGCTTATACAACATTCGTCCAATGCCACAAATGAGCTCAATGTATCTCCAATTGCTCCGTGACCCTATTAAGACCAAATCTTTAATGAGAGATGCAGCAAATTTACCCAAATGAACGGGCTATTTAACACTTCATCCCTCGTGTCAAATAAGGGATGCCATTACTTCAAAGCAAAAAAAATTATTTCCTATCAACCAGATCTTCCCTAGAATACAAACAACTTTTGATTTGTTGTGAAAGACGAAACCATACCAGTCATTCGCTAATGAATGAATTATTGCGAAAATTCCCACCAACAACACCAAAACCTCTTTAATCCAAGAAAAAAGAGAATCCAACTCGAGCCTTCTACCAAAAATCTTGTTGACCAATTCCCTCCCCTCTAGATTTGCAGTTTCCATGATCTCTATTCCCACTACCAGCTAAAGACCCTTGCCTCTCGATCTGATGACTTTCCTTGCTTCTTTTGGAAACCCTTGGAACCAGACACTTTACATCTCACAAAATATTCCACGCCAATATTGGAGCCAATAAACCTATTTGAGTGTCCTGAAGCATGTAGTAAATCCTCCCCCTCAGGGAAAACACCCAAAGTGAGTGAGTCACTTGTACTTAGATATTCACGATCCATCCTAAGCCCCCTCCTCATGTGAGGCTACATATGAAGAAGTAAAGTTCAACTGTACTTACTACAAGGAATCACCCACCGCACCCTCTACCAAATATGCCACCCCACATCTTAGATCATGAACTTGACCTGCATCAAGAGTTTGTCCCTAACAAGATCATTCACTAGGTGGAAAATGCGCTGCTGACCCCTTTACATGCAAATGCGACACTGAGGCCAACTGGCTACACCTGTATTGGGTCAGATCATAAAGATCCACTTCACTATCATCTGAGTAGTCAAACAATGCATGCATTTCCTCCATCACGCCGTCTGTAGTCCAAAAACTCTAGAAACCCTCATCCCTCTAGATACTTTGTCTTATATATATATATATCCCTTGAGAAAACCACTATGCATAGTATAGATAATCTAGTTCTCTTTGGCAAAGAATTGTTCTCCATTTTCCTAAGCATATACAGGAGTTGTTCAATTATGATATAAAAAATAACAATATTGAAAATTTATATGAAAATTCTACTTCAAATCTATCTTTGTGCTTCGAAAAGTATTCTAAAAAATTGCATGTCAAGAATAAACAACGTATTTCAAACCCTCAAACAAAGTATAATATAAATTGCGAAAAGATATATTAAAATTTCCTTTAATGAGTCTATTAGAACTAGTAAGAGTACACATGATAAGTTCATAATAAAAAAATATCAATATCTATCCAAAAATCAAGAAAGACTTCTAGACTTTGTAAAAGAGAACCTAGAACATATTTAGCAAACATCATCCCTAGATTACCTATAGAATCATGTAATGTCAACATAAATGAGTGGAATTCCTCTTAACAAGATCTATGTTTCCACTCAAGTCTTTAAAGACATCCATACCATGCATCCATACTTTGAAGTTTTCTATGTTGAAGATATAAAGCATGGAAAATTTTAGGGGTGAAATTTAGCCATTGGGCTAATTTTTGACCTTTTTGTTCCAAAAAAGATTAGTTAATTTCCATTTTTTTCTAAAATGATTCACCCAAATTCCATGGCATAAAAGCAAAGTTTACTCTAATAATCACCAAAATTGTCCAAAAACTATGTAAAAATCCTAGAAATTTGAATCTTTTTAGAAACATTTTGCCCAACATTTTATGGTTGGATATTTACGAATTAGTAAGATTCGCCAAGGTTTGTACACTTCAAAAAAATTATGGATTCTTAAAATTTCCCCTAAAGGGGATGCTCAGTAATATACTTATATTTTTCATCATCGAGAAGGATTTTCATCCATTTCTCCTTTGATTGGATTTGACACTTGAACTCATTAAGGTGTGCACATCTTCATGAGGATCTAGGCCCCTTAGTTTACTAGTGGGGCTAAGGTGAGGTGGAAATACTTTTTCAACATCCTCATTTTCAATACCAACATTTTCATTATCTCCCATTCTCTCCTTAGGTAGCTCAAATTATGGGAAACTATTATTCTAACTAATAGAAACCATGTGGGCCTTAAATACCTTATCTAGATCATACCCTGGGATAGTTTTTGCTTCGTTTGGGTTGAAAGAATCTTATCCTCTAGCCATCTAGGATAAGTGCCATACGTCTTTCACAATTGTTCCCACAAATTTAAAGGGCATAGAGAGGAGTTGCTTCATTTCTTATTATGGAGTAAATTGTACCATTTTGAATACTACCTACAGAGTCCTATCACAAAGAAATGGTCAGATACAAAATTTGGAATATAGTAGAGTTTCTCGTCAAGTCTGTGCATCTCGGTATAAGTGTATTGTTATTTGTAGAAGTACTCACCCGTTCCTACTAAGAAATCCCTTGATTCCTATGTCAAACGATCAGGTTCACTACCTATTTCCATTTTTCTAAACCTTCTCACAAAAGTATCTCAAACTTTGTAAGAATGAAATGGGATATTGTGCCTCCAAAGAGCCGGGTGCCACATTTGTATTGATTCAACCCATGATCTTATATCACCTCGAGGTATCAACTTTTCAAGAGGATTACATAAAACTAAAGTGAAAACCAAGCACAATGATATATGAAATATCTTGGCCTTTTGAATTTAGACAATCGGCATGATATCTCATTTGAGATGAACAAGCCCTAAGGGTTAGCTCAATTGGTCTTGAGCTAGACGTGAGATCTCTCCCCCCACAGTAGGGGAGGTCACTAGTTTGAATCTCTTGATCCCTTTGGGGCTAGGATTCATAATTAAGGTTGACGGTTTACCCCGATTACCATCCATGAATCATGGGGAAGTACTCGGAGGGTTTCCCACGATTTTTTCGATCGAAAAAAATATTATTTGGGATTACTTGACCCTCATCAAAGATTTGTTTTTAGTATATGCATTGTAGTAAATGACATAGACAACATACCTCTACACTTTCACTATAAACCCTTGCCCAACAAATTGAGTAAAACCAAGAAATCTCAAATAAGGAACGATATGTGTGTGGGGGGGGGGGGTGGTCTTAACACTAAAACCACCACTATTTACTTGTAGAAAGTGTTAGGTATCCAACATAGGAAGAAGATCAAATTGACTACACAAAGCCAATAAAAAAAATAGATGAAGCATGCGTTGCATTTCTCATTTACAAATATACATATAGATACATGAGAGATGACCTTTGGTTTCATCTTCCAATGCGTCTCTTGGAATCCTTCACGACTCTTCAAATTTATCGTGACTCTTGGTATTCATTACACGTGAATATGCCAAACCCTAAGGATTAGATTCCCAAGAATATCCCCCTTAATCCGAAGGGTTGTATATGAGTCCAAGCATAGAGCTAAAATCTAAAGAAGGACATATGCAAATGGCTGAAGAAGCTCTCTGAATCAAAGGTTAGCAGAAGCCGATGTCTTCTACTAAATTGGTGGTTTAAGGATGACCACAAACTCTAAAACTTGGTGATAACTCATATTATGGCTTAGCAGTTCTCTAGAACTTGGCTCTGACTTAGGTTCTCACTCAGTGGTTCCCGGAACATTCTGAAGGCTAGCAAAAAATGAATTCTTCTACGAAGTGGTGGTTCAATGATGACCACAAACTATGGAACTTGGATCTAAAGCTCAGAGGTTCCTGGAATATTCCAAAATATACTAGAATCCAATTCATTCTACTAAATGGGTGGTTTTAGGCTGACCACAAACTCTGGAGCTCAATGGAACATGGAGTTCAGTGCTGCAAAGACTTTGGCTAGGTGGCTTTGGTTCGATGCTCTAGCAACTAGCATAAGGTTCTAGCTCTGGCACTAGTTTAGGCTCGCTTGTTTCTGAACGTCAATCAATCTCCCCTGTCAAGAACAAGATGAGGAGAAGAGGATCTCTCAACTGCAAGATGTGTCAATACTTAAGAAACAACTCTTCGGTATGACTTACAAATCTTCTTGGTTGTTGATGACCATTGCCAAGAAGTGATCCACCCATGTAGTGAATCTTCTCTCTTGCATGTTTCTTCAGAGTGAGGCATATGTATGATGAATGGGTACATGCTTTCCACAATGCTTGCAAGGATGAAGATCAAAACATTGATCTTTCATATGGCCAACTCGATCACAGTGTTGGCATATCAAACTCTGGATAGGTGTAGATGAAGATGAGCTTTCTTTCACGAACCCAACACTCTGAAATTGGATTGTCTTGGAACAATCAAGAATGTGAGCTATCACTTCCTTGTTGTATCCAAGACCGGTTCTGTGCTTGTTGTCTACAATTTATTCCCATGGTCTGATGATGGGCTTGGAAAGAACAAGCAAAACCTTTGTATGCATAACTTCATCTTCATTTTCTTTTTCTTATGACGTGGGGCCACTTATTTGCTTATGTGTTTATGAAGTGGCATCATTATGTGCAGGCTGCTGATATGAATCACATAGAAGCAAATTGTTTTGAACATGGACAAGTTTAGAATGTTGCTTTTTTTGTTTTAGCTCATCATGCTGGTGTTGTGATTCAAGCTAAAGAAGCTCAATAGTGTCTTGCGATTCTTGTACACAATCTCCAATGTGAGTGAGTGTTGTCTTGTTGACCATGACAGTGTTGTCGATAGAAGAGAGAAGTCGAGTGTTCAATAACTCTACCAAGCCATAGAAAACATGTGAATAGGGACTCACTCAAATGGAGAAGGGCTTCTTGCAACTCCACCCTTTTACAAAAAAAGACTCAAGAAAAGAAATACTTGACTCAGAAAATGAAGGGGTGTCGGGTTCAACCGAAAGAGCACTTGATTACAATTCACTTCAACTTAGTTTTTTTGTTTTGTTTTGACACTTGCAACTATAAAAATATATGAAAACTTACAAAATCCATGGTTTGCAATAGGAATTGGTCTCCAAAATAACACTATGAGTCTTTTGATGATTGATAATGCTCTTTCTTCAATGTTCAACTGCTTGAAAATGTTACCAAAAGTTGAATCCACTAAACACCTCCCTAGATAGTTCAACCTCAATTTATCTTCTTCTAGGTTATTTGGTCATGATACAGTGATTCAGTTTCAGATCCCCCTTCATACAGTTTTGCAATCTTACAATATGTATGAGATAAATATCAATACTCTTTTTATGCATCCACAATGGGGTTAGATTCAATCTTCTAAACTTGACTATTTTAGCTCTCGAAATGTGCCTTTCCAAGCAAAATTTACAAATAGCAACAACGCCCTTACAAATAACAACTCCCTTTTAAGCAAATTTGAAAAAAAATGGTGTTGCAATAAAATGGTAGAGTGTTTCTTACCCCAAATCGAGAGAGTGTTTAGAAAACAACAAAGTAGGTTTCCTCCTCCAACTTTTGAAAGAGTAACTTTCATTGGAAAGACTGTCATTGAACTTTCTCAGAATACAAAATGACAGGTATAAATGATATAAATGTTTATACGATGAAAGAAAATTTCATATCGAAATGTGTTTTAATTGTTACTACCACTGTTGTTGGTTGTTGGATGGAGGGAATCAGCAATGGAGACAATCGAGATAAGCTCAGACCTGTTGTTGGAGATCCCAATTGATTTTTTAGCTTGTTACAATGAATAGATGCCATTTGATCATATCTCTCAATGAACTTATGCCAATGGTGATGAGCTGAATTCGACTGAATTTACAGTTGAAATTCGACTCCGAGACGGACTGATTGCTGGTGGAGAAGCTCCTCTTGCAAAATAAGCTTTTGGTTGGCACTAGTCTCCAAAGAAGCACTTAAGAGTAGCAAAATCACGCCCCAGTGACTTGCACGTATTATTTATTGTAGAATGTTAATTCTCTTCACATCACAGAGGCCACTCGTATCGGCAATTACATTGCCCTTCTATTGCTATTTTAAGAGCAGCATACCACCATTGGAGTCTTTTGGTTTTCGTATTATCTGGGAGTTGCCCACACACACAATCTTAAGGAAACCCACAACAGAGGAGGGGCACAATGCAGTGGCAAGTTCGGAATAAAGACGCAGGTCAGCAAGCACAAATGCCACCCCAGCAACATATGGGAGCCACAAACCCTAACCGTAGGATACATGCACCACAGCGGGCTGTGAAACACAGACCCAAGAGAGATCGCCATGCAGAGGGAAATGAAAAGTTCTTTGCGAGTTCATGCCCAGCAGTAAAATCGAGAGTGCGAGCGACTGAAATGAATCAACCAGATTTTGGTTTTCTTTGATTTCAAGACATCCTTATCTCGATTGCTGATTCCCTCCATTCAACCGACATGGAGCAAAGGCCTTTGTGATGTGAAGAGAATTAACATTCTCTTCACAATCACGTAACAATGTCTGCAGTTGAGAAGCTAGTTGTGCCCCCACCCAATTTCCCAATTTCTGAGGCCACCCTCTTCACACAGTCATGGATGTTGATCGAAGGACCAAAATCACAAACCACTTCACAAAATAACATTACAAAAGAGAACTGACGACCAAATGGCCGGGGGACTTCCATGGACAGTAAATGATGCAAATCCAACAACCTCTCAAGATAGTCAAGATCGACGTCAATATAAAAAAGCAAAGGGTTTAAGGGATTCAACCGGGTGATCACAACAATTCAAACAGAACAATCTAGAGGTCCTAGTTTAGAGCTCGTGGAAACACTGTAAACCTAGTCATTTTCCTCCTCCGAGTAGATGCCAAGCCAACCATAAAATCCTAGCTCGATGCTGCAATGATCCATGCAGTAGTTCCCAGGACTGAGATGTAATGTATGGCTGGTAAGAAGAGGCAACCCAACCAAGGAGATAGACTGAGACAATACGCAGGGATAGAACATAAACACAAGGAATCTGACAGTGTAGGATGGAGGGGCCTGAGCTTATCTCGTCTCCATCTCCATCCAACGGGCATGGAGCAAAGTCAACTTCCAATGGGCATGGAGCAAAGTCAACTTTTGACTTTGCTCTATGCCCGTTGGATGGAGGGAATCAACAATCGAGATAAGGATCGCTGGATGGAGGGAATGGTTGCAAGTCTAGCAAACTAACAAGTAGGACACAACGCTCAAAGTGGCTCTGATACTACTGTTACGCTAACAACATAGACAAACAATCAAATTGACTACACAAAGCTACTAACAAGCAAATAGATGAAGCATGTAAGTTTTACAATACATGAGAGATTATCCTTGGTTTCATCTTCCGAGGTGTCTCTTGAACTCTTTCATGGACTCCTTTGAATAACTCTTCACATTCAACCTAAGTACTTTTGGTCCTCATTACACTTGAATATGCCTAACTCTGAAGATTAGGTTTCCAGAGAAATGAATGAACTCCTAACATCCTAAAAATCTTCATGAGTTTTGGCATCTACAACATCCCTCCCAACGTAGATGGTCTAAGGGAGATAGGCTCCTTCCCTTCCTTGTACTACCCCTTCAAACTTGCTTATGGACAACCTAAAAATCTTCATGAGTTTTGGCATCTACAACATCCCTTCCTTGTACTACCCCTTCAAACTTGCTTATGGACAACATGTCTTGGTCACCTGGAATTTATCATTACTTTCGTGCATGTTACACTCATTCATAGATGGTGAGACAAACACTTGTTTGGTACCCAAGTGATGCAATTACATAAACTCAACAAGCTCATGCTCTATGTAAATTGGCAACAATAGCTTAAAAATGAGCTCATGAAGTTATACGTGACAAGCATCTCAAGAACGATTTGTGAAAAACTACAATCCTCACACCCCTGCTCGATGCAAAGTCTAACCACCATTAGAGTCTTCTTATTCCAAAATTATGGCCATGAGAGTCGACTTGTTATTCCAAAATTCCCATGCAGATTGTACTCGAAGATTTGCTTTTCCATGATTCAAAATCCTGCTGCACGAAAAAAAAAGCATTCATCTATTTGAAACATTTTAAATTGAAAAAATTGCTAGCGCTTTGGTGAATCGAATGAGAAAAGCGCCCTACGCATCATAGATCGAAGCTTGAAGGTGTTGCAACTTTGGGAACAATCCATTGACAGCAAACAATCTTTAAAATATGAATCCTTCTAAAGAATAGAACTCATAGAAAGAGGTTCCTAGATTGTCCCTTACAGCGCTGCCAATGAAAACTCGAAAAAGGTTCCTAGATTGTCCCTTACAGCGCTGCCAATGAAAACTCGAAAAATATAAGCTACGTCAGCGGGGCATTCCGAGAATTGAACTCGGGACCTCTCGCACCCTAAGCGAGAATCATACCACTAGACCAAATGCCCTGTTACATTAAATTCAGAATAATTATAAAAGTATAGCAAATTCACAAATTGTTCGCAAATCTTGAAATTTGCAAGAGAAGTATTAAGAATCATACCATTAGATCGACAGATTGCTCGTAAATACTCAGATTTCCAGGAATTCTCAAATAAGGAACGATTAACACTGAAGAAAACATAAATAAATTAAAAGTATGTCAAAAGTGAGATTTGAACCCACGCCCTCAATCAAGAACTAGAATTTGAGTCTAGCACCTTATACCACTCAGCCATCCTGACTTTCAAGTGTAGCACTTAGAGCCCGATTTGAACACGCGTATGTCAAAAGTGAGATTTGAACCCACGCCCTCAATCAAGAACTAGAATTTGAGTCTAGCACCTTATACCACTCAGCCATCCTGACTTTCAAGTGTAGCACTTAGAGCCCGATTTGAACACGCGTCTTTTCAGACCAAAACCTTATTCTAGCACTTTTGACCAACTCGGTTACCTCAACTGGCTACCTCAACTATGGCAATCAATATCCAGCATGCGGCAGGCCTTTTAATGCTGCAACAACAACGCAAAAAACATCTCGAGACACAAAGAGCCTATTACTAAGCTGAGATCTTCACATAGCTGATTCTAGGCTTAACCAGACAAAACAGTGAGTAGAAAAAAGTCGCTCTATCCCAAAAAATGACAATGGACTATACATTTCAGAGTTTAAAAGCATAGGAATTGAACACTAATTAACTGAACTCTAGAACAACTAATATGCCTTCACAAAGCCCTCAACAACTTGAATGAAATCAACAACTTCTTCGTAAAAAAGAAGCCCCTCAGGAGCACACACGGTTTTCTTTTATAAGTGATCAGTCACCATGTTATAATTCATGGAGATGTGAGAGACTGTAAGACCAAAAAAAATTATTTTAGGAGTTGGATCCTCTCACACCATTGCTCCAATATAGTCACCTGAAGGAGGGCCCTGCTATTAGCCCAATCTACCATAGTCTTAGAGTTCCTATAGACCCGCATACTTGACAAACCTCTTGAGTGTGCAAAGAAAAGAAGGCCCCACGAAGCAAGTAACTCAACCCGAGTATTGGTTCCAGCACCACACCCCATCCATAATCAAAACTGCTTCCTTTTAGATACTTTGATAACCATACTTGCACCATACTTCGCAGTAGAAGCAACAACATCTAAAAAACCAATAATAAAATTAGTCAAAAAGTTGGGCTTAGTCAAGATCCTCTGCTTCTTTAGGCCCGGGTTCCTATGGTAGTCTCTATATAGGCCCAAAGTCTTAATACAAATGCACTGAACCTGCTGAAAAACACCTTAAAAAATCCAAGAATTTATAGCCTTCCATAAACCCCAACATACAAAGGAAGGAAGTTCCTTACAATGAGGAACTTGTAGAAGCCATCTCTCCAAATTGCTTTCAAAATTTGACAAAGTCTAGGCTTCATTGATATTTAATTCCGATAGCACTTCAAACCAGACAGCTCAAGAAAAAAAATAGTCCACAAAAAGATGATTTACAGTCTCATAATCTTTTCTACACAAAACCACATATTGGGGCCTTTAAAGCCTCTTTTAATCAAGTTGTCCCATGCCAAACTTTTGTTTTCCAAGCTGAGCTAGATGAAACATTTTAATTTTAATGGCATGGTCAATTTCCACAGTTTTTTATACTATTGTTTCCATGGAATAACCACATTAGTAGTTGAAATGGCCTCATACCTGTAAGTTTAGCACTGATTCAATTTCTTCTTTCTTAGGGTTTCCTACTATTTGTTCTTGTCATTTTTCATAGCCATGGAGGTTGCATGGATCATGGTATATTCGAGTATTATGGAAATTGTCATTATTAAGTCTATTAATTTCCATGAATGTTGATCCAAGTGGCCATTTTGTATTGCAAGCCTCTCAAAATTGTCTTGAACTTTGTCAAAGTAACAATAGTTTTGTGAGTTTTGAACTTTCGATGAATTTTTTTGGTTCTTTCTATGTGTTTTTGGCAATGTTGTCATCTTGGCTATCAAAGATGGCTAAGCTTGTCTAACACATAAATCTCATAACAAGCTTTTTAACGATCCAAATGATGTGGCCCCAAGGGTTGACTCAAGTGGTCATGAGTCAGATGTGAGATCTCTCCCCCTAAAGTTGGGGAGGTTACGAGTTGGGCTCTCTTGATCCTCTTGTAGTTAGTCTCTACACTCAAGGATGATGGTTTACCCCGTTTACCATCCATGAACCATGGGGAAGTACTTAGAGAGTTTTCCACGAGTTTATTCTTTGAAAAAAAAAATCCAAATAATGCCCAAAATTGAATTTCTATCTGGAAGTTATGGCCCAAAGAAGTTGATGTACCAAGTGTGATCAATTAGTTTCCCAAGGTCCACATTCCTTCTATTGCCTCAACCCCTAAGGTTAGGGTTTTCTAATTTAAGGTTTTTCCTCTTAGAGTTTTTGGTACTATGAAAAATGTAGCTTCAACCTCTTGTTATGGTCTTTTAATTGCAAATGAACATTAATTGTGACATCTCTTTTTTCATAAATAAGCTACCACCATTCTAGCCACTTTGTATTGCTATGTATATTGCATGGTTTTCACCATTTGATTCATTAATAGAATTTGGTTTTCATTGTAATACTCAACTTCTAATATTGTGCTTGTGTTTTCTGTGCAAATATTGTGTTCTTGCATTTCATTCTCAAACAAATTTGAATAAGTAGTATTAGAGAAATCAATGTTTTGTTCTTAAAACACACACCTGTCCTCAAATGGGAATTCAAAGAAGGGCATGAGATAGTGGTGTGACCACCACATAAGTCCTTAGAAAAATAATGACAAATATCATACTAGAGAGTCAGTGTTAGTCAACTGGAAAGCCTTGAAATTTGATTCAATACAAGTCATTCATTATTCCAATGAGTACATCGATCAAATCGACAACACACAAGGTGTAGTAGTTTGGGATGACCAACAAGATGAAGACAAAAAAGAAGGGAAGTGACTCCAAACGAATGAGAAAAGACTCATGATAAAGAGTAAGTTACTTATATTTTGTCAAATTTCTACATAGTAACTATTGACCTTGAACTTAATAATATATTTTTGATCTCATACTATTCCTTTTTATTTCACGAATACATATAGATTTATTCATAAATTGATACCATCAATAAATTCATTCTTTATAACATGGAGGCAATTCAACCACGGGTCGCATTATATGAAGAGAAGAGAAGGAAATGGGAGAGTGGTAGAAAAGAATTCAAGCAATTGAACAATAGAAGCATGCCTTATATTGATATTTTAAAAGAAAATATGCCAATCATATGTCCCAAACTCCCAATTGTTGGGTGGCTGCTTAGTCTAGAAAGAAATATGGCACATCTAGTTGTTACCCATCTAGTGAAGAGGATGCACTAAACATAGCGAATATGTGCAACAACTCTATAATGATCCCTTTGTGTATGTTTCTAACTTTATAATGCACATTTGAATTATATGCTTATATGTTTTTTTATTAATTATCTTGTTATTAGGCATATGACATTGCCATTTGTTCACAATTTTAAATGTGCATTTGTTCCCATCTATGTGGGCATATGGACATCATTTTCACATTGAGGATGTTGATGATGGATGTGTCACACTCAACAATGGCGTGGAATTTGAGTTTGACCAATCTAGTCATGTGCTAGTGACCTTGATTGGAACACAATAGAGGAGAACTTAGATTACATTGGAAAGATACAAGATATTATGCAAGTGGACTTCTCACCTTTCCAATGTGTTATTTTTAGGTGCAAGTGGTGGGATGCCTTCAACCGAATTAATGTGAAGGAATATCACAATAGTGGGCTAATATGTATCAACTCTAGAAGGATGTGGTATGAAACCAAGGAGCCCAATAGTTTCGCAAAACATTGCAACCAAGTGTTTTTTTACCAAAATATGTTGGACAGGAATTGGAAGTTTGTACTAAGAGAAGACCCTAGATATAAACCTATTTTTGAAAACAATAATGTTAAAATGCCAAGCTAGGAAGATAATCAAGGTGATGGCAATTAAAAGTGATATGTACATGTTTTCTTTCAACATTTATATTGTGCATTCATTTTATTATTGTTATCTATATGCTATGTACCTTAATAGAATAATTGGAAATTCAAATTAGAAATAACATAATAAATAAATATTTTAGAATGGAAGGACATAATTACCACATTAGTAGACAATTGTAGATAACAAAATATCATAATAGCAATCCCTTTATTCATGAAATCAATGTTCACTTGCCTTTTTGAGGGTGAAACCTCCAAATGGAGCACGACTCTAATTAAAAAATACTTCACAATACATCTTGTTACATTGCTTCTACTCCTATATATAGTTTCTAGCAAAGGAAATTTCTAGTAGGGAAAACCTTCTAGTAAACCTTCTTAGTGAATGGACTTTCTAGTAGGCAGAACCTTCTAGTATATCTTCTTACAAATATTTATTTCACACTATATCTACTTTATGGGCCTTATTTAATATAGATAGCCTCAATACATAACAACCTATCTATTTAAGGGGGTTCAGGTAGGACCCTAACATGCACCCCCCACCTACAAAAACAATGTCCTCAAGGTTGGAGATGTAGAAATTTCTGAATTATCTTTATTGATTTCCATGTATCATCCTCAAGTTGGGTATATTTCCATTCGATCGATGGTGTGATGGATGAGATGACATTCCCTTTTATCAAGGATGGCCTCGGGCTGCAACCAAATGGAACCTACTTCATCCAATTTTGGAAGGATAATTTGAATTCAAGAGTGAGGGCCACTACTTTCTTCAAGAAAGACATGGATGATGGGATGGATCTTGGAGTGGCTAGGAAGCTCCATATTGTAAGCCACAAGGCCACACATTTGAGAATCTTATAGGACCCATAAAATTTGGGGGTGATATTTTGGTGGTGGCTGGTTGTAAGTGAGGTATACTTATAGGGTTGTAGATGGAGAAATACTTGATCCCCTTCTACAAAATGTTGTTTACAATGATGTTGATTAGCATGTTGCTTAATCCTATTCTGATCCATTACCAGATTATCCTTGAGAGTGCAAAGAATGTTGGCTTGAGTTGTAAGTGTTTTGTCTACCTCCTTTACCTTAGAGATGTTTACTAAGTAGGATAATACCATAGGGGACTTTTGGCTATAAAAAAACTTCAAAGGGAGTTGTTTGAGTGGTAGTAAGATAAGTTGTATCATACCACCCTTCTACTAAAGGTAACTACTAATCCCATTGGGATTGTTGATTTTAAGTAAAGCACCACAAATATGCTTCCAATCACTTATTGACAACTTTAGTTTGACCATCATTTTGGGGGTGATAGGAGGTGACATGATTCACTTAAGTTTGCTGGAGCTAAAACAATTCTTTCTGGAAATTCCTAGTGAAGGTAGGGTCATGGTTTATGACAATAGTCTATGACATACCATGGAGTTTGAAGACCATATCCATGAATACTTGAGCTACCCAACCACAACCTTGATTACAAATTTCTTTCCAAATTTTGGTAACCCCAAACGAAATCCATATAAATTTCATTCCATGCTACAGTTGGAATTGGAAGTGGTTGAATTTCACCTGGAGATTTCACTATCTCACATTTACATCTTTGAAAAGTATCACATTTGGCCATAGATGTGCGAATGCCCTTCTTTATTCCCCACAAAATGATTGTTTGATATTTTCATATGTTTTATGAAATATTGAAGACTAACTATGGGGGATTAATGGAGCTCAGAAAATACCATGATTTCAATGATGACTTCTTGTGCAAGTATAGGAATCCTTTATAATGAATCTCATCATTTTTCCAAGTGTATCCTAGATATGCATGGGGTTACTCTTGAATTTATTAGATCATGGTAGCAAGCATGGGATCTATCAACTGTTCATTATGGATGTTATTCGACCAGTCTTCCACAATCAAGGAGAGGTAAAAGAGGGAACCTTCTTCTTCAAACAATTGAGAGAGAGAATATACTACCACATTCACCTGTCCCTTCTGGTAAATTATATCATAGTCATATCCCAACATTTTGGTGACCTATTTTTGTTTCTCAAGGAAGGAGGTTCTTTGTTCTAGAAAGTATTTAAGGCTATAATGTCTAGTTTTGATCTAGAAATGTTGCCCATGTATGTATGGATTCTATATTTCCACAACATGCAGTATGTCCATCGTATATTTTTCATAAGTTTATTTTCCTAGGTGTCGCTCATAGAGTTTTTTGTTAGTAAAAGTCAATAGTCTACCTTCTTGCGTGAGGGTTGCTCTAAGGCTTGGAAACACATTCCAAGACAAAGGATTTAGTGAAGTTGCATAAAGTGAGTACTAAAGTGGTATAAATAACCTCCTTTAAGTCCTCCGAAGACTTTTCTACCACATCATTCCAATTGAAAGCATTTTTTTTAGTAAATATAGGAGTGGAGTTGCAATCTTACCATATTTCTAGATGAAATTTATATAATAACCAATGAGATATTTTATAGCTTGAACTAAGATGTATGCTTAAATTGCCATAGAAAAATATATCCCAACTATAAGTTAGAGGGGTGAAAGACTGCCACCTCACTCACTCTCTCGCTACACTTTAGGTTGGATCTTCTCCAACTCAAGGGGGTTTCCCTAGGGATAGGATTGATAAAGCTAGACAATGAGGTACAAGGTGATATGAAGAGATGGACTTAGCAAAAGATTTTTTGTGTTGTAGTATATAGAAATAAATGGGTGATGGGAGGACCATTAAGACTAGTGCCAATCCCCATGGAAAATTGAATCAAATGAAAAAAGACTAATTAAGTGGCGAGTTCATGAAGAGTTAGGGAAATCAAGAATGTTTTCACATGTCACTAATAAACCCTAACTTGTTGAGAAATGAATGTATAAATCACTAGGATATGCCATGTAGTGCCAAATCAAAACAATGCTAACTAGGGTATGATCGATGCAATGAAGTATTAAAATAGAAACATCTCTTAAATGATGGAAAAATAAATAGTAATACGTTCATGCATAAACCAACAAAAGGATGGAGGAGATTTTCTCTCACAACCCTTCCAATGAGACAATTTTTTCTTTCTATGGCCCTAATCAACAAGCCCAGTTATTTCATAAATCGGTTGCAATATTAAATATGAGACAAGGAAAACCACACTTATAAATGGAGAAGAAACCCTTACTTTGATTTACACCATGAAAGATATGTCTATTGGGCTCCAAAAGAGAGAAATTGCTCAAAATCCAACCATGAGTACAAATGAGGAATAGACTCTCTTATATATGGAAGGATCTCAACTTCCTTTAAAATAAAATAATAATAGATCTACCAAAACGATAGATTTATCCTAGGGATGAGTAAACAAATAAAAATACTCCTCTAAAATCTAACCAATTCTAACAAACATCCATAAGATGAGGTGGTCAATTCCAAATGTACAAGTAATTTTCTCCATGTAAGGAATAAATAACTCCAAATAAGTGGGACTCCTCCTATCATAGTAGGGGAATAAACCAAGTACTTGAAATAGCTCCATAAAGGTGAAAAAATGTCCTAAAATATTACTCCATCACTCCCAAACTACTAGGTATATGGATGAGAGTTATATACCTTTGGAAAGGCATCATAAATAGATTTACAATGATATATGAAAATTCCCAAACAGATCTAGGCTGAGTGAGATCCACCCTCTTCAAGACAGGGTACCAAACTGATGAAAACAACCCAAAAACCAACAAAAAAGGCCTAAAAGGTTACTCCAACTCTCCCAAACTACTAGGACTATATATGAGTGTTTGGAACCATTGGAAAAATCTAGAAAATATATTTCCAACCATATATGGAACTTCCAAAACATAGCTAGGATGAGTGAGATCCACCCTCCTGAAGACAAGGTACCAAACTATTGAAAAAATAACCCATAAACCATAAAAAATGGCCCAAAAATATGACTTGGTTACTCTAACCCCCTGAATAACTAGGTTGATATTTTAGCACCATGAGACATCCCTCTAAAATAACTTTCCATCCATATAGCATACACCTCCATATGAGCTAGGGCATTGGAGAAACACGAATTTGAATACAATGGCCTATTTTGCACAATTCACCGTAGAAACAACATGAAAACCAACCACAAAACCATGAACCCATGCCAAGAAATCAACACCATCATTGAAACCATTAATATACCAAGGAAATTGCATGCATGATGAGAAACATCATATCACGATAAGAACCCAAACCCTCATTCATCATCAAATGTCCATGAATATCCATAAGTTGTCATCCAAGGCATCATCAACATGTCACCCCCAAGATGTTTGTGATGAAAATTAAAATTTGAAGCCCATGAAAAATTGGGGGCAGCAAGACCCAAAAAACATGTGAGTCTTTTAAAATTTTTAGGGTGAGGCCAATCCTTCATTGCTACAATTTTCTTCGGATTCACACACACACCCTTCCGACTGACAATATGACCCAAATATTCCACTTCGAGACACCAAAGTAACATATGGAGCTTTAATAAAGATTCAATGATCCTCAAGTATTTGTTGGACTTGATTGACATGGACTAAATGGGATTTCCAAGTTTTATTGTAGATCAAGATGCCATAAGAAAACAAGAGGACAAATTTATACATAAAGGGTTTAAATATTGTGTCCATGAGACTACAGAAGGTGGAGGGTGCATTGCAAAGGCCAAATGGAACCACCAAGCACTTGTAATGGCTTTAATGAGTGTAAAAAGTACTAGTTTTGATAATATATTCCTCCTTCATGCGAATTTGATGATGGCATTAGTGGAGATCAAGTTTGGTGAAGAAGTGAGCACCCCTGAGCTCATCCAGAAGATCATTGATGACAAGAATGGGCAACTAATCATTGATGGTCAACTTGCTCAAAGAATGGACGTTAGGACACATGCACTGAGTGCCTTCTTTCTTGAGGACCGTAAAAGTATATCAAGAATAGGGGTTGGTACTAGCTAGATGACACCGACAATTGGCAACTCCTGAATGATCTTTCCAATTTAATTTTTTTGGGAAAATGAATGGAGAAACATGCTTACATTGGGTGGGAAGATACCAAGTATGAGTGGAATGGAAGTTGCATGCTCACTATGAGAAGGGGGTAGTCCTTTGGAAGTGTCAAAGTTGGATTGGCGTTTGTTTAATACTAACCACATGTCAAAAGGAATGGGTTGAGAAGGAGTCTCAAAATATTGAATGGCTTGGAATTGTGCCACAATGCTTATATAACCCTTTTTAAGAATTGTTTCCATCGATTGTGAACTAATAATATTTGGATATCCAAATATAATTCCTTTAAGAGGAACTTATGCCCTACCTATTGGAAAATCATGTATAAGGCACCAAATCCATGGTGATAGGGCCTAATGTTTATAACCATTCAACACCCAAAACAATGTCACAACCACCCATGTCAATAGAAAACATGATGGGTTTGAGGGAATCAATCACCCATCTGAATATGCACATTTTCACAACATCTACCACATTTCGTATATCCTCCATTTACAATCATGATTTGGAAGTTGTTCACAATATGGATATAATAGTGTGTTTCTTGAGATACCCAATGATGAATAAAGTTACGTGTTCTACCATTGTCAATTAAGATGATGACCTTGCAATGTTCGAGGTGTTGAAATACTGTAACTTCAAAGAATATTATATTTGTACTTTATTATTCTAGAGATGTTTCATTCCTCCGTGGAGATCCTATTGTATATCCGGAGATGTTTATTCCTCCGTCGGAATGTGGTAACTTGGGTTATTAGACTTCCCTAGTGGGGGTCGGCCCTGTATGTGTTATGTGGGTCAAAGGGTTGTTAGACCACCCTAGTGGGGTCGGCCCAGTTAGTTGTAGTGGGGTATTTAACCCAGTGGTAAAGTTGGGGCTGACCTAGTTAATATAAAGTACAAGTCAGAGATGTGTATAAATAGAGGAGGTGTGTTCCTCATTATACACACTTCCCTCACTCAGAATGTAGCGCACTTGTGGAGGAGAGGTCTGCTATGGTGGAGGAGGAGATCATGTCTTTTGTTTGCATCTTTGTATATTGCTGGTCATCTATATTGAGGAAGCTTTGCTGGGTTTTCTACCCCATGAGGGTTTCCCAGGATAAATCTATGTCTCTTGTGTTCTTGCCGTGCTTGTTGTTTCTTCAGTGATCCTGTATATGCTATTATTGTGAAATGGAATGTAATGATGCTATTTTCTGTCTTAGCATATTGAATCTTAACATGGTATTAGAGCTAACCTGAAGGAAGGCAATGTATGGCACTTACGACACTTGCTTCTCTTGCGACAATTTGAAGGTTAGGGTTTTATATAGAAAAAACCAGTCATCGTGGAAATTTCGCTATAAATCCATTTTGGCGAAGGTCCATGATCTGAAAAGTTTACAGGTCGTAGAAAACATCCCCATGTACCTTGTGTCCAAAGGGCACCCTCAGATTCATTGTACTTTGTGATTTATGATCAGTACAAGTTATGGTTTCTGCCTCTTCCAGATCTCAGTCATAATCAGGTGACCTTGGAAAAAAGGTCATAACTTGGGATAGGAAGCTCCAAATGAAATTTAGTAAAATGTGAAAGGTAGTACACAGACTGTACTATCTCAAGAAACGTTTTTAGAGGCCGAAGTTGAACCAGTGACACGTGGCACGCCATACAAGTTAGATCTCTTGTTTTATTCCATAAACAGGTCACGTTGCGACACTTGGCATAACTCTCTCTCAGAAAATCCAATTGAGGTCAGACCTATCGAGATGGAAAGAGGATAGGTTAGGCTACCACAAAAAAAGTTTGCAGACCCTGTGGATCAAAAAATTCGGAGTTACAACAGAAAGAATTAGGTACATATTTCTGTCAAAACAGAATTATTTTTGGAACACCTCCATTCATGCCTTCCAGAATTTAGGGTTTCGAAGAAAGTTCGAATTTTTGGAATCGGAGTCCATGGATGAATTCTACTCAGGAAAATCAAAATTTAGAGACCAAGATCGAATTTTTTGGTTGGGTAGAAGACCAGGCTTGATCAAACCCCAGTTCGGGATTTTGATCAGAAAGATGGAAAATTAGGGCTTCAACAAAAGTTGGAATTTTTGAAGTCTGTGACCACGGCTGGAAGCTCCTCAGAAAAATAAGAGTTTAGAGCCTTGGATCGAACCTTTTGATTGGGCAGAAGGGTGGGCTTCATCAAACCCTAGTTCGGGATCCTGTCCAGAAGATCCAGAAGTTTCAAAGGCAATTTTTGAGGGGTCAAATTTTGGAGATTTCAAAATTGAAGTATGCAAGTTTGATCAGCTTAACGAGACACATCTATCCATCCATTCAGAAGTGTGAAAGTCAAAGATTGAACCTTTAGGGTTTCTCTAACAAACCCTAATTGAGCTCCAGATCCAATTTCAGGGGGAGTTGAGGCTAAGGCCCTACATAAGAAGACTACAAGAAATCTCGACAGGTATGACTTAAGGAGATACAGGTATGTCTTGAAATCTGATTCTTGCTTAAGTTCATAATATGTTTTCCTTCATATTATTTAGGTTAGTACAATCTCGATTAATGTTAGAATTGTCTTATCACCCTAATAAAAGTATGAATGTATGTGAATGATGGAATACATTCATTGATTAGGGTTATATGATTGTACTAATGCACTGTGGTGTTGTATGAGGTTGATGTTGTCTGCTAACAAGATACAGGTACATCACGAAAGACAAATCAAGCTCCATGACCATGACAACATGAAGACAAAGACTCCTCCATAATCTTTGTTCTACTTACGAGGTATGTATGAATTTGTTCTATTATGCTTAACCTATGAGATATGTAGGTTCTAGCGCAGGATCTCTAAATCATTGAAGAGAACAAAGAAGATATTGATTAGGTATGTTAGACATAACTAAGCAGGTATACTAATCCAGGTATTTTTTCCTATGTCATGTTAGAATCATACCTTGTGTTAGGATCCCTATAAGTATACTTGGTATGATTGGTTATGCTTATTCATAAAGTTAAGGGTTTATGCACATTATGTCTCATATCCCGATTGATGATTTAACTAACCAGATCAAACACGAATATGCATGAGTAAAAGAAGACTTCCCTGAAACCTTGAATATTATCTATAATCATGGCTATACATATTCAAGATTATTTAGAACTATAATGTTTTGATAATATTGAGAATATACTAATGAATGTATGTTTGTGTATGAGATCATGAGGATGACACTTGAGCATGTACAATGGTACAGAATGAATAGAAGTTCAATAGACATATAGAAGAGCAAGCGGGAGGCAACCACACAAACATAAAAGATAAGTATTTGAGTTGTTATTGGAAATAGTGAATGATATTGCTTGTAATAGTTGTATACATATTTGTATTCCTAGAATATATCATGCTGAGTGTAAACATTCATATAGCATTGAACAGTATACTACTAATATGCATATGATTGGTAAATTGGACAAACATTCCATAGTTGCTTGTCTAGAATGAAACCTCTTTGCTGACATGCTGAGAGCCGTACACACTCTCGATAGTATGTTCTGGTAGAGATGGAAGGCATCTAGATAGCCACTGTATGCATACAGGATATGGAAAAGTGTTGTGCCAAAGTATTGGTCAAGATAGTTGCATAACTATGTAAATGATATTTGTATGCATAATAGGTTATCATGTCAACATGATTTCATGATTATGAAGTATTAATAATCATGTACTTAATTTTGATTTGTAGGAAAGATCATGAAGAATGATGAACACTGAACAAGTGATGGATGTTCAACAAGAAGATTTACAAATCAAACAAAATATAGAAGGCTCGTGGCTAGAAGATTCTCTTAGAAAGAGAAAAAAAAAATCATGACGAGATGTTTGCTCCAAGTGGCTAGATAAGACCATTCTCTCAAATGGTGTAATTAAAGAAGAAGTGTGAATCAAGCTCTGTTCGGGTACCCAGGATCGATAGTCAATTGATGAGCTTAATGATCACCATGGGTGATGTGGATCTCAACCTTTGCTACAAGGTTGAACATGGTTTCTATACACAGATGACATGGATGCAAGAAGGAACTCACCACAGAGTTCGAATGATGTTGAGGCTTATATCAGTAGACCCATCTGACGAGAGATGGCACAGGTAGATGGCTGCAGAAATGAAAATGAAAGATCTCAGATTGATGCATTACTTCCTAGGTCTGGAAGTATGGCAAGGCTCAGAAGGAATCTTTCTCAACCAGGGAATGTATGTCGAGAAATATTAAAAGGACTTGAGGTGTTGGAATGGCCACTCTCATGGATTCCAACTTGAAGCTATTAGGGGATGACTCATTAGAGTTAGTGGATATAACTCTGTATAGTCAAATTATTGGGTCATTGATGTATCTAACAAATACTAGGTCAGATATATGCTTTGTTGTGAACACCTTGAGTCGGTATCTAATGGAACCTAGGCATGTTCACCTGATAGCTGCAAAGCATGTGATGAGGTACCTAAAGGGTACGATAGATTTTGATCTATGTTATCGTGGAGATCATGACTTCAGATTGTATGACTACACAAATGATGATTGGGTAGGAAGTGTATCAGACAGGAAGAGCACATCGGGTGGATGTTATTGTCTGGGATCTGCCATGATCTCGTGGTCTAGCAAGAAGTAGTCTAGAGTGGCTCTCAGCATAGCTGAAGCGGAATATATATATATAGTTGCTTTCTTTGCTAGTTGTGAAGCGGTATGGATTCAGAAGTTGTTATCAAGATTGTTTTACTTAGAGATGGACTCCACTGTGATCCTGTGTGACAACCAGAGTTGTATCAGGATGACAGAGAATCCAGTGTTCCATGATAAGTCAAAGCACATAGAGATATGATATTTCTATATACGGGATATGGTGCATAAAGGAGCTATCAAGCTCGAGTATGTGAGCACTGATGAACAAGTTGCTAATGTGTTGACCAAACCTCTGTCTCAAGTAAAGGTTGAGTATTTTTGAGACAAGCTTGGTGTAGTTCAGAAGGACCCTCCTCAAAAGGGGGAGTGATATGGTCGATGATGAGGCTACCTGTTCCAACGATGAGGTTGATGATGAGGTTTCTTGTTCCGACGATGAGGTCAATGAAATGGTCCTTAGACTTTGTGGATGATAAGAGGATTGTATCATCTGTGGACTTCGGTCCTAAAGTGATCTACAGACAGATGTCTCCGAGAGTAAGATGATTGTATCATCCGTGGACTTCAGTCCTAAAGTGATCCGCAGACAGATGTCTCCGAGAGTAAGAGAATTGTATCATCCGTGGACTTCAGTCCTAAAGTGATCCATAGACATATGTCTACAAGAAGTGGTCCTTAGTGGACGAGAGGGATTGTATCATCCTCGGACTTCGGTCCCTGAATTGATCCATAGACTCTTGTCTTCAAGAAAGATGTTGGTGAATGATGTAATGTGCGCTCCTGGACTACTTATCAGTGGGTGATCATTCATGAAACCTGTAATGATGTAATGTTCGCTGCTGGATTATCAGGTGATCATTCACAGGTTGTAAATCCTAGATTTGATCTAGGTCACACCCCAGTTGAAATAGTATTGGCTCTGTGGTTGACTAGAATGATGTAATGTTCGCTCCTGGACTGCTCAGTGTAGCAGCAGGTGATCATTCGCAGGTCCTGTAATGATGTAATTTTCACTCCTGGACTGCAGCAGGTGATCATTCACAGGTGATAAAATCCTAGGTTTAATCTAGGTCACATCCAGTATGAAAAAGGACTGGCACTGTGGTTGGGATTGCATCGTCCCTGAATGCTTGGTTCAAAATGTATTTGACAGGATTGCATCGTCCTTGGACTCATGTCCTAAAGTGATAGGGATTGATCATCCCGTAAGCAGATTAGGATTGCATCGTCCTTGGACTTATGTCCTAAAGTGATAAGGATTAATCATCCTGTAAGTAGATTGGGATTGCATCGTCCCTAGACATGGTGAGATGTCTTAAATTGATAAGGACTAATCATCCTGTAAGCTGATTCGGGATTGCATCGTCCCTAGACATGGTGAGATGTATTAAAGTGATAAGGACTAATCATCCTATAAGTTGATTCGGGCTTGCATCATCCCTAGACATGGTGAGGTGTCTTAAAATGATAAGGATTGATCATCCTGTAAGTTGATCTGGATTGCATCATCCATAGACATGAGAGATGTCTTAAATTGAGAGAGACTGATCATCCCGTAAGTAGATCAGGATTGTATCATCCTTGGACCTATGTCCTAAAGTGAGAGGGATTGATCATCCCGTAATAGGATCTTGTGTGTTGCAGGGTATGCTGCTATTGTGTATACTAGTATTGATGAGGATACTTGTATTGATGATATGTATACTTGTATTGATGAGGATACTTGTATTGATGATGTGTATACTTGTATTGATGAGGATACTTGTATTGATGATATCTATACTTGTATTGATGAGGATACTTGCATTGATGATATGTATACTTGTATTGGTTGTATGTATACTTGTATTGATGAGGATACTTGTATTGATGATATGTATACTTGTATTGATGATATGTATACTTGTATTGATGAGGATACTTGTATTAATGATATTTATACTTGAATTGATGATGTTGTTGATTGTGATGATCTAGATGACGATGTTGCTGATCGTGATGGTCTAGATGATGATGCTGCTAATCGTGATGGTCTAGATGACGATGCTGCTGATCGTGATGATCTAGATGACGATGCTGCTGATCGTGATGGTCTAGATGACGATGCTGCTGATCGTGATGGTCTAGATGACGATGCTGCTGATCGTGATGGTCTAGATGACGATGCTGCTGATCGTGATGGTCTAGATGACGATGCTGCTGATCGTGATGGTCTAGATGACGATGCTGCTGATCGTGATGGTCTAGATGACGATGCTGCTAATCGTGATGGTCTAGATGATGATGCTGATGATCGTGTGATGACGATGCTGATGATCATGTGATGACGATGCTGATGATCATGAGGATCCAGATGTTGATGTTGCTGTAGCTGTTTGAGTGCTGTAGAAGATAAAGACTCAGTACTGAAGATGTTGATGTTCCAGTATTGAAGATGTTCCAGTAACTGCTTGAGTTACTGATGATGTTGAGAAAGCTTCCAATGATTTATAGATGTATCATGTATGATGTTGATGACTCCTTCAAAGAATATCCTTCTCGCTAAGGGGGAGTGTCGAAATACTGTAACTTCAAAGAATGTTATATTTGTACTTTATTATTCCAGAGATGTTTCATTCCTCCGTGGAGATCCTATTGTATATCCAGAGATGTTTATTCCTCCGTCGAAATGTGGTAACTTGGGTTATTAGACTTCCCTAGTGGGGGTCGGCCCTGTATGTGTTATGTGGGTCAAAGGGTTGTTAGACCACCCTAGTGGGGTCGGCCTAGTCAGTTGTAGTGGGGTATTTAACCCAGTGGTAAATTTGGGGCCGACCTAGTTAATATAAAGTACAAGTCGGAGATGTGTATAAATAGAGGAGGTGTGTTCCTCATTATACACACTTCCCTCACTCAGAATGTAGCGCACTTGTGGAGGAGAGGTCTGCTATGGTGGAGGAGGAGATCATGTCTTTGGTTTGCATCTTTGTATATTGCTGGTCATCTATATTGAGGAAGCTTTGCTGGGTTTTCTACCCCATGAGGGTTTCCCAGGATAAATCTGTGTCTCTTGTGTTCTTGCTGTGCTTGTTGTTTCTTTAGTGATCCTGTATATGCTATTATTGTGAAATGGAATGTAATGCTACTATTTTCTGTCTTAGCATATTGAATCTTAACATGAGGTAGTGAATCAATTTGAGGGTTTGGGAGGCATAAATACTAGTCAAGGTATACAAAGAGAACTGGGGTTTTTCCTATGGAAAATCAAGCCAAAGATTGCCTTCCACAGGTGTATAAGGTACTTCAATGGTGCTTGCATCAAATTCCTCATCGAAAATTTCCTTTGAAATGGCCATAAAGATTTTTTTCTCCTTAAATTTATGTCCAAGTGAATACTTCTCATCACAGTTGTAGTAGATACCCTTGAGTTGTTGCTTCTCCATTACAAGTCGGGTTAACTTTTGGACCTTGAGAGGTGAAGAGGATAGAGAGTAATTAATGGGAGGGAAGGTAGAGGGACGGGGACAAGAAATAAATGGTGCCTTTTTTTATAGCATTCAACACCTTTTGGGCTACTCTTTCTCTTTGAGTGGCATCCAACCAAGTAGAACAAGCCATTAATACATACACACGTATCTCTTTTTTCAAACTGATGATGGAAAATTTGTAAAAAGTATCAGACATGCCTTTAGTGAGAACGACTAGTTGCTCAAAAGATGAGATGAAATATTCGATTATGATTAATTGTTTGACTTTGGTTAATTGCCCCAAATAATGTGTGGTTGTTTCAAAATGTTGATAGAGATTGAAAACAAATTGTCTCCAAACAATATAACCCTTATAAGATTTATTGTGCCATTGCCACCATTGCAAGCATTCGTGATATAAACATATAGCACCCACTCTAAGTTTCATCATATCATCTATGATTCCATGCAAGGAAAATTAACGTTCCATCTAAGTGACCCATCCTATAGGGTTTGACCCATCAAATTTGGTGATATTGAATTTAGGAAGTCTATGCCACATTTGAGTTATTTGATCATGGATAAGTGCGGTGGAGTGAGGCCCATTAGGATTGGATGATTCATCCCCTTCCTTATGGAAAGTTCGGACTGGCTTAAGGTAGCTTGAAGATGATGAAGGAAAGAGTGCCATGAATAGGGTTATCTAGTAAAAAAAAAACTCCAATTTGGTAAGATTTCAACGAATGTCATCAATATTTTGTTGAATAGAGGAGTGCTTTAAATCTAACTTATGCTAGAACTCATCATATAGTGTTTACAATTGGGAAATTTTATGAGAGATATCACCTTCTCGAGTGTTAGCCATAGGGGAAATGGGTCCACAAAAAGGGGTACGAAAGAGTGGTACCAATGTGATCAACTTGGTACAAGATTTCTATTGATATGGGTTGGAAATAAGGGTATAAATATGTGGGTCCAAAAAAAGGGCTACTAGAGAGTGGAGCCATTTCGATTGGCATAATGTAAGGATTGCGGTGAGATTGGTCTGCAATAAGGACGTGGGCAGTATCTATACCTTTTTTTTTCTACTACTACTAGTGGAGTCGTACTCCTGCCCAAATACTAACGGGTCGACAAAATTACCAAATTATTAACATTGCAATTTATGTAATAATTTCATATACTAGTCATATAGGGCATGGCTTCCAGGGTCCTAAGGGTAAGGGAGTGCTAGGTGATATAGTTCTCTAATATACTTGCAGGGTTCAACAATAGTACTTGGCCCAATCTCTCAGGGCACTAAGGAGGCTCAATTTTCCCTTAGTTGTACTACCCAAGTACTATAGAATAATCTTCTTGAGTGTTGCTCTTAGTTCCACGACAAAAAAAAAATGCTTAATCAATTAATCTAAAGTTGGTTTCAGGATTCCTAGGGGACTTTCAATATACCCAAAGGTATGCAGAAGTGAAATTTCATATATAGTTGTTGTCCGATGTAGTACTACTTGAAGGGGTATCAATAGGGGTTATCAGGGTGTCCAACCAAGTGAAACCTCTTGTATTTCCTACATGTATTCTTCCCCAATGTTATATCACTAATCAACACCCCAATGACTGTAATGACACCCAACTAAAACTAACATCATCAAGGCGAACTAATGGCATCATACCCTTTCAAGAAACATTCAATTGTCCATAATTTGGATCCAAGTTTCCCTAATCACTAGAAAAACCCATGATAGATGCTAAATAACTTGAATTTCACAATCAGGCTCAACCCATTGAATGATGGTCACCACCTAAGGAAACAAATTCAGTTATTCCCAGTTCATTTTTCCACTAAAAATCACTGATTTTTTAGCATTGTGCACTTATCCCTTAAGTAAGGTGCATGCCCACACAATTTCCCTTCTTGCAGGGCACATGGGCCTTGGAAAATGGAAAAACAAATATAGAATTTGTGAAATCTATCAGTTGATAGTGCGATTCCTTGGTGGTAAAAAATCAAAACAACTTCCTGACCATCCTAAATATGTCAGAAACTCAATAAAAGGGCATCTATGGAAGGGTAGAAGAGGAGAGAGAGCACACAAATTATGATACTGCTTGAAGAACTTACTTAATCCCTAAGCTTTTACGTTTGATTCTCCCCTCAAAGATCCTCGTCTCTGAGTGGTCTTACCATTTTCATGTTGAGGTTATCCTATGACCTCTTCCTTATATGTGATAGAAGATTGAAATCTTGAGAGTGATATGCATGAGTGGATCAAGGTTGTGAAGGGATCTAGACTTCAGTTCTTGGAGTGCCAACATCACAATCAAGTATACGGGTAAAAACGTGAAGGTGGGTAACACTTTCGTGAGAAACTAGTGCAAAATCGTCTTAGCGGAGGTTATTCGGCCGATTAATATTTATTATTCGGCTGAATAATATTTATTATTCGGTCGAATAATTGTCATTATTCGACCGAATAATGTAGAAGTTATTCGGCCGAATACCTACTAACAGTTCTCCGTTTAGTTTAACGGGGATCCTCGAAATGTGTGCAAACCACTGCCGGACGGAAAATTTTTTTGGTGGTAGTTTATTCGGCCGAATAATTATTCGGCCGAACAATTGTTCGGCGGAACAATTGTTCGGCCGAATAATTAATCGGCCGAACAATTATTCGACCGAATAATAGGTCGGCCGAACAATTTTTCTGCATAAAAGGTCGGCCTCATCCGCCATTTGGCAGTCGCTGTTAGAAAATTCTGGACCCTGCAAGCGGGCCCGCTATCGTTCCTCTCCACCCTGCATGGTCGACGACGACGCTCGTTTGCTGTTGCATCGACGACGCTCGGCTGCTGTTCCTCCGCTGCTGTTGCTCGGCTGCTGTTCCTCCGCTGCTCGTTTGCTGTTGCGTCGACGACGCTTTGTCCCGATACGCTGCTTGCTTTGTTGTTATTTCCTGTTGCAGCTGTGGATGCTGTGTTCGTCGACGAGGGTGCCAGGCGGATATGCAACTTAGAAATTGGTGTTTGGTTGCAGCTCGGCGTAACGACGTGGAGTTAACGGCTGCGAGGGTAAGTAATTCTTATCTCCTGTTTTCGGTTTTCGAATTTTATGTTTGATGTATGTGGTAGTTTTCGAATTTTATAATTCTTTTTCGTCTTGTAATCTTTTGCTGAAATGTGGTAGTTTGGCAGGGTAGTTCGTTTGTTTTTCTGGGGCTGTTAGCGGTGCGTCGTTGGTGTTTCGGCTTTCTGTGCAGGGTTGGTAGTTCGCCATCTGAAGGTACGTTTTCTCGTTGAGTTGTGTTGTTTTGATTTTGTTTTCCAATTTTTAGAGTTTTTAGTTGCTAACATAATTTGTTTTTGTGTGAAGGAAATATATCTTGTTTGGCGAGTTGGTGGTCTGAACTGCTGCGGCGTTGTGGATTGACGATCTCTTCACTACGTGTTTGGGTTACAGGTATGTATCGTTTCGCGAAATTCTGTATTGATAAAAAAAAATGTTGTCATTTGAATAAAATTAAAAAAAATAGTTGCCTTACGGATTAAATTTAGAATGCTTAATTTTTACCTTTAATTTTATGCTCAGAGCAGAGTTACAAATCTCTGCTCAAGAGCACAGATCCATGACTCTGCTCTTGAGCAGAGTGCTGGAACGCTGCTCTTGAGCAGAGTTCGGAACGCTTCTCTTGAGCAGAGTTCGGTTTACAGATATCTATCCTTTACCAATCTTTTGTATTGGCAAAAAATGTTGTTGGCAATAGGAGAAAATTAAAAGAAATATTTGCAGTCAGGTATAAAATTATATTGTTTAGTTTTTTTATATTTAATTTTATGTTCTTGAACTCTGTTCAAGAACAGAGTTCATGAAATCTGTTCTTGAACTCTGTTCATATATGAAGTCACTTAAAAAGTCATACTGTTGTAAGTCCTTAATTTTTTTTTTTATAAATATTAAGTAATGTTTGATTATTGAGATATAGAATGAAATTATAAGTGATCGATGAAAAATTTGTAAGGTTACTACAATTAACTGCATTATGCTTTTTATCTGATTATGAGATGATTTTTAATGTTATCTTTATGGTGCAACAATAGTGCTGCTAGAGTTAGGAGAGGGACTTACAAAAAAAAATAACTTATACTATTTTGGGCACCTTTACATTTGGTATGCAGTTCTTTATGAGATATGTCTTTAAGTCTGTAGAATTAACAAGTACAACTTCAATATGTGTAAATTTTTTTATCATAAATATAAAGTAGAAATCTTATAATAAGTGTATATATATATATTTTGTGAGATGTTTGTACATTGAGATATATAATTCAATCATATTTGATGGATGAAAAGTTTTTAAGACTATACTACTACAATTAACTGCGTTATAACTTATATTTGATAACGAAATGACTGTTAAATATTTCTTTACGTTGCAATAGTATTGATTGTAAGGAATTTTAGTTAATTAATTAGAGTTAGGGGAGGGACTTACAAAAAAACTTAACTTATACTACTTTAGACACCCTTACATTTGGTATGTAGTTCTTTATTAGATATGTCTTTATGCTTGTAGAATAAACATGTACAATTTCAATATGTTATGAGTTGACGTTTGTGTAAATTTAGAAATCATATCAAATGGATAGAGTGGAGTCTTCGAAGCGAAAGCGTAGGAGGTCATCACATTCATCATGAATTGGTGTTCCAATTGGTAGTCAAAGGTTGTCGAATTCATCGCGGAGTTCGAGTTTATTGTACGGGTCACAGTCATCTGATCACCAACAAGTTGATAGGGGTACAAATGATTCTCCTTTGTCTTCTGTGGGAGAGTGTCGATTTCAACCTTATGTTGGTATGAACATTAATGTTTAATCATGTATAATTTGTATTTTTGTGTGTTTTGAATTTTTGGACAAGGTTCACTCTTGACTACAGCTATATTTGAAGCAGAGCGAGGTTCAGAAGATGTGCGTAACTCGAAAGAGCGAGAGGAAGATCAAGATAGGATTGTAGATGATGGAATAGGTGTGGGTGTAGAGCAGGGTCCTGAAGATCCTCCTAGAGCTAGGACGACATATGTTCCACTAGCTGAGGGCTGTACACCCATATCAACTTATCCGTCTGATTTACCTGATGAGCTTCCATGGGAAGGTGTTGTGCAACAAACTATCCTTGAAAGTTGTAGATCCCACTATGACAGGTTGAACAATGATCTTTGTTCTTTGGATCTCTCTCCAGAGAGCCGACAAAGTCTAGAGATTGTTTTGGGGTCTTTGCAAAAATTCATTGATGCATATGAGGAACTTGGACCAACTACGAATGGTTTTGCTCATTTGATGCAGAGGCGAAGGGACCAAGTTATGGGTCCAGACAAGTGGGAGGTTGTGAAGGAGAGAGTCACCAGAGAACAAGCCAATTCAATGTTTAATTTCAAAGAAGGCCTTAAGCGAAAAATGTTGAAAGTGAAATATTTCAAGCATCCTCAAATTGCACATTTAATATATGATCGGTTTCTTGCAGCTTATGGTCGATTGCCATGGAACGATGAGGTTCCTAATTATTTTGCTAGATTTTTCTATGCGGAGTTTTTTTAGGTATGAAGCCAAACTATACTGATGTTCCTTCTGACTTTTATGGAGTTGGAAAGGGTCGAATATATAATCGAAAAGGTGCTCTCAGAGACCCTACGACTCTTCAACCTCCACCTGAGATACCTCGTCCACCTAGGGTTGTGGCTTTAAGATCAGAGATGGAGCCCACATCCCAACTAGGGACAACTGCAAGGGAATCGGTAGGTGATGGTTTAGCGTCAGCTCTTGTTGGAGTAGAAGTGGGATTGGGTCGAGAGAGGGCTCGTGCTACTATTTGTCAAAAGTTTGTATACAAGACGAATGACGAGGTGGATGGATTGAGCATCGATGATCTCAGGGATTATGCTAAGTCTTATCGAGATATAGCTTCAGATATGTTATCCAATGACACATCGAGTATGGGAGAGGTTTGTTGATTATGCTATGACAATCTATTTGATTTTTTATTATTCATTTTTAATTGAATTTTTTGTTACATAGTAATAAATATATTAAGCAAATGTATTTTGTTTGCAGTTTTCTAGAATGTTAAATGCACATAATTTTTGAGTCTCCAGTAGTCAAAATTAAGAGCACCCTAGTCAAAATGAAGAGTGTTTTGGAGAGGTATAATAATTATAATATTTATGATTGAACTTGATATTTTTTTTTGTTTGAATTTTAATAAATATCAATGTATTTTATTGTTAATTTGACTTATCTATGCAGGTTTCTTTAGATTCCAACTTTGTAGATGATTTACCATCTCTTCTGAGCTAATGCTTTTAATTTTTTTGTTTTGGTTTTAAGTTAATTGCTTAATGTATTATATGTATCTACTATGTTTTATTCATTAACAAAATTTAAATTTTAGGGGAGAGACCATTTGGAAATTGGGGGTGAAAATGTAGGTTCTTTGATGAATGCGGATATTGGCACCGAGGTAATTTTGTTGAACTAGAAATGATCTCTGATATAAGTTTAATGTTTTATATTTTTTGGATTTATTTGAAAATTGTTTGCATGCTTTAGGATTCATAAATTACTTTTGTACATGTTGCAGCTTGGCTCTTTGAGATCCTTTGGAGCCAAAGAGAATACTCTAGTGGAAAAAAGTGGTGGACATGCATTCAAAGAATTTGATGTACGACTTTTTTAATAATTGAATTGTTTTTTTAGTATAAGTTTAATATCTTAATATCTTGAATTTAGTTTAAAATTGTTTAAATAATTTATGATCTAGATTTATAATTTGTTTTTCTGTGTATTGTAGGCTGAGTTGAGTCCTAGGGAAGGTCCTAGTGGAAAGATATTGGTCCAGATGGACAGTGGTTCAGACTTTATTGTTTTTGTTGATATATATATATATATTGTAGTTGTTTTGAACATGAAGGGTATTTATTTTTTGATTATACATATATGTACATTGAACTCACATGTTCATTAACTTTTTTTTGGATTATATATGAGTACATGTTAATTATTTCTCATTTGGTAAAATGTTTAGAATATGTTTTGCATGAATGTTTAAAATGTTTTGATAATGTTTATAATATGTTTTGCATGAATATTTAAAATGTCTTGATAGGTGCAATCTAAAGTTAGGAAATGTTGAATGATGAGAATGAATGTTATGGAAGAATGAATGTTGGGAAAGAATGAATGGGAGGTGTTAGGAATGTTTAAAATGTTAATCTAAGTTAGGAAATGTTCAATGTTGAGAATGAATGTTATGGTAAGAATAAATGTTGAGAAAAAATGAATGGGAGGTGTCAAAAATGTTTGAAATGTTAAGAGTGAATGAAACATTTGATAGGTAATTTAAAGTTGTTAAGAGTGAATGAAACATTTAATAGGTAATTTAAAGTTAGGAAATGTTGAATGTTGAGAATGAATGTTATGGAAGAAGGAATGTTGGGAAAGAATGAATGGGAGGTGTCTGTTTAAAATGATTAATCTAAAGTTAGAAAATGTTCAATGTCGAGAATGAATGTTATGGTAAGAATCAATGTTGGGAAAAAATGAATGGGAGGTGTAAAAATTGTTCAAAGTGTTAAGAGTGAATGGAACATTTGATAGGTGCAATTTAAAGTGTTAGGAAATGTTGAATTTGTAAAAAATTTTCAATTTTCTTAGAATAAATGTTATTAAAATGTTAAGAATAAATGTTTGGAACATTTGATAGGTGCAATTTAAAATTTGGAAATGTTGTATTTGTAAAAAAATTTCAATTTGTTATGTTGAGAATAAATGTTATTAAAATGTTGTTATGAATGAATGTTTGAAACATTGAAACATTTGATAGGTGCAATTTAAAGTTTGGAAATGTTGAATTTGTAAAAAAATTTCATTTTGTTATGTTGAGAAATGTTATGGAAAGAATGAATGTTGAGAAAGTGTTGAACCATAAGAATGAAGGTTTAAAATGAACTAAGACATGGGATGTTAAAATGTAAAGAAATGAAATGATAGGAATTTTTGATAGAAAATCTACGAATTGTTTGATAAAAGTTTCAATTTTTTGGTAGTTTGATTCATATGTAAATTTTAAATTTTAATTAATGTTTTTCATATGTTTATTGTTTGATATGCATATGTAAATTTCAAAATTTAACTAATGTTTTTCATATGTTCATTGTTCAGGTACTTTGTAGTTCGTGAATTTCTAAATGTTGAAATCATGGCAAATGGGGATAATGATTTTTTGTTTTTTAATCACAAGTGAGGATTTCCGGATTGTGAAGCTTATGCTAAGTTAGAGCAATGAATTTTAGACAACAATTCGATGAATTTTTATCGATTTGTTGTAAATAATCATTGCTCTAATTTAGCATAAGCTTCACAATCCATGAATTCTTGTTTGTGATTAAAAATCAAATGATTGTTATCTTCATTTGCCATGATTTCAGTTATGTGAACTTACATGTGAGAGATATATTATTTTTGTGCAAGAATCATATATTTAAAAATTATATAGATTAACAACTTGTTTTAAAAAATTCATTCAGATCATATTTATGGTGAAGTATATTAAAGAAACATAATCCATGGATTAAAAGAATACAAAATTTAGTAGGTTTTTTGGTGATTTTTCATTGGCATCAATCAATCAAAAGTAAAAATTCGGGGCGGAGTGTGGGGATAGCCACATCCGTTATCTCATCCCTTAGTGGTTTAATAGACATATGGGGACCCGAATAAAGTACTTTTGAATTCCCAAATAATATTTCAATTCATTTTTAAGCATGTTAAAGTACAACCATTTAAGCTCTTATGTTAGTTGTCATTCAAGAAAATATTCATAAAAACTCAATGAAAAAAAAATACTATGCACAACAATTGTGACACATGGACAAAAAATATATTGTACACAACAATTGACATGGACACAAATATAGATCAATTTATTTTTGATATATAGTTAAAAACATCGCAATGGAATGCCATCCTCAACTATCCGTTCATGGTCACATATGGATAGTTTCCATTTTTTGGTTTTTAACTGTTTTTTTGATGGAACTTGTACCAACTTTATTCGAGATGCACATACTAAATGACTACACTGACAACATATAACATCGGGCTCATAATCTTGAAAGTAGACATAATTTTTAGTCATATGCGTCTGCTGAAAAAAATAGTTTTTTAAAATGATGGATCCTTTTTCGTATGTAAATCCGTTGTCATTGTAGTCCTCCAATAACTTCATTTTTCCTTCAGTGCATCGCATCAAATAATATTTGACATTTTCGTTGTTGTCTACAGGTGCAATCATAGCGAAAAAATCTCCTGCGCAAATTATAATTGGTGTTAGCGTTTTAAATGAATTAAATTGACTATACTTATGGCGATGGACTAGAATGAACAATTAACTTAAAAGTCAAGAACAAGTTTATTACCTTCTCTAACAAGATCTGAAATTCTATCGCCATCAGACGATATTGCTATTTCTTCTGATTCTAACTCTTCTACACTTGCCAATGGCATTTTTCCTTTTGGATTAATCTCTGTGTGTTTTCAAGATTTTATGTAGTTGTTTGTTATGTTTTCACAAACTTCTGTAGATTCAACATTTTCAATGCAAATATGACAAAAGCATGATTGCTTTCTACTGTCAAATGCAAACACGTTGTGAAATGATTTTGTTTGAATTGAGTGAAGATCTCTAGTCCCATGTATGGTGCTAGCGTCATATGGTATTGATCTATTTATATCTTGAACCCCAACAATCCAAAAAAATCTACACAATAAATGATGAATCACTTTCAAAGAACAACTTTTAATGTTAGTGTACATGTACTTAAATGTTAGTACATACATTTTTTTAAAAGTTCAAGAAATAATATAAATTAAAAAAATAGTGTACATACCTGCGCACATCTTTTGATTGTTGATTATAATCATGGCTTATATTTAATTGACACCATTGGACAACCTCTGCAGCTGAATGAAACCGTGCAGAAGAATAGTTCATTTGCCATCTTCGAAGTGCTCTTTTTACGCATGCTCCTGCACCGTCATGCTCACCTTTTCCATGCCCAGTTTCAAAGAAATTCCAGCGTTGTTTAATGTTCAACGCTTTATGAAGTCGACATAACCAAAAAAATGATCGTGAAGATTTAAATTGACCCGCACATCCATCAGACCATATCCAATGCTCATTGAATTTGACTTCGCGTTTTTTCAGTGAGTCATAGAAAATATTTTCTATACAATGTTGAACAAAATGTGTATCGTGTGTACGATCATCGCTAATATAGAAGTGATATTCTTTAATCACATTTCGATTGTCACATGTGCTTTCAATGCCATCAACATCCTATTGAGAATGTCTATATACAACATGGACAAATATCGAAACTTGGTTAGAGTGATAGTATTCACTCTGTATCTCTTTTTGTGCAGCAAATGTATAGTTTTCAGCAAAATCAACTACGGACAAAATTGTTCCGGGTGGAAAAATTTCACGAGACTGTTTGAATTGAAGATCTTGCCATCGTGCTCTATGTGAATGCTGGGTGTATTTATAAATTTCGCTTTCAATTTTTTTGAGAAAATCTGTGACGCATATCTTGTCTTCTAGCAAATCAATTCTTTTGGAATGTGAATCACTAGAACTTGTAATATAGTTGATGTATTTGTATCTCCTCCAATCAACATTTACATTTGACAATGCTTGATCATTATCAATAGGATATTTATTGTGGAATAGCACTAGATTTTCACAATGATGACAATGTTTTCCATTGACACATTTCTTTGAATAAAATACTTCATCGTGATTTCTCTCACATAAAATTTGAGATATGAATTCACGTATCGTCGGCGGAGATGGTGAATTTGTCCAAAACATTTTACCAAATTCAAGAAACGTGTCATAATATAACTGAAATTGCACATGATAATGGCAACAACATGTATCACGTATAGTAATAGGTCTAACATACCATGGTTTTTGTTGCACAAATATAGTGATTGATATATTAATTCCACGATGATCTTCCTTGAATTTATTGAACAATTGTACTTGTGTCATGTCCATTATATGTTTTAGTTGGCTTTCATATACATTTCGTGATATTCTTTTGCGTATCACATCTCTTGAATTTGGTGAAACTCGAGCATGTTCCAACCAATATTCTCGTACAATATCTTTAACACCTGCTCCTAATCTATCTTTGTAAGGTTGTCTACAAATAATTGCCTAGCAAGCAAGTTCATTATTTTCATCTATTTGCATTCTGAATTTGCTATGTTTGTATAATGTCTTTCTTGATGTTCCAACTGCTTTTGCTAGTTCTGTTGTCAAACGCTTTTGTTTAGTACTAGCTGAAAGAATTGCTTTACGTGCAACATTGATATCTTTCTTCCTGGATTTTTCAAATTTTTTTATTGCATCACCTATATTTTCCATCACATTTTGTTTCAATTTCGACTCTTTTGTCGCTTTGTGAATACCCAATAATGATGTAGCACCTTCTAACTTCTTGGACACTAATAAACATCTCAAAATTTGTGCTTGTCCTGCTATTGAGTAATCCTTGAGAACTTCATCATAAAATTTTGTAGCACGATATCATGCAACATGTATTGGTAGTTTTTCTCCATATTTGTCGCAATCAATGTCTTCTAACATTTCATCATCAATAGTAAAAGTACCTATACATCAAGTTAAATTTAATTTAACATATCTCCAAAAATAAAATTCATTATAAAAAAATGAATTTGGAAAATATATGATATATACATACCAGGTCCAATTTCTGGATCTTGAACTTGATCTTCAATATTGACTTCATCGACATTAGTATGTAAATCACTATTTACATCTTCTACAATGTTCTTTTCAACTTCAATTTGTTTTTCTTGTACTCTATTTTCAATTTCCATCTCTTCAACATTATCATGTAAATCTGTATTTATATCTTTAATAGTTCTCTCTTCCGTTTTGGCAACCCTTTGTTTTTTGGCAATATATCTGAGTTTTTGTTTCTCTCTATTACTATCATCATCACGTTTACGATCACCTTTTCTTTGACGTTTTCTCTTATTGCCCATGGTTGTTTAATCTATAGATGATAAATTAAAGAATCATGTTACTTTATAGTAAAAATAAATAAATTAAGATTTAAAAACATTTACGGAATTTATAAAAACATGAACTGAAATTTACTTCACCTTATAAAATTTTTGTAAGAGTATTTTGAAGAAGATCTCTTTGGAATTAACTTTCCTTTGAAAAAACTCTTTGAACAAAAATCTTCTTTGAAAAAAACCTTCTTGGAAAGAAATAAGAAACTCCTTGACAATAAATTACCTATCCATTGGAAAATAATAAAAACACCTTGTAAATAAATCTTTGTTGTAAAAATCATAGGAAAAAAACCTCTTTGAAAAAATATCTACGAAAAAAGCCACTAGGAAAAAGTACTTTGAAAAAAAACTTATTTGTAAACATATCTTGGAAAAACCATTGTAAAGAAATAACTCTTTGAAAAAACTCATTTCAAAGAAATAAGAAGTACAAAACTACCTTGCAAAAAACCCTTTGCAAAATACCTTAGCAACATAACTATTTGAAAAAACTCCTTTCAAATAAATAAGAAGTGCAAAACTACTTTGGAAAAAAACCTTTGCAAAATATCTTAGCAAAACAACTATTTGAAAAAACTTCTTTCAAATAAATAAGAAGTGCAAAACTACTTTGGAAAAAAACCATTTGTAAATTATCTTACCAAAACAACTCTTTGAAAAAATCCCTTTCAAAGAAATAAGAAGGAAAAATACATTTTTTTTGCAAAAATACTTTGGAATACACACTTTTTAAATACAATCATTGCAAAGAACCTCCTTGCAAACATGTCTAAGAAAAGAAATATTTTGAAAAAACTCCTTGCAAATATGCCTTAGAAAAAAACACTTTCAATGTGTCTTTTGGAAAAAAAAAGAAAGAAGAAACATACTTTGTAAAAACCTCATTTTGCAAAAAATGTCTTCTTTGCAAATATGCAATAAGAAAAGAAATATTTTGAAAAAACTCCTTGCAAATATGCCTTAGAAAAAAATCACCTTCAATGTGCCTTTTGGAAAAAAGAAGAAGAAACATACTTTGTAAAAACTTCCTTCTGCAAAAAATGTCTTCTTTGCAAATATGCAATAAGAAAAGAAATATTTTGAAAAAACTCTTTGCAAATATGCCTTAGAAAAAAAATTCCTTCAATGTGCCTTTTGTAAAAAAAAAAAGAAACATACCTTGTAAAAACCTCATTTTGCAAAAAATGTCTCCTCCTTTCAAAATTAGTTTGACAAAAAAATGCGAAGTTAAAACATGCGAAAATAATGAATCAACTTTAGGTTTATTTATATGAGTATAATTTTTTTTTTTTTTTTTTTTTTTTGCGGTCGATGAGTTTTTTTTTTCGTTTCATTATTCAGCCGAATAACCTTCACCATAATTCACGGCGCCATTACGGAAAAACGTTATTCGGCCGAATAATTATTTGGCCGAATAATTATTTCGGTCGAATAATCTCTGAAACATGAAAGATTCACATTTCTGCAGAATTTTCAGGTTTCTCCATTTTCGGAAGGGAAAAATCACCTCTTACACAACAAAACGAATGTCGGACTTCATACCAGTAGGTTCATCATTGAATATTCTTTACGTGGGTATAAATTTTGTTGTATATAGATAAGAATTGATATTTTTTAAGTTATATTTTCGTAACATGTGTCGAGTTATGATTCAACTCTTTAAAAAAACGGCGAAAATAAAAATCCATAACTTTAAAAATACCACACCAAAAAAATCGAAAAAAATGTGGGACTCTTAATTGGCGTGTATACTTCAAAAGGGTGTTCGTAGATTTTTTGCTTTTATAGCGGATTGAGAGAAAAGTGGTGCAACAAAAAAGTTGTTGAAAATCGACTGAGTTTCCCCATTGATTGACTTTAAAAAAATATAATAATTAGTATATAGATCCATTGGTTGCAAACTTATAGTCAGGCACTAGTGCATTGTGTGTAGATTGTCGTAGCATTTTCTGTTTTTGCAAAAAACAAGTCTATCAACGATTTTAGTGGCGCAACAAATCATAACTCTTTTGTAGTCTTTTCATTTTATAAGAACACACTGTCAAACATTTGCGAAATCGACATATCAAATCTTAATAAAAAAAATTGAAAAAATTATGAATAGAAAGCTAACATAATTCTATAAAAGTTTTCTTTTTACGGCAAAGTGAAATTTTAAACAAAAATATCACTTTTGTTCACCCGAAGTTGAAAAACATGAAAAAACCAGAATTATTTTCTCACGAGACCCCCCAAAATAGATACCCATCTTCATTTTTTCACCCATATATTATATTTTGTTTGAGCTATATATTATATATTGTTGAGTTACATATTGTATATTGTTGAGTTATATATTGTATCCTCTTGCATGACACATAATTCACATTGAAATGGTTAAACATTATATAATGACACTAAATGATTACCGCATCAAAATGACATCATAGAAAAATCAAAATAATACGTTAATTTTCATGTTGAAAATAAATGTTAAATTTGACAATCTCATAGTATAAAGAAATATTTTATTTTATTTTTCCATTTTAATTTAGCTATAATTCTAACTAAGTTAAACACCAAATAAATAGAGATGTAATATAAGTAAATTTAATATATTATCATTCTCCATAACCTATAATCTTATTTCATTAATAAATTTGTTTTAATATCATATAAATTATATAAATTATAACTAAGTTAACGTATTTTAACTATAATTACTTATTGGTTTATGTGCTTTTGAATATTTTAAAGACATAAAGATTACATTTTTTTTGTATAGTTATAGTTAAGAATATTTATGATGATTTTTTATTTACCATTATAGTTGCTTAAAAATCAATTTAACGTGTAATGTGTTTGTCTATTTAGTATTTTGTGATTGTATGGAAAGGTTGATGGAAAAATACTTTAATTTAGTTGAAAAACACCCTTTCCATTTTATCCCAAGGTTTGATATATAAATAATATGCAACCAAAAATGAATTATCTTGACAAAGTGCATTCCATCAGCTAAAAAATTGTCATTTAATTTGGATGTCTTTATAATGAACTTAGTATATCTAAATATATTCTTGCAAAATATTTTGAAATATTTATTTTGATGAAATCAAAATTTAACATATTTTTACTAAATTAATTAAGGAAGAGATTGCAATTAAAATATGATTAATTAACATCAATGAAGAGTATGAACATAAACTTCAGTCATTGCAGTAGCTTATCATTTCAACAATGAAGAATATGAAAATAAACTTTAATAATCACAATAGTTAAATATTATATAGCATCTCAATAATTTAAATCGCCAGTACATCTCAAATGTGATTTCAGAATAGAGAAATCTTAATGATGTTAATCATTAACATACAAAATACATTTTAGAAACAACATGATCAACATCAATGCGATATGAAAGACATAAAATACATGAATACTAATATCAAAATAAATATATATGTTAGATATACATCTCAAAAATGTTGTTAATTGGATCTAGCTAGAGTGGTTGTGGGATGAAGTGTTATCCTCCCCACCCAAGTTCTATTCATGTGAGTGGCATGTTGAGCTCATAATGAGTATATTGTTATAATGGATTTAATTCCTATTGTTGATTTGGCCTTGTACACTAAAAAATCTAGGGTTTACTCTAGGTACCATTAATAATATCAATCATTAACATACACACATTATATTTTATAAATAAAACAACATCAACATTAACATGATATGAAAATGCATAGCATAATTGGATTATAATATCACAATCAATATATAAGTAAAAAATACATCTCAAGTCAAATATGAAAGTCAAATGTAATAGTCAAATATATATGTAAAGAAACATCACATCAATCAAATGCATCCATGTGATCAATAGCTACTATAAGCTAGTTGGTCCGCCATCATAGCAAGATGAATTAACACCTTCGCCACCATAGGTAGAGGAATTTATAACTCAGCCAAATAAAAATGCAGAATGAATAAACTGGTATATTTTTCCACCAAAATATATATCACCCGATGCGACCATCTTGTTTGTAATACTAGTGAGTGGAGTGTGTGTTGCAATTGGTTAGTCAACTACTAGAGGAGGAGATAATGCTTAATCAACTAGTGGAGGAGATGATGGTAGGTCAACTAGGTGAGGAGGAGAGGGTGGATGGTTGATATGTGGAGGAGGAGATAGTATTTGGTTATCCTTTGGAGGAGGAGAGGCCTGAGTGGTTGGATCGAGGAGGAGGATACAATGGTTGGTCAACTAGTGGAGGAGGAGATGGTGAGCAGTTGGTCTGTGGAGGAGGAGAGGGAAATCAACTGTCTGGTGGAGGAGGAGAAGGATCACCATACTCAACATATGAATTAGAATAAGAATGCTAAGGGAAATAGTGATTTGTCCTCCTACCTAGAGTTTGACTGCATCAACATCATGACGCATCAATAGAATCATATCGTGCAGAAGGTTCACCTATATACAAGCGAACTCTAGGTTCTATAAGATCTAGGTAACATGTACATGGTGCATTTAATGTTGGTCCATCATCGCACATAATTGATCTTCCAGCTTCTAGTGAAATCTATAATATGGCTTGTATTGCAACCAAGTATTTAAATTTGAAGCAGGTCATCCACCTATGCCATATTCTTGTCCTATTGAGGAGACATCTCCCCAACATATGTGTCAATATCTACAAAATAATTACAACAATAATTAGACAATTTAGATAATAATTAGACTATTTAAATAAAATGTTACAATAAATTAAATGTGCATGAAATCATATGAAAAGATGAATCTAGATTATTCAAAACATAACATTAATATTACCTTTGGAATCTAGTGGCTCATACTAGGTATATAAGGTGTTCAAACATTCTCACTAGTCTTGTCCTACTTATGGGTATTGTACAAGATCCAATGTATGATCATCCTCATTAGAAAGCATCTACAATACCTCTTGAGTGATCCTACATGGGAACTCCGACTTGCCCTTCTTGGACAACATCTTCCCCCACATGTGTATATGCACATGATCCTCGACATAAGAGGGGGGTGGTCTAATGACAACTTAGCGGCTGAAGCCTCTGAGAGAATAAATAAAATAAATTTGAACCAAAAGGGAAGCCCATCCTCCCCTCAAACACAACGTGACAACAATAAAGAGCTAAACAGAACTATTACAAACAAATGGGAAACCACCTAATACATCTAGGTATCTACACTAAATAATTTACAAAATATAATAGAGGGAAACTATTATGCTCCCCATGAATGATATAATGTGCCACTATTGAGACCAAATGTGAGAGACACCTAACCTTGTCTGCACCAAATGAATGTAAATCCAACTAGTCACTGAACAACCTGGAACTAATCAGGGTCAATGATGTCCTCACTGACATATCTTTGAACATATGTGACTTGACCCTCTCTGACAATGCTAGGAGGGAGATCAAAGAACTGGGGAAAATCCCCCCCTCTCTTAGACAACCAACCCGGGGAAGAGAAATGATTGCTGTTGCAGGCTCATTGCTTGTCGTTGGATCTCAAGGTATTGAAATCCAACAACAAGCAATGAGCCTAAGACAACAATTGTTATTTTTCCTCAAGCTGATTAATGGCAACTTTGCTAAGGATCTGCATGCCATTTAAATTCAATCATACCTATATATTCCTAACAGCTTTGATAGCTATCAAAGGACGAGCAGTACTCAATTATGATAGTTACCTGCAATATATCTCCAATGTCTACGACAAATGCATTTGGTATTGCGGGTATGCCAATCTACATGCCGTATAAGTTCAATATTTGAAGGCCTTGGACACTTCCTTCATAAAGAACTATCTATTCATAAAGGATAGTCTATGTTTAGTCATGTCCCTTGCAGCAATATATTTAATGTTGATGTTGTAGGATTATAAACCATTAGATTGGATAGATTTAATAATATTGTCTAACGTTATTTGAGAAATAGACCAATTATTAATTGTTTTGCACTTAATGACATTGGAATAGTATGTATTTGAAAGTCTAATAATATGAAAGTCTAATAATATATGTTTTAGAATAAGGTGCTTCACATAAGACTTTGTTTATCTTAAATTATATACCACAACATTAACAAAACATATCATTTTTTATTTTTATTTCTGGAAGCCTCAAAAATTGTTTATAACCGAAGAAAGAAAAGAGAGCTTATGTTTCATTTCAGGGTTATTTGCTTATCAATTCTACAATTCATCCTTATTTTGTTTTAAAGTTGTCCTTATAGCAGGTTTTGGGCTTGCGACGACCATCATTACTCTACTACAGGTTAGTTAATTTTAGCGATCATTTATTCTACCACAGGTTAGTTAACGATCGCCCATTGATATCTGGTAATGCCATTGCCGACGACCAAAAGTGTGGTTCATGGAGCTAACGACCAAACGTGTGGTTCATGGAGCCGTTAACAATAGCAAGCCGATACTTTCTTTCCCATATTTATGGTGTCCTCTTTATGAGTATTATAGGATGGTTTCCATCATTTATATAAATAGAACCAATATAAGACTACACTTTTGAAATAAATGTTTTGAATTTTTATATAAATAGAAACCAATAAAATTGTACGCTAAAGTGAAAGTTTTAAATAGAACCAAGATAAGACTATACTCTAAAAGATAAAGTTTTAAATTTTTTATATAAATAGAAACAAGATACTTTAGTTTTAAATAATTAGTGGAAGTTTTAAATTTAGTGTTTGGGAAGATATTAGAAATGTTTAACTTGTATGTATGGTTTTCATAAAATAAAATAAAATTATTTTTAATTATTAGTGTTTTGGAAAATAATAGAAATCTATGATCGGAAAGTTTTATTTTCATTATGATTATACCTTGATTCTTGAGAATAGCAGGCATTGACATATTTCCTAATAAAACAAGAGCTACCAGGTGGCAAATCAACTAATTATTGGTTTGTATAAATTGTAAGCAAATCAACTCATGCAATACTTGAAAATGCTAGAGTACTTTACTTTGATTCACAAAAGACTATAAATGTATATATAATTATGAGACTAAATTTCTCTTTATTCATTAATAACATAACACAACTCCACATACTTACTCTATGCATGCTAACTGACCATCTACTTTTATCATTATCCAACCTCACATTAATCTTTTGAAAAAGAAATTAGTATTTGTTATGAGTTCTTGTTTATTAGTCCCTGTTGTAGGGATATACTATATGTTCCGCCTTTTACTATTAGTTGAAATGAATCTAAATGAATCTACTGAAAAACATTACCTTTATTAAAGTTAACCAAAATATATATTATTTTTCAACTTTTTTAATTAGGTGTTTTCTTAATGTTTATTGGACTAGAGCTATTGATTAGACAATTTTTTTTTTTATCATTGCACAGAATCTTAAAAATTGAAAAGAAAATAAAAAATCATTTACATAGTATTACTTACCAAATTTATAGAAATATTTGTGCACTAGTGGATTGCCATTCTTAATAGATTTGGAGACACCTAGGTGATTTGCATGGCACCTGTCCAGGACACTGCATTTCTGCATTCTCCTGGATTTTTCGTTTATCGGAGAGATATTAATTTTTGTATTCTAGTTGTAATGGTGCTCCCTTTAATAGTGCTTATTTTTCTTCTTCCTATTTCCCGATATATGGCTTAAGAAGTTTTTCATTTACAAATGTCATGTATTTGGGGTGCAGATGCCTTCCATTTGCGGTTTGTGTTAAGCAAGTTGAACTTTATGATTCACCAAGTGCTTTTTCTGAAATTGCCTCTGACAAGACTTCAAGCTGCTCATGAAAGACTAAGCTTCAAACTGAGTGTCCAAGACGCTGCATTTCTGCATTCTCACTGGTTTTTTTGTTTGTCGGAGAGATCTTAATTTTTTCGTATTTGAGTTGTAATGGCGTTCCCTTTAATAGTGCTTATTTTTCTTCTACCTGTTTCCCAGTGTATGACTTAAGAATTTTTTCATTCACAAATGTTGTGTATTTGGGGTGCATATGCCTTCTATTTGTGGTTTTTATTATGCAAATTGTAAGTTTATGTGTCAACTCAAAGCAACGAGTCTGGATTCCGATGGTGAGCGAAATTTTGTAAATGGTTTAAGCAGGAAACTAATTTTCTCCATTTTCACTGAAATTTAGTTTAATCAATAGAAAATCCTCTGCACTACCAGGTGCTTTTTGTGAAATTTCCTCTTGACAAGAATTATAGATGTTAATGATAGTCTAAGCTTCAACTTGAGTGTCCAATACATTGCATTTATGCTTCTTCATGGGAATTTTAGTTTATCAGAGAGATCTTTATTTTCGTATTTGAGTTGTAATGTTACCTTTATTAGTACTTTTTTTCTCTGTCTTGTTTACTGGCATATGGCATAAGATGCTTTTCATTTACAAAAGCTGTGTATTTGAGGCTTCCATTTCTGATTTGTGTTAAGTTGCAAGTTTATGCGTCAATTATTTCAAAACGTTAAAAATACAAATCTCTATTTTGACAATGGAGTTCTGTAAAAATATTAAGTGGGCAACCGATTTCCTCCAGTTTGGCTGAAATTTAGTTTATTCACAGAAAAATCCCCGCCATTACCAGGTGCTTTTTGTGAAATTGCATTTGAAAAGTCTTATGGTTGCTCATGGCAGACTATGCTTCAAACTGAGTGTTCAAGATGCTCTATTTCTGCATTCTCAATGGATTTTAGTTTATTGGAGAGATCTCTACTTGTAATGATATTCCCTTTATTAGTACTTTTTATTTTTCATCCCATTTACTGGAAAATGGCTTTAGAAGTTTTTCATTTACAAATGATGTGTATTTGGGTTGCAGATGCCTTCCTTTTGTGGTTTGTGTTATTCTTGATGTGTTTTATGAGCTTTGGGAAAGGAGTCGCAGCACCAGCAGCTCAGAATTCTGGTTTTTTAGCATGTATTCAGCGGGTCCTTCTGATTCACCTAGCGACCTTTTCAGCCCCATACAGATTTATCCTTCTGTGGTTCCACATGCCTTGGCTCCAATGGTTCCTGTACCACCTATGTATCCATACTTTCCCAGTGCACCTGATCCAGTGCTTACAGGTAAGTGATACACATACTGTTGGTATTGTAGTTATTGATTTTCTTAGGAAGAAAACTTATTGAACAAGGGTTTTGATTTCTATTTCTCAGGGTTTAATTCTTATGGACTATTGTACTATGCTAAATTTCAGTATTAGCATGCCAAGTGATTAACATGTTGTATTGTAATGTTTATCTTCACTCATTTCCATGCAGGAAATGTCTAATTTTGCCTCTTTATTCTTTAAATTTTTCCTTACATTTTCTTCTAGTTTTTCTTCCTTATTGTTTAAATTCTATTTTTGGTTTTACATTCTTTAAACCAAGTACTTGATTTCCTTATGTAGGGAGATGTCCAGTGAATATTTCAGCAATTACCAATACTGTGGAAAAGACAACAGCAGATTGCTCTGCACCTCTTGCTACATTATTGGGGAATGTCATTTGCTGTCCACAGTTCGATAGTATGCTTCGAATTTTTCAGGGAAAATACAATGCTGCAACCGGTTCTTTAGCACTAAACAAAACAACGACGAAATATTTCTTTAGAGATCTCACAAGTATATTGATCAACAGTGGGGAAAATGGTTCAATCTCATCCCTTTGCTCGATAAAATCATCTAATCTTACATGGGGTTCTTGTCCTGTAAAGAGTCTGGTGGACTTTGAGAAAACAGTGAATTCAAGTAAATTGCTAGATGCATGCACAATTGTTGATCCTCTGAGGGAATGTTGCATGCCAGTTTGTCAACCTGTTATTGCTGAAGCTGCTGTTCATTTGGCATCAAGAGACTCGAGCTCATTGTCAAAGAATGTTGCCTTAGAATCGCCTACAGAGCAAGTCATTATGGATGATTGCAAAGGGGTGGTTTTTGCGTGGCTTGCAAATCAAATTAACCTTTATGAGGCCAATAATGCATTTCGAATTTTGTTCAGTTGCAAGGTTAACAAAGGTCTTTCATCCTAATGAGCCGACTTTGTATTATTTCTGTTGTTTTTGATGATTTTAACTTTAAATTTGTTTGTATGTACCTCATAATATAAGGTTTAGCAAACATGAAATTGATTTTAGTTTTACTATCTATTAATACAAATTTATCATCAAGCATAGTTGTTGATCCACAGTAAGATTTCAGTTGTTATTGTAGGAATATAATGGAAAAGCATTATTGGAATAAAATTAAGTCATAGGCAGAGACTATATGTTCCGCCTTTTACTATTAGTTGAAATGAATCTATTGAAAAACATTACCTTTATTAAGGTTAACCAAAATAATGTTATTTTTCAATTTCTTTAATTAGGTGTTTTCTTAATGTTTATTGGACTAGAGCTATTGATTAGACAATTTTTATCATTGCACATAATCTTAAAAATTGAAAAGAAAAAAAAAATCATTAACATAGTATTACTTACCAAATTTATAGAAATATTTGTGCACTAGTGGATTGCCATTCTTAATAGATTTGGAGACACCTGGGTGATTTGCATGGCACCTCTCACCCCATCTGACAATGGGTTAAACTGACAATGGGTTATCATTTCGAATTCTTGAAGTTATCTCACAGCCATTGTCATTTAATCTTTTCTTCAAGGTGAAGCTATTTCAGAATCTCAGCTTGAAAGAGCCATTGCATTTTTTCTTTTCTTTTAGAGGTGAAGCTATTTCATAATCTCAACCTTAAAGAGTCTTGTCTTTAAGGACAATATTTATGGATTAAGGACTAGTTTCATTCACAAAACACCTCTTTTAGTGTTGCTTGGAATTAGGGTTTGTTCAATGGTTCTTAGAGCTGCAAAGCATGGTAACATTAGTTCTTTGGACATGAAGCTCCAGGTGAGTAGGGTGTTTTTTTTCTAGGTCAAGTGGTACAATGCAAAATGAAATTTTTTGTTTTTGGGTTTTCTGCTTTGTGATTAGGTCAGGCTACCTTCACCTATATTGAAGTATACGTTGAAATTTACGCCGGCATACTACTTGTTATATAATGGAAGCATAGAACTGTGGTTAGGGTTTCAAAGTTCAGGATCCTGTTATGGCTTCCATGATTTTGGATGTACTTATGTTTTTAGTACAACGAGGTAAGGAGATATAATACTAGTTCATAGTTAGTTTGTGTTCATAATGCTCTTAATGGCAACGCGATGATAATTTTATGTTGATTAGGCCCTCGAGCTTCTTTGGGCATCTTTGGTTTCCACAATGCCTTTGAACGACGTTTTCGGTGTTACTATCTGCACACGTAAATGAAAGTAAGCTTGATTTGAAGCCTTGAACAGACGTGTTTGTGTTTTGATTTATAATGTTGTTTATGATTCGACATAAAATTTATGTTTATTTTCGGTGTTGCAGAGTTGAGGGCAAAAAACATTGACAGAGTGACTGATGTGCTGTATACACATTTTTAAATGGCTTGTGCAAGTTCTGTAGTTTCAATATAGTAAAGGACGTGGTAGTAAGAGAAATGTTCAACAACATTATAAAGTAATTTTGTTTGACAGCTACTTGAATTTCTGGTAAAAAAAATTGATATATGCAAATTCCTTCCCAAAGTTGATACCCAAAACATGAATTACGTTTGTTGTTACTTGTGATTTTAATTATGCAGGTGACATCATCTTTAAACTCTGTTGTACATGTATTTGTTATTTTCTGGCATTTTTCCTTCACAATGTTTACTCTTGAAATTTCCTTCCTTCTATAGTCCACTACCTTCTATTTAGCAAAGAGTTAAAATATTGTTCAACATTTTGTTATGATAGGGGATCATGTGATCTACCTCTTGCTAAAGACGTGGTTTCTTTGTTGCTGGATGATGCTCAGTTGGAGCATAAGATAAAGGATCAAGTACTATTAAATGATACAGTAGTTAGATATGCTCTGATTTTTTACATCTTGCTGTGAACTTTTAAACCTTCGATTTCTCTGACTTGTTTTGTTATAAAATGAAGTTTCCATGATGCTCTGCTCTGATTGTTTACACCTTACTGTGAAATTTTAAACCTTCGATTTCTCTGACCTGTTTGGTTGTAAAATGAAGTTTCCATGATGCTCTTTACCATAGAGTTAATTTACTTCTTAATCCCTCACTGCCCTACTTATTGGCTCTGAATCCTTTTTCAAAGTTGTTACCAATGAAGGCAAGATATTATCTTGCCTTCGCCTTCTGAATTTGATTTTAGATGATTATATCAATGTTTCAATTCTAATGACGTAATCCAAACTAAAGTTAACGTTGGTCAATGTCTTGTGGCTTTGTGATTTGAGGTTATGTTACGCTAATAAAATCTAAACAGTAAAGAGCATGTGCTTATTTCTTGGTTATTTGGTTTTGTGATTTGAGGTTCTGTTAGGCTAGTAAAATATCAATAGTAAAGAGCATGTGCTTATGTCTTGCTTATTCAGATGAGTGAATTAATGTTTCATTTCTAATAATAAATTTAAGTCAAAGCAAATCCCAGTTCATATTCAAATGCATCAAGATTTACAGATTTGTGTTTGTGCCATGTTAGTAAAATGTCAAAGAGTGTGTCACTAGACATAGTATGGATTTCTACAACAAAAAAGCAACTAAAATAAATATGAAGATTGAAGTATAAGAACTTTCAATCTATTATATTAAAGATAACAAATATTTTAGAGCATGTTTGTTAATCTATGAACTTGAATAAATGAATCAAGAATGGAATGATTCAATGTTTCATTTCTAATAGTATACTTATGTCAAAGCAAATCCAGCTCATATTCAAATGCCTCAAGATTTATTGTTTTGTGTTTGTACTGTGTCAATAAAATGTAAAAAACAATGATCATTAGATAGAGCATAAATTCCCACAACAAAAAAACCAAATTCCCACAACAAAAAAATAAACTAATCACTAGTTAGAGGAGAAATTCCCACAACACAAAATCAACTAAAATAAATGATGAAGATTAAAGTAAGTACTTTCAATCTATATTATATTTAATTTAGAAAATATTTTAGAGAATGTTTGTTAATTTATGAATTTGAATAAATCAATCAATAATGGAATGAATTATTAGAAAAAATAAAACTTTAAAGTTCTTTGTGCATGAAGACAATATTTGGTATTATAAATTGAGAGCTATCTAACTCTGAATGTATTTGGTATCACAAATTTAGAGATATCTAGCTTTCAACAAATAATAAAATGATGGTCTTTTATTCCAATGTATTAAATTTAATTGATAACCAATTACTCTTCACCAAATGATAAAATGACGACCTTGTATTCCAATGTATTAAATTTAATTGATGATCAATTACTCTCAACTTTGGGATTGAATTTTTTTCATAAACACGCATAATATTTAAACGAGTTAATTGTATTAGGTTTTTATACACTTGTTTTAAGGGAGAAGCATAAGATCATTCGATAGGGCCATGGAGAGCAATAGGAAACAATTACGATCATTTAATAGGGACCATGGAGAGCAATAGGTAACAATTGACCAGATTAAAGTCTTTCTATATGCAAACACTAGACTTTGCAATGCTTTTCTTACAAGCATAATCTTTTAATCGACAACAAATGACGAATTATTAAATTAATTTCAATGTTAAATTGAATTGATGACTAATCACTCTTAATCTTGATATTAAAGTCTTTCTATATGCGAACACTATATCCTACTTTTCTTCTTCTTCTTATAAACATTATCTTTAAACAAGTTTATCGTGTCACGCTTTTATACACTTGTTTTAAGCGAGACCCTTAAGATCATATTCCTTCACTTTCAGACCACTCTCCAAATGCTGAAGAGCCTTCTCTCCCCTAACAGTAACATAGCAGGAAATCTTTTCATTTCGCCTGATTCCAAAGAACCTTACAGTATACCTTGCTGCATATAATTGATAAAATCCAGGGAAAACACAAATAAGCTTTCAAACCATTCCTGCATATAAAAAGCATCTGAAAGAACTCAACTAAATTTTTAAATCTTCCAACTTCATTTGAATCCTACTGTCCAACTAGGGAATATGTTTTTCAAATATAAAACCTACCCTTGGAAAAAACTGGAGTCTACCCACTGAGTTGCTCCAACACCTACCCATAATCAACAAACAAGAAACCTCATAAACTTGGAAGTTCAAAAAAAAATATAAATCAATAGGAACATGATTTTCTTAAGAAAATTTGCAAAAGTAATTCTATTTTTAGGGATCTGTTTTTGACATGTAGATAAGAATGTGATTCTAATTAATGTGATTTTTAGGGATCAATTTTAGGGGGATTGATTCATAGGAAAAAGCCGGCTAATGTTTCTTATATGAGGATGTCACCTACCCAAATTCTGAAAATATTATTTTATTGGCAAAATACTTTATGTTAAATTTTAATTACAAAGTTTTGTAATTATGACCAAGTTTGGTCAAAGATGAATGTAATTACTGATTATTATTATTTAATAAATTAAAGTAGGAGACAAACACCCAAGGGAACTGTTAAATGAGTGTTCACTGACCCACTAGGAGGAATGGAAGCTCTTAAAGGGTATGAGACAGATGGCAACAATTTCACTTCACCACTAGCTATGGTTATGAGACAACTACCCCTAAAAATGTGGCATTATCCCCCAGGTGGTGGGAGTGAGCAGGAAACTCATTAAATGACCAGTTAACCACTAAAAAGCCTAGGCAGCCTACATAAGGCAAATTCGAATTGAGTAGACAACTCTTACAATATTTTTTGCAGAAATATTCCTCAAGTGCATCAAGTGATCACTGAGAGATTCAAATAGGGAGGCTATGTGAGAGTGCAACTGTAAGTCTGCAAATTATTCTGAGAAGGAGAACCAGAGGTGCTGGGGTAGGTCCCTTTGACTGCTAAGTCTTTAAGACTGGATAAATATTGCTATTGCAAGTTGAGGTCCTAAGCTTCTAAGTTTCTTCCTCCTGGTGGTTCAGTGAACAGGCTCGGGGGTCCTAAGGCAAGTAACTTGGTTGTCTTTAGGAATTGGTTGGGTGGAATAGGTTCCTTGGGCTATTTGTTTCCCTACACTTAACCAGGTTTCACTGTTCCTACTTTGTTTATAGCTTAATGTTTCTGATTAGTCAAACTCTGTTTTGTAAAAGAATTTATTTTATTTTCTGATCTATGTTTAATTTTGAATGATAAAGCTTTGTTAAAGACCTGATTAGATAACCATCTCTATATTTTTCCCCATGTTGTTCTCTGCATAGTACTCTAGTATATAGAAGCAAATTAATGATAAATGAGAGATAGGTAGATTGCCATTGATTGGATAAATGATTCAGTAAGTGTTCTTTTTATAATTCTGTCATATTTTTTTTAAAACACAGTAAAACATTATAGTATAGCACAAATTGCAGTATAGAATTCATGTAAATATTAATTGAAAGAAAAACACAGTATGCTTCTGACAGTTCCATATATTCTCTTGTCTTTATTCATTTAAGATAGTAAGCAAACACACATTAATACTTTATATGTTTTCAATACAACTGTATTTTCAATGATTAGTTCTGTATCAATCTAGTACAAATATTCAAATTTCATTTCTGCAATATTTATACTTTTGTTTTCAATCATTGAATATCTCAAAGTAGTATTAAACCCTATTTTATTTCCAAACCCTAGAATTAATTACACAGTCCATCATTTTTTCTTCTGCTCAAGCCTTTCATGGCGAATCCTAAACATTACTTTTTTTAAACCCTAGCTAGCATTTCAAAACCTCTTCAAGACAGTAAATTCACATACCAGAAAGCACGATTCTTTACCATTGTTTATCAAGGATTCATAACCCTAGTAGAACACATCTCAACATTTGAAAACATTCACACTATCGAAATTATTTATACACAGGTTAAGCTTCTGGAATCATAGCTTAATGTAAGTCAGATAGAAATCAAAGGTACAGGTAGAAAAATTTTACATTTAAAATTTAGACCTTGTGCACTATCTTTTGCAGAATTTCTTGACATTCAAACTCATTTCAGAATCTTTCAAAAACTTCACCATCGACATCATTGACGAAGAATAGAAATCAATCATCTACACTAGACTTGAGATAGTTTAATTTTCGGACTCGAATCAAAACAATCTTATACTTTTATCAAAACCAATAGCTCAGAGGTAAGTGAAAATAAACACGACTCCATTAAAGATTGCCCAACAACATAGTTAAAACATGACAGAGGCCGTATTACTTTCCATTTAAAGTTTTCCAAATACACGAAAGGTATTTTCCCTCAAACAACCAAAGGTGTAAAGACCAACTTGAAGTTGGTTCCAACACTTCAGTAAAAACCTACTGAGCTAAGCATTAAAAAGGACTGAGGATCAACCTCTTACATCTTGACATCAAAGCAAGTCAAACTAAAAGTTTCGCAGTCGGCCATCATTGAAATAAGACGAATGTTTCCAACTCTCGGCATACAGCAAACACCATCCAAGGCACCTACGAGGTTTGTTGTGAACCACCGGAGCTTATCAGGAAAACGTAGCAATATCCAGTTTCATATTCTTCACACAGCAACCTCATTCGAGCGGGTACCTGCCAAAACATGCAGTGAAAGGTTAAAACAAGATTATGCAGGACCAAATCAAGTATTACAGTATTATGTTACAGTTCTCGAATATTTACATTTAAAATTGGCATTTCGAAATATCAATCCATTACACCATCAAATGATGAAGCAAGTTGGTATTGACAACAACCCTAAAGCTATCACAGCAGACCAATCTCAACCGTAGGAGAATTGAACCCTGTCCGAAACACTTCTGCTACACTGGAAGAAGAACACCCTGTCACTATTTTGGTATCGTAGCTTAATTGCAGAAGGTCCAATGCCTGTAACTATTTATAAAACTACCACTCACAGGTTATAAGATCGAAACCCTGAGAGACATTGTTGCCAAACCCTACATTTTGGCAGCTTGTCGGCCTCAACCTAGCGTAACAATGAAGACCGGGAAGCTTGCAAAACATTACATACAACGAGGTTTAGGGTAACAACATCAACGATCGATATTTGATGAGATCAATGAGCATGGAGATGCCAACGATGCTATGTTGAAAGCCGAGCAACATTGCATTAATATCCCATTAATTACATCAACCACAATAGTGCCAACATTGCCTGCCAAGAGATAGTACCGTGTATAGCTCGGAGGTGAAGCATCATGACAACCATGCTAGCCAGGATTCCTAGCTATAAAACCAACCAAAGTTCACGTGAAGGGATTACGTGGATGGACACCCATACTTTCCACTATGGAGTTTGGTTAGCATATTTATTACCGATCGGGACACTGTCAACCTATAGATAGAATTTAATAACTGTCAAACTCATCACTCCTTTATGAATTAGTTTGATATGTTGTCAATACTTAGGGTAAGAGCTAGGTAGCATAGCATAGTTCCATTCATTGCTATAGTCTCTATTTTCAAAGTTTGGAGACACTATATCATTGGTTCAATTATTGCTTAAGTATATAAATAGATAGAATTACATCGTATTCCATAGTTTGCATATTGTAATTATAGTATTGCATATGATAATGATTACATCGTATAGTGATAAACATATCATTGCAATTTGAAATTCATAATATTATAATTTATGTGCATAGTTCATATAATTCAAGGATTAGGCACTATAATATTTGAATTACATAGCATTGAATTTTGTAAATGCATAGTAACTAATAAGAACTAGCCATATAGGTACATGGATAAGCATGATGCCAAGGGCATATTTAAAAAAAAAAAGACATTATACATTATAATGCAGAGTTCATAACATTAATCACTAGACCATTCAAATACATTGTAGATCATTGATAATCGAATAATGAATTCAGGACTTAGAATAATCTAAGTTCTGTAGATGCAAAGTTTAATGATATATTCAAAGGTGTTCACGATAAAGACATGAGTCTTACGATAAAATTAAATAGCATTATATCAATCAACTGACGACGTGTTTTCAATAGCATTGATGAGTTTGTTTTTCAACACGTTGACTTGTTTGGAAACCAAAATATTCATACCTCCAGCAACTTGTTTCACAAGAACGTACTTAGCATTTAATTCTACTTTGACGATGATTTGAATGATACTCTAACTTTGTTGCCATAGAATTCTTACCTGTTGTTTGCACATGGAAATTGTTTCAAATGCCTTAGCTAATCATAGCTAAGTAAACTCCGGGGTACCTCATAGGACCCCTTCATAATCATACAAGCAAACTATTAGTACATCATCAATTACAGCATATTAATATAAGCATATGTACAACATAGAAGTACTTTTAGAACTCAGAAAGGTGAAGACTGCATTTAATGATGTTACAATTAGAAAACATCTTGCGATCAAAGATTAGTATCTACTTAAATTCCACATTAGCAATTCATTTAGTGTTATGTTTTATATGTATTAATTTCGATATGTTACCATGATCGATTATTCTAGATACGAGATTTAATTTGTTATTTATTCCGCATTACTGATTTCGATAATTATTTCTATTATAATTTTTTAAAAATTTTCGGTATTTTTCGGGATGTTACAGAGGATGACTCCTTCGACCTTATTTGAATGTTCACCTAGCCGAATCCAACTTTTTATAGCTCCCCATAAGATAAAAATCAATGACACTGTCTTTAAATATATGGAAAACAATAACTAATGGAACACACGGGGACAATGGTTTTAATGTTGTGTGCTTTTATTCTCCTGTTGTCTTTGTTGAAAGATGGAATGTAACATATATATGATCATTTCTTGTTGATTAATATCACTTTAGGAGAAAAATCAAGATTCATTCTCAATAGAGCACATTACGATGATCAAGTTTGGATTGTCATCTTTTTTTTTATGATCCTACATGATTGACTACACAAGAATGGTGTACAACACCAATATATTTTTTTTCCAATATGACTATTGAGCCAAATCTTAGAATATTTTTCCACACACGTGAAATGTCCCAGCTAATTTGTCAACAAGATTTGGCGTGATTGAACTTGATTTCAAAGTTCGCCAATTCTTTTATGCAATTAGACTTTTAAATGTAATACTTTATTCAGATTTCCATTTCAAAACGTCAAATCAAGAATTGGTTTTAAATACATATCTAGCTTATTGTTTTGTCATTGCATCAACTCTATTTTTAGTATTTGCTTTCAATTCTTCAAGCACTGGTGACCTCAGTGAAAATTCTATAGTTTTGATAATCAATTTGGTGCTTATATTCTTCTTCTTTTTTTCCACGCGTTATGCTATTTTCAAAATTATGACACGTGGATAAATTTGCAAAAAACAAAATAAACAAAATTCTCTTTTCTAGATTAGTTGTTTACAGTTCTATTTGTAAAATAGTAAAATGATCCTGTCTCTATTTTCATAAATGATTTGAAGTAAAAAATTATGAATATTCCCCAAAGGAGACCTATTACTAGAACTCCTAAGCCTTCTCACAAAGTGAAGAGAAATTTTTTTGAGATTACAAAAGTATCAGACAATGATCCGAAGAAATGGTAGAGGTTTATGTCCCTATTATTCAACTTGTTAAACTTGATATTGAACCTGTCAAACCATAATTTAAAGGCATTGATGCATCCATGGGTCCTCAAATTAGTTTTCCTTCTCGGGGATAAATTTTCAGGAGATTTGAAGAGGGAGAATATCATGAGGTTTTTCCTCCCAATTATCCATCCATGAGGAACATTGATGACCATATTTTTCCTAATACTAGAAAGTCTTATTTACATATTGTTGCTGCCAGGACCCATATTTTTTCTTGTTCAGATGTTCTTGAGTGGATTATACAACATGCTAATCCTAAAACTAAGTTTGTTCTTAATGATGAAGGGAAGTACATTGCATCATTCCATCCTTCAAAACTTGAAAAGTATTGATAAGCTTTACCAGGATGATATGCATTTAACTAATGAATGGGTAGAGAAATTTTACGAAAGGCATGATGTTAAGAGAATTCTTGTGGGATGGTGTATTGAGGGTAAAATATTCATGTCAAAGAATGATGGTTTATACTTGATCACAAATTTGGGATTCTCTTATGTTTACGCAATGGAAATTATATGTAGGTTGTATGGACAACATGATTACATCCACTTCAAAGATGCTTGTGTGCCAATTTTTCATGTTATCATTACATCAGGATCAATGTTTAATTGGGCTAGTGTATTATCTTTTGCTCTCTAAAGATCCATTGAGAATGCACAAAAGAAAGACATTGAAATATTTCCATCTTTGTATATGTCATCTTACCTCTTTGTCAAAGAATTTTCCCTTCAATAATAAATTGTTATTCAATAATTTGTTCTTCTTATTTTCTTTATCTTTTAACCTAGAAGGCAGTGACTAAGCTGCACGCAACTCTTGCTTTTATGAACCGACATCCATATTGACAAATGGATCATAAAAAAATATGATGGACAAAGACACAAGGTATATTCTAAACACAAAATACATATTAAAATTTATAATAAAAAAATTGAATCTCAAAAATCTAATATATTATATTATAATTAAATAATTAAAAGAAAATTTAATTAATGAGTCTATAGTTAATAAATAAATAATTGGTTTGTAATATCAGTCTTCAACAATTTTCCATTTACCAAGGTAAACAGACCGGCCCTAAATATGATAGGTCTCTCCTCTGGATATACAAGTGGATAAACCAGTTCTTTTCTTCGATGGTGCTGCTGCATTGGGTCATTGTGCGGCAGGTGGCGTGATTTTCCTCAACCAGGATCATTACTATACTTTCAAATTGAAATGTGGTAAGGGGTCTAACATGAAGGTTGAGTTGATGGCATTATGGATGATAATTAAAGTGGCTAATATATTTGGTCTAGTGGATATCAAAGTATTTGGTGATTCGCATGTAACTATCAAATGGGCTTTGGGGGAATATAAACTTCAGGTGACTGCTCTCTTTCATTGGTGTGAGAGAATCAAGATTGAACTTCAACATTTTCATGCCATTTCGCTCCAGCATATCTTCAGGGAGAACAATAGGATGGCAGATGAACTCTCAAAACAGGCTTTGGATTCTGATGAAGGTTTATTATTTTGGGAGGAATTCCATTGTGCACAGTTGGTGTCCAATGGATCCATGTTCTTCATGGAGTTTTGTTTTCTGATTATGTAAAGGAGATCTTTGAGAGATTAGTAGGATATATGTTTTGTATGTTATGAATTTTGATTAGACTATATGAGATTTTGAAAATGCTCCAGAACTATGTTGATAAAGCAACATCGTTATACTATTTGATTTATCTTATAAATAACAATATTACATTTTTTTTTCGCTGGAAAAAAAAAAACAAGTACTTAAAACTTCCATTGACTTGCACTTTTTGTTGTTAGGACAATTTCTCTCCTTCACCCACTTTCATCTCTTCTTCAACCACTTTCAAACTACAAATTGCTATAAAATATATTTTATTACATTGAGTTGCAAGGACTTCAAATCTCAGTAGAGAGATTACGTATCTTTAAATATCATGTACTTCTTTGTAGCTAGGTTGTTGATATCCATCGTCTATTAATGAATGATGTTATGTTATATTTAAATACCGTGAGCACATTACCTTTGTCACCATAAGTGATGTGGCTGGGTTCTTGATATCAACCGTCTATTAATGAATGATGTTATGTTAAATTTAAATACCATGGGCACATTACCTTAGAAATCTCTCAGTCACCTAGAGCTGCTTCACTCGGGTAGCGGACTAATAAGTGTCCAAACATTCGAGGTTTGAACTCTTTACGAGTGCAATCCAATAATATTATGTGGAATCTTAACGTGTAGTTAATTAACCATCGCATACGAACGTTGAGAAAAATCATTAATAGATAAATTCAATTAAAAGAAATAATTTTAGCTCCTAAGTCTAACTTTAGCTCCATTAAAATTCCACACCATGTATGTACAAACTAATGCAACTGCACGATTACTTTATGTCCTTCATCGGGGACATAAAAATGTAGGATGGAAAAGTTATATTGAATTTGAATACTTAGTAATTAATTTGATGAGTTATTACTTAAATTTTAATAAAAAAATGATTTGAATTGAATAGTATTAATTTTTTTTGTCATCTTATTAGATGCATGATTTTTTTTAAATGATGGTTCACTCTTTGTTAGAGGGCTACATCCGAAGAATTGAGGTATGACGAGAATTACAATCATTACAAATTCAAACTATGTTTCCTAAGGAGCAAGTGTCACAAAGCTAGATTTGAACTCGAGTAAAGAGGATAACAATATTCCTTCCAACCACCCAATCTACACTCAATTGACAATATACATAAATTTTTACTTATAACTTTTTATCTCAAGTTTTTATTGTTAATTTTTATAAAAATTAATTATAAATTTTTACAATTTTATTTTTAAAACATAATTGTATTTTTAATATTTATTATTTTAAAATTACATCATCTAAAATATTTATGTAGCGAGATTTTTATTCTTACTAAATGTCTATGAATCCTCTTGGGTTGTTAATGTAAAAACTGAATACTAAGTGAATCAAAAAGATTTTACTCCAGAACCACAAAAAATTTACATAAATAATATCTTAAAAAACCAAAATTCCTTTTATATTATCATTCAAACTAAAATCATATTTATATTTTTAATAGAATCTAATCTTAATCTCAATACTACCTTTACTATAATAGTTTCGTGAATTCACAATGGACAAAATATTATAACCTATTTGAATATATCTTAAGAATGGGTTAGTCATGAGTTTCGTGAATTCACAATGGACAAAATGAATTTATTTACGTTGTTTTCGAGAGATTTATTTGCTAGTGAAGGAATATTTATCATTATTATGTATGTAGGTCCAGAAATATAATGTCAACTCTTTGGCAAGTTTTTTTTTTTCCAGAGAACTCTTTGGCAAGTTTACCGTCTCTTTCTACTTGATTTATTTGTCTAGCAGGATCTTTTCTAGTGCGGCCAAGTTTAGCGTCTCTTTCTATGTTTTCCTTACTTGTCTTATTATTGGTTAAGTAGCACTGAGATTTTTTTAGAGGTGTAATAGGGATGAAAGGACTTATTAAAACTGAAAATACTGGAGTAATGGAGGCCATTGAATGTAAGGTTAACTTAGTTTGTTATGTTTGTTATTAATAAATAAGAAACATTAATTGGGGTTGAGGGAAAGAGCCAACAATGGGGTTTGATAGTTGTTTCGACAGAAGTCTAGGTTTGAATCCTCACGTGGGGATAGAAAAACATACCATTCCTTAAAGGCCTGTATGACTGTGATGGTGACCGTAATCCTGTTGATTATGTCATGTCCAACATTAAGGATGGCCCCAACTCGAGAGGTTTATTCACTTGGTGGCACAGTTCACTGTGTTGGTTGGGCAGTCAGGTGGGGTTCCTCTTGGTTGCAAAAAAAAATAAGAAATGTTAATCAGTTAGCTTTAACAAATGTAATGGTATTGTGATAAGATTTTCTACCTACGGATAAGAGGAAAATTTCTTGGATATTAAAATGGCTCCCTTAAACCAATCCAAGACATAAATAAAACAAGTGGGATTATATTCTCCAAGATTTAAAGCACCCATGCGAGCATTTGTAATAAAAAAGAGGATAAAGATAGATGTCTTACCTTGATCCAAATGATTATCTTCGCTTCTCTTTGTTGATCCGGTCATTTGCTTGATGATCCAAATAAGAGAACTTGTGGGAAAAGAAGAGCATAAAATCTACTTTCCTACACAAACATGTTAGGCTAAATCTCTCTACTTAAACAAGCACAAATTGAAATATTTCAACATGAAACAAACAATTTGGGAGAATAGGCCAAGTTCTTTATTAGAAAGCCAAAGAGGATGTGATACAATACCACATTATACTTGACAACATTTTGGCAGCATCTCCTCTTATGCCTTTCAACAAGCCACCTTTGAGAACCTTAAGAACATAAAGACTTCTTCATAACTAGATCTGTAACTATAGTTCAGACTTAGTCTCTATGTGTCTAATATCAAAACTAAAGAGAAATGGCCTTGATATAGGGTGAAGGAGCCCAACCAACATGGAGAAGAGTGTGGATCAAAAGAGGAAGATGTGGATTTAGGTAGGATAACATGGATCCATGCTATGCTTCTTCTTATTATCCTTGGATAACATGTTATCCATGGATAACTTGTTATGATCCTTAACAAGTGGTATCAAGGCTCTTTCTTAGGTCAAAGTGGAAGAATTTTATTTTCTCTTTTTGCAGATTTTTGAAGGAAAAATTAGATCATGACATTCAGATCCATGTTTTAAGCTTACTATGTGGAATCTATAAAAAATATAGATCTAAATTCCTCTAACAGAAACCCTCTTAAAAAAATTGCTCAAATCCAAGTCCTCTCATAAAGTTTTAGACATACAATGAAATTCATTTCTCAATGTCACTAACATGTCTCTCACACCTTTGAATTTTCATAGATTGCACAATGTTCAAAATGACCATGTAACTAACATGTCTCTCACACCTTTGAATTTTCATAAATTGCATGATGTTCAGAATGACCATGTAATTGACCATTGATTTTAACCCAAACCAAATTGACCAACCAACTTTCAACTAAACCTAAGCCAAGGGTAGTTCCTCTTGAGCTCTCCTACTCTTTAAAGCCAAATGACAAAAGAGGACATCCAAACTTACAACAAAGAGAAAATTTCAAACTATTCTAAACAAAATACCACATGATTTGGTCATCCCATCCTCTCAAGATGATAAGGATGATAAATGAAATAATTATGACAAAGTGTGTGACAGTACACCAAAAGAGGGAATCTTAAATGACCATTTGCAAACCTCCTTTGACATTTTCCACTTTTCCCTTGTATACATATGCTTCGTCCTTGAGATTAAGTTTGCCAAATGTTTCATAGGAGGTGATAATAAAATAGACTCCTCCCATTTATTTTCACCATTCATGATTACAAGCTTCATTTTATTACTTATGCATAGAGGTCTTTTGTAATCTCAAAACTTGATAATACTTTATAAATTCAAAATGTTCTCCAATTTTTTTAGATTTGATAATTATACCTCTCAATTAAGTGTCTTGAGGCAACATTGATAATGTATATGATAAATTATTTCAGCGGAATCCCTAATCACTAAGATTAGATTAACTCATTTTTGTTTAAGAATCATCAACACTTGCAACAATGCTAATACTTTTGCTTGGTAATTTATGGTATTGCTTAATTCCCAAGCAAACATAATTTCTTGATTTCATTTGATATCAAGAATGATTCTTCTGCACCTACTACCCCCATTAACTTATTATTATTAACTAATGTGGCCTAATGATAAAGAACATGTGTTTCCTCCTAAGAGATCATAGCTTCAAATCCAAAGTGGAGTAGGGTATGTAAACCTCTATAAACTTAAATAGTCAAATTGTTAAATGGAGGGGGTCTCATATCCCACAAACAAAGAGATCTTATATATCAATTTCATGTTTGGATAGATAGTGAGCTTAAAAATTATATTATTATTATCATCATCAACATAAATGAGATTGTTTATATTTATCAAAACATAAATCATATGAAATAGTAGATAAATTAAGAGTTCATTCAATAATTAAAATACTATTGTAAGTTGGTAAAGATTTAGATTTTGTTTTTAAAGAGTTATATAAAGTTTAAATATATGATGTTAAATCATTATATCTAATTATAATAAAGTTCATAACTTTCGACATATCAAACACAAATGTATTATAAAAAAAAACATCTTGTAAAAAAAACAAGAGCTGCGTGCAGCTTAGTCCCTACCTTTTAGGTTTAAAAAATGATAAAGAACTAAAAAATGCAAGTTAATCAATACCATTAACATTAGAATATGCACGCCCAATTTCATTAATTTGGGAATTCGAAAAAAAATTAATGTTCAATAAATCATAATCAATCTAACAAAACTATTACATTGTCACCTACCCAAATTTCTGAAAATTATTATTTTATTTGCAAAATACTTTATGTTAAATGTAATTATAAAGTTTTGTAATTATGATCAGTTTTGATCAAAGATGAATGTAATTACTGAATATTATCATTTAAATTAATTAATTAGGAGACAAACACCCAAGAGGACTGTTAAATAAGTGTTCATTGACCCACTAGGAGGAATGGAAGCTGTTGGAAGGTATGGGACAGATGGTAGCAATTGCATCACACCACTAGCTGTTCGTTATGGGACAACTACCCCTAAAATTGTGGCATTATCCCCCAGGTGGAGGGAGTGAGCAGGAAGCTCATTTAATGACCTAGTAACATCTGAAAAGGCCCACGCAGCCTACAAAAGGAAAATTCGAATTGAGCAGGCAGCTCTTAATAAAGATATTTCTGCAAAATATTTTCCTCATGTGCATTAGGTGATCACTGAGAGATTCGAATAGGGAGGCTAGTTGTCAGTGCAATCTTAAGTCTGCATATTGCAGAGAAGGACTAGAGATGCCGGTTGAAGTCTATTGGACTGCTAGCTATTGAAGATTCAAAAGTTATTTGCTGCAAGAAGAAGTCCTAATTCCTAGAGTTTCTTCCTCCTGGTGGTTCAATGAACAGGCTCGAGGGTCCTAAGGCAGTACTTGACTGTTTTCAAGAATTGGTTGGGTGGAACAGTCTTCGGCTGTTTGTTTCCCTACAGATTTATCAAGGTTCATACAAATTTTCTACCTTATCTTAGCTAGTAGATTTGTTCTGTATATTAGTAATCTTTGTTTCCTGTTTTCGAAATAGAATCTAATTCTAAATTTGTTTGAAGTCTGAATGTTAAAGTTTAAATGATTGATAAACCAGTATCTATATTTTTCCCCATGCTGTTTTGTGAATCGTACTCCAGTATATATACGCAAATTAAGAATAGATGATAAGATAGTGATTTTGCCATTGAATTCGATAGATAAATATAGTAATTCATATGTTTATCAGTTTCTGTCCTATAGTAAATAATTGTAGAAAGTTCTATATAATATTTAATCTATATATATATATATATATATATAATGCTTCCTTAGTTATATGAAAAACAAATAATGTTTACTTCCTGTACAGTTGTCTTTTATTATTCTTATCATTACTTTGTACATAAGAAATAGATAGAAATCATTTTTCTATATATACAATTATGTTTATAATGTCATAGCTGGAAGGAAATAGATGTGTTCATCATATAAAGACTGTTCATAACAGTCATCATACAGTTTTCATATTGTCCCTGCATATAAATAGTGTTGTTGCAAATTAATAAAGAAATAAATTATGGACACAGTTGCATATCTCAGACAATTCACAGTCTGCACATTTCATGTACACCCATAGTTTCATCTCCTACTAAAAAGGACAGAGTTCATTTTCAACTCTAGCTAGTATTTTATTTTCCAATTGCATTGTTCTTGCATTTCGAAACAAAAACAAACTATGCTAGTTACAAATCGAAATCCTAGTTTCATTTTCAAAGACCTTTTTAAAGGGTTCTTATCAAAACTTAAGCATCTCTCAGAGACGAGAATCAATTTAGGGTTTGGCCCTGTTTTCTTTTCATTCTTAAAAACGAAAGAGAGAAACCTTTTCATCTATTCGTATTCTACATTACAACCTACACAGGCTGCGAATCAAAGCCAAATTTCATTTGAAAATACATTCAATATCTATTTTACACAAAACACAAACTAGGGTATGGCCGGTTCGTTCCATTATCAACGAATTAATACCATACGAGAATCTTACATTACAGAACTATAATATGAGACAAGTTTCACAAAAACCTAAAGTATAGATCAAAAATCATGTTGTCAACTTATAGCATCAAATCTTATAACACAAACGTTTTTACAGAGAGTTAAATAACATTTTATTCATTTCCGAGAAGGAAGTGTTGAATTCATTGTAAACGAGCCTCGACTCTTGTATCTTTTATCGTACATTAAACAAAACAGGTCGTGGTTCCAGGTTTAAACCAACACAAGTTCTTTTCTCATTAAAACGAACCCTATGTTCTCAGAAAAACAAATTACAACATTGTCTTCAAATCAAAATCATAATAGGGAGATTCCCATGTTCAAACATCGAAACAAATTCTTAAATCCTCGGCTTCAACGAGCTTTACATTGCCAGATCGACGGAGAGAAGTACCAAGGTATAAAAACCAAGTATTACATAATCAAACGAGAATCACAGCACTAAGCACATAGTATTTGAATTTTAAACAGTGCTTTGAAGTTCTTCATTTTTCAACCACGACGAGTCACAACAGGACTAGCAACACAGCCCTTGAAACCTCATCTACCATAGTCACAGAGTACCTACGGAGGTTTTTGGAAAGACCCGTAACTTACCAGAATGAAAGCTCGCCAACCTTGTAAAACCCTTACTTGAATTCTCTACTTCAAAACTTGCAACTGAAAAAAAGATGGCTTAGATTTAGACGAGTGATACCTATTCAAAATGAAAGATGAAATACATTAAATGAATCACTATTCGTTACAGTAAAGCTTACATTGCTGTAAGTGACCAAAGCATTCCACTTTAACCAGTTAAACGATAACTCCACGCCGAAGACGAGACAGGAAACCCTCGGTCCATTTACACCAGGGCATATCTTGACTCAAACTAAAATGACAAGTTCCAGAACTATCAACCAATGACACTATAAACTAGATACACAGTCTTTTAAAATGACGCCATTGCAGAAGGAAGGGACCTGTAACCTTTTCAAACTAGAGGAATGGTCTCTTTTGACAACGCTATTATAATGGCTAGAATCTGTAACTCAATTCCTACCTACAGGAATCGAGGTCGAGACCTCCTGATATTTACAAACCCTAGAAATTTAGGCAGCCTGTCGGCCACACAAACTGTAACAATAGCATAATGAACAACTTTCAAATCTGTTAAACCAAAACGACAATAGAAGTTAGGGATTGCCATCTAACAGTCCAAATTCATTGCGATCAATGATCATAATAATGCTAGCGAATTAGCATTGGGACATACAACCTCTACATTTATTACCCCATCCATTGATCAAGCTTGGCAACACCATTTTGGCACCCAAAGGATCGGACAACATCCAACTCGGAGGAATGCACTATAAAAATCGTCACACAGAGGATGACTCAACCAGTAATACATCGACTTTTCATTACGTGGATTGTAATAATTTCCCTTATGATGAGTGGTGAACCAAGATATTAATGTAGGATCAAGACGTGATCTTCACAGCAGCTCAAGACCATGTCATATTAAAATGACTGTCAACTCGAATCCTGTCAACATTTAATTCATGTCAGTACTTTGAAATAAACGTATAACTTTTTAGGGTATGGTTTTTGCAAACAAAAACCTTATGTTAATATTCATATAGTGGATAATAGATTTCACACTATAGCCACGACTACGACTTAGTGTACCTAGGTTTAAGTTTAGCCATGTTTATTAAATTCGATTTACATATCATTTTTTTTGGGTACATTATAATATGACATCAATATTGTAAGTTTTGACATATAAGTGAATAGTTAAAGTGATGATAGGATGGAAATCTATAAGATTATTTGGTTAATATGTTATTTCTAAGTTTTTATTCTTGTAGTTATTAAAAGAGATATAAGTATGGAAATGTTAATTTTAAATAAGACCATGATTTTATAACTAGTATAAAATCTATGCTTTGGCTATGGAATTCATGTCCTATCTCTTATCATATTGTTTACGATGTTTTACAAATCAATTATGACTCAGTAAGTGTACAAGTACTTATCATCTGAAGATGACGATAGAGCTAACCTCTACAATGACGATGAGAACAACGACTATTTTCTACCATCTTCATGACGTTAATAAATAGCATTATGGAATCTTAGTGGAGATGTAAGACAAGTGGAAAGACCAGTAAGCAGCACTAAACATTCATACCTGAAGATATTTGTTTTTCGCAAAAGAATTCACAACGTATCTTTCTAACGTTGAAATGAATTACACTCGTACTTTTAAACTATGCAACCATGAGATTTCTTACCTGTCATCTGCACATAGGACAATCATTATGCTTTAGCATTGCAGCTAAGTAATCTCCAGGGTACCTCGTAGGACACCCTTATGCAGCAAAGTCAAACTGTCAGTATCATTGCAAAAACATAGTGTCGCATTTTATTTCCAATGTGTTAGTACATTGTTATCATAATCATGTTTACTAACTATGTGTTAGAATTTTCATTACCATATGGCTGCCTAAACAAGAAATTAAAGCATGTGTAGTACTAACAAATTTACAATTAATGCTGTCATAATCTCATTTATTAATTCTGCAATTATTTTTATTATAATTAATGCTATTATCAAAAATTTTAAATTTTTATGAAATTTCGAGATGTTACATGTGGTATCAGAGCTCAGATTCGAACTCTAGGCCTGAATGAGGTCCAAAACACGCAGCAGGAAATGTTCATATAGCAGAAAATTGTACTAACTTAAAAATTTAATTATTATGTTATCCATAAATTATTTTCAGTTACAGGTATGGAGAACTCAGCTGAACAATTAGACGACAGATTTCAGCCAAACAGTCACAGTTCGGGACAGTGCTATGTAGCAGAAGGTCACGGTGAACTAAATAACAGTTCGACAGAACTGTTACATGCCTTTCATGATTTGAAATAAGAAATCAGTTCGGTGAAACAAGACAGTGAAAGGATTTTGCAAGCACAAGAACAATTAAATCAAGTGCTATTTGCACAGAGCCAAACTGAGGAACAAGAGAAAGATAATGAAGATATCTCCAAAGTTGAGGATTTGCCTCATGCTGATAAAAACAAGAAAATGAAAACCAGCAAGGTGAACGACAGTTCAAACTCATTAGGAGATGCTATTGAAACACGCAGAAAGAAACGTAACTACACTAGTGATAGCAGTGAAGGAGATTTCAAACCCAGAAAGAAAAATCAAAAGGAATATGAGTAGATTTCTGGGGAGTTCAAAAAGATTAGACCTCCAACTTTCAATGGAGAAATTGAGAAGGGAGAGACGATTGAAGCTTGGCTGTCCGGTATGAAGAAATACTTCCAGATTTATAACTATTCATAGTCTTTAAAGGCAAAAATGGCTATATATAACTTGACCAGAAAAGTGGATATTTGGTGGCAGGACATCAAAAGAGTAAAAGGCATCAAAGATAAAGATGTAAGCTGGAGTACCTTTAGACGATACTTTAAAAAGAAGTACTTGTCTGAAGAGTACTATGAAGAAAAATCCAAGGAGTTCTATGATTTGAAGCTGGGAGGTATGAACATGAAGGAAATGAACAGTAAGTTTCTGAACTTACTAAGATATGTACCATACCGTATAGAAGAAAAAATGAAAATTCAAAGGTATTTGAGCTGTTTACCTTTCAGTATTAAAGACAGAATCGAGTATGACAGTCCTAAAACCTTAGAAGAGGCTATGAGAAAGGCAGTTTTCTGTTATGACACAAATCGGAAAAGAGAAGGAATGTCAAACTGGAAAAAACATAAGCCCAACAATTTTGAGTAGAAAAAGAAAAATTTCAGATTCAGTGGAAATTCCGGATTTCAAAGGAAAAATTTTCAGAATTGGAATTATTAAGGGAACAATTCACAGTAGAATTCTATAGCACCCAGAAATGCATCTAATAATGCCAAAACCAGTGAGCCAAAGGCACCTATCAAATGTTTTGAATGCCAAGGTCCTCATTATGCATCAGAATGTCCCTTGAGGAAGCGAAAAGCAAACAACATCAACTCTATACAGACTGAACCTACGGTGGGAGATGTGGCAAGGGAAATGCCCAGAACCAATGCAGCACTTGACCATAGGCAAGCAGATCATCAAATCTCCATGGTAGAGATTGAAGGTATGATACATGACCATAATGTTACTATTTTAATAGATCCAGGTGCTAGCTTAAGTTATATATCACTAGACATTGTGGAAAGTCTTAAACTGAAGACTGAAAAGTTTAGTAAATCATGGCTAGTTAGACTAGAAAATGGAACAAAGAGGAAAGTATCAGATTTTATAGAAAATTGTGTTTTGTCCATGAATCATTTACAAACACAAATCAAGTTGAATATTCTACCTTTAGGTTCTTATGATATTATAGTTGGGATGGACTGGTTAGAAGCCCATCATGTCATCCTGGACTGTTATGGAAAAAGTTTTACATGTTTTAATGACGAAGGGAAAACTGTAGAAATAAAAGGAATCCCAAGGAAGGTAACCCTTAGGCAGATTTCAACCATGCAAGTTACGAGAGCAGTTAGAAAAGGGTGCCAAATGTTTACAGTAAACGTGGTAAATGATGAGTTTATGGATAAAGAGAACAAACTGAAATTAGAGGACATACCTGTCCTAAAGGATTTTAAAGATGTATTTCCTAAGGAGATTCTAGGATTACCACCCAAAAGAGATTTAGATTTTACCATAGAGTTAATATTAGGAGCAGTACCAAATTCAAAAGCTCCATACAGAATGAACATACTGGATTTAAATGAATTAAAATCATAGTTGAAGGAACTTATTGACACAAAGTATATTAGACCCAATGTGTCTCCTTGGGGAGCACCTGTCATCTTTGTTAAGAAGAAAGACGATACCTTGAGACTGTGCATAGATTATCGCTAGCTTAGTAAGATGACGATCAAGAATAGGTATCCATTGCCCCGCATAGATGATCTATTTGATCAGCTGCATGGAGCAACAGTATTTTCAAAGATTGATCTAAGATCAGGATATCATCAAGTAAGGGTTAAGGATGAAGATATTTTCAAGACAACTTTCCGAACTCGGTATGGACACTACGAGTTCGTAGTCATGCCATTTGGCTTGACTAATGCCTCGACTGTATTTATGTGTCTGATGAATAATATTCTACATAAATACTTAGACAAGTTTGTTGTTGTGTTTATAGACGACATTTTAGTGTACTCAAAAAGTAAAGAAGAGCATGATGAACATTTACGGATTATCTTATAAGTACTAAGAGATCATCAACTATACGCCAAGTTTAGTAAGTGTGACTTCCACAAAGACAAAATTCAGTATCTAGGACACATAATTTCGGCAGAAGGAATCTTGGTTGACCCCTACAAGATAAGGGCCATTAATGGCTGGTGGGTTCCTAAAGATGTGTCAGATGTAAGATCATTTATGGGCATTACTGGGTATTATAGAAAGTTTATAGAGAATTTTTCAAAAATTGGCAATCCCATAACTTCCTTGCAGAAGAAAGGGAAGAAATTTGTTTGGGATCAGAAATGTTCCGACAGTTTTAAGAAATTAAAGGAACTATTGACGACAACACCTATCTTGAGGATAGAAGACCCAACAAGGATTTTGTAGTTTGTACAGATGCATGCAATGACGGACTTGGTGGAGTCTTAACACAGGAAGGGCATGCGGTAGCATATGAATCTAGAAAGCTGAAAGTACATGAAAAGAACTACTCTACCTATGATTTAGATTTATTGGCAGTTATTCATGCCTTAAAAATGTGGCATCACCACCTTATTGGCAGGAAATTTACATTATTGGCAGATAACATGGGTCTGAAATATTTATTAGATCAGACAAACCTGAATGCTAGACAAGCTAGATGGTTGACGTTCTTAAGTGAGTATGATTTCTAAATTCAGCATATTAAAGGGAAGGGGAACAAGGTTGCAGATGCCTTGAGTTGTAAGGAAAAACTAAATTTCATTTCAGCAATCAGTACTTATTCAACTGATTTAGAAAATCAGATTCTGGAAAAGAGTGAAACAGATGAAGAATACAGAAAAATGAAGGAAAAGACAACAAACAATAGTTCTGAAATTGTATGGCAGATTACAGTATGAAGGAAAACGGTTTATTACTGTTTAAAAACAGTTTGTATGTACTAGACATACCAGAAATAAAATTTCTGATATTAAATGAGATGCATAAGTCACTATTCTGGTCATCCAGGTTATCAAAAGACCATTACTATGCTGAGAAAAGAATATTTTTGGCCCAAGATGAAGGATGCAGTAGCAGAGTACATAGCTAAATGTTTGGATTGTCAAAAAGTGAAGGTTGAACACCAACATCCTGCTGGATTGTTGCAACCGTTACCAATACCAAGTTGGAAATTGGAAGTGATCACCATAGATTTTATTACTGGATTACCTAAAAATCAGAAACAACATGATTCTATCATGGTAGTAGTGGACAAACTCAGCAAGGAAACACATTTCATACCTATAAAGACTACTCATAAAGCTCTAGATATTGCAGAGATCTTTATGAAACAGATCTTTAGACTACATGGAATACCGAAAGTAATAATTTCAGAACGTGACTCGAAGTTTATAGGAAACTTCTGGAGGTCACTGTTTAAGCGTTGAACACAACTTTAAATTTCAGTACAGCATTTCATCCATAGACAAATGGTCAGACAGAAAGGGTAAATCAAGTTTTAGAATATTTATTAAGAATGTATGTTAAGGATTAGCCTGGTAAGTGGGAAGACTACTTGCACTTAGCAGAATTTGCTTATAATAATCATTATCATGCATTGGCCAGACTTAGTCCTTTTGAAATTCTTTATGGTAGGAAATGTAATACACTTGTTTCATGGAATAATCTAGTAAATAGAGTTGTTTTAGGACCTGAATTATTGCAGGAGTTAGAACTAATTGTGAAACAGGTGCAAGGACATTTAAAAGCTTCCCAAGATAGGCAAAAGAGTCAAGCAGATTCAAAAATAACTCATAAAGAGTTCTAGGTCGGTGAACATGTATTCCTCAAGGTAAGACCGAAAAAGAGTTCACTGAAATTGGGAAGCTGTGCCAAGTTGGCACCCAGGTATTGCGGTCCTTTTGAAATATTGTCCAAGGTTGGAGCAGTGGAATACCAACTGGCTTTGCCACCAAACTTAAAAATACATAATGTTTTTCATATATCATTTTTAAAGAAATATGTGCACGATAGTACTCATGTTGTAAACTGGAATGATGTACAGGTGGGACAAGACGAAGATTTTCCGTAGGAACCGGATTGTATCCTCGAAAGGAGGGAAACTATTATTTGGAATCGTAACATTGGGCAAGTGAAGGTGCAATGGAAGCACCTTAGCCCAGAAGAGGCAACCTGGGAGTTGGAGAGTAGTATGCAGGCATCATACCCAACTCTGTTTAAGGAACACTTAAGGAGTGATTAACCAACATCGAGGACGATGTTGAGACTTAAGGGGGGGTGTATGTCACCTACCCAAATTTCTGAAAATTATTATTTTATTTGCAAAATACTTTATGTTAAATTTAATTACAAAGTTTTGTAATTATGATCAGTTTTGGTCAAAGATGAATATAATTATGATCAGTTTTGATCAAAGATGAATGTAATTACTGAATATTATTATTTAAATAAATTAATTAGGAGACAAACACCCAAGAGAACTGTTAAATGAGTGTTCACTGACGCACTAGGAGGAATAGAAGCGGTTGGAAGGTATGGGACAGATGGCAGTAATTGCATCACACCACTAGCTGTTGGTTATGGGACAAATACCCCTAAAATTGTGGCATTATCCCCCAGGTGGAGGGAGTGAGTAGGCAGCTCATTTAATGACCCAGTAACATCTGAAAAGGCCTAGGAAACCTACAAAAGGAAAATTCAAATTGACCAGGCAGCTCTTAATCAAGATATTTCTGCAGAATATTTTCCTCATGTGCATCAGGTGATCATTGAGAGATTCGAATAGGGAGGCTAGTTGTGAGTGCAATCTTAAGTCTGCATATTGTTGAGAAGGACCAAAGATGCTGGTGCAAGTCTATTGGATTGCTAGCTATTGAAGATTTAGAAGTTATTTGCTACTGCAAGAAGTCCTAATTCCTAGAGTTTCTTCCTCCTAGTGGTTCAGTGAACAGGCTCGAGGGTCCTAAGGAAGTACTTGACTGTTTTCAGGAATTGGTTGGGTGGAACAGTCTTATTGGGCTATTTTTTGCCCTACAGATTTATCCAGGTTCATACAAATTTTCTACCTTATCTTAGCTAGTAGATTTGTTCTGTATATTAGTAATCTTTGTTTCCTATTTTCGAAATAGAATCTAATTCTAAATTTGTTTGAAGTCTGAATGTTAAAGTTTAAATGATTGATAAACCAATATCTATATTTTTCCCCATTCTATTTTGTGCATCGTACTCCAGTATAGATACGCAAATTAAGAATAGATGATAAGATAGGCATTTTGCCATTGAATTCGATAGATAAATATAGTAGTTCATATGTTTATCAGTTTCTGTCCTATGGTAAATACTTGTAGAAAGTTCTGTATAATATTTAATATATATATAAAATGCTTCCTTAGTTATATGAAAAACAAATAATGTTTACTTCCTGTACAGTTGTCTTTTATTATTCTTATCATTACTCTGTACATAAGAAATATATAGAAATCATTTTTCTATATATACAATTATGTTTATAATGTCATAGCTGGAAGGAAATAGATGTGTTCATCATATCAAGAATGTTCATAACAGTCATCATATAGTTTTCATATTGTCCCTGCATATAAATAGTGTTGTTGCAAATTAATAAAGAAATAAATTATGGACACAGTTGCATATATCAAACAATTCACAGTCTACACATTTCATGTACACCCATAGTTTCATCTCCTACTAAAAAGGACAGAGTTCATTTTCAACTCTAGCTAGTATTTTCTTTTCCAATTCCATTGTTCTTGCATTTTGAAACAAAAACAAACTACGCTAGTTACAAATCAAAATCCTAGTTTCATTTTCAAAGACCTTTTAAAGGGTTCTTATCAAAACTTAAGCATCTCTCGGAGACGAGAATCAATTTAGGGTTTGACCCTATTTTCTTTTCATTCTTAAAAATGAAAGAGAGAAACCTTTTCATCTATTCGTATTCTACATTACAACCTACACAGGCTGCGAATCAAAGCCAAAGTTCATTTGAAAATACATTCAATATCTATTTTACACAAAACACAAACTAGGGTATGGCCGGTTCGTTCCGTTATCAACGAATTAATACCATACGAGCATCTTACATTATAGAACTATCATATGAGACAAGTTTCACAAAAACCTAAAGTATAGATCAAAATCATGTTGTCAACTTATAGCATCAAATCTTATAACACAGATGTTTTTACACAGAGTTAAATAACATTTTATTCATTGCCGAGAAGGAAGTGTTGAATTCACTGTAAACGAGCCTTGGCTCTTGTATCTTTTATCGTACATTAAACAAAACAGGTCGTGGTTCCAGGTTTAAACCAACACAAGTTCTTTTCTCATTAAAACAAACCCTATGTTCTCAGAAAAACAAATTACAACATTGTCTTCAAATCAAAATCATAATAGGGAGATTCCGAAGTTCAAACATCGAAACGAGTTCTTAAAACCTTGGCTTCAACAAGCTTTACATTTGCAGATCGACGGATATAAGTAACAAGGTATAAAAACCAAGTATTACATAATTAAATGAGAATCACAGCACTAAGCACATAATATATGAATTTTGAACAGTGCTTCGAAGTTCTTCATTTTTCAACCACGACGAGTCACGGCAGGACTAGCAACACAGCCCTTGAAACCTCATCAACCACAGTCACAGAGTACCTACTAAGGTTTTTGGAAAGACCCGGAGCTTACCAGAATGAAAGCTCGCCAACCTTGCAAAACCCTTGCTCGAATTCTCTACTTCAAAACTCACAACTGACAAAAACGATGGCTTAGATTTAGACGATTGATACCTATTCAAAATGAAAGATGAAATACATTAAATGAATCACTATTCGTTACAGGAAAGATTACATTGTTGTAAGTGACCAAAGCATTCCACTTTAACCAGTTAAATGATAACTCCACGCTGAAGACAAGACAGGAAACCCTCGGTCCATTTACACCAGGGCATATCTTGACTCAAACTAAAATGACAAGTTCCATAACTATCAACTAATGACACTATAAACTAGATACACAGTCTTTTAAAACGATGCCATTGCAGAAGGAAGGGACCTGTAACCTTTTCAAACTAGAGGAACGGTCTCTTTTGACAACGCTATTACAATGGCCAGAACCTGTAACTCAATTCCTACCTACAGGACTAGAGGTCGAGACCTCTTGATATTTACAAACCCTAGAAATTTCGGCAGCTTGTCGGCCACACAAACCGTAACAATAGCATAATGAACAACTTTCAAATCTCTTAAAACAAAACGACGATAGAAGTTAGGGATTGCCATCTAACGGTCCAAATTCATTGCGATCAACGATCATAATAATGCTAGATAATTAGCATTGGGACATACAACCTCTACATTTATTACCCCATCCATTGATCAAGCTTGGCAACGCCATTTTGGCACCCAAAGGATCGGACAACAGCCAGCTTGGAGGAATGCACTATAAAAATCATCACACAGAGGATGACTCAGCCGGTAATACATCGACTTTTCATTACGTGGATTGTAATAATTTCCCTTATGCTGAGTGGTGAACCAAGATATTAATGCAGGATCAAGACGTGATCTTCACAGCAGCTCGAGACCATGTCATATTAAAATGTCTGTCAACTCGAATCCTGTCAACATTTAATTCATGTCAGTACTTGGAAATAAACATATAAATTTTCAGGGTATGGTTTTGCAAACAAAAACCTTATGTTAATATTCATATAGTGGATAATAGATTTCACACTATAGCCACGACTACGACTTAGTGTACCTAGGTTTAAGTTTAGCCATGTTTATTAAATTCGATTTACATATCATTTTTTTTGGGTACATTATAATATGACATCAATATTGTAAGTTTTGACATATAAGTTAATAGTTAAAGTGATGATAGGATGGAAATCTATAAGATTATTTGGTTAATATGTTATTTCTAAGTTTTTATTCTTGTAGCTATTAAAAGAGATATAAGTATGGAAATGTTAATTTTAAATAAGACCATGATTTTATAACTAGTATAAAATCTATGCTTTGGCTATGGGCTTCATGTCCTATCTCTTATCATATTGTTTACGATGTTTTACAAATCAATTATGACTCAGTAAGTGTACAAGTACTTATCATCTCAAGACGACGATAGAGCTAACCTCTACAACGACGATGAGAATAACGACTATTTTCTACCATCTTGACGACGTTAATAAATAGCATTATGGAATCTTAGTGGAGATGTAAGACAAGTGGAAAGACCAGTAAGCAACATTAGACATTCATACCTGAAGATATTTGTTTTTCGCAAAAGAATTCACAACTATCTTTCTAATGTTGAAATGAATTACACTTGTACTTTTAAACTATGCAGCCATGAGATTTCTTACCTGTTATCTGCACATAGGAAAATCATTATGGTTTAGCATTGTAGCTAAGTAAGCTCTAGGGTACCTCGTAGGACACCCTTATGTGGCAAAGTCAAACTGTCAGTATCATTGCAAAAACATAGTGTCGCATTCTATTTCTAATCTGTTAGTACATTGTTATCATAATCATGTTTACTAACTATGTGTTAGAATTGTCATTATCATATGGCTGCCTAAACAAGAAATTAAAGCATGTGTAGTACTAACAACTTTACAATTAATGCTGTCATAATCTCATTTATTACTTCCGCAATTATTTTTATTATAATTAATGTTGTTATAATTTTTTTTAAATTTTTATGAAATTTCGAGATGTTACATACATAGTAGCGAGAAACCCATTTTTTAAATTATTGTTATCCATCGTTAAGAACAAGATAGCAAAACCAAAATGATATCCCTATAGCAAGCATAATTAATAATTTTAAAGCAAATAACTTAGCCTAATTATTTGTCCCCCATCCTAACCCAGCCTTCAATCTAAAAAAGTGTTTATCACTTGAGTATAAGGCTCATCCAACTCCACATCGTAAAGGGGAAAGTGAACCTTGGTAATTGGCTCCAATAAAGTAATTTTACTTAATTTTCAATACACTAAGTGGGTAGGAAAGATAAATTAGAATATTGAGAACCAAAGAATCATCTTGAAAAAAAAAATCAACATCTAGCATTAGTGCATATCTTTCTAAGCTTTAGTTTTTGGTAGCTTAGAGGTAAATACCCATTTATTTTCAACATTTTATGTTCAACATTATTTAAATTTGTTTGAACATAAATTAAATGGAAGTGAAAACATTTGGTTGTTTTGAATTTTGTATTTGACAAGAAATGGTGACCATCAAATTTCAACATTGATTGAACATATGAAAATGGTCTCTCTCCTACTATACTATTTTTTGTGTTGAGAAGCTACATAAGAAGGCCAAATATGGTAATTTGTATATAGTTCTTAGCGATAGTACTAATGATAATACTTCATTCTCTAGAGTATAATATCTATCACCATCTTGATTATTGGAAATCCAAGTTATTTATCACCCTCTCTTGTAAGTACAACTTAACAAATTAACTGTCATAAACATCCCCTATGAAAAAAACAACATAGTACATCACCAATTTTAGAAATAAAATGTTGCATTGGATAACCTAGATGCACTATAAAAGCATAGTGCATAACTCACAATAAAGAACCAAGTATGAGTCTATCCTTGATGACAATTATTATTCAATGTTGGCATTGAAAGGATGCTAGTAATTAAAAGTTTAAAGGAAGCATCTGAGATATTGCTATCTATGTTCACCTTGATAAGTCAAGATTCAACTTATTTATCACCCTCTTGTGTAAGTACACCATTGGCAAGTAGTTATCAAAATAGTGCATAAACACCATAACAACACAGTGCATAATGAATAGTAGAGAGACCAAATATGAGATCCCAATAATAACTTGTATGTGCATAAAATATACTACTTGGTGCAAAAACAACATAGCACACGTTTAATGTAGAAACACCATAACAACATTACAAAGATTACAAAGATGTATTTTCCACAAAAATGCAATTTCTATTTTTACAAAAATGTAATGTGAGCTTGATAAGGAAACGTTATGATGAGCTATGTCATAATCTGGCCAAACATCACTGGAAAAGTTCCATTGGATCTGTTGGTTTTTTCATATTTTTAAGTTTCCACATATAGAGGGACAAAATATTAATGAAGATTTCATTGATGGAACTCAGAGCACCGTGAAACTATGATTTTTGTCAGGTTATTCGTTAGATTCAATTAGAAAGCTCGTAGGAAACAAGGATGGTGGTTTGAGTGCCCCTTGTCCATACCAATGTTGTGCACTAATTTTGACAAAAGGTGTGGAGATCATAATAGCATCTATATGTACTATAAGACCATAATACCCAACCAATAACTACAGTTATATGTATTATAGATAGCCATTGACAATTAATTCAAGTTGCATCTCCCTAGTTACTTACAAAAACACTGAAGCAACTCTTTATTTGTATTTATAACAATTCCATCAAGAATCATGGTGTTTCAGAGCAGGTTCCAAGTGTGACAATATATTACTCATGTAACGTGGTTCCCAAGTATTGCCCAAAAAAACTAGATTCAGAAACCAAGCTAACCTAAAAGCAATCTCATGCATATGCTCTCAATGCAGAAACAGTAAACGACAAGCTCAATTATGGTAAGCAATTAGACAATAACCTACATAGCCTGTTCAATAATTTTTAGGGTTTAGTACTAACGTTTGTACATAATCTTCAAAAGAGCATATATGTAATGAAAAGGAGCACGATAATGATGATAATTACCTAGATGCCATGGAATCTATAGATACTAGCTCTATAAATGGCAAAGGAGGACTACACAAAGCTTGGATCATCTGTTACATTCAATCCATCTTCATAAAAATTGTCTCTGGTTGAAATGACAAAGTCGAGGTGCAATTGTTGGGAGATCTTCACCATATGTTACGAATGGTCTGTAGGTTGTGGGGAGTTGTGGAGTAAGTACGTGTTTTAATGTTTTTAAAACCAATTAGTAAAATTAAAATGTAATTTATCATTGAGATTAATGCAACAATAAATCTATTGTGTGTAGGATGTGAGGAGTTGCCACAAGCATGCATTTTAATGTTTTCAAAACTACTTAGTAAAATTGTGATCTTTGTTAAATAAGTTAAAAAAAAAATTTGATAGGATTAATATAAAAATTGAAAATTCATATTTTTTATATTATTTTATTTTGAATATATATATATATATATTATTTTTAAATATTTTTAATTTTATATAATATTATTAAATAAATTAAAGTAAAAGGAAAAGTAAAGATAATATTTTTTTTTTAAAAATATTCTTAAAAATGATATAATACCAATATATTATTTTGAAGAAATATATAGTATATATTTTAACATTTTTAAAATATTATTAATATAACATAATGTGGTTATTTAGTTATTAAAATTATTATTTAGTTATTTAAAATTTTAAAATTATAGAAGTTATTTAAATGTTTATATTTTTTTTAATAAGAATGTCATTTAAATTGATAAATTATAAATTTTAATTCATACTTATTTTATTATATTATTTGTAAGTATTTAAAAATATATATTTTTTTAATAAAGTTTAATTAATAATTAATGAATTAAATTATTTATTTTAAAATATCTTTCATCATAATCGTGATGGAGATTTTTTTTAAAGTTTGACATGACATTGACTATTATTAAGTTATATATTTATATGGAGATCTTCCTAAATCTATAAGTGAACATAAGGAACCTATTATCAAATTTTCCTTTAGATGTGAAAATTTTGGGGGCTTAACAACATGAGCATCATATAGATCCATTCAAGAGCTCAACATGTCACTTACACGGAATTGAAACTTGGGTGAGGAGAATAACAACCATTACACCAAACTACCCAAGTTACATCCAATGGACTGGTATATTATTATCATTATTTATTTAAATAATTATATATACATCTAAATGTTATTTTTACAATTAAAAGATTTAAATATTGATATTATAAATAAAAAAGACATCAAATATAAAGTTATTTTTATATAAAAAAGTGTTTTAATAAGAAATAACATTGAAAACATAACTCTCTAAGAAAAATTCACTTGTGACTTCCAACTTTTAAATTTAAGTGTTACGGTGACCTTCTAAAAAAATGAAATTACAATTTCAAGATTACAACTATGATATGAAAATGATTTTTTTTTAATAAAAAAATATAAAATGAATTCTTTGTAATAAAAGAAATTAATAAAAAGATTTAATTGATTTTTTTTGATAAAAAATATTTTACTAAAATTTTGATAAAACTTCTAAATTAATAACTCAAAATTAAAAATTATATAAAAAACTATTTTTAAATATATTTAGATCAATACACATAAGATCCTTGATCTCTTCTCACCTAAAGTGAATTGTAAGGATCATAAAACATGGTGAACCATAAACAACACTCTGAATAAAGATGGGGTCTCAGGTCCGAAAGAATTGCCAACCTATATCGAAATGCGAAACCATTATGAGTCAAGTCAGCAACACCATGCAATGAAAATTGCATGCACAACGTTGATGATGCAAACTATATTACTAACTTGAATGCTGCTTGGATTTATTACACGTAGAGTTTTATGATTTGATAATGGAACCGGCTAAGTCAAAGATGATGTTGTATTCATCTAAATGATTTAATTTTAGGTTTTTTCATATTAAGCAAAGATTTTATATTTTTATTTTAATGATTTTTAGTAATTTAAATTAAAATATAAAAGAAAGAATTATAAATTAAAATTCCCTGCAAAAATAGATTAATAACACTTACCCATAAAAGTTGAAACAATTTCAAGAGTTAAAGAAGATGAATGAAATACCCCTACATGGAACGATCGAATACTCTTAGAGCTTAGAAATCCTACGTGTGCTCTTCAAGTTTGAAATCTTATTTGTGATTTTAATAAAAACTGTTATATCTTATTTTTTATTATTAAAATATAATAAATCAATAAAAATTATATTTATCAATGTGTTTTAAATTTGAGAATGGGATGAAATGATTATCAAAATCTCTTTTTCATTTTTGTTTTAATATTATATTATTTATTATCTATCATTTAGAGTTAAAACCAAAAAAATGCTTTTATCAATGCATATGGCAATGGAAATTAAAAAACGAATAATTTGCAGTGTCTATACAGTTTTTATGGTCACTCATTTTCCTTTTGCTTTGATGCAACCAAAATGGATTTTCAAACTTAACATTTAAAGCACATTTTCCTGATTTGTAGTGTCTGTACAGTTTTATGGTAGTTAATTTTAATTTTGATTTGAGTGTGTGTATAATTTTATGGTAGTTAATTTTAGTTTCTTTGATTTGAGTGTGTGTATAATTTTATGGTAGTTAATTTTAGTTTCACTTTGATGCAATCAAAATGGTATCTTAAACTTACATTAAAAGCACATTTTCCTGATTTAATATATTCTTTTTTATATGTAGAAACAAAAATGAAAACACTTACAACTATATTCTTTGAGACAATGATGCATAAAATCCCAGGAACAACAAGCTAACCTTGTAACCAATTTTCATTTGTTTTTGGGAAAATAAATATCTTGTATGCATAAAATCCCGGAAACAACAAAGTAACCTTCTCAAATAAATTGTAAATAATTTTCAACCTTAAGTCTTGATTTTAAGAGAAAATGAATATCCTATATGTAATTTCTACGATTCCTTTTTATACACTAAGATTTCCTCAACTAGCAAAAGCAAATATAAAATTTCATGCCACTTGCAAATGTTCTATGTAATATTGGAATCTGCAATCATTGAAATATCCTGAAATTTAATATTTTATACAAAACCTTGCTATCACTCATGGAAATATTGCTTGGCCAATATATCAATTCTTTGGTGAAATATTCATAATCTCATTTGTATATATAGTTTAGGGACTAATTTTAAGAATAATAAATTAGTTTAAATATATAGTTTATGTGAAAATTCACCATATTTTTAAAATTGAACATATGCCGTGTCCAATATAAATATTATTATGAATACATTTATTATATATATTAATTAAATGTAGTGTTTAATGATTTTTATTTACTTATTAAATATAAATAAATGGTAGAATTTGAGTCTAAGTGTATATATATTTATCTTATTTAGTTTAACTATTCAAATATTAATGTATATTGGCTATGATATTGACATTGATATTTCAAAAACACTAATATTTAATATTTTTGCTTTTATATATCATATATGTATTTCAGATTATATTTTGTATAATTTAGATAATCCATATTAAGATGATGTAGTAGCCATTCTAGTACCTTTGAAGTTTGGAGTCAAGCTTGTGTTCTATAAGGAAGACTGGTTTTAAGATGCAAGAAACTCCCTAATGAGTGGACTTAATATGCAACTAGCAACATTTTTGTACAAACATTACCTCTCCAGACCAGAACTTCATGTTCCTCTTTGTCAATCTTATAGACCAGAACTTCTCTGAATTATTGACAGAAAACCAAGTAAGTAAAACATAAACCAAGGAGACACGTCTTCCACTGATTTGTAACTTGGATTTTATACCATCTACTTAAATTTGATTCTTCCCAGGTGAAATAATTTCCTTAGAATATTTAATTTACCCAAAATGAAAGCAACCTCTTCTACCATATCACTCCCTTTGTTTTGTCTTCCTATTTTCTTTTAAAACCTTAAAAAATCATCGAGACCATCAGTATTTATATACCACAGTTCATGATTACCTTATCATATTCCTTGATGGCCTACATGCATCAAAGGTTCATGATTACCTTATCATATTCCTTGGGGCCTGCATGGTGATGCTGGGGCTATTGAATGTGCCTTTGTTGCATCAGAGGTACATGATGGTCTTGAAAAATATGTTTGGAATTTCTATTCTATTCTATGTGTTTTCTTTTCCTTTTGTGGAGTGCTTGAATATTCTCATTGAAACTTGTAATAATGGTAGCTTGTGATAACATTATGTGCTTCTTATTTCTGTCTAGTAGGTGACTGAGCTACCTTTCTTTGCATCAAAAGTTCAACTGGGTCATGGTGGCATATAAGTCGTTTTTCCTTTAGGACCTTTAAATGAGTATGAAAGGTGGGAAAGCATATAGTAGTGGAATGCATTTTCCTTTTTATATTTCTTGAATGACATCTGTTTTTATTTTCCTCTATTATGAAAGAGAGGAACACCCTATCTCTTGGAATTTGTTTGTTGTGATAGAGCTAACCTAGAACAAGCAAAAACAGAGGTGAAATCAAGCATTGAAAAGGGCATTTTGTTTGTTCAGAATTGATTTCTTGGCCTTCTATTTTTCTTTGTTGTCTGAACAATGGATCAAGTTCTGGGATCACTATTTGATTCATACATGAAAAAGGTTATTCCCTTAACCATTTCTCTATTTTGTTGTCAATGCCCTCAACCATATATGTAGCCAGGGCTTAATTTGACTCGATAGCTCTCGGATTGTAAAAGAAGATTACGGTATGTTAGTTTAGTTAGAGGATATTTCATGGATACTTCATTCATGCTTAGTTGACTAGTATTTCATTTGTTGAAGTTTTACCTGATTAAGCATTATGGGGAAGATACACATTCCTAAGTCATTAATGTATCTAGCTTTTAGATGTCTTGCATATGAGCATGCCTGGTATGTGAAGAAAATACATTGTATCCACTAAAATGGTTGGTTATTAAAGCATATTTGTCCGGAGTATCATGATTATTATCTCTCCCACCAACTCGCAAGCAACCAAGCTTCAAATTCTAAATGTAGGAACAGATTTACAAAGTCCATAGATTCCAAGCATTATTTTCTAAATTTAGTTGTATTGTGTCATCATGATATACCATTAAGAGGAAGTATCCAAACAATCCAAGCTTGATATACAAATGCAGTGGTTATGATAAGTTAATGGAATATACGAATTGTTATTTAATTGTACAATAATTTGTTGGCATCCTTATGTATAATAATCTTTATAGAGATGCGCTCACATAGGAATTCATAATGTTTCAAGGGAAACTAGTAGTGTAGTAAAACAAGAGTAGCCATTACTTTTGGTGGAAGAATTTTTCCTTGCAGCCAGCTACATGGTTCATTCCAATTTCATCTTAAGAGAATCTCATGTCTTTTTTTATCAACCCAATTAGACAGGAATTTGATAGTGAAATTGAAAATCAATTTATAGTTTTAAATTTGACGGTAAAATTCTAGTTATTTATGTTATCTTCAAATAAACCAATACTCCTGAATAAATTTTCATGTTAAAATTATAACTTCTAATTTATTTAATTAAAAACGTTCTCTATTTTGTAGGAAATGACACAAGGAAAACAAGCGAAAGAATACAATTTATTTGGTCTAAAATGGTATTTCAGTAGAATGACCCAATTCCATGCCTCTTGATCCCTTGTCATCATGGCTAATGATAGTGATATTTCAGCACAACAAGTTACGGCTGTGATGCATATTACCCTAATTATAAACATAAAAAAAATCTCATTGGGTGATATTGACACACCTCAGATTACCATGCATTCAACATATCTCAACCAAAATTTGGCACCGTGTAAATCAGATCATCAGATTCTCGTCCAGGTCCATTGGAGCCGAGAATTATAAAATACCAAACTAGAACTTCCAATAATCTGGGAATAACCTTAAAACTAACAACTGAACTCAGAAGAAAAAACTCAATATGAATAATGCAAATATGTGCATGACAATGAAGAAAAAAATATGTCAATGTTGAAGCTGTTGCCAGGAGGAATGGAAGTCAAGGCTTGAAGCCACAACTATAGATTACTTAATTTACCCTGTCAAAGTAGCACATAACCTTATCAAATTGCCGAAAAAATGGAGGTATAACCTGAGAGGAATTAAGATGACTCGCTATGGAAATTAATTTAGAGTAAAGTTTTGCTGTGGTGCAAACTACTTCCAGTTTCTTTGTTGGGAAGCTTTCAAGCCTCGCCAAAACCTATGCATCACTAAACATGAACAGGGTCAATAATATTTGAAAGCATGACACATTTAAGAGGAGTCTCGAAAGCATAAATTGTCATTTCAGAGTCTGAAATGTTATTTTTTTCTTCAAACCAACTCTATCTATACATTCAATGGGCAACGCCTGGAAGTCTTACCCAAATATACAATATATAAAGATATTTCCCTATTAATTTCATCACAAACCAATCTTCCTGTAGCCAGCATGCCGACAAAGCCAACAACACAAAGCCAACAATAGTTACATCAAACCTCAAAACCTAAAGATAAGGAGAAAGAAAGGATGCGGAGAATTTATTCCAGAGCATTTCGGGGTTCCCCTTTTCACAATAGCCATAACTGCAGGGTGAAATGGTTATCCGCAAAGGTCTAATAATACTTTTCCTTCAATACAATGAAAACTGTAGCTGGCAAAGGAAAATTACGCTTGGCATCTTAGAGGATGGACATGTGTTTGTATGGTATTAATGTCTATTTCTCCGTGGCCCCAAGGTTGCATGGTCAACCACTATATTAAATACAAAGCAGATAAATTTAAGATAAAGGTAAGTAATTTTTGTATTTTTCTTAATTTTTTTAATACGTGACAATGATAAAAATTGTCACTTCAAGCCGTCTCATCCAATTAAAAGTGAACATCATTTTTTCAAAAATAATTTATAAATACTTATTTTAACCTAACTTTGATGTATCTTTAGAAAAAATGAAATATATATATTAACTAATACACAAACATGGAACATATAGTCTCAGGGACTAATAAGGGCTTTATCACGAATCTCATGACTTAGTATATGCATAGTTGTATTATTCCATTAAGGATTTTTTGAATAAATTTTTCGATTTTGACAAGATGATGAAGATGTCAATGTTTGTTATCATTCGTTGAGACCAACATTGGTTTATTTATCCTTAAGAAAAATAGTAAAAAAGTTATTGGTTTGCTTTAGAATTTTATTTCTACGTTCAATTTTTTTATAAAGAAGCTAAATCTACATTGTTTTGATAAGTTAACACATTAAGAAGGTTGGTATTGTTACAAATATTTTGAAATTGAGATGTACTATAGGCATATACATGATACTCCAAGAAAAATTGTTTTTCATCCTCCATCTTCTTAGTTTCATAAATATAACAAATTCTTTTATCCCATGGCATTTTAGGAATTGTCCAGCTACTTGTTTCACTATGGAGCTCGTGAGAGTTAGTTCTTATTTAGCAATGTTGGTTTTCTTCTTTAGACTAATTATAATAAAATATTTTTTTGATCTTCTAGATTAAGGTTAATGACATCTGACATCTATATAGTATCTTAATTTCTCTTATCCTTTAATTAGTTAATGCACCATAATTTCTTCTTAAATTTTAGATGTGATTCTTTAATGCACCATCTACCTTATCAAAATTTTCAGTTTCCGGCAGAGAAATCCATAGATTTTGAAAATTGTTCACCGCAGGAATTTCCGGAAACAAAATTGAAAACCTACCAATTAAACTTGGTATAAGAAGCCATATTTTCCAGATCAAACATTTTCTAGCTTCTCAAGCTCATAATTTTTCCCGTTTTGACAGGGGGCCTTGCTTGTGTAATTGTGACACTAATTGAAAGACAAGAGTTTCTTTCAAGACAACATCAAAATATGCAATCCATGTTAGAGCTCATGGTATATACATCAATACCGAGTTTAGTCACAATCACAGAATCGTGAGTTTCAGAACCAAAATTGCAGAGAAATTGACACCTGCTGCAGTCTTTTACGTTAATGATACCTTTGGTAAGATTGAACTGGCCTTAGGACTAATGAAGTAAATGTAAAGGGGAAGAGTGAAGGTGCCATTTCAAAATCAAATAATAAAGATAGATTTCCAGACAATGTGAGAATCATGATGGGGAAACACTATAAGAGGCAACATGTTTATTTGATTCAAATCACCGAGAGCAAGCTTAGTCATGATTGAAGAACAATATCATTAGTTTGATATCAACATATTAAATCCAAGTCTTGTAAATTTGTTTTCCAGTTTGATGGTAGCCTACAAGTCTACAAAATAGAGCATTTTCATATGTTGAGGTTTGATATGATAATAACATCCTCTCATGGATTTTTCATCTTGGATGGTTCTCCAACATGAAAAGCAATTCACATGTATTCAAGAAACATTAGGAGAAGTTGGAGTGAAGTCTGGTCATGAACTGTATTGATATTTTGAATCTGCTTCAAAAAAGGATTCTACATGCAATCCCGTAACGCCTCCCCAAAATTTAACATTGTGAAAATGCAAAGGCGCTCTTGGAAATTCTATAGGTGATTGTTTTCAGAGTGAACTTCCAACGCATTTTCTTAGTAAATGGAGCTTAATTTCAAAAATATGAAACATGGGTTTTTTAAGGGATGGGCCCAATCAAGTGAATCAGTGCACCTGGACAGTTTTTTACTATAGAGAAGTACGAGCAGTGGGAGCAGATGCTAGTTCTATTCGATGACTACCCATATTGGGATATGGATTTTCGGGGGGATATAGAGATGCCCCGTGCTCCAGGTCAGGCATGGGGGCCAGATGGTACGTATTTGTTTTTGTTTCTCTATCATATCATGTTTGTACGTTTTGTTATGATGATAGATAGAGGGGTTTTCATGATGCTGATGTCACATATTGTTGGTTTGTTTGCAGATGTGGGTCCGCGGCCTCCACAGGATCATCAGGGCTACAGGGGTCGTGTGGTGGTGGTGGTACCTCCACCGGTGGTGGCACCCCCACCTCCTGCGCGAGGGGTTGTACGCCATTGAGACGATGATGCAGAGGGTATACGTGAGACCATCGATGAGCTGTTGGATGGTGTGCCGGATGATGGTTGGAGAGATTTGGACCAGCATGTGTTATACCGGTGTTTCGATGCTCCGCGTGAGTGGAGATCGATTTTGCGATGGATAGCTGTGTTGGCAGCGAAGAGGAGGGCTAGGGACCAGTATGATCCGGAGGAGGAGCCATAGGAGGCGGCGGGCCATGATGACGAGGATTAGGTTGTTTTTTACTTGCCCCCAAATGCTGATGAGCATATGGGGACGTTTTTGTGGATATGTATTATGTACAGCTGATGTACTTTTTGTATATTTAGGTCCTGAGGGCACTTTTGACATTATGAATATATGGTGATATATATATTTATGCACATGGATGCATTTTTTGATTATATAGTCGTGTATGCACATGGATGCACATCTGTCATTGCTTTTATGTGTTGTTGCATGTGGATGCAATTGTTGTTGTTTTGTATGCCCGTGGAGGCACGTTCTATGCACGTGGATGGAATACTATAATGGTTTATTTTGTTGGTTTATCTGGTTTTTTGATGCCTATGTGATGCATGCTTTTGATGTCCTACATGGTTTGGTTGACGTGCCAATCTAGAATGTTGTTAGCCATTTGGTTTGCCACACTGTTGAGATTTCTTGGGACATGAGTGAATGAAATGGATTCAAAGTGTCTAATCATTTGTTTAGTGCGCAAGTATTTTCTAAAGAGACAGGGATCACGTACCTGGTAACAATTGTTGAGTTGGGAAACAAGAAGCTGTGAGTCGAGGAATATGTGAAGGTGACTAATTATGCCCATCTGGAGGGTAGCGGTTAGGAGACCGGTCACAGCGTCATACTCAGCCTGGTTATTGGTAGCAACACCTATACACACTCCGTCGAGGTGGGTCAACGCGTGTGAGGGGGAATAAAGTACCCAAGTTGCGGAGGCGAGATTTGGAGACCAGAGACTTGCACCATCAGGGAAGCCAACATAGTAGAGTGGAACAGGATCCATCTGTAGTCATGCAGGAAAAAATGAAAATGTAAGGTTTTGAAAGTTAACGGAAAAAGTGAATAAAAAATTGTACAATATGGACTGTGGTGTCTAGAAGATTTTTATGGATAAAAGTGTTTGAGGTACAACCCGTTACGAGGGTTGCACATGGGGTTTCCTTCTGAGTCGGTCAAAATGTATGCCCCATGTCCAAGGCAAGTGTGTATGATGTACGGGCCTTGCCACATGGATTCAAATTTTCCTTTTCCCTTTTTGTCATGGGCTTGATCGTAAACGAGTACAAGGTCTCCTTCACTAAATGCTCATGGGTGAACATGTTTATCATAATCGAATTTGGATCGGTTCTTTGCGGCTTAAATTGTTTGGAGGGATGCACAACGATCTTCGTCGGCTTGCTCTAAAAGAAGTAAGCTTTGTTCTATTGGTGAAGTATCCAGGAGGAGTTCGATCGCGATATGCAATGTCGAGATCTGACACTCACATGGGAGGACAGATTCTATGCCATGAACCAAATGGAAAGGGGTGAAACCGGTGGCAGTTTTAGTGGACGTGCGGTAAGCCCACAGTATGGGGAAGAGCATGTGATGCCAATTAGACTTATGTTGGTCGACAGTGCGTTGGAGGATGGTCTTCAAGATTTTTTTAATAGCTTCGAGTTGTCCGTTCCCTTGGGGGCAGTAGGCGGAAGAGAAATGATGTTCAAATTTAAGGAGGGTTGACAATTCTCGCCAAACAAAGTCTTCAAAGTGAGAACCATGGTCTGAGACGAGTTTCTTTGGTACTTCGAATCGAGTAATAACATGGTTGAAGAAGAAGCAGGCCGCAGTGTCGGCTTTGCAGTTAAAAGTAGGCATGGCTTCTGCCCATTTGGTAAAGTAATCAACGGCCACAATGATGTATTTATGGCCGCCAGCTGATGCAAGATTACACTCCATGAAGTCGATGGCCCATTTGCAAAAGGGGCCAACAATGACGACTCGATGAAGGGGGGGGGTTCTTGCCTTGCGGGAAAAGAGTTGGAAATTTTGGCAATGTTTAACTGCTGTGATGCAATCGGTAAATAGTGAGGGCCAAAAATAACCTGCGCGGATCACCCTTTGGGCAGTGGCCATTCTAGAGAAATGGTCTCCGTAGGCACCGATATGACAGTCGTTAAGGACTTGTTATGCTTCTTCCCGAGAAAGGAAACGTTGTAGGATGGTGTCGACACCGCGTCGATAGGGGAAATTGCCTAAGAGAAGATAACGGGTAGCATGGTGGCGGATGCAACGACATCCGTCACGGTCGACATTGGATCGAAACTTCTGTGTACGGAGGTAAACCAAAATGTCACCGTACCAAGGGTCATCTGACGAGATGATGAATAAATGGTCGTCAATTAGATCAGTATTGATAGCTGGTGATGACGATGAGGATGGTAGGTCCGTAATGAGTTGAGCGAGTGCTAAGGCTTTGGCGCTCTTCGGGGTTTTGAAAGTCAGGTCATATTCTTGTAGGATAATCACCCATTTAGCTACGCGTCCTTGCAGAAGGCAACGATTCAAGAGATAAACCATTGGGTTGGAATTTGTGACAACTGTGGTATGGCTGATAAGGATGTAATGTGGCAACTTCTGTATTGAAAAGACGACGGTGAGGGCTAGTTTCTCTTCGTATGGGTACCGTAGCGGTGGGCTAGATAAGGTTTGGCTCACATAATAAATGACGTGCTCTTGACGAGCAGTGTATTCTTGAACGAGGACTCCTGAAACGGCATAGTCGGACGCTGAAATGTAAAGAATGAAATATTTAGAGAAATCCGGAGGGGAGATCAAGGGGGCGTTGGTGAGAGCTTTCTTCAGGTCATCAAGGGATCCTTGTGCTTGATCGTCCCACACAAAAGAGATGCGGGTATGAAGCAAACGAAGGAAACCGTGGACCGTTGTGGCATAATCAGGTACAAAACGACGAAGGAAATTTGATTTGCCTTGAAGGCTCTGTAATTTCTGAAGCGTAAGAGGTGATGGGAGTTCTAAGATGGCTTGGACCTTTAATGGATCAACTGCGATTCCTTTCTGTGAAATAATGAAACCTAACAACCGGCCTGCTGGAACGCAAAATACACACTTGAGGGGGTTCAAGTAGATTTTGTATTTGTGACAACGTATGAAGACTTGCCGGAGGTCATTAAGATGATTGGATCATTTTTTCGATCGAGCCTTGAGGTCATCAAGGTATACAAGGATAATGTGGACCAAGTCATGGAAACAATATGTCATGGCTCGCTGAAAAGTGGCTCCAGCATTTTTAAGACCAAAGGGCATAACCCGGTAACCAAAAGTGCCCCATGGGGTGGTGAAGGCAGTTTTGTACTGGTCTTCCTTACGAATGTGAATTTGGTTATACCCGGAGAAACCATCCATGAAAGATAGTATCTCATGCCCCGCACATGCATCGATAAGTTGATCGATAAATGGTGTTGGAAAGTTATCTTTGGGGCAAGCTAGGTTTAGGTCGTGGAATTTAGTATAGACACGGATGGTGCCCTGCTTCTTATTAACTGGTACTGGTTTAGAAACCCAGGTGGTGTAGGCTATGGGGTAAATGAACCATGTTGTTCGAAGTTTCTCAATTTCCGTTTTGATAGTGGGAAGCTTGGATGGATGGATGGGTCATTGCTTTTGGCAGACAGGTGGTACGTTGGGCCAAGTGTCAATATGGTGTTCTACAATAGCGGGATCAAGACCCGGCATCTCGGTGTAGGACCATGCAAATACATCTCGAAACTCTTGGAAGAGTTTCTTATAATTTTGTACCTCATCCTCCGTACATGATGCACCCAAGGAAATAAGTTTAGGTATTCCGGGCTTAATAGAGATTTCAATTTTAATAACGGGTGAAAGGTTTTCCATGTTGCCTTCTTCAAAGGCATCAGGGGATGGGATTGGATCCTTGAAACAGTCGACTTTAGTAGGAAGGAAATATTTGGATTCAATGGAGAATTGATTCGTCATGGGAGAGGTAGATGCTTCAAGGATGAAGTATGATCGATGGTGCATATCATCCCAGGGGTAGTATGGTGTAGTAAGTGATTCAAGGATTTCTTCATCATTATGGAAGCATTGTGTTGTCAAATTGGTTGACTGGGGTGTGCTGGTTGACGAGATCATATAAATGGTATTTATCTCTTCCGATGAGGAAGATTTCAGGTCATAAATTTCCTCTATAAGGGGAGGGGATATCTCTAGATCGACATTATTCAATTAATATAGAGATGCTCTATAATCTAGGAGATCATGGCAGTGATGTGAGTAATGGCCGTAAATGCCGCATATCGCACAAGGGTGGTTGGTACGCAGGGATTTATCGCAAGGCTGAGGGGGCAGTTCTAGTTTGACAAATGGAATGTTAGTGTCATCATCCAACATTTGCATGTGTTCTTGAAGTGCCGGTAATTGTGGACATTGATGGGTAGCATGGCCTATATCGTCACACAAAGAGCACTTAGGGGGAGCACAGATTGTTTGGGGGATTTTTTGCCAACTTGGGAGTTGGTGGGGTGGTGCGGGTTGTGGGTCCAGTGGTGTAGGTTTGTGGGCCTCTTCCCCCATTGTAGCGGGGTTGAGGGGGAGCATTACTAGATGTTGATGTAGTGGCCCCTGTTGGAGGTGGTTGGTTTTGGATGTTCGCTACACCAGGGGGTGGACGGTTAGAAGTATTGATGGGCTGCACCGGTTGTAAAATGACATTTGGTGTCGGGGGAAGGGTTGGGGAAGGTAGGTACCACATAGGTAGTCCTAACGTTCACCCTGAAAGATTGAGCATAGCCATTACTGGCGTGCTAATGATTCCTGAAGGAGGAAATAAGAATGGGATAGTGTGAATCGGTGTTGCTTCGATATGACTAGGCACTGCGAGTGGTTGTGGAAGTAATGGTGGTTGTTGAGTAGGTGGCTGTGTGTTTTGTGAAAGGGTGCACAAATCAAATATTTCAGTTATCCGCAAAGGGGGTGGGATAGATTGGAACGTGGAGGTCATGGGAGTATCTGAATATATCTCGGGTTTGACTAAAGAGACGAACGATGTGGGTGCACTCTGAGCGGGTTGTTCAATCATAGGTAGAACGTTTTCAAGTGCAACGAGGGCATTAGGATCATAGTATGTTATCTGATCGATTTTGACTACACGTCCTTCATGGGGAAACATCATGAGGCGGAAGACAGAAGAAGCGACAACTTTCATTTTATACATGTAACTTCGTCCTAATAGGAGGTTGTAATCAAGTTGGGCATTGATAACCTCTATGTCTATGAGAACCGTTTTTCCACCTAATTGTACAGGTACGTTGGTTAAAAGGCCATGTGGTTGAGCTGAACGACCATCGTAAGCTCATAATGCAGTATTTGATGGTTGTAGTGTGGGGGATCCGAGTTTCTGCCAGACAAAAGTCGACATTACGCAGGTGGAGGCACCTTCATCGATGATGCATCGATGGACGGCAAGGTTTCAAATGGATATAGAAACTTGAAAAGCTAATGTCGAAGGAAAACGTGGTTCAGCTTGGTCTAAGTCAAATGCCATCATATGTGAGTCGTTAGGGTCTATGGCACCAATGGTGGATAAAAATAATTTCCTCTGTACAGGATAGTTTTTTAGGACCTCTACGGCCGACATAGCAGCGGGGGACTGAGCTAAGTCTTCTACAATATTATAGTTTGAGGCTGCACGAGTGTTAGGATTGTTGTTGATTCATCTTAAGGGAAAGCGAGGGGCTTTAAGACCTCCGTCCATTGGCATATTAGGTATGCGTAATGGCTAATCAATTGGGAGGGTGCTTATGGATGGATCAGTAGGCGTGGTTTCAGGGGCTGAGCTGTATTGGTTTTGGCGATTTTGGAGGTTGATATCATTTGATGACATCATTAGTAAATGGTGAGTGCCTGAATCTGTATGCTAGTAGTCAGTTGCAGCATAGGTGATTTGTTGTTGTGGTGCAGCGGATCCTTGTGGGGGGTCCATTTGACGGGTATTTACTACTCCTTGGTTGGGTAAAGGATTTTGCAATATCATGGGTTGCAGCTGAGGAGGTGGCACTGGCTGTGTAGTGTGCCCTTGGTGTTGGGCATCATCGGCCCAAAGTTGACATGCTTTCTCCAAATGGGGGAAATTATGTGTGTAGTGGCCATATACCGAACAAAAGGAACATGGATGATTTGTTCTTCAGTTAGGATTTTTACCCTGTTTCGGTGGACGATCAGGGTTTTGGTTGGCGGGAGCAGCGTTATTATTATTTGGAGGATTAGGTGGCTGGAGGCCTTGGTTTTGAGGTTGATTGTTTCCGTGGTTGTGTCCTCTTACGCAGTTCTGTTGACCTCCTTGATTACACTGGTTGTTCTAGTTTTGGGGTTGTTTTTGTTGTGCGTATACCTTCCCTTGGGCATTAGGGGGGTTTTGAGGTTGTGTAGGTGCTGGAGTAGGCTGCGGTGGATAGTAAGAAGGAAGGTTTGGAGGTGGACCCGGTGCTTGTTGTGGTTGTTGGTAACCTTGAGCTATTGGAAGTGTTGGGGCAGACGGTGCTTCCTGTTGAGGGTAATAATCCGATTGGGCTTGTGAGTGAACCGGGGTATGATTGTCCTATTGGTTATAATATGTAGGTGGTGCATAAGCTGAGGGTGCTTTCCCATAACACTATGGTGGACATGAGGGTCCATGAGTGTGGTGGGTGTGTGTCATTGGAGCATACGAAGTTGTAGCTCCAGAATGAGATGTAGCCCTAGAAAGGTATGGGGTATTGTTGGTACTCATCATGGTGAAGGGTTTGTTTTGTGACATAACATGGCCAATGATGCCGTCAGCAGCATGGGATGCCCCTGGCGCATCGCTCCGAGATGGATCGTCGCGCAGGGCGTCAGGTAATATGGTGTATAAATAGCCAGACTGGGCGTAGATTAAGTCAAACTGCTGGGCTTTTAAAATGGCTTCTTCTTTAGACTGGGGTCGTTCATAAGCCACATCCTTGGCTATGAGTGGAAGGAGAGATTTCAGGAACCAATCTAGGAAAATACGATTGTCTAGCTTGATCTTGCATAGACTACGACACTTACGCCACTCATGGATATGATCTGTGATATGGGTGGCCGTATTCTATCTACAAGACAGTAGGATTTCTACTCCTGCATCATAGTGGACGGGTAGTTGAAAGAACTGTAGGAAAGTTGAGGCGAGGGATGTAAACGTAGGGTTTGTCCCATGGGGCTGCTCAATATACCATTTGGCGTTTGAGCGAGTGAAAGTTCTTTGTAACAGCCGGAGGTGAATAGAATCATCTACTATGGATTTTTAGGAACACCATAGGTGAAAATACATAATATGATTTTGTGGGTCTTCACCAGCCTTTCCTTCAAACTTTGGGATGTCTGACGGGAGTTTTGTGGGCATGGGGGGCCAAGTAGGGTCATGTCTAATGGGGTCATTTGTTAATCTTGCCAGGTCTGGTAGGTTAAGACTAGCCATAAATGGTAGAGGTGTGTGACATGGTCACCGGGGAATAAGTGCTAGTGATAGCATTGTGGATTGGGCCACTACCCCCAAAGGGAATATTAGCTGTAAAAGGGATGTGCTCTCCACCCAAAGGTGTGTGAGAGGGGCCTGCGCTCCCAAGTGTAACGTGAGTTACAGATGGGTTTGGAATGGTTCCAGTAGCTGCTGGGATCTGAGTAGTAGCGGGGATGATGGGTGTAGGTCCCATTGTGGGCATGCCTAGGGTAGTTGTGGGTCCCATATTGGGCATACCTAGAGGAGTTGTTGTAGATGTGGCTACTGTGGTGGCCATTGTGGTGGCGGGGGTGGTTGATGTTCCGCCAATAGTCCCTATGAAGAAAGGGTCAAAAGTCGTACCAGCCATGGGGCTAGTGGGTGCGGTGTATATAGGATTTTTGGATTCTACCTCAGAGTCAGATGTGAAATGAGGTGCGTTAGAATCAGATGACAGGGCTCTATGCCGATGACGTGTGGAGTCAAGTGAAAATGCTCTTCGTCTATGACGGGTGGTGTCAAGCGAACCGTATTGCGGGGGTTCACCCTGGAAGCGTTGAGAACATCTCGGGGACTCAATGGTGACAGTCATCTAGTAAAAATAATGGGTGTTGGTGAGTGGAAAGCTGAAAAACCCAAATGCATCCGTGTGTGCAGGAGGGGAACGCAAAAAACAATGGAAATCAGGCCAAAAACCAAACTCAAAACACTTACTATAATAGCTATGCTATAATAAGTGGAGTAATAAAAAAATGTGGTCAAAATACCAACAAGCAAACGGCTCCTAAAAATGAAAATGGTAGACTCACTAACCAGGGGGAGGTAATAGAGCATGCAACCACTTAACTAAAAAAGTATTATGATTCAACATGACGTATCCTCTGCAAGGTGATGAAATCCAAGTCAGAAAATATGAATTGTAGAACCAAAGGCTAGATATCCCCCTACCGGGAGGGATACCAGGTAGACAATCCTAGAAGATAGGCCACTAAGATACCCCGTTCATGACATGTCCAGAAAGATGAATCTGAAGCTCCTGTTCTATCGTCGTTGTACTCCCATATGGGTAGTACACCGAGAACAATGAGTAGGTATTCTTCGGTGACTGAATGGATTGCGATAGTCCACTCAGGCCTCCAGAACCAGTCTTGCTACTTCCACCCCCCTAAGGGAGAGGCCTTTCCGACAAGTTGGTGTATAACCGTGCCAATAAGTCCTAGGGGATTTTGGTACCCTAAATGTCAACCACTATGTCTCAAAATGAGAGTGAGTGAGGGGTGTTATTTGGATACCTATCCCTTCAATCTTACCTAGCTACAATATTATTTTGGTGTTCCCCAAGTGGGGTTAGAATGTTGGTTGAGTTAAATAGATTTTAAGGCTCACTTTGATTTATTGTGATAGATTGTGTGATGGTGTGGTTATGTACTAAAATAAAGATGCCTTGCTTGGGCAAAAATTCACAAATTAAAATAATGACTTCAACTTACAAATATGAAAACAATTTAAATGTAAATGTTTTAACAACTTTTCAAAAAAGATGTGAAATTCTTTAAAATTTTAAGGTAAAGCAAATAACATAAAAAATGAGTGAATCTCTAATGCTGCAAGAAATAAAACAGTAGGCTGTCCAAAAATTGCAGGGGAGATGGCTAGAAAATATGGGCCTTAATGAGCAAAACTTAGAAAAAACCAATCAGATGGTACAGGCGAAATTGTGGTTGTGTGAGGCGAAAGTCGCGATCTGGATCACGGCTTTTGGGCTAAAATCAACGATCTGGGAAAAAGGTGCGATGTGAATCGCGGCTCAGGGGGGAGAAAGGCGCGATGTGAATCGCGGCTCAAGGGGGAGAAAGGCGTGATGTGAATCGCGGCTATAGGGATGAAACACGCGATGTGGATCGTGACAAATAGGTAGAAAATCGCGATGTGAATCGCGGCTTACAGGTGGAAACCCACGATGTGAATCGCGATTGTGGGTGCTAAAAACGACGATTTTACGGACGAAAAAAGTCGTTGAAAACGAACCCAAAAATTGAAATTTTGGGCTGTTTGGGCTGCAAAAAAGGCCAATGGCTAGGGCAGCAAGCAATGGGCTTAGTAGTAGGTCAGATCTACAACAATAAAAGTAAATAACAACTCAAAATGAAGAAATATAGATCTAAATCAAAGATTTAAAGATTCGAAATGAAGTGGAGTAGCCAAAAAACTGTTGCTTGGGTTTTCACCCAAGCATGTGCTAATGTGCACCTACTAACTTGTAGTAGCAGTTTAGATTAAACAGTAAAAATAAATAAATATAAATAGTAAATCTTGATCTAACATATGCAAGTAAATAACTCTAGATTAAAATCAGTAAACAAAATTGATTCATGAGAGAAATAAATAAAAACTTGAATATTTTCTATTACCTCAAAGGGTGAGGATGGTTGAGCTTGAGCAACTACAATGGTGAGGTGCTCCAAAGCTCCAATGATCTCTTCTTCTCCAAGATGCTAATGGGGATCTTCAAACTCAAAAAGGAGGCAAGGGCTCTCAAGAAAGAATTTGGCAGCATAAGGATAGGATGAATGTGGATGAATAGTGAGGAGCCTCTATCACCTTTTTATAGCTTTTTGGTGATGGAGAATACCATTATGGTTTAAGGAAACCAATGGTATTGATAAAAATGGTTTAGGTTTCTTTTTCCTCTTTTTCCCTCTTTTTCCTTTTTTGAATATGTTTTATATTTTTATTCCCTTTTAATTGATTTTTGGGAATTTTGGACCCTTTTTAAGGGTTTTTTGTATATTTTGAGGAAAATTACATATTTTGAGGGGGAAAAGATGGATTTTTGGTCTTTTTGGTGACCTTTTGAAAGTTTTGGAGGCTGAAATGGTGGAAGAAGTGGACAAATGGGTCATGGGAATAGGGAAATGATCTAGTGAGCACTTTCTGGGTGTTAACAATTATCTATCACTTCGTCTGTGAATGGAGTAGGAAGGGGGTCATGCAAGGATGCATCATTCAATTTTCTGATGTCCACACAGATTCAGATTTCACCTTTAGCTTTCTTATCTTGAATTACCATAGGACTTATCCATTCTTATTCCTCTACTGGTTTAATATTCCTGCGTCAAGCATCTTATCAATTTCTTCCTTAACCCTTTCTTTATATCTGGGATTCAATCTGTAAGGTTTTTGCTTAATAGGATTTGCATCTGGCTTGAGAGGTATTTTCATAACTCCCAAGTCATAGTAGGTCTGCAATCCGTCCTACTGTTTATTCATCCCAGTAATCCCCAATCACTAGGTTTTTTGGACCCAAAATCCGACGGCCCACAAGTCGGATTTTCTACATCTTGTGGTCGACTATCTGACAACCTCAATATTTTTTTAATGTTGGTCCAATTTCAGATAAAAACTGACAGCTCGGATGTCGTCGGTTCTTCGATGCCTCTAGCAGTCATATAACCGACGCCCTTCACAACTGAAAAGGGCTTGGATCCGACGTCTTTTTTCCATCGGATCTATGGCATAGTCGTCGGTATTTTTCACTATGGCAGTCGGATAACCGACGCCCCTCACAACTGAAAATGGCTGAGAACCGATGTCTTTTTCCATCGGATATATGGAAAAGTCGTCGGTTTTGTGCAATATGGAGGTCAGAAAACCGATGCCCATCCCACTTGAAAATGGCTAAAAACCGACATCTTTTGTCGTCGGATCTATCGCAAAGTCGTCGGTTTTGTGCATTGAGGAGGTCGGAAAACCGACGCCCATCCCACTTGAAAATGGCTGAGCACCGACATCTTTTGCCGTCGAATCTATGGCAAAGTCGTCGATTGTCTTTGTTGTGGCCGTCAGTTATCCGACACCATTGGGAAATTAAAAAAAAAACATTATTGTTTGGAAGTGTATGTTGTTGATATAATTCCAAATAAAGGTGTAGAAGAATTAATTGTAGCAAAATACAATAAGGAAAAGATTGGGGGTAAAGGAGCTTGTACAAGAAACCCAAGAAACAATGGAAAATTTGTAATGGATATATGTTGCAGTAGTGAGTGGTGTTGTTGTAGAAGATGACACTATAGAAGAGAGTGGTCTTACAATGGTGGAGTTGCAAGGAGATGATATTTAATTAGATGTAATAGTGGAAGATGCAAATGTGAATGTCTTATTCCCATAATGTGTAGTGTGTTGATATCGTTGCAGATGACTTTGAAAGTGCAACAAAAGAAAACAGAGTGGATAAAACCAACGTAAAAATATAGTAGTTGTATCATAAAGAGTTTATGGAAAAGAGTGGAGATGAAGTAGAGCAACATTGTGTTGAATATGATTGCAATAGAGGAGTTCTTGCGTTAAAATAAAAATAAAAATGAGGAGATGAATGAGAAGTCCAAGCATTTGTGGAGTTTGTTGCTTGAAAATGGTAATGTTGTAGAAGAGGGAGGATGGAGAGGCAGTAAGCACGATTCAAAAAAAATGAGAGAGAGAGAGATATTTGAGGGAGTATGGAATGATGATGCATGATTACCTTTTATGAATTTACTTGACAGAACCTTGTTGAAGTTTGAAGTAGCATAAGGGGGAGCATTTTAGCATAAAAAAACCAACAACAAAATGTTGATGAAGATGGAAAGGTACAAGGATAATTTACAAGACACAATATCAAGATCAGTCAATAGGCGGAGTAGTCGAAGCAAATGAACAATTACTTCATTTGCTCCAACTACTCCCCCTATCATATGAACTTGTCCCGTCGTATCCAAGTCTTACCTTGATTTCAAGAGGCGGCTGTGAAGTCGGACTGTCATAATGCATCGTTTCATATATCTCTGGTTTTCTCAAAACTCTAGAATGAACATAAAGAGGATTTCAACGGTAATATATTCCATATTACAAACCTATCAAGTGCACTTTTAGGTCAGCAATTTTGATGTTTCCGAATTGTGACAGCTCTATGGCCATTTTTACCCTGTAAATTGAAGGATTCCTGCAAACACAAACCACTATGTTACGCGAACTTCTTTCAGGGCTTTGTTACAGTTGCTTCTAAGATCTTTCATCGCTTTGTTACAAGAATATTTTTGACCTAAAAGTACACTTGATAGGTTTGGATGGAACAGATTTCCGTGGAAATCCTCTTTACGTTCATTCTCGAGTGACTCGATATTAACAATTCCGATTATCACAAGGGGATACATAATGTTAAAAAAGGAAAATAAAGAAAACACATAAAGGGATACGTAAAGTTGACAAAGGAAAACAAATAAAATCTATAATTTGCATCGAAAGAATAACCGGGTACGAACTGAATTGAGGAGATTCGAACCTGCGACCTATGTCTAGTCCCAAGGCTACCACCTTCAAGCCTGACCTTATCAATCAATTCCATCACCATTTCCTCTCATACGAAGTCCCACAACCATTTCTCTCGACACCCAATACTCTTCATTCATTCTGCATGCATTTCACTATGCAACGGTCTCAGATTCACTGCGTTTTTCTTGAATTAGTTTCTCAATTCAATATGAACCATGCTCGTCGTCCAAGGAGTGTTGCCAACGGTCTTGAGTTTCAGCCTGGAAAAAGTGACGATTCATGGTATTATGTTTCCCTTCAGCTACAATATGGAAAACTCATAGTCCACTGCAAAGGTTTGTCTGACAAATGTGACTGTTTGGGTCATGCTGAATCGAGAAACTGAAACCATCACATTTTTCAGAAAAACCTTCATATGAGAGCTTTGAGTTTGTCATATTGCAGCCGAAGGGAAACATAATACCATGAATTGTCACTGTTGCCAGGATGAAACTCTAAACCGCTGGAAACACTCCTCGGACGACGGGCGTGGGTCCTACTGAATCGAGAAACTAATTGAGGGAAAGCGCAGAGGGAATTTGAGACTGTTGCATAGTGAAATGCATGCATAATGAATCAAGCAAGGTGGTAGCCCGTCCTCTCCCACTATGAAATTCATGCAGAATGAATCAAGCTGCTTGAAGGTGGTCTCCCATTGTCAGTTGCACTTCAAGCTTGAAGGTGTTAGCCTTGGGACTAGACATAGGTCGCAGGTTCGAATCTCCTCAGTTTAGTTGCATCCCTAAAAAATGATGAACATTGACAAGACAACAGGAGCATATTTCTAATTGTTGTTGGTGTATGCTAGATTAGTTGCAAATATCATGCTTTAGAAGCCAGGCTTCAATGGTAAATAGACCATTTTGGAAGGGTTTAATGTGAGGTTAAGGATATTGATTCCAAGGAAATTAAAGAGAAGGTTAAGGATATTGATTCCAGTGCATCATTTACTCAGCCTTTGAAGTTGTGGAAACTCGAAATTGCTTATGATGAGCAACCAAACATCACAACAAGCTCCAAGAAATTGTCAAAATTTAGATGACACGCGAGTGGGTTGTAGAAAGCCAACATCGTAGCCATTCATTGAGCTCCTCTCTGTTTTGAGAATAATTTAATATTCTCTACTGAATAGGGCCAATTCATCCATATTTCATCATGAACTTTCATCTACCATTCATTCAATAAAGGCTAACATTCATTAAACGATTGTTTCATTCAGTCAACACATTCATACAATAAAATATAACATTCAATAAACCATTCATTCATTCAGTCAACACATTCATTCAATAAAAAATGACATTCAATAAAGGTAATGGTTTACTACATTGAATCATTAAACCATTAAACCATTCTTTCATTCATTAGGCCAAAAATCATGGACGATATATTGTTATAAAAAATAATTAGATGAGTACATTTTTCGAGTCACTTCTTTTTAGTTTTTCTTCTCTTTATAAGTGGTAAATAATCTCTAAGAGGAGCATCTACATCTGGACTTTCTCTTCCAGTTCTTGGTTCTTCATCAGGTGCTTGTGGTGATGTCTGCATCCTAGAGTGTTGATCTAGACGTGGATTTTGCGGCAAGGGATTCGTATTTGCTGCAACAATGTGAAAATGTTACATCGTTGTATTTTGGTATTGTAATGACAAGTATTTCATTTAAAAAAACATTACAAAGGTGTTTTTTTACTTGGTGTGGCCACATCATGTAGTTCATGTTCTTGTCCAGGCTCAACTTGTACAGTTTCACCCTCTACATGCTTTGCAGTTGAAATATGGTGAACTACAATTAATGTTCACCATTTGCAATGCTATACATAAAATTGTAGCATATGAATAAATTCATTACCAGGATACGAAGCATGATCTTCGATTTTTTGTTCTCCCTCCTCGACATTAGGGGGATCATTGCTGTCCTGCTCAAAACAGAGTCAATATTTTTTGTCAAGTATTTATAACGAATAGATTGCACAAGCGGTTAATCTTCAATAAAGTATATAGATTCTACTTACCTGTGCACCGGATCGATTGGTACCAGAAGACTGTGTTTGGCCAGAAAATATTTTTCGGCGTTCAACAACAGCTCCAAAGCCTTCCTTGAAGCCAAGCTTCATGTCTTCCTCAGTGGCCTGTTCATTGAATCGTTCGACCTGCATATTTGAATAACGTCGTTAATTAACATTTTACAGTGCAATAAAACGAAAAATAATTTGCAATTTATTATTTGTATGCATTATTGGTTTTTCGAAACTTACAAATCGTGCCGCGAAATTGGAATAACCACCAGGCCCAAGCTTGTGCTGACCTATTTTTTCAAGTCTTGCCTTTGTGGACTTTGATGTGTCTAGCATCCTATGCAAGTCTTGAAATATGTTAGATGTTCCAATTTCGATATAGAAATATTCAATAATAATAAGGTTTTGAATTACATTGCGGAAAGTATTGCATACCTCCCCGTGCCTGGTGTTATCGTTCCTTCTCTTCTCTGAGCCCTATCCCTTCCATCCTCCACTAGAGCTCTCCACTCCATTGGTGGAATCATTGGAGGGTGCTCATACCTAGGGTTTTTTTCCAGGTGGGTCCTATATTGTTCTCAGACAACCTTCACATGTAGTCCAACCCTTTTCATGACCTCGACTTTATTGAAGGTCTTGTCGCCGAACATGCCAACCAACCAATTAGTGAGTTCATCTTTTAAAAATTTTGGTTGTTTATCCCACCTTTCTCGAATGGTGGGCCCGAAGATCTCCAAGCATGCGTCATTCATTTGTTTATAGAAAACATCATTTCCTGCGAAACGATCATGCCATGATCATAATTAGTTGAAAGAAAACGTTTTATCAGTATATTACAATGAAGTTATAAACACTAACTTGATCAACGTATATTAATTACCTGGGACCTTATTGATCTTTATTGGGACTAGATCTATGTCGACCAAAAATGTTACCTCCATTGTTCCCGTGCTAGTGACATGGGAAGATCTTGGAAATGCAGCTAGGTCGATATCAATATTACCAGGATTCTCACTGTTGACCCCTTCTTCTGGAGGATCCAATGTGCGTCGGTCACTAGCGGCCGGTGCGCTCACAGTTGGGGTCCGTGGTGTGTCAGAACGTGTTGCCGATTGTTCAGTCGACAACAATGGTGAAGGAGTACTCGATGCACGTGGATTCGTTTGCTCATGATGCCACGTCTCTCCACGACCCTCGTTGGGGCCAACATCGCCTCCACCACTATTGTGTGTTTTCTGATAATTTTGTAAATACAAACCACGTCTTACACGTTCAGTACTATCATATAAAAGAGAAAATTATAAAGTCATAAATGAATTATTTTATGAATCAAGATTCCTCAACTTACTTCCAAGGATTCAGATTTCCGTTCCAACAATTCAATCCTTGCTAGGTTCTAGCTTGTCTGCGGAATCTTGATTAGCAGGGAAACGAGTTCTGCACTATATTTTCCAACAATTTGTCTATCATCTTAAACAGGTTTGTGGATTCACCAATTACGTGGGAATCTTTAATGATCTCAGCCACTTCAGGATCTACTGAACATTCTTCTGATGGTGTTTCATACAATGATTCACTGGGCTGCAACAAAAATATATAAAATACTATTGAGTTATATCATGATAGATTCCTAAAATTATATTAACAAAACATATCTATGATCATGATAGATTCCTAAAATTACAACTAGGTTTACTTGGTGCCTGGACGATGGTGTCGTCTGATCCACATCTATCGACTTGCCCCGAACATCGGGCCCCTGCAAAAAAGAATTAGAAAACATTATCATAACGAAACCAATATACACACGAAAAATACATAACAAAATAAACATTATGCTACGTATTATATTGTTACAATTCCAATGTATTATACTTGCAAAGTAGAGAATCGTGATCCACTCCTCGGATCGATGCTCATAGGTGACTTGCCCCGATCTGCTAATATCTAGGAGCTGCCCCTTACAGATACATAAATAAAAAACATAGTGAAAGTGATCACCTAAACGAATCCAAAACTAATCATGAGAAAACACATCGATTAAAAACTATTATTAAGTATTATATTTTTACTATTACAAAGAATATGTATACCTATTGCGTCGAGGGTACTGTGACCCTTGCAGAACCAGACTGAATAAAAAACATACAGAAAATTACGTAAACGAAATAATTAGATAACATTATAGGAACGAAACCAATATACTAATAATGAAAAAACAAAGGAAAAAAAACTATTTTTTCTTATTATATTTGCACTATTACAAAGATGTATACCTGATCCCGCGAGGAAGATGTACTCCTCCGACCATCTGCTGGCGGGTTTTTATCCCAATCACTAGCCTCCGAAGTAAATATGGAAAATTTAAACGAAATAAACTAACGAAAAAATCCTTAATATGTTAAATTCATTAATAAAAGGTTGGGTAAATTGTTATATGTACCACTCCCATAGTAACCTTTTTTGTATCTACTCGGTTCAAATTGTAATTAATAAGCAACTCTTCCCCTGTAGATACTGATTTAATGGAAACTACAAAAACATGGTTTCCTTCACGCCCCTCAAATTCGTAGTTTGGTTGCTTAATTGTATACCCTGGTTGTGTACTGTTTATAAACCCCGCAATATTCCCCATGGCCTTTGGCCTTCCGTCCATGTACAACGTTGCTCCTTTATTTTGATTTTTGTCTTTCAACTGTAAATAGTTTGTTGACAATCCATAGCTACACATACTTTTTGTAAATTGGACTAGGCGCATCCAATTTGTGTAGATGTAACAGGGTCCAACATACTCCATCAATTCTGTACATGTGTTGTAAGGGACCCTTATGCCATCCATGCTAAAAAACCCAAAACCATGTATTGACGATGGTGCTATTCGATATATCCTCTCATTCACACAAAAATCTGTGTTCGGTTGAGGAAGATCCTTGGGTACCCATTGTTTCACTAAATGTTTGTACCTCAAGGGCACCTCAAGGTCGTCTTTTGTCTCATCACCATAGGAACATGACCCCCCTCGACCGTGAAAAAATTCATTGCGTTTATCGAATTTTCTTCTGGTCTTTTGACATCTAGTTGATACAACTCTTCTAGACCTACTGGATGTCTCACTTTCCTCTGGCCTTCCTAAACTCCCCTCGCTCTAGGAAGATAGATCTGACAAATACCTGTTTGGTTCTACTTGCACCATGGGAAAAAAGTTTAGATACGACCGCAAGGCATAACGCCTCTTAAAAGGTGACGTGTAGCACCTTTTATAATGTTACTTGATCCTCATTCCCTTTCTCAACATGTAGGCATTCAAGCGATGAGGAAGACGATCACTTTATCTTTCTTATGAGTACAAATTCACGCAATTATGAACTTTCTTTTATTGCTCCTTTGTGTCTTGACTCCCACATCAAACCATCCAACTATCAGCTTTGTCGTCATAGCCCTAAAGTCTCTCTCATCCCATCAGTTTGGGTTCATCAACTCGGTAATTGAAGTCCAATCACATTTAGTAAGATATTTATATTCAACCATAATAATATAAAACAAAAATCACTAACCATTATGGAAAATGTCTCAAAGTTTTTATGACTTTCAAAAGTAAGATATTTTAGGTGGTTAATAAGTGTTCAAAAATATTCAAAAACAATATTTTGTATAATGTTGTGGAACTTGTATAATCTTATTCAAGCATGGTCTTCTTAGATGACTGAAAGTAATTGAATTAAGCAAAAACGGAACCGTAAACATGTAAGCTGTTTTGAAAAATGGTATCTTTCAGTCATACTCCCAACTAATGCTTCCTTTGGACAATTACTTGTAATATTGACTTAGGGTATTTAATTCATAACATAGATTTTCAATCATATTGACATAGAGAAAAGTAGGGCTTTCGTATATTATCATGACATAGTTACAAATACTTTCTTTTCAATCTTTATGACAATTTGAATGGACAGGCCCCACTCATAGCCAAATACTTTTGACATATTTACAACTCATCGGAGTATGGGGGACCATAAAATTCTCGAAAGACATTGGATTCAACAACCCATGGCTTTGAATAAACAAACCTCAGGACCATGCGTCTATTTTGATGCATGTGGACGTCTATGTGGGTTTTGACAAGCCACTGTCGTTCGTTTTTAATGTAGTAACCAAGGATTTGAGCCTCAGTAAGCTTTGTCTGCAAATATCTTTGACCTGTTAGAGAGATTCTCCAACTCCCCGTTTTAGATTATAAATAGCAATTGGATCTAATGTTGTCAGGTTGATGTCGAATGACCGCCACCAGTCTCTAGTCCAATCAGGGACCAACCATCCAGGATCCTCATGGATATGTGTCATTTGAGGTCCAAACTTTAGCATGGTATAATATGTTCTATATGTATTTTCTTTTCTCAAGAATTTCCAACATAATTTTTTATATTTTTCATAAGTGTGTGTAGTACTTGGAAACCGGAGACTAGCATCTTGATGTGGCCATTCTTCCAAAGAACATATCCGGTTAATACAGTAGTATTGTTGGTCTAGTCGTAGCCCCGGGTGAGGTGTAGAGCCCTCCATCGAGATTAAGTTAAGATCATGGTAGAGGTGTGTTAACCAATTGCTTGCATCAACTGCTTTTCTCAGGGAGTTATTTAAATCATCTTTGGTACAATACTGGATCCCATAGGCATTATTATGAGTTCTGGCACTAGTCTAATAAAAGCATCGGATCCCTGTAAGTTAGCATCTAACACTTCAGCATGTCTCAACTCCCACCTAGGTTTCCAGTCTTGCATATAATCCAACCAACTCATATTATCATTGATAGTATAGATATGATTTTTTCCTCTGATCCAAGCAGATATTTTCATGTTTACTTGTGGGTTATGGGCCCACTGGATTCCGCTTTGACCTTCTATGCTCGCTTGCACTAGGATCGCTTGTTTCAGGCTCGCTTCTTAAAAATTAACAGCACACTTCTGTGTCAAATATTCTCTTGTTAAAAAGGCAGGAATGCTTTTTGCTTTCCCATAAATGTGCTCATGAACAGTACAGTTATAACATCAAAACAATGCTTGCCATCTTGCAAACTTTCATTTTTCCTTTGCAAATTTTATTGTGTTGTTTAGCACAAATGGAATACTGGAGCAACTGTTGTTATGATAAAGCCATGGTTCAACAAATAAAGTCATAGTTCTACTCATTTTTCTGTCAGGACACTTATTCTCCAAGATAATTTTCCTCACAAGTTCAATCGAGGAGTCCCACCACTCTTAACTACTTAATTCAAATTATTTACCAATATTTGATTACCAACAATTTGATTACTTAAGTCTTATAACCAACACATATTTGATTACCTGGGTGTAGACGTTTCCTGTAATATACTCAGAAGAGTTACTTTCAGAAATGACTGTGCCTCTTAGAGGCGAGTCAACTATAGGAACCAAGTGACCCTATTATAGGGTTAGTACAAACTAGAGAGAGAGAGATGACTGGGCTATGGTACGATCAATCAAAGAAAGTCAATGACAGTCAAAAGGATCAGTACAATCACAATAAAGATGAGCTGACAGCCAGTAAACTGAGGCCAAAGAGACTCGTGGCCTCCAGTAAGGTACAAGGACAAACCAAAGGATAAAAAAAACCAACCAGTAAGGTACACGTAAAAAAGAAAATAGTGGGTATAAATTAGACTCATAACCGTTGGGACTAAGGGGGTGTACTACCTCAAATGTGGACAAACTACATCCATAGTTATACCCGCAAGACCAAAAACATAAAAGTCGGTACAAATCAAAAGATAACTCAATATCAGTAAAAGACCCAAAAGGTGATAGGCAAGGTACCACAAAAAAATGAAAGGACCAAAATTTAAAGACAATCTACCACAAGACCAATAAACAACAGAATGTAAGGACCAAAAGTAAATCAAACATTGTGGGTAATGTACAAATAAGGTCAAATTTATATTGCAATAGATCCTTGTAACTACCTGTTATTTGACATGCCAAAGAGATAGAAGGTCAAATAATGTCAAATAATGTCAAATATATGCAATAGCTCCTTGTAACTAACTACCTCTCATATGCAATAGCTCCTTGTAACCACCACTTATATGCAATAGATCCCTGTAACTACCTCTTGTAACTCAAATAGGACCACCAAAAGGTATGATAGCAAGCAACCTTCCTAACTAAGGTCTGGAGGGTGGCACGAAGTGGGTATAAAGACTCATAACAACTTGGACAAAGGGGGTGTACCTCAAATGTGGACAAACTACCGTAGTACCCACAAGACCAAAAACATAAAAGGTGGTACAAATCAAAAGATATACCAAGATGAGTAAAAGACCCAAAAGGTAAAAGGCAAGGTACCACACAAATATTATCGAAAAAATGGAAGGAACATAAGACAATCAACCAAGGTGGGGTACAACCAATCATCTCTCTCTCAAATGTACCATTGTTCCATATAACCTGAAAAACCATCATCACAGTAAACAAAAAATTCCACATGGATATTGTGATCACATGGTCCTCTAGACTACTCCTAAGGTCAAGCGTTAGTGGCTCCATCAAGGGGTGTTTAGTCCCTTGAGAAGACCATCTAACTCAACCATCTCGAAGACCTAGGAGAAGAGGATAGCACACATCATCAGAGAATTGGTAACTGACCATGTAAGAACTCAAAAACCCTAAAGCAACCAAGCATGCAGAAGGGGAGCTAGGAAAAGACAAGGCTCGCAGGCCAAAAAAGCAAGCTCAAAAAACTGTACTGGGACCGGTGTCACAGTAAGCGAGCTGAAACAAAAGTGGCCAGAATGCCAACAAGTAGCACTAAAAAGAAAAAGACCCTCTAAAAAGGTGAAATAGCAAGCAAAACCTCCTAACTAAGATATGGAGACCTCAACAAGTTGTATCCTTCGCAAGGTGATGAAATCCAAGTCGAACAATACAAAATGAGAAACCAATAATGGAAGGATATCCCTCTACCGAAAGGGATCGTAGGTAAAAGAGCCCCAGTAGAAAATTCACTAAGATACCTCGTTCATGACATGTCGAAAAAGGTTTTCGATGCTTCTGCCTTATCACCCTTGTATCACCAGTATGGTGGCCGGAGAATACAAGGAAGACAAGGATCGATGTTGCCTTAGGGCTAAGTGGAGTGCGGCATTCCACAGAGTCCGTCCGGTTCTCGATCTCGCAGCGGTTTAACCCCTGAAACAACAGGAGGCCCCTCCACAAACTGGTCGATGACTGTGTCAACAAGTACAAGAGGATTTTAGCACCCTAGAGGACAACAACTATGTCTCGGATGATAATGACAAGGGGGAATTATTTGGATGCTATCCCCGGTGTCCTACCTAACTAACAAATTCTTTTTATCCTCAAGCGAGGTTAAAGTGTGTTGAGTTAATGAGTTAAATTTTAATGGTTGTATTACTCAGTCGAGTGATGGAAGTGCAACTCGTGGTGTGATGACTGACTCAAACCATGCAAATGCATATGAATAAAATAAGCCTTTCCTTTCAATGAATGCTAGCTAAGGTAAGGAGAGAGTTCTTTCAAACTATAACTACTCTTTCAAATTAAATGAATGCAACAAGTGTTCAAGTTCATTCATGGGACCTCAAGGAGAGATTAAGATATACTCAAGTCATGCAAATGAATTCATCACATAAAACAAAGTGGTAATAAATATAAGGAATTGTATATATCCATGTTCATAATTCTTTAGGTACACTTATAACATTCTTCAATCATTCTTCACAAAAACACAGTGATAGTGAACTACAACTCCTCTTCCTCCAGACAACCATAAAATACATCTAATTACATCATTCATTATGGAGGACAGAATTGTGAATTTAAAGAACAGTCATTTACTAGTACTAATTACAATGTGACTCGATCCGAGGAGTGTTTCCAGCAGTCTTGAGTTTCAGCATGGCAACGGTGACGACTGGCGTGGGTCACCATTGCCAAGCTGAAATTCAAGACCGCTGGAAACACAATTGTAGGCCAACTTTATTTGATATCCAAATTAACTATTAGATGGTTTTAGATAATTTTGCACCAATTTCAAATGGAAATCAAAATTTATAGGGTTTTGGTGAGTTCTGGGCACCTTGCAGCTCCATAGGAAACCCTAAAACAACGTTGGGTATATTTCAGGAGTCATCTTTTCAAATGTTGGACATATTTCAGCCATTGAATAAGTACTAGCAGTCATAATTATGAATTTTAGGCCACAAACCTCAGTTATCCCTTGCAACCAGTTATTGGAAGTGGATCTATGGAACTATGGAACAATCAACACCTGATAAATAAGTGAATCCTTTTTCCCTTCTGCTAGGTTTTTGATAGCTAAAAATAGGGTTAGGTTTATAGTTTTGAAATTCTCTTAGAACCTGTATTATTCTTATAGAAGTAGAAGGTCATATTCTAATTATGGTGAGTTGACATGATGAGACACTATGGCCTTTTAGAGTGTGAAATTGCCCACATAAGATCCAAAGAGATGATGTAAACCTCACTATGAAAGAATTTAGGAAGAAGAGAGAAGCAATAGAACATAGATCCAATAGAGGCAGAATAATTACACACATTACATTAATCAGAATAGTAACTGGGTAAATATACAATGCTGAGCATGAGGATTCGAATTCACTAGGTGTAATTCGAATTGTCCTTCATGCACAGATCCATAATCAGTGGAGAGTCATCAGTGCCAAACTAGGAGTCTATCTCATCATCGGTGAAGTCATCAATGCACAAGTAGTGATCAACCGGGAGTCAAACTGAGTCTAACTGAGTGTGGTTGGTGTAACTGGCACATGGAAGCACTGATATAGTGAAGGAGACTCAGTGGGGGCGCTCATGGAGCTAACTGGAGTCAAAACAGTCTATCTAGTCACACTGGAGGTCCAAAAGAGTGATAAGTTCAGTTAGGAGTCAGTTAATCCTTAAATCAAGGAAGAACTGAAGATAACTGAACTAAACTGGACTGGTAGGTGAAGAAAGGCGCCCTTATCATGCAATAACTGAAAAGAGGGCGCACTAAGCTCTAGGAGAGCTAAGACTGATCCGAGAGAAGCTCCTGGGGCTAGTTTGGCAAGGGCTAGGTGCTGGTGCTGCAAACCCTAATTGCATGCAAACCCTAATTGCATGCAAAACCCTAATTGCATGCAAAACCCTAATTTTGCATGCAGGACTGAAAATGTCAGAAATGTTAGAAGGACTAGGATGGAGTATAGGAATATCCTAACACCCCCCCTTAATCCATCCTGGGCCCTGGTAACTAGGACCAATGGTCACCCATACAATCAATGAAATGATAAAAAGAATACTGCCTCAATTTTTTTTTTTTTTTTTTTTTGTGTTTTTATATTTTTGAATAACTCAAGGAGCCATTACTCTAAGCAGAAAAGAAGCAAGCTTTCATCAGTGAAAACTTTGCAAAGAGACTTGGTAAGCTAATCCTCTGTAAAGTGCGAATGCAAGTGCTAGAGAATGTGTTGAATGTAGCAAGTCTTTCAGGAACCTTTTCTGTCACTGGAGCGAATGTATCATGATGAGTTTTCCCAAGGAATGGAAGAGTAAACCCCATCATCATGCTGAATCTCTCATGGAGAGGTGGATGGCATAATGCAAGGTTAGCATGCTGCTGAAGTCTAGTAGTTCTGTAAGCAAATACATCATCAACTGTGTTCTTAGTAGTAGCAAGGACTGTGTGAGAACATGTTTCTCTTGAATCTGGACTAAGAATAGGTGTTGGTTCTGAATCTTCTTGAACTATGATCTCAACATCAAAATCTTGATCTTCTTCCTCACTAGAATAGGAGTCACTGGAAGAGAAGTCACTGTGATCCTCATCAGAATCTGAAGGGATAGTTGGAGAGAAGGGCATGAAGTGGGAGAACTCATATGCCTTTGAGGCATGATTAGCAATCCCATTCGCTATAACCTTTCCAGTGGAGATTTCTGTAATCTCTACTGTGTCTGGACCAAAAATCACTTGTTTTGGAGATCCTGTATGAGTCATTTGATATACTGATAACAAATTAGCTGTAAGAGAAGGAACAAATAAGACATTTTTGAACTTACCATGCTCCATATGAACTGTACCCAAACCTTTGGCAGAAATCTGAGAGTTGTCTCCCATGTGAATGGTAGGCCCATCTTGGAGATCCAAAGAGGAGAAGGATTCTTCTTGTGCCATCATGTGGTTGGAAGCTCCAGAATCTATGAGGAGAGCTTTTGTCTTTGAAAAACCAGCCATCAATGCATGACAATCATCAGATCCACTTCCAGAATCAGACATCTTTGCTTCTTTTGGAACAACAATTTGGTTTTGTTTAAGAAGCTTGGTTAGAAGATCAATCTTCTTATGCATGCAGGCATGCTCAGGATGGTTTCCTCTCTTGCAATAGGTACAATTTGGTCTCTTTTGTTTGTCATTCTTGGATCTTGAAGATTTCTTTCCTTTGCCTTTTTGTCCCCCTTTATCATTCGCTCCACTTGATTCACCAGCCAATAGAGCTAGATCTCTGGAGGTTTTGATGGCACCCATTTGAAACAGTTTGTTCTCTTCTTGAGTGAGAGCCTCAATGAAGTTACTTAAGGTGGGAAACTTCCATCCAGGGATGGACATTCGAACAGAATGAAAGGTAGATACAAAGACAGAAAATTGAGATCCAAGTTTGCTCAATATAGAGAGTATCAATTGCTCATCACTTTTAGTGATGCCACATTGCTTGCAATGCAAAACCAAATTCTGAAATTTGGAGAAGAAATCTTGAATGCTCTCGAAATTGCTAGGTTGGAGGGCAACCAATTCATTCTCAAGAATGTAGCCTCTCAGTTCGTCTTGTTTGCCAAAAAGACTCCTCAATTTTATCCATAAATCATATGGAGACTTCAATCCATCAGCATGAAACAATAGATCATCAGAAATATGAAGGCATATGAATCCAAAGGCTTCATCCATTTTGTTTAGGTGCTGGACTCTCTTTTCAGCTTGATGTGGTATGGCATCTTTTTCTTCAACTATTCTAGTAAACCCTCTTGATTGCAAGAGTATTATCATCTTCCTCTTCCATTCGAAATAATTGAAAGGAGTGAGAAGTATAGAAGAAGGATCATTCGAATTGCTCATCTTGATTGCTTGAACAAGTGCAAAATAGAAGCTACTGAATCTGCTGCTGCAACTGCTGGAACTTCAAAATACCTGCAAAAAACTCTCAAGAATGGAGGTAGAATATACTCTCAAGGCTCTGATACCATGTGAAATTGCCCACATAAGATCCAAAGAGATGATGTAAACCTCACTATGAAAGAATTTAGGAAGAAGAGAGAAGCAATAGAACATAGATCCAATAGAGGCAGAATAATTACACACATTACATTAATCAGAATAGTAACCGGGTAAATATACAATGCTGAGCATGAGGATTCGAATTCACTAGGTGTAATTCGAATTGTCCTTCATGCACAGATCCATAATCAGTGGAGAGTCATCAGTGCCAAACTAGGAGTCTATCTCATCATCGGTGAAGTCATCAATGCACAAGTAGTGATCAACCGGGAGTCAAACTGAGTCTAACTGAGTGTGGTTGGTGTAACTGGCACATGGAAGCACTGATATAGTGAAGGAGACTCAGTGGGGGCGCTCATGGAGCTAACTGGAGTCAAAACAGTCTATCTAGTCACACTGGAGGTCCAAAAGAGTGATAAGTTCAGTTAGGAGTCAGTTAATCCTTAAATCAAGGAAGAACTGAAGATAACTGAACTAAACTGGACTGGTAGGTGAAGAAAGGCGCCCTTATCATGCAATAACTGAAAAGAGGGCGCACTAAGCTCTAGGAGAGCTAAGACTGATCCGAGAGAAGCTCCTGGGGCTAGTTTGGCAAGGGCTAGGTGCTGGTGCTGCAAACCCTAATTGCATGCAAACCCTAATTGCATGCAAAACCCTAATTGCATGCAAAACCCTAATTTTGCATGCAGGACTGAAAATGTTAGAAATGTTAGAAGGACTAGGATGGAGTATAGGAATATCCTAACATAGAGTTCTCTACAATATGATTTTGTCTCTCTTCTATATTATTATCACCTCCACACTTCTAGGCATACTATGGATGATCAACACCTAATGGAAAAGTGAATTGTTTTCCCTTATTTTGCTAGGTTTTTTATAGCTAGAGTTAGGGTTAGATTTAGAGTTTTGAAATTCTCTTCGAAACTCTATGATACTTTTAGAAGTAGAAGTCCATATCAAAATTATTCTGAGCTGACATGATTGCCACTTGTACCTACCGAATATTTTGACCATTACCTTGTTGAGGCCATAAATTTTGTATATGAACTTTGTTTTGTGAAAATCTTCCACTATTGGAAAGCTAGTGACTCATAGAATGCAAAAATAGGCATACAACCTAGGTCCTCGATACTAGGTATGCTGAAATTCTACATCTTTGTCCCATAAACAAAGGAATTACCATTTTAGTCTATCAATGTAGTTGACCCAAATTGGTCAGACTGGAAGGGCCTCATGGAAGTTGGAGAATGTACACTCTCACCTCATATTATCTCGCTCATATTATCTCATTGTATTTTGGGTTATTCATGCTTTCTAACCACATGTGGGAATCCTTAGATAACCTATAAGCAAATTGTGAACCCTAAAGATAAAAAAACATTGCCAAAATGCAATAAATGCTTATTGTAATTTGAAATATCAGACCTGTAAGATGCATTAAAACACACTAAGCAAGCAGCCAATACACAGATTTACACCTAAGGAAATGTAAAAACATTAATGTCGAAAATATGGTCAAAGTGAATTGTTTTCCCTTTTTTGCTAGGTTTTTTATAGACATGGCAATTTAATTTATAGACATCGCAATTTTTAGCCTTAGGATAGTTATCAACCTAATCTTTCGCATATGGGAAATCTAAACAGAGAAATGATTTGGTTGACACCCATACATGCATTAAAACACACTAAGCAAGCAGCCAAAACACAGATTTACACCTAAGGAAATGTAAAAACATTAATGTCGAAAATATGGTCAAAGTGAATTGTTTTCCCTTTTTTGCTAGGTTTTTTATAGACAGGGAAATTTAATTTATAGACAGCGCAATTTTTAGCCGTAGGATAGTTATCAACCTAATCCTTCGCATATCAAGGCAATCTAATTTGTAGACAGGGAAATGATTTGGTTGACATCCATACAGGGAAATTTCTAATCCTCTACAATTAAAGGCATCACAATACCGTATTACTAAGTATCCCAAGGCATTTTTATTTGGAAATCGGTTTACAAATTATAAATATGCAGGTTTGATATACTTAGCCAAATATTTGGACCCATCTTTCATCACAGCCTCCTAATCTACTCTTTTGCATGCCCTTGATCTCACATTTGGGATTGTTTGGTGCCTCTAACAAATTCATATTGATTGCAAATTATCCTTTGGTTGAGATATGACTTAATTGCTTTGAGAGATCGAAGGTTTGTCTCCTAAGCCACCTAGATAGGTTGTTACAAGATTTAGGAACTAGTCACCTAAAATTAGAAAGAAAATCTTAAGTTTGGACAAGTGGAATCTTGAAAATGGCAGTTCCAGGCAAAATATGTAACTCACGGTTAGGGCTGAAATTGAAGATTTTTTTTTGCTGTCAAAAAGAAAAAAACTAAGAAACAACCGGTAACTCGCTAGGGAAGAAACTGATAATAGCATGTCAATGAATAAAAAAATGAACTCGGAAAATCGAGAGAGGTCAGGTATTTGTGTGAATAATTTGAGAATGGATGGACAATTTCTTTATTTTCTTCCTTCATTACCTGAATTCATGGAAGCCATATCCCTAGTACACATGGAGGCATTTTAATTATCTACCATCGAGGTTTTCCTACGAGTTTCAGTTACATCAGGGTTTCATTTCAGCATAGATAGACTCAGCCCTAGCCATTATACATGCGAATGCTTGAGAAACTCCAGTAGGCAATGTTGAACCCGAAATTCACTCATAATATAGCTCTGTGATCGATATGTGGAAGGAACTGATGTTTTCTTAGTGACAGGCACAGGGAAGCTCTCATAGGAACGAATAATAGAACTAGGGCTTCAAACACAGAAAGAGACTCAAGATGCGAGTGGAATGGATCTATTGTGACAAACGTTGAAATATTCAAGGAGTTAATCCACTCTTGCAGTCGAGATTGAGGGATACCCACCGAAAATTGGAAGGAAATGCATTACCATTCACTATAGGGAAATGTTGAACCCGAAATTCACTCATAATATAGCTCTGTGATTGATATGTGGAAGGAACCAATGTTTTCCTAGTGACAGGCACAGGGAAGCTCTCATAGTTACCAATAATTGAACTAGGGCTTCAAACGCAGAAAGAGACTCAAGATGCGAGTGGAATGGGTCTATTGTGACAAACGTTGAAAGATTCAATGAGTTAATCCACTCTTGCAGTCAATATTGAGGGATACCCACCAAAAACTGGAAGGAAATGCATTACCATTCACTACAGGGCAATGTTGAACCCAAAATTCACTCATAATATAGCTCTGTGATCGATATGTGGAAGGAACTGATGTTTTCTTAGTGACAGGTGCAGGGAAGCTCTCATAGTTACCAATAATCGAACTAGGGCTTCAAACGCAGAAAGAGACTCAAGATGCGAGTGGAATGGGTCTATTGTGACAAACGTTGAAAGATTCAATGAGTTAATCCACTATTGCAGTCGAGATTGAGGGATACCCACCGAAAACTGGAAGGTAAATGCGTTACCCAAGCAACATACAATTGTGGGAATTTCTATTTGGGTATAAGAGACTCAACGATCTATGAGACATTCTGGACGGTGGAAGAGTCCTCCGCGTGTTCCTGTTGTTCCT